>CM043697.1:18592500-19792500 GCA_023935145.1 Bretschneidera sinensis | reverse complement strand
AAACATAAAGGAGGATGGGTACATGATAGAACATGAGGTTTTGACATCTAGTGGTATTGACCACAAGGTATACAAGCTTCAAAGATCCGTTCATGGATTGAAGCAAGCTTTTCGAAGTTGGAACATCTGTTTTGATGAGACAATTAAATCGTTTGATTTCATCAAGAATGAAGATGAACCTTGTGTGTATAAAAAGGTCAGTGGGAGTGTTATGACATTCTTTGTGCTCTATGTAGAAGACATAATACTCATTGGGAATGATGTAGATATATCGTAGTCAGTCAAAATTTGGTTATCATAGAACTTCTCCATGAAGGATTTGGGTAAAATGTCCTACATTATAGGGAATACAATCCATAGAGATAGATCTAGAAAGATGCTAGGCTTGTCCAAATCTGTGAACATAGACAAAATGCTAAAGATGTTTAGCATGAAAAATTTCAAGATGAGCCTTGGAATTACTCTCCCAAAAGACATGTCCCCAAAGACACTTGAGGAGTGACACATGAGTAGATTGGATTAATCATGTACTCTATGTTATATAAAGGTCTTATGTTGCATATGCTCGAAGTGTTATGAGCATATATCAGTCTAATCTAGGTTCGGGTCTCTAGATAGTTGTGAAGAATATTCTTAAGGTCTTGAGAAGAACTAAACGTTTGTTCTTTGTATATAGAGAAGAGGATTTGAAACTTAAAGCCTTAACAGACTCTAGTTTCAATATGAAAATATGACAGTAAATCAATATACAGATATGTGTTCACCTTATTTTGTGCAGTAGTGAGTTGGCAATAATCCAAGAATGCGACCACTGCAGATTCGACTATGGAGGCTGAATATGTTATTGTATATATGCTTCCGAAGAAAGCTATTTAGATAAAGAAGTTCATCACTAAGCTCAGAATGGTTTCTAACATTGAAAATTCAGTACCATGATACTGTGATAACATTGGCACTGTTGCACAGACGTAGAAACCAAGGTCTCCATACAGATCCTGCATTAGTTCTATTTGATTAGAGAGATCATTGGAAGAGGCAATGTAAAGATAAAAAGAGTTTCATCGACAGATAATATTGTGGATCCACTAACTAAAGCAATGGGTATAAGATACAAGTTACTGGTTTTAGTGCAAATGGGAGATTGATATGCCTTACAAATCAATAGCATTTGAGGTTATGGACATACTACTTGTGATTAATCTTATTCATTCTGTCGCTGGTGTTTTACATTTACGACCTCTATAACTACGACGGGATTGTCTACGATGGGATCCCGTCACTAATGACTTTCAGTGACGACATATAAGTTTTCAGCGACGGAAAATCCTGTCACATAAAGTTTTTTTTCTTGTAGTGAAAATTTTACTGTAAGTTAAAACTCTTTAGGTTTTTTCTCTTCTTCATTTTAATCCCTCATTTTGACCCTTATTTGCCAACTGAGTTTCATGTAAACAAAAATTGACTGGAATCGGTGAGGACTGACGTTTTTCAAAATATTTCACAAACTTCATCTTATTAATAAGCTTCATAAGACCCACTAATTAATTTAAAACTTAGTCAACACTTAAGAACAGTACAACAGAGTATAAAACACGCCTAATCTCTCCTTGTGAACCTGTTTTGAGTATTTTGACATCAATTTTGCCCATTTTCACTATTGCTTCAGTAAATTCTACCTCAAATGATGGCCCTAAACTCCAAGTCTAGAACTCCTGCCATTGATCTAGAACTATTAAATGTTACACACTTACATTGATTTAGCAAATTTTAAAAGACATACATTTCATCTTTCATCAATACATCATAAATCATTACACTCCAAAATCCAATTTTCAAATTGTCAAAGTCTAATCAATTCATCACAAACATGTTCAAAATTCCAACAAACACTAAAAATAATAATTCTTCATCCATAAATCTATTAAAAGCAACACGTGAGATAATATAGCAAACAAAATCATTCCATGGGCTCTAAAGAACTCTCATCAATATCATCATCATCTTCATCAAGCATATCTACACTAGGAAAACTTCTTGGATAAAATCTTGGGGGCACATCATCTGGCATGTCTTCCACAATTGGGTCTAATCTAGTTTGCTTGACTCTTCTTTGATCTTGAGTCTCTTGAGCTATATAACAAATTATACAAGTTACATAGCTTTATAACAATATGTGAGAATAAAACCAATGATTTCATAGATATGTGGCCTTCTATAATAATATTTTTTTTCATACTTACTTGACCATGTCTTATGTGTTTGTTTGTTTGATGCTCCAGAGACAAAAGAACCAAGATCACATTCTATTGGAGGAGTGGGTGTCTGAGTCTCCTTTTTCTGTTCAGTTTAAATTGGCACAATCTTAATGGCATCAACATCAAATAGATATTCTTATTCAAGCTAAGAAGGATCACTAAGGAGAAGAGATGAGTCTTGCTTCGCTATCCACTCATCATCAGAGTCAATCTCCTCCACCAATATAGGATCAATGGGTTTTAGTCTCATTTTTATACTTCTTTCTCTCAATGTAGTGTTTTACTTAACATAAACTAAAGCGTTCAATCTTTTGTGTTCAAGCCTATTCATTTTTCTCGTTTGGATCTCTAAGTTCAAATTTTCATCAACATATAAGTTTCAGTTTTACACGATGATATGTATTAAATTGTTAAAAGTGAAATAAATTTTACCGATTCAAAGGTGCTCCAATTTCTCTCACATCCTGAAGCATTACAAATGCGACTAAGGACTTGAATAGCAAGCTTTGTAAACTTAGGTGTATCGCCTCCAAAGCGCATCCACCAATCAATTGCAAATTTAAACTAATTCCATAAGAACAATACTAGCTAGTGACAAATGACAATACTAAGTTACTAACTACTAACTAGCACATATTTAGATCATTATGGTCTTAAATATCAAATAAATAAATATATTGTTTAATGAGCAAAGTAGCAAACTGTGGTTAAGCAAATAAGATTGTGTGTGCTGTTGTACATAAGTTAGTTAAAATCTATACAAAGAATATCAACAGAAACACGATCTTCATAATTCATCATCATTTCCATGCATTCAAGCAATCCATACTTTAATATATGCTCAAATTTGATAAACTTCTCCATATAGCGTAGTTGAGGATTTAAGTAAAACCCAGCAGCATGTAAAAGTCGATGAAGTGGTGGACTTTATCTATCACCAATTCTCTTCAAAATTGGCCTAAACTTCTGTTCATTTCCTCCACAATTATAAGCAATCTTTTTTTTTTTTTTTTTTTTTTTGCAGAATCCGTCAAATAGTAGATAAATCACATTGCAGCCCTCTCTTTTGAATTAACCTCTCTCAAAACAAGAACAAGAGGAAAAAAACTTTTGATACAAAAAGCAACATTACGCCAAAAATGTGGATCAACCAATATGGTTGTGCTAGCTTTTGTACCCTCAATCGTCTTGAAATATCTACTAAAGCAAAATGTATTTGAAGAAAACATAGCTATAAGAGCTTTTTGCTTACAAACGCTTTTAAAAGTTTGTTTTTCTTACAAATGCTTTGAAGTGTGAGATATGCAGTGGCAAAGCAAGTTACTGTTGGGTGAAGAAGCTCATGATCTTTTGTGTATTTCATCATTAAGGCAAGCAACCACGCATGTCCATATATGAACTTCACAACTTGCTTAGACTTCACAATTGTCTCGGCATGAACCTTCAACTTTGCAATGCTGTCTAACATGAGATCAATGCAATGAGTAGCACATGGAGTCCAAAATAATTTAGTCATTTTCTCCATAAGTTGTTTCCCAACATTCACAAAATTTGAACCATTATCAGTGACAACTTGAACAAGATGTTGTTCTCCAATTTCCTCAACAACCTCATCAAGATACTTAAACATCAACATACCTGTATTAATAGTGTCAGACGCATCAATTGATTTCAAGAACCATGTACCAGCAAGACTATTAACAAGAAAGTTGATCAAAACCATTGACTTATGATCTGTCCAACCCTCAACCATTATAGTGCATCCATATTGTTTCCATGCCTTCTTATGCTCCTCCATCATTTTGTCTATATCAGCAACCTCTTCTTTAAGAATTGATGTCCGCACCTCATACATAGAAGGAGGTTTGAAGCCAAACCCGAAATTACTAATAGCTTCAATTGAACTAAGCCAATAAGGGTCCTTCATCAAACTAAAAAGGAATGCTCTATTATATATGAAGCGTCCAATTTTTCTACACATATTTTATTTCTTCTTGCTTCCATTTGGAATTTAAAGTTGCTTGTCTGGCTTGTGAAGAAGTGAAATTATCCATTGGCCGTCTAGGTGTAAGCCATGATTGAGTAGATGGCACACTGCCACAGCCACTTGAGATTTCATAGTCTCCAACTGACGGAGAAGAGTAACTCTCACTTCTTCCTCCATGACCCATTCCAATCTCTTTCAGCATCTCATTCATTTTTCATTTTGTTGTTTTGAAATTTGCTAACAGCACTGCAATTTATTCTTTGACATTTGCAAGAACCTTCAAGCAAGGTTTCATACCAAAATGGGTTCCTGCTAAATGTTGCTTTAATCGATTTATAGTCCCAGAACAATGTTGATAACAAAATCGACAGTTGAAGTATTTTTGTCAAGGAATTTCCATTGCATACTTCCATGCAGGATCTTTCTTCAAGGTATGACTATTTTCAAGTTCACTCATGGTTTCAAATTCAATTATAAAAAAGAGAAAATGAATAAATAAATTTACAAGATTAAGGCCAACATTATAACAAGACTTTAACTAAAAATAGAGCAAAGAAAGTGGAAACAAAGCAATGGCCAAGCAAAGAAAATCTAGAATAGAAAATCCAAAACATAACAATCCTATACTCCTATGTATCTAGAATATATATGAATATATGATAGACCAACATAAATTGTCTTATGTAATCACATGTTTTTATTAATCTTATCATTAATTATTGGTTGTCAATCAAAGAAAGTTAAAGTGAGTTACTAGTTTAGAACTACTTTTGTTCTGTTATATGCTTAAAGTAAATCTTACTTTCTGAATTCTGATTGATGTACTAACTTTAAAGATAAAATTTTGTTAGATGAGTGGGTCTTGCTGACTTTGTGCAATTTGTTAGATAATTTGTAGGTCAAAGGTCCTTTTTTTTTTCTTTCTTTCCCTCTCCAAATCATGTTTGCCTTGAGAAATAATAGACTAGCATGACTTTAATATGCACAATTTCGAATAGACAAGATAGCTTTGGCAGATTGGGACTCATGGAATTAAGTAACATGATGAATAAATGCTTATCAATCCATTTTGTCTAATAAGTCAGACCTTCACTCAACAAATTCAACAGAACAGAGTTAGTAGTTTTATTTTTCTTTCACCACCAAATGATGTGGCCTAATGGTATTGCAATGGTGGTGGCTCTTACAGGACCCAGATTCAAGGTAAAGTCTAACTGCGAAATTGAAGGGATTTTCAGTGGAAACCGCTTAAAATCCCCACAGCAGGTCTCTAAGGAATGACACCAAATCTATGACCCTACTATTTTGGCCCCTCTTAACATTGGTTTCAAGAAAGTCGAAATTAAAAAAAAAAATCCAATCTTGTTAACTTACTACTAGAACACTGAAGTGAATCCTTTTGATCAGTGGTGCTCAAGGAAGCATAATATATGTGAAGCTCATTATTTAGTGCCTTCACATCTGAGGCCCAGAAACTTAATTTATTTTATCGAAGATAGAACCAGAAACTAGACCTACAGGTAAACGAAGATGGCAACAAACCAAAAAACCCACCTCAACATTTCAGAGAAAACACCATCCCCACCGTTCGATTACTTGCTAGTAATTGTAAATTAACTAATTAGTTTATAACAAACACATAAACAGATAACACACAAGAAATAATACGTAAAATCTAAAATGGTTTACCTTTATCAATTTTCAATGTTTGTTACGTTGTTGAAGAAATTGAAGCAGAAATCCAAACCTTGAGTCATGGCCCGTGCATGAAAGACTTAGGGAATTAGGATTTTGATTTTTAAGAAGTAGATGTGAGAGACAGAGAATAAGTATTAGGTTTAGGAATTAGGATTTGATTTTGATTTTTAGGATTTGGTATTCACGAAGAAGAAGAAGAGAACTGATAATAACCCTAGCATTGCTCAATACAACATCGCTTTGATAAAAGAGGGACTTTACTCTAAACATAAGACGACAACATTTTGCAACACAACTTTTAAAAAATATATATATTTACGGGGTGTATGCCTGGGTGCCCGAGGCACAAAAGACGCATGTTTTTGGGTTGAACGAATGCCCCAACAGCAAAAACGTACACCTCAGAAACAAAACGCCTAAAAGGTGGTGCCCCGAGGCATTTTTGGTCCGCCTCACCCCGGGCACGTCCAGCAGCGCCTCTGAATATATATATAACAAAAACACAAAATAACTCACAATAATTAAAAAGTCAAATGGATACATTAAATAAAAAATAATAATTAATTAAAGAATACATGACTTTGACCACAATTTTTTAAACTACAGAGAAAGGATGAGTCCCTCAGGGAAACGGAGGATGAGAAGACAAAATGATATTTACCAAAAGTGATCATATATATATAAAAGAGATAATGCATACTTTAAATCCTTAGTTCCATCTTTACACTACAAGAAAAGTGATTTTTTGCAACGACATTATTTTGACATTGCGATAAGTTGTTTTATCCTACCACAGTTTTTTGGTTGTGATAGATCGTTGCCAAAGCTTGAATTTCCTTTTCCACCATTGATATTAACTTTGGCTCCAATTCCTTGCGCCAAAATTTTAGGATTTTATTTCTTGCAATGGCAATTATCATTGTGTTAAATACATAGTATACTTTCTTTTATACTCAGCTTCATTTCCATCATTTCTTTCAGCAACGAAACAGAGCCCAAATCCATTTTAAAAAAAACACAGCCCAAATAAAAAATTAAAGAGGCAAAAAAAACACCTTCTATCTAGCTCACCAGGTCGCGATTGAAGAGCTTATTGGTATCTCCTAGAGGCCGAAGAGAGACAAGCACTCCATGAATCAGCCTCCATTTTTGTACCTCTTTTTAACTCTTTTTTCTCTTTCCCTACCAAATGTAAGCGATGCTCAAGAATTTGAAAATGAATCGCTTTTAGTGACAACAAATTGGGATTTAAAAGAAAGATTTGCTTTCAATCTGATCTTGGATTTAACCAGGAAAAATAATATCTGATTAAAAAAACAAAATATCCAAGAAAATTAATCCGTAAAAGATAGGGATGATGATTATCGGTAGGTTTTGGGGGGTTTTGATACAGATAGTGAGAGATAGATTGAGAGGTGATTTATTTAGTGTATATTTTAATTATCTATTTATATTTATTACTATTATTCTCAGGTGAATTTCGTCAAAGATAGCTGTGTTAGGAGATCTTACTAGAGGAGAGGAAGCGGCTGGCCAGTCGACGCGATGCTGAGGCCGTGGCCGTGGGTGACTGAGGGAGACGTAGTTAGGGTTCTCGGCTCGCGCGTGACTGATGTCTAGCGGTGTAGCGCGGTTTGGATTTTAGAAATTTAGGTTTTTGTTTTTTGTTTTAGGTATATATAGTTATATTTTATACTTATATATTATTAGATTTAGAGGAAAGGACTGAAATGAGTATAGGCTTGGATAATGAATATAATAATTTAGGTCTTAAATAAAAATATAATGGGTTATACCTAAGGCCCAAGCCTTTATGCAGGTCATTGTTTAGTTCGCATTTAAAAACTTTTGATTTAATTCGATCCAAGCTGATATCTCATTTTTCTTTTTTTTGAAATATCTGATTCGATTCCATCAAAAAAACTTTAGATATTTTAATTTTTCACTCAAATCGAATCGAATATTGATTTTTGTTTTCGCAGTGTTACTATTGATTTTGGTATGTGAGAAATTAAAACCTCTCATATTAGGTGGTTGGTAATGAAGTTAGAACGACGAAGGATTAAAAAATACATGACTCTTCATTCTTAACCCATGATATTTTGATGGCCATTGTTTCCAATGTTTAGCAAATCTGCTAGGATGTCATTGTTTTATTGTGCTCTTGGATGTGATAGTTCTTCTTTCGTCATTGTTGACGTTGAAAGTACTCCGATATTACTCAAGATTAAAAGGTTGGTTTTGTTCTACTTGGCCGTTTGGTACTCCGTTAATGAAGATAAGACTCTATGACAAGATATTACCGTTTTAATAGTGTTTGGTATCCATATGCTAAACTTTGAATGTCATTTATGCTAGCTGGTTTAAAAAGGACTGGATGCCACTGAGATTAGATTTCTTAGTTAGGATTTGTAATTGGATTTCTGGTTTGCTGTTGTGGTGTCTCCATAAGATTATACTCTTTTTGATGAAGAACTCTTAACTTTAAAGTGGATTGTGTATTCTAGTACAAGGAATATTTTTTGTTCTCTTTCCTTTGAAGTAGCCTAAACTTGATTTTGAAAGATTAGCCAGGATAAATGTAAGGTTAACGATCATCATATTTTGCTGAATGGGAAAAATCTTATCAGGAGAAGAACTGGAAAGTTATTCTAATCTTATGGCGATTCTAATTGTCGGCTGCATTTGAAATTATAGGATAGGCACATCCAAGTGATTTCCTCAAAGACCAAGATGTCATCTTGACTGTGCTTAATATATTGCAGGTATAGCTTTTTGTTCATTCCTCAGGCTCTTGTTATTTCTTATGAAGTGTGATACATGCTCTAGGATTTCTCTATCGGCTTTTCCCTGTTATAGTAATTAATGGTTGTGCGTCTGGTTGATCATATGCTTCAGTTAGTTATTATGTAACAAATACAAGATTATTACTAATTTTTGTCAAGGTTTTGCTAATTAAAAGTTAGAACTCAATTAGTTTAAATGGTAAAAAGTATTAGAACTTTTAAGTCCTCTACTTATCTTTCGCAACTGCCCCAAGCTAGGAAAGTATGGATTTAGTTTCTTTCAAGTGAGGTACCTCATATTTTTACACTCTTATAGTTGATTAGCTCCAAGAAAATTTAACGCTTCCTTATCATACAATTTGATTGGCAAAATTGATTTCTTGCTTAATTGTGAATTTTTTTTTTTTTTTGGCTCACTTGTAATTCTGCTGTTATTGAGGAAAAGGAAACTGTCCTTTACTCTATTTTAAAGAAGATTTACTGTTGTGGCTTTTCACATACAAGAACCTGTTGTCTCCTCTGTCAAAAATGTCAGTTGGGAAAGATCTCCAAATGGATGGTTTAAAATTTATAATTGAACTCAGATTCTTTAAAACCTGATTTGGACATTGCTTCTTCTGGTGGTTTGACGAGGGACATATGGGGCTGAAGATGGTGGGTTTAGGACTTTTAGTTGTCTCTTGGGTTCGGTCTCCATTGTGCAAGTGAGTTACGGAGATTAAGTAGGGCCTAAAGTTAGCCAATCAACTTAAATGTAGAGAAATTAGTGGTAGAGTCTGATGCTGATAGATACTAGCTTTCATCCCCTTTGTATTTTGATAGAAGATTGCAGAAACCTTTTGTCTAAGTTTCATCTCTACGAGCTCAGGCATGTATTTCGTGAAGCTAACCAAAATGCATATCGGCCTCATGGCATATTTGGGAGTCCATCATCCTTATGTACAGTCACGGACCAGCACGCTCCTGTTAGTTTAAGTTCTGCATTGTTAGCAGACTCAATGGGACTTCTTCTCCCTACACGTTAGCTTTTTTGTTTTTGTTTCTTTCATCTACCAAAAAAAGGTTTAGTTTAGTTAGTAGGTTTTTGGTCAAGTAAAGGTTGGTTTAGGATTTTAGTCAAGTACTAATTTAGTATAAATCTTAATAAATTTAAGCTAATTGTGATTTTGTTAATTAGTTTATAAATAGTAATTAAGTTAAGCCATTACTCTAGGTTTAGTTGAGTAGAACTAATCAGAAATTAGATAAAATAGTAATCCTAATTGAGTAGAAATCTGTTTAAAGTCCTAGATAATATAAGTTAATTAAGCTTTTGTTAATTAGTCTATCAATACTATTTAAGTTGAGCTTTTAATGACATGAATGAACATATAGTGTTCGGCTTCTGGTGATGCCATAGAAGACAATAGAATGTGTTTGTATGATTTGTGTTGCAATAGTAAAAAAATATAATACTGATTGAATTGAAGCAATTTGAGTTTGACTGCATTATTTGTTATCAAGATGGCAGGAATATAGATTGGGAAGCATAAATATGGCTTATATGTGGTATGCCATTGTAGATTTATGTACGTTCGTTATTTCTAAGCAAATGAACTCATCAGTGGAACCACTTTCAGCAATATTAGACATCAGTTAAAGGGTCACTAGCACTTTTCCTTTTTTTTTTTTTTTTTTCGGCTAACAAGGTGCCTATGACTCTTATGAGTACAATGAGTGGTTAATTTGTTGTTAGTTTAGGAAATCATGAAATAATGAAGAGGATAAGTTACTAGAAGACATTGCTAACTTCATTTTGACATGTTAAAAGGATACTTATATAGTCAAAATGATATTCCCAGTAAGACGAGACTAAATGCAAAAGATTTCTCTGGCTTACTTTTAAGCTTCTTTTTCTAACTTTCCCCCCTCACAAACCCATACTGAATAAGAAAACGTTGATGCTACAAAGCAGCAAAAAAGGAAAAATCACGAGGTAAATGTTAATTCAAAATAAAACAAATTAAATAAGCAAAAACCAATTTGAGGAAAATTGTCGAAGGAAAGATAAAACCTGAGCAAAGCTTCCTTCAGCTTCAAAACAGAAAACTAAAACTATTAGAATCTTTTGAAACCACCATGAGACGGGGGCACCAGTCACCAGGCAACAAAAAGCCTACAGTAATGATCGGTAGTTTTTTTCAGATCTACCTATACAAAATAACATTGCGAGTCCTTTTTTCAGTATTCACCATACGCTAGAGGGAAATTGTCAAAACCCCATGGTATGAGTTCAATAAACAAATGGCCCACAGGCCCAATGTCCATCTTGCATGCAACATCTATAACAAATACAATAATATCACTGCTTCATCACTGTCCATAAGAGTTGCCTTCATCCGGAGAAAACCTCACCTTCTTAAGCTGATGCCAACAAAAATTGGACTTACCGAGAACATATATTTCAACCTTTGTCTCCACACCGTCAAATCCTCGCCACCAAAAATTTGCTTAACAAAAGTTTCCCCAGACATTTTCTTTCCTCTATATTATCATAATAGCAATGATCTGTATATTCACAGTGATGAATGACATAAACCTGCTTATCTGATTAAATTTAAGTATTTTATTGGTCTATGATGCAAATTGACAATCTTCTCTTGACCCCCACTCGATTGATTTGAGCTTCCTCTTGTTCACTTTTCTCTTCAGAAACAACGTTTTTCCAGAAATCTCCAATCCCCAAAGTCACTTTTGCTTCAAGCAATTCCAATCTCTATTTATACCATGTACATACCCTTTCAGATTGGGGTCAGACGGTGAATCATATTTCTGCATCACAGCCTCTGCATATTTGGAGAGTTTCCAAGCATCCCTTCAGTGAAATTAAGTACGCATCTAAATTGGGGAGAAGAGGACTGAAGAACTCAACCAGCAATCAAGATTCTGATCTGGTAGCAGTGAAGGATGAAAGAAGACCCGCAGCTTGGGCGGGTAGAATGTCACCAAATGTTGACATGGCTGCTGCTGATCTATCCTTGAATATACCCACTTGCCCATCTGTCAATATGGATCCCAATTTCAGGGTGCTCTCCCCAAATCTGCTGCCAACCTGGCATTATAAGAGAAATCATCATAAAAACCTGGCTGTTCCAATGTACCTAGAAAATGAATGGCAAAACGTCGAACCATATTTGCATGTACAATCGAGCAATCATCCAAATAGTCCATTTGTATACAAAATAAGCAATCAGCCGTATGATGGATACATTCAAAAGCAAATGTAGCATGTTGGCATTATTATAATTTTTAACAAAATTATCAGTTTCCACCTAAATTATTGGTCCAACAGACAAGCAATTAGTACTAATACTGCAACACTTGATTAAGCTGTGTAAATCTTCTTTCAAGTCAGGTTATACAGACTCATTTATCGAGTTACTTAAAATAAACCATGTATGGCCTCTGCTTGTACACATCCAAATCATGGGTGCAAGCATGTTCAAAATACCAGATAACAGGATAAACCAATTACTACATGCATAGGGCCTTTCCCTTTTGACTTATCAAAAGGAGGGCCTTTCCCTTTCGTTTGGATTTACCATGAAAGAAAGATTCTTTATCCCTAAAACATGCAAGACAGTATCGACAGCTTAAAGTTCATCAAGAGACGTTCTTCTCCAAAGTAGCTAGAAAAGAAATCATCAACTTTTCTAATTTAGAATTTAAAGTTGATCATAGAACAAAATTTTCTCAGAGAATATGATTTTAAATTAAAGCTTAAAGCAATATGACCATATGAATTCCTTACTTTTCAGACAGGAACACATTTTTTTGATAAATCAGACAGCAACATAGATTAAGGAGAACTTGCTTCAGGCAAACCTCGAGGCAAGCCATCTTTAAAACACTGTGAAGCACTGAAAAAAGGAAGAAAGTACGCCTTGACACTTCCTGCGTGTCAATTTTATGTATAAGCTTTTCTTAGTATGATCTGGTAAGGAAGGCCTTTGAAGAGAAAAAAGCTCCAAATAGTGATAAAAGGAAGTTCCAAATGAATTGAATCCTTCCATATACCATCACCACTGCAAATCTTGGTCTATGAACTTAGTGTACTGAACAATATTGTGAATTCTTGACCAATTTTGCAGAATTTCAGAACTCAAGCAAAATTAAGTGTGGCTCCTACAGTCTCTTAATGTTTGCTAGAACTCACCAGCTTTCGTACTTTCTGATGGATGGTTCATCTTACCAGTGTCTGAAAAGTTATTTCGCTTTACTGCTCAAAACAACAATTATGAAATCATTTCTTCCAAGTTTTCTTTTTTATTTTTTAACAATGTTATATATTTCAAGGACTTCCCTATATATGTTTAACCAATTAGATGAGAAATTAAAGAAGATGAGAAGATCAGGACACTTTCCATTTTCATCTGTAAATCGAGGTTGACAAGCAAATTTGACATGCTGTTAATCGTCCAACAGCCATATATTTAACATCACAAAGAATAGATGATACACCCAATAGGACAAGCGTTTATACAGAAAAAAACCTGTGCTATTGGATGAATCTAGAACAAGGGATCCTTTATTCAAAGCCTTGACATTACACATCACAACCATATCCGTAAGTATGGGTTTTCTCGGTTAATTAATAAGAAGTTTTCATTTCATTTTTAATCAGTTTCAACCTTGGTTGAGTTCTGGTTTCTTTCCCTGCCAAAAAAGTGTTGTTGACAAAAGATTGGAACTTCTTAATTAAGGTAACGAAATTGAAATGCAGTCTAGGAATGGCAGAAATCTTATATTAAATTGTTTCTAAATTCACCCTGTTTAAATATTGTTTATTTCTAAAATCAGCATATCACTGTGCCTTCCACTTGATAAAGTTCCAAAGTGTTCAGGTCATCAATGTATTAAATCTTTCTGCATGAAAACGGTTTGAACCAAACACCAAACCCAGCCCCACCCCACATATGTATGGTTGTGCCAAGGCATAGTGGCGTAGATAAATACCCATTTCAGTGATTTTATATATTTTCTAAATGTGCATTTTTATTAATTATCCAGCAACAATAAGACAAACTACCTTAAGATTGAAAAGAAAGACATACCTGCATGAAAGACTTTAAAAATGGAGCTGCTACTCCAAAACTTGAGTTGTCATCCAAATCAATCTTTCTAGAGAACTCTCCATTTGCATAAGCTTTCCAGGAACTTCTTGATGAAATATCATCTGAAGCAACTGGAATGGATGTCTTAGTTGTACTTCTTGAAGACAATGCTGGAGCACTGGATCACCAAGATACGGAGAAACCCATTTTTAGCATAAATAATTTAGGGCAGTAAGTATATGATTAGAGGGAAAAACATACTGTGTGTAAACAAACAGACACAGAAAAGTAATGTTAAACGTAATAATTGAGAATAACCTTATTGGAAGATATTTGAAGCGAGGAACTGTAGAGCATCTCATAATATTGGATTCTGAATTGGTGGGCAGCTTCTGCACAGTATCTGTGTACATCCGGTTAAGTTGCACAAAGAACCCAAAGAGGACAGCATGTCGTAGGTATGACTGTTTTTCATTCTCCCAGAGGTAAGGCTCGTACCTTTAATAAGTTAAAATAAGTCAGACAAGATTATTAAAGTATGGAAGAGAAAAATATACATTCAATTTAATTAAACAATCCAGAAAAGAAAAGAAAAAGAAAAAAATGCATGAAATTCATTAAATTAGAGACCTCTAGAGTGCAGCTCCACACTTTTTAAGTGTGACTCTTCTTTTTCAGTCTTAATACAGGGATTCATGCTGTACTTCATAAATAACAATATATTTATTTATCACTTATAAAAAAAAACAATACATTAATTTATCCATACAAATACTTGTCAAAAATTTCCTCTAATTTTGACAAACAAAATGAGATATTATATTGTTTCAACATTTGCAAGTTAAATTTTGAAATGTGTTGATTAGAATAACCTGCAAATTTCTACTTTCAGATAAGTTGAGGGTCATTGAAAGAAGTGCTTTTTACTTCCACAAATATAAACAAAAGAAATAAGGAAAAAGAAAACAAGAAACCTTTAAAACTTATAGACAATGCGATATTGTTTCAGCTTGAGTTGCATCCAGACTTTTAAAACTTTTTTGCCAGTTATATACCACTTTGTAGTTCCGTCGTGGGACTGACTCCAAAATTGACATAGAAATGGGAACACAGACCACAAATAGATCTTCCATATCACTCCCTGATGAATATTTATGCTCCTTAAAAGGTAAGCATGTCAAGAAATATGCAAGAGACGTGCACACCAGCCTTTAAATCTATCTTATGTCATAATCATTATAAATAATTAAACATCCAAAAGTAAAAAAAAAAGAAGAAGAAAAAGTTCCACACACATAATGTACAGAAGAAACCCTTACGTGAGCCAGTCTATGGGATCCAATTCTTGTGCAAGATGAGTAATCAACCCATCAACTCGCCCTCTAATGACTGACTTTGTCTGCCTCTGATCCTGCTTCCGTCTGAAATGTGATTTAGTCATTGGACTTCTTGATAACTCATTCACAATGGAATCACCTCCAGAAAGAATATCAGCAGCAAATCTTAAATCTAGCAAAACTTGCAGAACTCCTTTCTCTGAAACTTGAGGTCCCCTGGCTTCTCTAGCAGAAAGGAAGTCCCCATAGATACCAACAACCTGCATGATCAACATACAAAAGACAAACAAGACCCTCTTGGTTCAATGAGTTACCAAACCAGATTTATCCAAACAAAAAAGAAATTAACAAATTAACAGGAGAGAAACAGCGTTCCAAGCACCCATTCTTAAAAGAGAGAAAAATCCAGTTTATGTATCTTGTTCTTTGAAGTGAATACTTTTTTTTAAGTGTGAATACTTAATATCTAACAACGTGGAAAGATCAATAATTTTGCTTTTATAAAAATAGAATAACTATGAATTGGTGGAAATGAACCGAACTTTTGGATATTCAAGCTTGGCTCGAACTCGAATCAAGCCTTAAAACCCGTACTTGAATTTGGCTGGACGAGTATTCATAGGGCTCAGCTCAGATTCAAGTATGTCTCGAGCTCAAGCTAAAATCTTTTTCTGCAACTACTACTTTCTCCTTGTTAGACATCCGACAGAATAACAGGTCACAAACTAGTTCTCTAAATCTCGTAATCAGAAAACTGAACGAACAAAATTACAAAAGTACGTAGACCACAACAGTTCAGCTTTTTCTCATTCAAGGGGGAAGTCCACACTGCTTATGTGATTTCAACGCAGCTCACCTCAATGCCAAATCCCACCTAACTTGGGTCAACACACGAACCCTTTTATGCCATTCACCCTGTCTTAAGGCTACATTTAGGTAAATACTTGCCTACATATCTTTTCTCATTGCCTCCATGCACGTCATTTTCAGCCTTCCCTTTAGCTTTCCCATGAGCCTAATGCTTAGTGTCATTTTGAAATGAGCAACAGACAATTGTGGCCGTCTATAAATAAACAATTTCAAGTATGCACCTATAATACCACTGACATTTTCAACATTAAAGAACACAATGACAAAGGGATTGACTACTTGTCATATTGTCAAACCATAATTCTAATCCAGTTAACAGTATTCATAATCTTATGAGAATTTAATAAAATTGGGTTCACATAGAACAACAATAACAAAAGATTTAGAGGTAACACGTAAATTACTAAAGGAACTCAACTCCTTACTTTGAATGTAATGTTCGCACCTAATGTGGATATTTCTGCGATACGAATCAAAATTCTGAGAAACTTCAGAACGTTACCATTATGCAACAGCTCATGCTAGACCATTCTACAATATATGGCATTATTTTTTTCTTAATAGATCAACCACTCAAACAGTTCTGAAGTCTGAACATATCAAGGCTTTACTAAGCCAATGCTATTACAGAGTAACATCAAAAAAGTTGTCAGGATTGTTTCATCATTCATTCTCACACGCGCGCACACACACATAATATATATATATATATATATATAAGAAAATGGTTGTCATTTGAAAAACCAGATATTGGCTGAAAGCCTGAAAGTTCCATAGAAAAAAGGAGGCAATTGTTGATGACTATGCACCAGAAAGAAAAAGATGGGTTGATGGATGATGCAAGGAAAAAAAATTGTGGAGGTTTTAATTATGTAGTATACTTTGTAATATATTATGGTGATATTTTAGATTAGGAAATTAGGTACTTTAATTAGGGTTTATTTGGTTTCATTATGTGTTTATTTTTTGTGCCTATATATATGGGCATCCTCTTTTGTGTAACTTAGGCATACATTGGAGAATTACACATGTTGTGTTGATTCCTTGATCTCTATGCCCTAATTATCAATATCATTTTCGTATTATTTTGTGTTCTTCCTAGCACTGCAGTTGTTTCTATATTCTTCCCTGAGGTATATTCAAGCCTACAACTGCTGTAGATGGAGACAACTGTCTCTACACTCATTTTTCAAAGAGGAATCAAGCTGTTTCTATTTTCGTCAAGAACAATGTAACGTTCACATTTATTTTCACAGTCTAACCAAATCCCAACCAAAAATAAGTAACACATTTATAAAGAGGAAAATGACTAGGGATGAAAAGACGTTTAAAACAAATTAAAGGAAAAACAATAGGTTAAGGAAGGGGGACTGCTGGATAATTAATTATTTTAGATGGTAGCACCAAAGTGTATCCTCTTCAATACAAGTGTCCCTTGGTGATACCTCAAGTGCCACATCACACAACATTCATTATGAGGACCACGAAAGCCAATGGAATCTCGAGAATCTCAATGTGGTAAGAATCTGTTGCCCCCCACTAACTGAGGAATACCCATAACGGAGAGGAACCAAGTTCTTGACTCATTAATGCACAAAATTATCTAACTTTGTAAGAACCTATTTTTTCAGATGCATTATAGATTTTTTTTTAAAGAAAGGCATTACTCTCACAATCGTCATAATCATTCACCAACAGTAGTCGGTTGAACATATTATTGGATGGTACACAAGTAATTATTTTTATAAGTGGTACACAAGTAATTATGTACGAAGATAAGCCAAAAGAATACTTAAGTGAGTAGGGGGTGCAATATTGGACACTAACTCTCACTGGATGAATGTAGAGATGGAAAGGAGAAACTATCAAGTTCCTTAATTTATAGCCCATGAAGAATGGTGCTCCCTTAACCCATTGATGCATAAAAAACAATCATAAGCACTTAGAATTCGTTTCATTTACTCCCTTTAAAATATTTAAAGAAAATTGGATCATGAAAAATGGTTTTTGCATTAAGGGCGTATAATAGGCCTTTTTTGTTGTTGAAACTTGTGCTCACGTGCAGTTAACGCCGTCACCCTTAAGTTTACACGGAGTGATACTCAGGGTAACCTTAGTGATAGTTTTAAAACACGGGAACCTATCTTTAAAAGTGCCTAACCACAGGCAATGTTATTAATATTTGCCCTATTTTTTATCAAAGGAAAATAAGAGCTCGTTTCTACTATATGAATGTAAGACCAATCATATTAGATTATACACCATCATAGCCAGTGTTGTCACCATTCTTTATACAGTTTAATAGTAGTCAGGATCCATCTCATTTCAAGAGGGTTATGTGTACAGGAAGACTATAAGATTCAATATGTTGGTTTACGACTTAATATGTGTGTAGGAAGACTTTGTAAGACTCAATAAGCATATATTTTATGGAGGCGAAAAAATGTCTCAATGGAATATTTAGTGGAATGGATGATATGGAATTGTGCAAAATAGTAAAATTCAAATGGATGATAGATTCATAATGTAGACGTTAACAATAGAATGGAGAAAAGGAATCTTATTTTTCTTTCTTCAAAACAACAAGCACCCAAATACTTTAAAAACTGATAACAAAGAATGAAACTTTATTTTGTTAATGTGTGTGCCATTATAGAGGATGCACCAAATTTGCAACATTTCTTGGCTTCACTGACATTGAAATGCTTTAAAAGGAAGAAACTAACTAATTCTCAACATAGAATAAAACCTGAAATATATTAATAAACTGTTATAGTGCAAGACAAACCCCATTAGCCAGGTTTTTTGCAAAGTATCCTTCTAGGGTTAAGCCTGCTCCAAATATTTAAGACCCAATAAAGCATGGTCTGATTATGTGTTTCGCAGGAATGAACTTCAATAAATTTTTATCCAAAAAACTCCACTATATGATGATTCTAATCTTGAAAACTTTCATTTCTTTGCCCATTCCGTATGAGAATTTCTTTATTTTTAGAGTTTTCGCAGAGAGTATTTAAGGCGAATCTATTACATGTATCCTCTTTTAGGTTATTGGCGGAATACACCTTTCAAGAACAAAGCCAAGATTAGCTTTACATTTATTTTTTTTAACTATCAATAGGTTGATTCAAGTTTCAAACTACTTAAGTATTCATATTTCAGATTGCTCGAGAATTTGGGGTAGAACAAGTAAATCTGTTTTAGAGGCAAACTGCATACCTTCTCCAGTAGGCTTGAGGCAAATTTTTGCAGAATTGATTTGTCAAGTATGTGACCTCCAATTCTGTGAATTTCTTCACACCCCCGACATAAAAATGATATTATATAGAGCGAAGGCATTGATGGGAGTGATATCTTCATCTCTGATTGGCTCTCATCAGACTGTTCTTGTTTGACTACTGTCTCTTCCCAGCCCTGCTCAATATTCAAAAGATAGTAAACTTAATACATTACAAATCTTGCACATGATCATCAACAAAACATAATGAAACCATGATCTCATTCAATATAGATTAATAGCAGTCACTAAAGTACATGATCCTGATCAACAGTAAACTAAAAAATTACAACTTTGTTTCTTTCCATTGAAGGCCACAAATTGCTTCCACAGACCATGGAGCGACTGGCATCATGTGTTCAATCTTATCTGTTAGATTTCTTTCTTTCCATAAAGGCAATAAATTGCTTCCATTGACATGAAGCAACCTCCACCATGTGTTCAGTCTTTCAGTTAGGTTCTCCCTCTTTCTTTTTTCGTCTGGACCTCAGATGCTCTCTTGCGCCCCCTTAGATTTTGGCCATAACCATCTCGAAATAGCATGATGATACAAATAGAATTACAATTAGAGAGCATGTTAATTGAATTTGGGATTAATTAGTTTGTTAGTAGTTGGTTAGTAGTTTGTTAATTAGTTAAGTAAATAGAATGGTAGTTGGTTACTCCTTATATTCATACCTTCATAGCCTATATAAGGCATTGTACACCCAATTGTAGAATCAATGAATAATCAAGAAACCTTTTAGTTTTATAATTCCTCCCTTCTCTATCTTTCTTAGGGGTTTGGTCACTAGCCATTAATTAGTGCCAATTATATTCATCTTCCCTACAATTCACCATCAAATCCATCTTCATCTTTCCTACCACCAAGAATCACAATCCACCCAAAATCTAGTTCGTAACATTTGGTGCTTTCATTGTCCTCCCTTCTTCAAGCTTTCTCAATTCAAATCCATTGAGTGGCTATTCCACAAACATAACACGTTGATTTTCCGCCTACACAACAAAATCCACATGATCCCATGATCACACAAATTGAAGAACTTTTCAAGAAGATGGAAAGGATCCAAAGTATCGATTTGGAAACTTTTGATTTTGACAATCATGATCCTACACTACTACAACAACGAAAAGAAATGGAGTGGATTATCTCGGGTGTTTCTAATATTGAGGAAATTCAAGATTTTCTTTCAAGTCTCTTTGTCATCTCAACAAAAAGAAGATTGTGTCTATATTCAAGAGATGGAAGAACATGATTCTGCCTATATTCAAGAGAAGCCACAAGTTCAAATCGAAGTGCAAGATCAAGAGATGGCACAAGACATGCAAGAAGCACAAAATCTTGCTACAATATATTCATAGGTAAGTTCACATTTAGGCAGAGGTGGGACACTTGGCCTGGAAAAGTAATGGAAATCTTGGTCACACCTGGGCATAGCATTCTTAAAACCCAACAATGGAATTGTTTCAAGGGTGGCAACTAAAGGCATTGAATTTATATTAATCTTTGAGGTGGCCCACATAATTATTAAAGGTTCCACTCTTATGCAAGAAGATAATACAGTTGCCACCCAAAGAGTTGAAAGCCTTGGATCTTGATTGAGGCTTGCGGCGTCTTTCTTCTAGGTAATGGTCTTATTGGATACTTCGCAATGTGAGACTGATTCGTTCACGATTCATGGTGAAATTGATTATTGAAATGAGGGAATTACTTGAACCTTGAGGACAAGGTTCATTTGATGGGTTGGGCAATGATATGAATAGAATTACAATTAGAGAGCATGTTAATTGAATAAGGGATTAATTAGTTTGTTAGTAGTTTGTTAATTAGTTAGGTAGTTAGAATGGTGGTTGATTACTCCTTGTATTCATACCCTCATAACCTATATAAGGCATTGTACACCTAATTGTAGAATCAATGAATAATCAAGAAACCTTTTAGTTTTGTAATTCTTCTCTTCTCCCTTTATCTTTCTTAGGAGTTTGGTCACTAGCCATTAATTAGTGCCAACTATCTTTATTTTCCCTACAATTCACCATTAAATCCATCTTCATCTTTCTTACCACCAAGAATCACAATTCGCCCGAAATCTAGTTAACACATGATTTTGTAATGGCAGAAAAATCCATTCATAATAGAAATGCTCCACAAGGATGGATGATGTAGAACAAGGGATAGAAGAAGAAATAGAAACCAGGCAACCTAGGGATTGGAAGAGAGGCCAGGCTACCCTGGGGATTATAAGAGAGGCCAAGCTACCTGGGGATTGTGAGAGAGGCCAAGCAACCCTGGGGATCGGAAGAGAGGTCAGACTACCCTAGGGATTGTGAGAGAGGTCAGGCTACCCTGGGGATCGAAAGAGAGGTCAGGCTACCCTTCGGAAGAGAGGCCAGGCTACCCTGGGGATCGGAAGAGAAGCCAGGCTACCCTGGAGGTTGAGAGGAAATTGATACCCAATATCAATCAATTTTTATTTATTCAAAGCTATTCGAAAAGTAAGATAGGGATCCCTTATATAGAGATCTTTAGGAATACTAACCCTCAGCTAACAATGTAAATAAAGAAATTCAAAAATAATCAAATACTATATTCTAACCCTATTCTAAGAAATTAATAAAATAATTCTTTCATGATTACAAAATTACAACCTTGCCCCATACCCTTCTCAAGATTACAAAATTACAACCTTGTCTCCATACCCTTCTGTACCCTTTCAATGGAGGAAAGATTCTTAACATGCATATATGCATATTAGCATCCACAATCCATGTCACAAGTATATCCACCACCTACAAGCATATATGTAGGCTTTTCACCACTGTAATCCTTAAGTTCTTGTAGCAATTGTTAGGTTGTTCTTTCACTATTATATAACTGTACTCCATAGTCTGAAATTATTTTCGAAAAATATATTCTTGATTTAGTTTGATATGTTTGGTCTTGCCTCCACCGCCCCAACTCCACCCTTTCTATTCCGGTTGTCTTCAATTGAGCATCAACAAGAAGAATAATAGTAGTAATTGAAATGTTGCATAACATGTATAAACATCGTGACTACTATTTACTAGCATATAAGGTTTTGGTTCACTATGAGCACACATCATCCTTGCCTGTATTCCATTATACAGAAACACAAATATTTACATAAATGGCAGAAACAAACACGATGGATAATATGTATATCCATCGTGACTACTATTTACAGACAAACACAAGCAAACAGCCTCTATTCAAAAACAGAAACACAAGGAGATATAGATAAGGGGAAAAAAGTTTGAAATCTATTACAACAATACTTGTTAGCAGACAACTTTTTTCCTGCAATTAGTTCATAAGTAATTAAAGATACTCCTATGACCAAAAAAAAACTAATGAAATTCTTAAAGAGTAATGTGTTAGATAACTCAAAACTGTCAGAAGCTTGGGGTTCTACTAAACACAAAAAGAGGAACATCCATACACAGCATATGAGTGAGAAAGAGACAAAGAGAGTTAAAAGTTCACCTCCATTGCCAAAATCATCAACTTTTAGTTTGAAACTAAATTCAATATTGTACAGAGTTAAGACATCATAAAGAGATCTTGACAAAATGGGGAAGCCACTTTAGTATGGGGAGGAAGGAGGCCCACCAATAGTTTGTATAGCTATAAAGCCAACACCGAAACTCAACGTCCATCTCGGAAGATAGGATGTGTATCTCCCACAAACGATGCTAGAGCTTTTATAGCTCTTACTCTCACATAAGGCCCTGCAGATAATGGTGGAATCATTGCACCCAAATATCCATTATCTCATTCTTAGATATCCATATAAAAGAACCCATATGGTGAAGAGAATGCATCTCTAGCATATAACGCAAGAACTTCTATTCACCAACTTTACCTCATCCAAACGCCCCAGAACCATGGTTGATATATCACCCACTCAGCCATCCCTCAAGTCCTACCTTTTGGGTGAACTCATCAACATAGTAAGGCCAAACACTTTCTTCCGACAGTATCCAGACCCATAAGCATTGAGAGAATTCAAGGAAATTACTACTCTGGCAGTGTTAACAATACCTTCTAATTATCAAAAGGAAATACCTTCAGTACCTCTCACCTCATGTTCTCAAAGGACACCCATCACTACTGAAAATGATAGTTCCTCGTTGTGAAGATCGAGAATTTTAAAATAACAAGATAGTATACAAAAGTACATTGCCTAAATCCCATAAAATTGACTGATGCCTACAAGATGTCATGAACATGAACTATTTCCCAAATAAACTTGATGTTTACACATTTATTATCAAAAATATAAATTCAACCAAATGCACCGATCAGCAAACAGCATTAAGGTAGCAACCTCTGCTCCTGTCAAATCAGAACATACTAAAGCTTTCTAGAAAAGAAAAAAGGAGATAAAAGGCCACCAAAATAATGCCCAAGGTTGTAGAAAATCTCTACCATATAGAATAGTTCAGAGCATAGGAAGATATAATAATTATCTTATACAAAGTATATCAAAAAGTTTTCAGTCCCTCCTCCCAAGGCCTATTTACCCAAGCCAATGCCTTCATTTTTTTGGGGGGAGGGAATCCAATACCTAGATGAAATTCAGAGAGATGGGCCAACATACTCGAGGTTGATGTGCAAGACTCTTGACTTGTTAACCTGGGGGAGGGGGATGATAGTTTTCTTTGGAAAGTTATATGGAAATCGTGTGCTCCTTCAAAAGTTGCTTTCATTGCTTTGGATGAGGTTTGTAGAAGAATTTTGATCATTGAAAATTTTCAAATAAAGCACAAAAGTGACATAGAGTCCATAAACCATCTCTTGTTGTGCTGTTCTTGGTCTAGGCATCTTTGGGATATGGCTTGTGGACTCAAAGGGATCTCTTGGGTTGGGGCGGTCCTATTAAAAAATAAATTTTGGCTTGGAACAGTATCCGTGGCTCTGAGGAGTTGAGTTAGGCTATACCTTTGACTCCATTATATGGAAATCGTGTGCTCCTTCAAAAGTGGCTTTTCCTTGCTTGGGATGTGGTTTGGAGAAGAATTTTGACAATTGGCAACTTACAAGCAAGGCGCAAAAGTGATGTAGAGTCCATAAACTATCTCTTTTTGTGCTGTTTTTGGTCTAGGAATCTTTGGGATATGGCTTGTGGACTCTTAGGGATCTCTTGGGTTGAGGGCAGTCCTATTAAAAATTAGAATTTGGCTTGGAACGGTATCCGTAGCTCTAAGGAGTTGAGGAAGGCTATAGCTTTGACTCCACTCTCGATTTTTTGGTTAGTGTAGAATGAGAAGAATATGACGGCTTTTGACAAGGAGGAGAACTTCTATCCATGTTAAGAGATAGGTGGCATCTGTTCACACCCTTAGCTTTTGGTTAATTGGGTATTATTTTGTAAATGAACACTAGTTCATAGACTTCATAGAAATGTTGGCTTGTAAGTGGAGTGGTTTTCTATATGGTTTGGCACCGCCTTGGTGCCCGTTTAATGAATTTTTATTCATAAAAAAAAGAACATGAATGACAGACGTGTAATATAACACAGTGATAGAACTCTACTCTTAACAGGGAGCTATAAATCCTAAAAGGCACTATGATTTGAGGGGAAAACAATTTTATTGCCTATTTGGGACAATGATAAGCTAACCTGATAGAGGCATAACCTAAGCTTATTGACTGTAGGTGAGGTACAGTAACCCACTTGACTAACTGACCATTGGTCAGTGAATCAAAAAGAAAAATGGAATTTCAAGCTAAAGCTGGCACCAAATGTGCACACTTCAGCAACCAAATCACCTGAGATGACCATTATGCTAGCCTCATCCATTTACAGTTTACTATTTTTGACACCAGATGTTATTCTGGAGGCGCTGACTCATCAGATCACAATATATAAATAAGACCATTGGAACCATAAACCTTTTACTATTAACTACTCCTTCAACAAGACCTAAAGTAAGATTAAGAGACCCTTTTTCCCAAATATTTCTTTTACCTTTTCTTAAATATTAACTTCTCTCACAACTAGAAATCAATCACAGTAGAATGGCAGACAAGTTCATGCCTTTGGCGGAATTACCCAATTTTCCAACCTACTTTTGTGAAATTTAAAAGATGACAGAAGCTTATAAAATAATGAGACACAGCATCCACAAGAATATATACAACATGAGAAGACCCATAAAAAGAAAATGGTAAGAAACTTATCCAGCAAATGCAACTTACCCTCAAAGCAGTTGTCGCTGATAATCCATCATCCTGTACAAGATCTCGAGAGAGGATAACTGAAAGCTCATCAGATAACCACAATATCCATAAGCTGTGAGCTTTAATGCATAGATCTTGCATGGTTTTACTAATCTCTTCAAGTTTTGGGCTTGCACTTTCATTTGCTCCAAGCAAAGCAGCAGTAGCAAACGAGGTTTGTTTTCTAGAACCAGCTTGCATTTGCCTTCCAGGGCTGTCAGTCACCGCAGCATCAGTGGCAATTCTAGAATGCCTCAACAGGGATGGCAACTTATCAAAGACCACAGCCATAGTTTCTTTTGACCAGAACCTTGGAGAACCAAGTATCACCGGAATGTGCTTCGAGTGGTTTAGCAATGCAAACAGAATGCGCCCAATAAAAAGCGATCTCTCAACGATTATAGCAGGAGGCACTGACTGACCTTCCTTGTTTCCATTCTCCATGGCAGCATACAGATTATCAAGCTCTTTTTTGACTTCTATCGCTATGGTTGATACGCTTTCATAACACTTATTCTGTAAATATGGAGCCAGATCCTTTAACCTTAGAACTGCCTTTGGAGATTCTAAGAAACTCAGGAGGTCCTCAAGGACACTCTGGCAGCGGCTGTCCACTGCATCTCTAATTCGACTAGCTTTTGGACCAAAATAGGCGTTGAGACAGCTCTGAAAATCATTCTCTTCAGGGGATGATTTATGCCCCAAAATTGGACCAGCCTTCTTAATATTTGGCTCAATGAACCAAACCCCACCACCTGTAGAAGGTCTGTTTAAGTATGCCTGGAAATCAATCTTCTCACCAGCAATCTCCCCAACAGCAGGAACGGAATTCGCCACATTCACATCTTTGGTCAAATCCTCAAATCCTGAGTTGATAATTGATTTCATCCTTCCAACAAAAGCATCTTCAAATATTTCATCCCAGAGATCCGAATCATCTTCAAGAACAAGCTCGCGGATCCTACTCCAAGGCAGCTCAATCTCAGACCCAAACACACTCTTTAGCCATTCCAAACTGCCCTCCAACACTTCCTTACTATCCATGGTCTCTCGTATCAACTTCTCGGCCGATCCAAGCTCTTGGCCACTACCAATGGCTTCAATCAAATACCTCCCATTAATCTTACTAACAATCTCTCTGCCACAATCTCTCAACCAACTCAAACAAGTCTTTGCAATGTAATCTTTATCGAGCATCACCATCACGGATTCTAACTTATCCCTAAACGATTTCCACAATCTAACCTCCTCCTCAGGAGTTGGAATTCCACCGAACAACTGAGAAGCAGGAGGCGAACTCAAAGTAACCTTATAAAACAGAGGCATATCATTCAAGACTTGCAAGAACAACTCCCCTACTTGTCCTACACTAACCTGAATCACACTCAACACATCGCAAAACACCGAAACCACAACAGAGCAAGTAGCATTACCGGCACAAGCAATCAGTTTCTGCAGAATCCAAGTCTTCCTCGTGTCAAGAAACAACCCCAACACTTGCTTGGGCTCCAGCTCATCGATCACCGCAGCGGCAGCCAACGCGTCCGCATAAGCACCAATCCCAAGCCCGCGATCCAGCAAGCGCTCGCGACTCCTCTGTGAAATTTGAGCCTTGAAGCTCTCCACGATCTGCCACTGGTGCTGCAGCAGGGGGAAGTTGGCCAAGATCTTGGTATGATCCAGCTCCGTACCGCCGCCGTGGGTCACCAACTTGTTCTGCACGTGCTTTGCACGCACGTACCTACCGGAGGCCTCTAGAAACATAGATTCGTCAAGGCAACCCCAGATGTTCTCCGGTGTGTCGACCAAGTACTTGACCCGACACGCGATCCCATAGACTCGGATACGGGCCGGGTTATGGTTTGCCAGCTTGGGGGTCTCGGACACGGGAGAGGAAGACAGAGAGCGAATGTGGTGGTGGATTGAGGAGATGTTGGAGGAGATGGACTCGCATGAGGCCTTCATAAGGACGATAGAATCGGCCGAGTCAATTAGGTCGCGGTATCGGGTGCCCACGAGTTGCCGCAGCTCCTCTTTCTTGTCTTGGATCTGTTTATTGGTCGTTGATTCCACATTTCGTATCTCCGATATCGGTTTCGTACGGAAGAGTGACTCCGCATCTCGGTAGCCGCCACCGCTTAGACCGGCGATCCGGTCATCTGTAGTCGAGGCGGATGATAATCTCATGGTCCCTTTCCTTGTTTCTCTCTCAATCGTCAATTACTCATTTCCTTTGAAGAGAAAAAGAAAGAGACGAGGTGGAGATCTACAGAGGTATGACCAGATCTGAAGATGTTGCTTATGCCAATTTAGAGCAAAGATAACCGGATAATTGATTTTTTTTAATTTCCCTTTAGTGATTAGTTCAGTAGAACTTTAATTTCAGGAGAAGGAACTTTCATTACCAAACAAAGGAGTTGATGAAATTGGAGACGAGAAATGACAAGGAGTTTCTGGTGCTCTTTCGACCTCGTTGATGAGAAGGAAGAAGATGAAAGGAACTAAGTAATTTACAAAAATGCCCCCATAATCACTGCAAAAATGAAATACATCAAAACATCAGTTTCTCTTCGTAGTTTTCTTACCCCTCTAAGCAGGGATTATAAAACCTACAGTCCCTCTAACACGGCCCAAATTGATAAAATGTCTCTGATTGGATTGAAGTTTTTAAAAATTGGATTGAGTGATTTTTATCTTGGTAGATTGGATTAGGTAAGTTAAAAAATTTTAACTTGATCCAACTAATAACATAATTATTATATAATTATATTTTATATATTTAAATTTTTTTAAAGATCGATGACAACATTCATATTTTAGAAAGTTAGTTTGAATTACACAATATATTTTGTGTGTATATTTGATTAACTACATTCATATTTTGATAAGTTAGTTTGGAGTGTCATATATATATATCATAATTTTTTTTCTTCTTATAAACCTTCCAGCAAAAAATACTATCTTCGATTAAAAAAATATCAATTAGGACCTAAATATGTTACAAACATATTCCTTTTTAATACTCTTTAGGCTATGTTTGGAGACAATAATTTAAACAATTGTCTTGAAAATAGGGCCCCACTAACATCTATCAAATTTCAAAACAATGATTTAAGCCAACCTTATTTAAATTTTTGTCTCCAAACATGGTTTTAGTTAAGGAAGACTGTTTATTCTTGTGAAAGCATTTCTTTTGATTTTCAATACATTTTCCAAAAGCTTATTAATTGTTTTATTGATCCTATTTTCATTTGATTTGTATTTTTTGTACGATAGAACTTAGTTATAGATATTCTAAGATCAAGTGTATACTAGTGTTGAAGTAGTGAATTGATCAAATACCTTTAAAATCTAATTTTTATTTACCTTTTTATGGTTTATATTAAATTAAAATTGTTTGAATTTTATGCAAAGTGATTTAAGATACTTAATTTATAAATGATGGCTTGTAAGATTTAATAAATTCTAGTATGAATTCGATTTTGGATATAACGAATGATGAATAATAGTAGTAAAATATTTTTTCTTTACGTAATATGTTTATATTAATTTTTAAGTGAAAAAAAATACTTGTGACCCAAATCGATTTAAGTAGGTTGGGTTAAGCTGGGATTAGATGAGCTCATGGGTTGAGTTGAAATTTTTCAATCCATTATAATTGGGTTTGGTTGATTTTTTAGGACAACCCGATCCAAACCGACCTATACTCACCTCTACCTCTAAGCAATGGACTTTTTTTCAAATTAAATTTTTACATAATGTTTAGGGTAAATTACGTTGGCATCCTTGAGGTTTGACCAAATTTACAATTGCATCCTAACTTTTCACAATACTACATCCCCTTCAAATTTCGCCATGTAAGTTCAATTACATTTGATTTTGTTAAATGACCATTAGATGTGGAATTATTGGTCCGTACTCATCTTTTGAGTGATTTTTCACTCATACTTTTTGAAAAAAAATGTTAATTTTTCTTGAAATTTTTGGGATTTTATGTGCTAGTTTATGTTCAAATTGAATAATTTGCAAGGTTTTTTTTATGCTATGCTTCTTTTTTGGTTTTCTCTTCTCTGTTTGGTTCCTGGAAAATTAGAGTAAAGATGGAAGGAAAAAAAAAAAGAGAATTTGAAGTTTAGGTTTTGATGATTTATTGGTTTTAAAGCCAAAACAAAATATAAAATATTAAGGTGTTGTTTGTTATTGACTTAAAGCCAACTTAGCTCATTCCCTTTTTAATTACGGAGTACGAAAATTTGAGAAATAATTAACCATAAACTTCAAAGCTTCGTTAATGTCGATGTAAAAATATCAATAGGCTTTTTTCTTTTTTCGGATTCCCTATTTTATGAGCTACCAACCAAAAGGGGTTTAAGATGTACTACAAGTTTTCAAGTGAATCTCATTTGTTAGATTATGTATAGCTTAGTTATTGCTTAGTCCCACATAGGTTGTGTATAGCTTTGTCTCTCCTATTAGCTTGTATATATAGGACTCTCTTATATATCATTTTTGGTGTGATTCTAATACAATATCATTCTCAAAATGGTATTAGAGCTTTGCTTCTGAAATTAGAATTCACCAAAACCCAAATTTTGTTCTCTTTTTATTTTTTCGGCGCAAGTTAGCATTTCTTGCAGGTGTCAACACCGCTCGAAACGTCAAAATCTGTGCCACATCAGCACCCGCCACGTCAGCATCTACCACATCAGCACACGCCACATCAACACCTACAATGTCAGCCTGTTCACCGTTGACCGATGAACAGATTTGACCAGCTGTTTTCTTCTTAGTTTTCTTTCCCGAATTCAATTTTTGTGGTCTGTTTGTGCTTTTGACATTTGTAGATGGTAGAAAAAAGATATTTTTCATCATATTCAGTTTGTATTGGATGGAAAAGGAAGATCAAATGCTTCCACTGCAGCAGTTGCTCATCCTAAGAGCACTCTCTCTACAATTGTTCCATATCCATCTCCAGTTACAACTACATCTTCAGTTGCACCCCCTGGAGGGTTATCAGGATCTACTGTCACCTTATCTGTAGCTAACTTTGAGGCAATAGTTAATCAGGTCATCCAGTCTCGTTCTGGTAATGCATCTTCCTCTACCCTCTCAGTCCTGTCAGGTAACTTTGCCTCTTGGTTTTTTGATTCCGCTTGTTGCAACCATATGATACCTTTCCCAACTTCATTTACCACATCTGCACCTTCACCTCATTCCTCATTCATTCGCACAGCTGATGGCTCTACTATGACTCTTAAAACAATAGGCACTATCAATAGTCGTTCTCTTTCTATTCCTGAAGTTTTTCATGTGCCAAAATTATCCTATAATCTTCTTTCTGTTGGGCAATTATGTGAACTTGGATATAGACTTGTCTTTGACTTTTCTGGTGTGAATGTGCAGGATCCTCGTACTGGTTAGACTCTTGAGACTGGGCATAGAATTGGGCGCATGTTCGAACTCTCATCCTTACAACTTCCTGCCTCCAACGTCTCTGCTGCTGCCTCTTTGTCCCCACCATCCCTTACACTTTGGCATTCGCGTCTTAGTCATGCATCTGTATCTCAGGTACAACTGTTAGCTTCAAAGGGATTGTTAGAGTTAGCGTCTAAAAGTTCTTTTGATTGTATTTCGTGTAAACTTGGAAAACAGCCGGTTTTGCCTTTTAATAATAGTGAGTCTCATGCCACTGCTTCGTTTGATTTAATTCATTCTGATGTTTGGGGACCTTCTCCTATTGCTAGTATGAGTGGTTCACGCTTTGTAATTTTTGTTGATGATTTCTTTCGTTACACTTGGGTATTTTTAATAAAATCTCGTTCTGAATTATTAGATATTTATCGTACTTTTGTCAAAATGGTTGAAACCTAATTTTCAAAACCCATCAAAGCTTTTTGTTCTGATAATGCTTTAGAATATACTCAACATGTTTTTCAAGCCATCCTAAAAAATTAAGTGCACTGTTCCTCACTTGTCATGTTCTAGCACTTCACAACAAAATGGTCGCGCTGAACATAAACTTAGGCACATTTTAGACACTGTTCGCGCCCTCCTCATTTCCACATCTGTTCCTACCCTATTTTGGGGTGAAGCCACTCTCATGGCTATCTACACGATCAATAAGTTGCTTACCCCTATCCTTGATAATTGCACCTTTTACGAGCGGTTGTTTGGCTCTGTTCCCTCATATCACCATCTTCGTGTTTTTGGTTTTGTTTGTTTTGTTTTACTCCAACCCCATGAGCACACCAAACTCGAGCCTCATTTTCAGATGTGTTGCTTTCTTGGATATGGAATGGAACAAAAAGGCTATCAGTGTTATGATCCTATGTCTCGTCGTCTTCGCATCTCCCGTCATGTAGTTTTCTGGGAGCATAGACTATTTCATGAAATTGGCAAATTCAGCATACCATCTTTTCCTCTTTTTACCACACTTATGGAGATTTCTATTTCTCCTACTCACACTAGTGATGTCTTGCCCGAGTCTCTCTCACCTAATACTCTCGATTCCACTCCACCCGATACTCTCGAAGTCGCTTCACCTAAGCCCCCAAGGTCTATTACATATGAGGATCATGTTCACACTTCCTCTCCAGACCTTTGCCGATCCACCAGAGTAAGATATCTTCCATCTCATCTCCAGGATTTTCATTGCTTTCATGCTTTAGCTACTTTACATGAACCCCACTCTTATCGTGAGGCTTCCACTAACCCTTTTTGGCAAACTGCGATGAAAGAGGAACTTGATGCTTTACACAAGAATAATACATGCATTTGGTTGAATTATCTCCTGGAAAGTCTATGGTTGGCAGTAAGTGGGTTTACAAAATTAAGACTTGTTCAGATGGTACTGTTGACAGGTACAAGGCTCGACTTGTTGTCATGGTTTTACTCAAGAGTATGGTGTGGACTATGAGGAGACCTTTGCTCCAATTGCTGGTTGTTACAGCCTTTCGTCATTGGTCACTTTTTAAAATGGATGTTAAAAATGCATTCCTTAATGGTGATCTTAGTGAAGAAGTCTATATGCAGCCACCTCCTGGACTATCTAATCCAACAAACAAGGTATGTCGTCTTCGTCGAGCTCTATATGGACTTAAGCAGGCTCCTCGAGCATGGTTTGCTAAGTTTAGCAACACTGTGTCTAGCCTTGGATATTCCATCAGCTCCTATGATTCAGTCTTGTTTGTTCGCCGCACAGACCGGGGCATCATACTTCTTCTGTTATATGTTGATGACATGATTATCACCAGGGATGATCCCATTGGTATTCAGGAACTTAAATAGTTTCTCAGTCAACACTTTAAGATGAAAAATCTTGCTCCTCTCAGGTATTTTCTTGGTCTTGAGATTTCATTTTCTTCTGATGGTTATTATTTAACACAAGCTAAATATATCTCTGATATGCTTTCTCGGGCCAATCTCACAGATAGTAAGGTTGTTGACACACCAACTGAGCTTAATGATCGTCTTACACCTCATGATGGCGAACTTCTTCGTGATTTTACTTTATATCGACATTTGGTTGGTAGTCTTGTCTACCTTACAGTTACTCGATATGATATCTCGTATGCTGTCCATCAGGTGAGTCAGTTTATGCCTACTCCTCGCTCTACTCATTTTGTTATTGTTCTTCGCATCCTTCGTTACCTAAAGGGGAAATTATTTCATGGGCACTTTTCTCCTCTCGGTCTCCTATTCAGTTGTGTGTTTATACCGATGCAGATTGGGCAAGTGATCCTACAGATCGTTGTTCTACCACCGGTTATTGTTTCCTACTTGGCACCTTTCTTATCTCTTGGCGTAGTAAGAAAGAAACTGTTGTTGCTTGATCTAGTACTGAAGCAGAATATCGTGCTTTAGCTGACACTACCTCTGAGCTTCTTTGGTTGTGATGGTTGTTACAGGATATGGGTGTATCGCTTTCTGCTGCCACTCCTATATACTGTGATAATAGAAGTGCTATTCGGATTGCTCATAATGATGTGTTTCATGAACGGACCAAAAATATTGAGATTGATTGTCATTTTATCCGTCATCATCTCCTTCAGGGCTCCCTACAGCTTCATTCTGTTACATCCAAGGATCAGCTCGCAGACATCTTTACCAAGTCACATCCTCTAGGGCGTTTTCGTGATCTTGTTTTCAAACTCAAGTTGGTTTCTCGTACTCCACCTTGAGTTTGAGAGGGCTGTTAGATTATGTATAGCTTAGTTATTGCTTAGTCCCACATTGGTTTTGTATAGCTTTTTCTCTCCTATTGGCTTGTATATATAGGATAGTCTCACATTAGTTGTGTATAGATTTGTCTCTCCTATTGGCTTGTATATATAGGACTCCTTTGTATATCAATTTTTGTGTGATTCTAATACAATATCATTCTCAACATCATCAAAATACATATTGCAGAGCTAGTTATTTGTAATACATCAGTGATCTATAACTTTATTTGTATTTATCTTTTTTGGATTTTTTTATGTACTAACTCTTCTGTTTGGTTCTTGTTTCATGTCGCTAACTTAGGTGTTTGTGTTGGTGATGCATCATATTTGGTTACGTTGTTATTCGTGGTGCTGGTGACCTAGCGGAGTACTGCTCTTATAATAGAGATTTTGTAACTCCCAGAACACTGCAAATATCTAGACCAAATGGTGCATTTTTTTTCTCTTCATCAGCCGGGACCTATGTTACGAACATCAGCGCAGCACCATCTCAACACCAAGCCTACCTCCCACTTGAAATTACGCCACTAATAGATCAATTGATGAATTAACATGAATATAATTAAATAATAAATGAAAAAATTAAGAAAAAAAAATCTCAAAAAATTAAAGCCAAATAGAGTGAGGAAATGTAGCCATTGTCGTGACCAGAGGCAGATCCACGCTATGGCAGTGGGGTCGGTCATCTTCGCTTAATATTTCAAAAATACATTAATAATGTATGTATTTTAAAAAAAAATTCATTATTATAAATAAATTGCCTTCACAAATATTTAAAAATTATCTAAACTTAATATAAAATTTCAATGTATTTCAAAAGCTTTGGATTTATGTGTAAATCATAGCCTTAAATGTAATTGTCCATAAATTGTCTCAAGTATAAAACTTTTTTTTTTATTTATTAGAAGAGGTATAAATTTTCTCATAAAGTTTTATGTCTAAATTACGTAGTTTTTTGTGATGAGTATTATAAATAATCGAATATGCAATCATATAGGAAAAAAACGGTTGAATAATTGTTTGACCACCCTCATGTGCTTCCGGTGTGAGAAAGAATTTGGCTTATATTTGCATTTTTTCGGTTAGTATTAACCACCATTATTGTCGAGTCGAAAATAATCAGTTTTATTGGACCGTCAAATCGTGGTAGTTTGATTTCATCACAATCAACTACACGTGTCCCATATACCGTCGACAGTATGTGGAGTTGATCATTGATCATTGTTTTTTAGAGAAGAAAAAAATTTAAATTCTAAAAAAATCCCCACTTTAATGTCGTGATAGATTAGTAAAGAGGAATCAAGGATAGTGGTGAAAAAAATAAAAATATAATGTTAATTTATGTCTTAAGGGGACAAATTAACATTTTCTTAAATAAATATATATATATATATATATATATATAAATTTTAATATGGATGTATTTCGCCCATTAAGAAAAATTTTCAAATCTGCCACTGGTCATGACGGTGGTCACAGGAGCTACTGACGCAACATGGAAACCATGGGCTTATCACCGCCCATGGCCTGAGAGAGATGGAAAAAATAAGGGATGATTTGCAATTCGGGGACCTCACCTAGTGTCTGCAGGTCTTGGCATGTATCCATCTAAGTTTCTTTTTATCCTACAAGGCTTAATTTGCATTCATCAATCAATGTTTGTAAGGATGGAGATGATTGTTGGCACCAATAACCACACCTTAGCATCCATCTAAAACTTAGTTTTTTTACATCCCATACTTTTAAGGAGCCGAAGCTCCATTTTAATTGCCCAAAGATCTGCTTGGATACTAGTAGCCAAACCAATGGACCTAACAAAGCTTTTTTGCCAGACCGCTTGGTCATCCCTAATTATTCTTCCAACACCATCTCATCCAGGGTTATTCAAAGAAGAACCATCAGTGGTCAATTTGAGCCATCCAAGATAAGGAGGTACACAATGGACATTAACACAAATGAGTTTGTTAGATTTGAAATTGAAAGTGCCAAAGAAATATATTTCCTAACTTTTGGATTTAATGAGCTCAATAATGCTAATAGCATTTTTGTTGAGTTCTTCAAAGGTTCTATGATTAATGAAAATCCAAAGGTAAGGAACCAAGGAATATTTAAAATCGTGCAAGAAAGACTAGTTCCATTTAATTTCATCCCATCAAAAGCGGAGAAAGAGGCATTGGTGTCCTTTGAGTTACAAGGAGAACAAAAAAGAGACCAAGTACTCTTAGCAAATTCACAATCTCTCAACATATGAAAAGCAAATTCTTCACCATCAGGGCATAATTTACACGTAAGGGAATCAGAGATCTTTCGTTTATGGATAAAGGGTTTTTGTAGCAAGTTTTTTGGGTGAAGAAAACCAAACAAAGTGTTTGGTTCCGTGGTGTACAAGAAGTTTTCAAGACTCGACACGACCTTAGATCGATACAACTCGAACTCGACTCGACCCAACTCAAGATGATCGAAAATTCGATATGACCCACGATCAATATGACCCAAACTCAAATGCGACCCGAGCTGACCCACGACCTGAAATGATCTAAATTCAAAATGATCCGACCCGATCCGATTGCCACCTCTATATATGGAGTATATTTTCAAAATTTGTCGTTTTAAAATTTTATAAATATATTGATTAACTTATCATTTTAATTAGTTAAAAAAGAATATTTAAATTGGTAGATCAATAATTAGATCTTAATTATTTCCTTACAATTTTCACAAGAATATATTATTTATAAAATATACACACTCTAAAAACAATTTGATTATAAAAATGTTTTGAATTAAGACATTCTTTCGCTCTCTCTCTATGAATTGGTCACTTAAATATTAATATGGGAAGACAAGAAGGCAAATAAAAAGAAAAGAAAAAGGTTATAGATAAACCGCCACTATGTCATTAAAGCCATATTTAACTAGTACTTGTTTAACCATTTAATGATTTTGAACAGAAAATAATGTGATTAAAGAATAACATTTTGAATATGGGAGGCTGATGAGCTGAAAATGAAAAGGAGAAAAAGATCTTTCAAAATCACCGCCACCATTTTGAATACCATATTTGATATAGTAATAGAAATCATTTAATAATTTTGTTATTGTAAGGGGCTCTTTGGTTTAGGAGACAAAAGTAGCATAGGATTACATTAGTCTTTAATAAACAGTTAATTTTATGTTTATTTTGGGAGATTTACCGTTTATTTGGAATTATTGTGGGATAAAACTAATCCTAATCCTAGAGATTTTGTCCCACACTCCCTTTGGGACAGAAATAATCCCACTTATGTGGGATTAAATTTTTTTCCTTAGACTTATTCTACCCTTGCTTGCACTACTTCTTTCACTTCTTCTTCTTCCATCTTCTTTGTCGTCCATCTTAAGTAACATTATTCACACACAAAACCAAATTGGAACAAAAAATATAATATTTTCATGCATTTCCCAAAAAATGAATAAATTTGAAAATTAGAATATTAAAATATTAAAATTTCAAAATATGGTTTCTCAAAAAAAAAAAATAAAGATACAGAGCAAAACCCATCTCTCAAACCCGCATACCCAATTCATTTGAAAAGCAAAAACTAGAGAGATAAAGGAAAACATCAAAACAAAGAAAATAGAAATAATCTATCTTCTTCTTTTTTTTTCTCTAACCTATTTTAGCTTTGCTTGCTGCCATTGCTTTTTTGTTGCAGATCTGGATGAGTGTTTGGTCTCTAAGAAAAAATTATTTTCTTCTAGATTTTAAAGATTCCACTCAAATTTGGTAAATATCTTTGAGGAATCAAATGAAAACAGAAATTTTCGGTGCTATGGTTTGATTTTAACAAAAAAATAAAAGAGGAAATGAGTGATTGGTTCCCTAGAAAATCCTGGAAAATTTTTCATTTTTTTCTTTAGTTTTTGGTTGCCAAGAATTAGAAATAAAAAAACAAAAGTTATAAAGAAGAAGAAGAAATAATGTTTTCCAGTTTTTTGTTTTTTTTTTCTTCAATTTTCCTCATTGTTGATGGCGTAGAATAAAGAAGAAAAAGGAAAAAAGAAAAGATAAAGAATGAGACAAGATTCCAGAGAGATGGAGGGCTGTTTGTTGCTTTATATATAAACCAAATGAAAGGATATTTTGATTTTGTACTTGTTATTTCACTTAAATCCCAATTTAGAAATATTATTAACCAAACAAATAATTAAGATAGTACTATTTTAATCTTTTTTAATTATATCTCACTATAATTAATTCTGTGAACCAAACAAACCTTAACAGTCATAGGGTTCGTTTTGGAGTGTTGCGTTGTAGCTGCGCTGGTGTCAAAAGTGTTGTGAGAGTGCTGGTACTAAAAGAGCTATGAGAAGTGATGTTGCTAAAAGCTCAATGTAACGTTTGGTAAACTGTCTTACAAAAGCACTGTTTGTTGTAATCAATAATAATGTTTGGTTATTGTAATCTTAATAGTGCTATAAAACTGTAAAATTATTAAAATACACATGGTTAAAAGATATATAGCTTTAATGAAATATTTTTTTTAACGAAAGAGGTATTCTTTATTAACAATAAAAAAGAAATGATTCATTATCTAATAATAATCAGTAATTTTATATTAATAAAATCATTCATTATTTAATAATAAAACAAAAATTATCCACAATCTTTATTTTCTTTGGTTGTTTCTTTCAATTGTCATTTCCATGTCCAAGCTCGTTGTTTCAATAAAAAAAAAAAGATTAAGGGTTTAGATAATTTGAATATATAAAGAGTTAGATAGAAATTAGTGAAATGTGTTAAGGGTAGTTTCAACTTTACATAAAATTCATTAAAATTTTAAGAGCTACCCGGTCAAACGCATTTTAAAAGCTTTCCCACCTTTGCTTCTAAAAAAAAAGATTTTTAACTTTCCGTAGCATTTAATTTTGGAAAAGTTGTAGAAGTAAAATTTTACCAAACAGTAATTTTAGGAAAAATAATCAAATCTATTCCTATCAACTCTTTTTCTGAAGGCAAAAGCTTTCCCAATCGCATCCATAATAATATTAGAAGGGGAATAGAGATATTCATTAAAAAAACAAAAAAAAAAAAAAGAAGAGAGAAATAGATAGAAAAATAGGTTTTACTCCATTGAAAATTTAATGAATTTTAATGGCCTTTAAAGGTCACACAGCCACAATGCAAAGTCCTGCACACCGAGCGAGACTCCACTACTATATATATATACTACTAGTAGAGTATCTTGTGCAATACACAGGTGTTGATAAAGAATGAATAAAAGAGGATAATGGCCCTGCACAAACCAACAGCTACAACTTAAGTTCCTACATCCAAACCATGGCCCAGAACAAAACAACTCAAGCAACTTCAATTGAGTGTAGGGTGGTAGTAGTTGATGAGAGGAGAGGTTAGTTGACTGACTGGATGTTAAATGGTTCAACACAATCCAGGATTGGAAAATGACAATACTAAACAAGAGAAATTACCCTTGTAATCACTTGTGATCCTTAATGTAACTTCCGTAGCATGAACAAGTAAAACTTGCGTAAGTAGACATATTTTTCCTTTTCTTTTTTCTATAACTCTATTTTATAATAATTTGTTTACAATAGTTTGGATTTTGTATTCATGTCATATTAAACAACGTAATTTCAGCAGCCAATTTTTGAGTTCGAGAATGATAAATGCAAATTGGTGTTCCAAAGAAAACATGAACAGAGAAAGAGTTTTGTAAAAGAGTAATAATTGAATATTAAAGAATTCGCATACATGGGGATAAAGGTGTAATATCCGTATTCGTAAAATATAGGTAAAAAGGTAATTTATAGATATTACATGGAAATAAAATAATATATATACATGAAAGACTTATTATTAAAAAAAATAATTTTTTTTTAAAAAAAAGTGGACGTCCAACGTAGTAAAAAAAAGAAAAAAATAAATTAAAAAGAAAAAATTAATTAAATAAATAAATAAAGAAGAAAAAAAGTGTGCAACACTTGGAAGTCCAGGTGTTGCATCAATTTCATACACATGGGACACTAAGCACACTTGGAGGCTGGTGCAACACTAAGCAACATTTGCCGAAACGGTGGAATGGTGATTGGCGGCAGAATTTTATATAAATTTTGTTTTTTTATTGATTTGTTTGATTAGTTTTAACAAATCCTGTTTGATTTTCTTCAATCTCAAATCTAAACTACTCTATTTCTTTAAATACTTGGGGACCGAAAGAAAGATTGAAAGAGCAAAATTTTGAAGGGATTTATGGAAGAATTTTATAGAGAGTCACGGGAAGCTCTAAGAAAAACAAAGGTGTTGACGATTAACAACCGTGGGAAATTATTGAGAGGAGCAGGAAAGGCAATGAAGTGATCCACGGGTAGTTTTAAGTACTACGTGGTGAGTTAGATTTACTTTAAGTAATTAAGATAAATATGAAATATATGGTGATAATATTAGAATAAATATTAACTTATGCTTTGGTGGTAGATGAAAAATTGGTTGATAGGTATGATATGAATAATGAATGTGTAGAAAATTATTATATGAGAAGTAATATTATTATAATAATGAGTCGATTTAATATTAAAAGTGATAAATGAAATTATTGATGAGATATGGTTGATACATTGATGTGATATATGAGGAGAATAAATTAGTGAAATTGATCAAATAATAATATGAGAAAAGGCATGATAGCTAAATTAAATGTTTGAATACATGCATATTTTCGTATTATTGTTCATATGCATATTTCATATCCTTGTTGTTATGCATATGCATGAAATAAAAGAACCGAGAGGGGGCTGGTTTGAATGAAAAACCGTGACAGCCGGTATATGTTAGAAATAAATGAAAACTGTGACAGTCGGTATATGCTGAAAATAAAATAACCGAGAGGGGGCCGATCTAAATGAAATAAAAGAACGAGGAAGGCAGCTGGTCTAAGATAAAAACATGTCGACGTGTGGGAAGACATTCCCTAATAATAATTGATGCATTGCATCTGTTTTAAATATTGATTTTATTACTAAAATGCTGAAGTGTTGTTTTGTTATTGTAAATTTTTTTATAGATGAATGAGTCTCACAGAGAGACAGTTATGGTGAGAAAGAAACATGAAAGTATGATATGATAAGAACTATCTAAATGGTAGACTATATTTTGTGAACGTTATAAGGAAGTAATTATGAGATAATTGATGGTCTTAAGGTGAACAAATATATAAGAAGAAGAGATTGATAGAGAATGAAACTTATGATATATGTAGTGATAGTATAATGTTATTATCAAGTTATATGAGACATAAATGATTAAATATTAAAAGATTATTTATACAAATTGAATACTTCTAGTAAATTTAATTCACTGAGCTTGTGAAGCTCATCCATCAATGTTAAATGATTTTAGGCGGCAGACAGGACAGATAGTTGGTAAGCTGAGATTCAGACGGATTTATTATTTGTAAGCCACATGGTCCACATCCTCAGACTAATGAGGAAAAAATATATTTGTAAATAGTCATGCATATTATGTTGTATAAAATGTTTAAGTTGACCAACCTAGGATGGGTCGTTACAAAAGGTAACCGTAATAAAGCACGTTGCAGGTCATATACAATAATACTAACAAAAACATACTAGAGCATTTGTTTGGTAAATTGCTAAGTAATGGGAAAACCATGAAAGTTTCTTAAGAACAAATGAATCATGGATGGAATACACTAATGGCAATGTTGTAGAACAAACTGATTATATTCATTAATCAATTCTATCCATGGAAGTGGGGTGCATAATATGGAAGTGCCAATAACAGACGCCAAAGTAGACAACCCAATTATAACCAACTTAAACAAAGACATGTATATTTCACTCTCGAACTAAGATCCTCTTCAGTAACTTGGATGAATGCTAAATGCACCATTGGATGAATGCCAAGTCAACACTATGAATGATGTGGCATTCATCCAATAGTACACTTGGGAAAATTTTTTCCCAAGTTACTGGAGATGATCTTCTCCCCTTCACTCTCATCCCATTAACATCCAGCTAAGTACAACACTCTTACAAAATAGAACCCATCATGTTAGGGTAGTTAATGCTTAATCCCCAGTTTAGAGGTTTTGATGAAGACAAATCATATTGTTATTACTGACATGTTCATCAAGTGTCCACGAGAGTTATTATTAAATTTTAGGACTAGAGACTTAATTACAGAATCATACATTTATTGTAGATTGCAGAATCAAACATTTACTATTGTATGTCCAAAATATACTATGGCAATACCCAAGAGGGGGCGTGAATTGGGTATTAAAAAATTAAATACTTTTTGCAATCTCAAATGACAAAATATATGCGGAATTAAATCTTTCTAAATTACTAGCACAAAGATGAGAGAGTTTATTGCTTAATATAGAAATGATAATTGAATTATAAAATAATTAAGCAATCAATCTCATTTACTTGAATAATAAATAATTATAAGCAAGTAATTATGAAAGTAATTAAGGAGATAGAGTTAGAGAGATGCAAACTCGATTTATAGTGGTTCGGCAATATCGGAATCCTTCCGACCCTACGTCCACTCTATTCAAGGATCCTCCTTGAAGTCTTTCACTAAACCAAGCAACTTACAGGTGTTGCTTAAACCGTAACACAAGCAACTTACGAGTGTTGCTTAAACCGTACAATCCCCTTCATTTCGGAAGTATCCCCTTCCTCTTGGAAATAATCCCCTTCCTCTCGGAAGTAATCCCTTTACAATAAATACTGTAAAGTAAAAGGTAGAGAGACAACAAATGAAAGCTTATTACAATAGAAATGTCTCTCTTTCAAAGTAAAGCTTGAAGAAATGGCTCAACAAGATTATTTCAAAGCTTTTTGTGTTTCAAGAGTATATAAACTTGATTATGTGAAATCAACTCATTTTGAATATTTGCAGCTTGTTATTGAATGCTTAACTGAATGGGTTTATATAGCAATCAATTAATATGGCCGTTTAGGACTTTAATTTGAAAAAGATTTACTTTAAAACGTTCAGATTTGGAGTCTAACGGTCATATTTTTGAACTACCAGTCGACTGGGTCGAGATACCAGTCCATTGGGTTCACTTGAAAAATACTCGTTTTCAGACCTTCTGGGTATCCAGTCGACTGGTATATATCATCCAGTCGACTGGGGACTTTCTGTCCATTTTACCAGTCGACTAGGTTGATTCATCCAGTCGACTAGAAACTTACTGGTCAAAGTACCAGTCGACTGGGTTGTTTCATCCAGTCGACTGGGTACCTTCTGACCTATATACCAGTCGACTGGTATATGTACCCAGTCGACTGGGTTGTCTTCCAACCCAGTTTTTCTTCTGTTTTTCATTAAAAACATTTAAAAATAATGGTTTTAGCAAAACCTTTTGTGTTCGAGCCATTGAACAAGCTAATACAATGTATGAGTGAGACTTACATTGGTTCTAAACCTTAAGACCTATACTAGATCTTCAGTCTTCACTTGATACTTGATTTGGTTCGAGTTTTTGCACTTTGTTCCTTGGTTGAATGTGTTTGATCCTTAATACAACTTAGTTTAAACATGTTAGTTAAATAATAGTTGTGTTTTGCCATCATTAAAATACGGGCGAGGGTCAACAATCTCCCCCTTTTTGATGATGACAAAACTGATAATGTAAAAACAGTTTTAAAAGCTAAGTGATAGGATTTTACAAAAGTTTGGACAGAGTTTCCTCTGTTTTTCGAGTAAAACCACCCTGTAAACAAGCAAACACAGTTTATATTTTTTTTAACCAATCCAGAATCAAACTCAACCAATTAATAAACATTTTTACAAAGTTATGGAGCAATGCTCCCCCTAAATCTATGCATTGGTTGCGTTTACTTAGATTTTCTCGTTTTTCTCATTTTTCTCCCCCGTTTTGACAATAGCAACCAAATGGGGCATAACATAAAAAATAAGCTACTTAGCTGATACAGTAAAATAGAGTATAAGAAAACAAAGCTGTACACAAAGATTTGGCTTCATTCGAATTTCGAAAGCTTTCCCGAGAAGAACCGGAAGTTTTCAAGCGTATAAGCATTTTATAACAGTTTTAGTGACCAAACAGAGTTTTAAAACAGTGCTAACATATCACAAATAGCGTAAATAAATGCAAGAAATATGGCTAATAGTAATATATCATCATAGAGAAAAAGTCAATACAATCAGGGTTTCACAGAGCCATAACTAAGAAAAAAATAGTACATGAGATGTCCGTGCTATGTGATAAGAACTGGAAAAACACTAAGTACAAACAAAAGATAGAGACTCAAGGTGTGGGTGAGTCTGAGCTGTCATGAAGAAGTTCCCTAATCTCAGCTAGGGAACCCTCGGTGTGCTCTCGATGTAACTCGAAGTCGTCTCGTAGGTGGTCTATGGAGGAGCTCAGTCTCTGGTAATCAGACTGCATGGACTGAAAATCGAACTCCATCGTCATCTGGAGGCTCGTGATAGCTCGTAGGATGTCACCGTAACCAGTCTGACCAGTACTCGAGTCATTAATGGGAGGTGTTCGGGTATCCGTCTCCATCTCAGCAGCCGTATCAGCATCCTTATCACTGTCGCTCGCATCCTCTCGGATCCTTAGGCGCTTTTCGGCCTTTGGATAGAGGAACCCTTCACGAACAGTACATCTCATCTTCTTCAGAGATGAGATGTTGATGATGTCCGTCAATCCGATATCCTGAGCCTCGGAGGCAGGCAAAGGTACCCGGAAGTGCTGGAGGATGAGCGTAATGAGCATCCCATAAGGAAGACACCCGGAGTTGTTTGCTTCACCGTTTATCATGTTGGCGAGCAGCAGAGGATATATATTGAAGTGGTGCCCAGATTTTAGGCACCAAATCAATACTGTATCTATTTTAGATAGATACCCTCGACTCCCGAGTCTCGGGTGGATGGTCCAACTGACAATCAACTGAAACATCTTTGAGTCCAGGGGTAAGTCACTACATGTATGAAATGTAGTGGGTCTGTACACATAGTTAGCGCCCCTGACTATCCGACAGGCCTCCTCAACTTCAAATTTGTCTGGCCATCCCTCCAGACTCCATTGAACCCCCCTTATAGGGATTCTCAGAATGCTCATCAAGAGGTCACTGTTGACCTCAAACTCCACACCGCTAACTCTGGTTCTGAATCTTAGAGCCAGAGGACTGGGTTTCACCAAGTTCGCATAGAATTGGTGAATAAGTCGCGGGTAATATTTTTCATGAATTCTGACCAGTGGGGTCAGATTTATTGCCTCAAAGGCTGGTAATATATCGAAATTACCATGGCGAATAGAGTCAAAATCAATGACTCTACCCGTCATGATTTTCTTGTGACGGATTATAGAATTATACCTCGTATGAGCCGCTGGACTGTAAAACAGAGTCTGCTCCAACTCTGTTCTAGGCTCCTTGCTGGATGAGCCCGCTGCTTTCTTCCCTTTCGACTCCGAAGCCGAAGGTTTTGAAGACCTTGGCTTTTTAGGCGCATTAGGTCCACTTGTTGTGAGTTTTATATGGATTTTGTCACTCATTTTGAAGAAAAATGAGTTTTTGGGAAAAATGGATTTTGACAAAAATAAGAGATTTGAAACGTAGAAAGTCAAAAATCTCTTTAGGGATGAGTAGATCGGTGTGTTTAGATGAAGTTTGGATGATTTTTGGATCAAAATGGTGAAATTTTCTAGAGAGATAATTTTGGAGCTTGAAAATGGCGTAAAATTTCAGAAAAATGAACAGTCTTATTTATAATATCGCGTTACCAGTCGACTGGGTCCCATTGAGAAGATGAACAGTTTACGTACCCGTCGACTGGATAAACTTACCAGTCGACTGGATAAACTTACCAGTCAACTGGATAAACTGACAGTCATTTACCAGTCGACTGGGCTATCTTTACCAGTCGATTGGAGATCAAGGATTTTTCAAAAAATAGCGCCAAACAGGGATTCGACCTAATAGACGACTGGAGAAGACTTACCAGTCGTCTGGAATATTTGACAGAGAGTTACCAGTCGACTGGGTCTGAAGTACCAATCGACTGGAAGATCTGGCAGTGACTTACCAGTCGACTGGGTCACATGTACCAGTCGACTGGACCCTTAGTAAAAATTTCCAGACTTAAATTTTGAGCACGAATTTGTTTATCTATGACATTTTTGAGTGAGGAAAATATTTAAACAATGATTAATATTCTTTCACTCAATGTCAAATATGCAAATGATGAAATGAGATGCAATCAAACATTCAGTTTATCAAAATTTAGCAATCCCATCAACATTCTAATCTTACAAAAACTAGCTTCACTTAAGGGTTTTGTAAGAATATCAGCCATTTGATCTTCTGAAGGTATGAATTCTAATCTTATATCACCTTTTTGAGCATGGTCTCTTAAGAAATGATGTCTAATCTCTATATGCTTGGTTCTAGAGTATTGAATAGGATTTTTGGTTAGGTTGATGGCACTAGTATTATCACAAAATATAGGAATATTTTTGAGACTCATGTCATAGTCTTCTAGTTGTTGTTTCATCCATAATACTTGGGTACAACAACTGCCAGTTGCTACATATTGCGCCTCAGCGGTTGATAGTGCAACGGAATTCTGTTTCTTGGAGAACCAAGAAGTTAACATAGCACCTAAGAATTGGCATGTTCCACTTGTGCTTTTTCTATCTAACCTACATCCAGCAAATCAGCATCTGAATATCCTACTAGCTCAAAAGATGATTCTCTAGAGTACCATAATCCTATGGTCTGGGTCCCTTGTAGATATCTAAGGATTCTTTTTACTGCAACTACATGTGATTCCGTAGGATTAGACTGAAATCTAGCACACATGCATACACTGAACATTATATCAGGTCTACTTGCAGTCAAAGAAAGTAAAACACCTACCATGCTTCTATAATATTTAGAATCTACAGTTTTACCTCCTTTATCAAGATCAAGTTTAGTAGTTATGCTCATAGGCGTTCCAATTGGCTTTGAGCTTTCCATCCCGAACCTCTTTAGTAGATCTTTGATGTACTTTTGTTGATTGATGAAGATACCTCCTTTTAGTTGCTTGATTTGCAGTCCAAGGAAGTAAGTAAGTTCTCCCATCATGCTCATTTCAAATTCACCTTGCATGCACTTTGCAAACTCTTGACACATAGATTCATTAGTAGCACCAAATATAATATCATCAACATATATTTGAACTATCAAAGTGTCATTTTTGTGAGTTTTTGTGAAGAGAGTTGTGTCTATTCTACCTCTTACAAAATCATTGTCAATAAAAAATTTACTTAATCTTTCATACCATGCTCTTGGAGCTTGCTTCAACCCATATAGAGCTTTAGAAAGCTTATAGACATGATTTGGAAGACTAGGATTTTCAAATCCAAGAGGTTATTCAACATAAACCTCTTCTTCTATAAAGCCATTTAAAAATGCACTTTTCACATCCATTTGAAATAGCTTGAATTTATTAAAGCATGCAAAGGCTAATAACATTCGAATAGCTTCTAATCTAGCTACGGGAGCATAGGTTTCATCAAAATCTATTCCTTCCTCTTGGTTATATCCCTTAGCAACTAGTCTAGCCTTATTTCTAGTTACAATACCATTTTCATCCATTTTATTTCTATATACCTATTTAGTTCCAATAATTGAATGATCTTTAGGTCTTGGAACTAGTTTCCAAACATTGTTTCTCTCAAATTGATTTATCTCTTCCTGCATTGCAATTATCCAATCATTATATTTTTCAGCATCTATAAATGTCTTAGGTTCTACTTGAGACAAATAAGCTACAAAATTACAAATATTTCTAATGGAAGAGCGAGTTCTTACCCCTTGTGAAGGATCACCAATTACTTGATAGTTCACATACCTCCAATCTTTAGGAAGTCCATCCACTTGTTGGCTTGTAGATGGTTAGTCCAAATTATGAGCTTCCAGCTCTTCATTTGCTTGAGTTTGATTCTTCTTCGGGTCAACAATGAGAGTAGGTGTTTCTGTGCTTAGAATAAAATCTGCATCATTATTAATGGAAACTTCTCTACTACAAATAGGGTTAGACTCATCAAGAGTTACATGCACAGATTCTTCTACCACTAGAGTTCTCTTATTGAAAACTCTATAAGCCTTACTCGATGTAGAATATCCTAAAAATATCCCTTCATCGGTCTTAGAATCAAATTTACCCAAATTAGTTTTATTGTAATTCAAGATGAAGCATTTGCAACCAAATGTACGAAAATAGGAAATATTAGGCTTTCTACCTTTCCATAGTTCATATGGAGTTTTATCAAGTATAGGCTTAATTAAAATTCTATTTAAAATATAGCAAGAAGTGTTTACGGCTTCAGCCCAAAAATATTTTGGTAAACTATTTTCACAAAGCATTGTTCTTGAAAATTCTTCTAGAACTCTGTTTTTCCTCTCAACAACTCCATTTTGTTGAGGAGTTCTAGGAGCTGAAAAATTGTGATTGATTCTCATCACAAAAATTTGAAAAGCTTTGGTTTTCAATTTCTTTTCCATGATCACTTCTTATGCTTGAAATACAAATTCCTTTTTCATCTTGAACCTTTTTGCAAAACTTTTCAAAACCTTTGAAAGCTTCATCCCAGTAAGCAATAAAAATAACAAAGGTATATCTTGAACAGTCATCAACAATAACAAGAGCATATTGATGGCCACCTAGACTAATGGTACTTATTGGACCAAACAAGTCCATATGCAGAAGTTCCAAAGGTCTAGTAGTTGAGACTACATTCTTTGATTTAAAAGAAATCCTAGTTTGTTTTCCCATTTGACAAGCATCACATACTTTGTCTTTTTCAAAATTGATTTTGGGAAGTCCGATGACTAAATCTTTTCTTGAAATGATTTTCAGCGAGTTCATGTTCACATGACCAAGCCTTTTATGCCATAGCCATGGATTTTCACTAATGGCAGGAAAACATTTTTCATTTACGAAATACAAGGATTTCAAATCAACTATATAGACACTTTCATGTCTATGGCCAACAAATCTGATCTTGTTACTCTTGATGTCTATAACTAGACAATGAGAGGTCTTAAATGTGACTTTATTACCTTTGTCAGTAAGTTGACTAATACTTAGTAAATTTGGCTTAAGGCCTTGTACTAGCAATAAATTATCTAAGGTTGAGAAATCATTACCAACTTTTCCATGCCCGATGATCTTTATTTTGGTGTTGTCTCCAATGCTGACATATCCACCGTCTCTTAGAGTTAGCTCCTTGAAAACATTTTTATCACCGGTCATGTGCTTTGAGCATCCACTATCAAGGTACCAACAGTCACCTTTCTCCTTAGTGTGGAGACATATCTACATCACACAAGGATACACGATTACACTTTTGGGTACCCAAAATTTCTTGGGTCCTTTGGGGTTAGTCCTTGAAAATACGGTTCCTTTTGGGACCCATACTTTCTTAACAATATATGGTGCTCTATGAACATGTTGATGATGCACAATCCTAGGATGATAGTTATAGAAATTTCTAGGATATCTTACATGTGCATTCCTATAATCCTTAGGATAGTAGTTCCTAGGATACATGTTTCTATGGTGAGGAATATGAAAATGCATGTCATTTTCAGAAAATGTATGATGATGCATTCTAGGATATATGCTAGCATTATTATGTGTATGCAAATTATTTCTAGGATAACCATGATGGTAATTCCTAGGATGTAGGATGAGCATGAGCAGAGTGCATTCTTTGATTATACGTATTGTTCCTAGAATGAGCATGATAATTAGTTCTTGGATGTGTATAAACTTTTCTAGAATGAGCATACATATAAGCATGAGTATTTTTAGGATGCTTCAATTTAGTATGAACATTTAAATTTCTAGACTTCCTAGCATTCATTGAGGGAGTGCTTTTAACCATGCTAGGAGCTTTTGAAGTAGAAGCTCCATCTACATAAGAGGCTTTCATGAATAAGCCCTCTTTTGATTTTTGCTTTCCCAATGGAGAATACCCTAAACCAGATTTTCCTCCACTTGATCTTTGGGAAGCAAGCACTTCATCAAGTTTTTATTTTCCAAGCATAAGTCTTGATATAGTGCTATTCAATTCAGAAATTTGATTTTTTAAATTCTCATTTTCATTTTTGAGAAAATCTTGAGAAGAATCATATAACAAAGATGATAGTTTTTCTTTTTCTTCTCTTAGATTTATCATCTCTTTAGAGAGAGATGATACCTCTTTCTTAAGAACAGAATTTCTAGAATCAAATTTCTTCAATTCTTCATACATTTCATTTATGACTTCTATCAATTCTTCACTACTACTAACAATGTTATTCTTTGAAGAGGAAGAAGTCGATACCTCATTTTCGTCGTCGATTGCCATAAGACATAGGTTGGCAATTCCCTCGTATCCGATCTCTTTATTCGAGGAGTCTTCTTCTTCTTCATCACTATCACGATTAACATCTTCAATTTCCATAAGAGGTAAGGATGTGGTGGAACCGTCAATTTTGTAATCCAAGTAGCTTTCATGCTTCTTGAAGGATTCCACAAGCTCTTCTAAACTTTCACATGTAGAATGTTTTGTCAAAATAATTTTTCATTGATTTGACAAAGACCTAAGAAATATTCTCACAAATTCAAGGTTAGTATAAATTTTACCCATGAAAGATAAAGTTTTAACAAGTATGGTAAAACGAGTTTGCGAATCAAAAATTGATTCATTTTCATTCATTTTAAAATGCTTTAAGTCATGAACAAAGTTTTTCAATTTGAAATTCTTTTCTTGCTCATTTCCTCCATGTATGACCTCCAATAAATCCCAAATTTCTTTTGCGGTCTTACATGAGGAAATTTGATCAACTTCATTTTGATCAAGAGAACTATAAAACATGTTCATAATTTTAGTATTTAGTTGAATGAATTTACAATCATTTACATCAAAATTATTTTCATTTTTAAGAATGAAATACCAAGCATAATAATCATGAGCTTGAATAAAAATCTTCATTTGAGCTTTCCAATGGGTGAAATTTGTTCCATGGAGAAGAAGAGGACTAGAAGGATCTCTTCCTTCTAAAAATATAGTTGCCATAGGATCAACTCTAGGATGTTTAGCCTAAAATAGAGAACGAGGCTCTGATACCAATTGTAGGCCCAAAATATACTATGGCAATACCCAAGAGGTGGGGTGAATTGGGTATTAAAAAATTAAATACTTTTTGCAATCTCAAATAACAAAATATATGCGGAATTAAATCTTTCTAAATTGCTAGCACAAAGATGAGAGAGTTTATTGCTTAATATAGAAATGATAATTGAATTATAAAATAATTAAGCAATCAATCTCATTTACTTGAATAATAAATAATTATAAGCAAGTAATTATGAAAGTAATTAAGGAGATAGAGTTAGAGAGATGCAAACTCGATTTATAGTGGTTCGGCAATATCAGAATCATTCCGACCCTACGTCCACTCTCTTCAAGGATCCTCCTTGAAGTCTTTCACTAAACCAAGCAACTTACGGGTGTTGCTTAAACCGTAACACAAGCAACTTACGGGTGTTGCTTAAACCATACAATTCCCTTCCTTTCGGAAGTATCCCCTTCCTCTTGGAAGTAATCCCTTTACAATAAATACTGTAAAGTAAAAGGTAGAGAAACAACAAATGAAAGCTTATTACAACAGAAATGTCTCTCTTTCAAAGTAAAGCTTGAAGAAATGGCTCAACAAGATTATTTCAAAGCTTTTTGTGTTTCAAGAGTATATAAACTTGATTATGTGAAATCAACTCATTTTGAGTATTTACAGCTTGTTATTAAATGCTTAACTGAATGGGTTTATATAACAATCAATTAATATGGCCGTTTAGGACTTTAATTTGAAAAAGATTTACTTTAAAACGTTCAGATTTGGAGTCCAACGGTTATATTTTTGAACTACCAGTCGACTGGGTCGAGATACCAGTCGACTGGGTTCACTTGAAAAATACTCGCTTTCAGACCTTCTGGGTATCCAGTCGACTGGTATATATCATCCAGTCGACTGGGGACTTTCTGTCCATTTTACCAGTCGACTGGGTTGATTCATCCAATCGACTGAAAACTTACTGGTCAAAGTACCAGTCGACCAGGTTGTTTCATCCAATCGACTGGGTACCTTCTGACCTATATACCAGTCGACTGGTATATGTACGCAGTCGACTGGGTTGTCTTCCAACCCAGTTTTTCTTCTGTTTTTCATTAAAAACATTTAAAAATAATGGTTTTAGAAAAACCTTTTGTGTTCGAGCCATTGAACAAGCTAATACAATGTATGAGTGAGACTTACATTGGTTCTAAACCTTAGAGCCTATACTAGATCTTCAGTCTTCACTTGATACTTGATTTGGTTCGAGTTTTTGCACTTTGTTCTTTGGTTGAATGTGTTTGATCCTTAATACAACTTAGTTTAAACATGTTAGTTAAATAACAGTTATGTTTTGCCATCATTAAAATACGGGCGAGGGTCAACAACTATCAAATTGCATAAACGGACAGAATCCAACACTCATTGAGAATCAAAAAGAGATTGTGAAACCCTAAAATATCTCTAGAAGATTATGAAATTCGATAAGATTGAAGAATCAAAGAGAAGATTACAGAATCAGAGAGAAGATCATGAAAACAAAGGAAGAGATCTGCAGGGGGCCTAGGCGCTTGACAGGAGGCTAGGTGCCTAGCTAGGCATTTAATAGGAGAAATGGTCAAAAAATATTGTACCAGTTGAAGAATTGGAGCTAGAAGCAAGGACTAGGCAATTGCACATGCATTTAAGAGAGGCTTAGGCACCTAGTTAGGTGCCTGACATGGGGCTAGGCACCTGGTAGAAGAAAACTACAGGAAAGGTTTAGAAAGTAGGAGAAAATTGCAAGGAAAGATCTAGAAGATGAGTTACTATTGAAGAAAGGCTCGAAAAACATACAAGCCAAGGCTAGGCACCTAAGACAAGCTTAGACGCCTAAGACTGGTGTTAGGCGCCTGAGACAAGCTTAGGCGCCTGGGACTAGTGCTAGGCACCTAACACAGTAATGAAAATTTGAAGATCAGTTTTGAAGACTGAAACCCGAAGAGCCCCTGTCTACATAGAAGATGAAGATGTCTGGTAAGACAACTAGTTAAAAATCTAGGTATATGTATGAAGACATATGTTGGAGGTCAGATAGATCCTTATTTAAAGAGGATCTCCATCATAAGTTCAAAGGATTCTTCGAAATCATAGAGGCAAATTTCGGAGTTACCTTTCTTGAAGGCATAACTGAAGGCTATAAATAAAGAAAGCTAAGGTAAAGTCATATATCAATAACAAAGATCAAAATACAAGCTTAAGAATTAGTTTTGTTTACTACTATATTTAGTTTTTATTCTGTAAGTTGTGTAAACTATGAGATTATGAGTGGTGAGAGTGCGTCTCTCTATAAGGTTGCTTGGTACCCATAAAGTCAAGCAAAGAGTGAGGTTTGCTTAGTATCCGTAAACCCAAGTTAGTGTAACGTTGATCAATTAGTAGAACTTAGTAGACTGGGAAGGCCTATTGAAAAAGTGGACGTAGGTACAATCATATTGCCAAGCCACTATAAAATTACAATATTCATTTTCTTCTTCGCTAACTCCTTAATTTGGCTTGTTTTTAATTTCTATATTAGTGGTTTGATTTAATTGTGCTAATAGCCTTAATTTATTTTATAGAACCAATTCATTCCTCTCTTAGTTTTCTTGACAATTAGTATAAGAGTAGGTCTCCATTCCGCTTGATCAACAATCAAGGAATTCCTGAAAGATGAATTCATACACTAGTTCTACTGTTACTGAGTAACTAGCCAGATTTAATCCTTCAATCTTTGATGGATCGAACTACTCATTCTGCAATAAGAGATAAATGGTCTACATCATGAGTATTGACACCAACTGTTAGAGAGTGATTTCCAAAGACCTAAATAGACACACCAAAAGGATTGGTGAGGTTGAAATCGAGAAGGATGAAGATGAATTTACCGCAACTGAAAGGCTCAACAGGAAACAAACAATAAAGTCACGCACCTACTTTACTGTGGAATCGACAAGAGCCAATTTAATTGGATCCAGTCTTGTAAAACTGTCCAAGAAGTCTAGAACAAACCAGAGGCTACTTTCAAAGGTATGAGTAAGGTTAAATTAACTAAAATAAACATATTGATGTATTCCTTTGAATCTTTTAGAATGGGTGTGAACGAGAGCGTGTTGGAAATAGCTACGTGGTTCACAAAAATAGTGAACGAGTTAAAGTCACTCAAAAAGGAATTCACTCAAACTGATATGGTAATCAAAATGATTAGATCCTTTCCAAGATAGTGGCTACCTAAAGTATCAACTATCAAGGAATATGAAAAGATCACCACGATGACTCTAGAAGACCTTGTTGGTTCACTCTTGACTTACAAGATCAACCTGAAGGCTCTAAAGTCTAACAAAGATAACCAGAAGAAGATCATTGCCTTAAGAGTAACGGATGACGATGAAGAAGAGCTATCAGATGAAGATGACAGTATTGCCAAGTTGACCAAACAGTTCAAGAGAAATCTTGAAAAATTCAAAAAGGATAAGAAATTCAATATATCTATTTAACTACTAATGATTCTACTCGTAAATTTTCATATAAGAAAGGTGAATTATCAAAAAAGAAAGAGTATGTTTTCTTTAAATGCAATAAACTTAGTCACATGAAGGCAGATTGCCCAAAACTTAAAAGATCACATTTCAAGAAGAAAATGGGCTTAGTAGCAACTTCGATTGATGGTGAATCCGAAGATTCGGATGTCGAAGAGCAAGTTGCTAATCTCTACTTCATAGCCATAGAAGACAAGGAATCTATACTAAACGACAAGGTAGATGAAAAAAACGAATCTAACCCCTTCCTCTACATATAATGAGCTAGAAAATATGTTTTTCTCGCTTGTAGATGAGTATAAAAAGCTTAAAACTAAATAAAAGTCACTTAAGGATTTGTCATAAAAAATTCAAAATGAATTGGATTTAACAATTATCGAAAATTCATCTCTAAAAAACTTAATTCTCATCTTTTAAAGAAACTAATTAAGAAGTTCAAAAAAAAAATTGAGTTAAAAATAACTTTTACAAAATTTAATGAAAGTCGAGAAAAATTTGAAAAACTATTAGGGCTTCAGAGATGTGTGTTTGACAAAGTAGGACTAAGGTACAATCAAGAAGAAAAAAAAACCTTATAAAAGCATAATAGACAACATGAAAAACTCCGCGCCTAAAGAAAAGAAACTAATTTACGCATGTTCGTTCGACAAAAGAAACGGTCACATCTCTAGGTTTTGTTTTGATAAAGTGAACACTTGAATTTGGGTTCCAAAAGGAACCTACATGCCCAAACCGGCAAATTAAATTGATCAGTAGTGGTTATTTAATTATATGTTTTGTTTATGTTTGCTTATTTATATTCGTTCATCTAGAGTTCTTTGTTTGGTTTAATCCCCACGTGTTCGGGGAGAGCTTGCCACTTTTTGATTTTAGACAAAAAAATTGGAGAAGTTTAAATAATGTTTGGTATTTTTAATTCCATATCTGAAAATTTTGTTTAAATTATCTACACTGTCTATTAGAGGTTTTTTCTACATAACAAATGGGAAGATTGTTAGGGTAGTTAATGTTTAATCCCCAATTCAAAGGTTTTGATGTAGACAAACCATGTTGTTATTACCGACATGTTTATTAAGTATGCATAAGAGTTATTATTAGATTGCAAGATCAGAGACTTACTTACAGAATCAGGCATTTATTGTATATTGTAGAATCAAGCATTTACTATCATATTGTAGAATCTGACATTCATTGAGAATCAAAGAGAGATTGCGGAATACGAGAAGATCTTGAGAAGATTACAAAATTTGAAAAAAATTTAAGAATAAGAGAGAAGATTATAGAATAAGAGAGAATATTGTGAAAACCGAGGAAATGAGCTGCAGGGGGCCTAGGCGCCTGATAGGAGAAATGGTAAGAAAACATTGTACTGACCGAAGAATTGGAGCTGCAAGCAAAGACTAGGCGACTGTATAAGCGTTTGAGAGAGGAGCTATGTGCCTAGCTAACTGCCTGATAGGGTGATAGGCATCTGATAGAAGAAAACAATAGAAAATGTCCAGAAAGTTGGAGAAAATTACAGAGAAAGGTCCAAAAGATAAGTTGTTGTTGAAAAAAAGATTAAGGAACATGCAAGCCAGGGTCGGGCACCTGAGACATACTTAGGCACTAGTTAGGCGCTTAGGACTGGTGTTAGGTGCCTGACATAATAATGACAGTTTGAAGACCAATGCCCAAAGAACCCCGATCTACATAGAAGATGAAGACGTTTGGTAAGACAATTGGCTAAACGTCTAGGTAGACGTTTACAGACATTCGTTGGAGGTCAGAAAAATCTTTATTTAAAGAAGAACTTTGTTATAAGCTCAGAAGATTATCCGAAATCACAGAGGAGCAAATTTCAGAGTTGCATTTCTTGAAGGCATAATTGAATGCTATAAATAAAGGAAGCTGAAGTGAAGTCAGATATCAATCTCAAGGACAAAAATACAAGCTTAAGAAATAGTTTTGTTTACTACTCTGTGTAGTGTTTATTCTGTAAGCTGTGTAAACTATGAGATTGTGAGTGGTGAAAGTATGTCTCTCTGTAAGGTTGCTTGGTACTCGTAAAGTCAAGCACAGTGTAAGGTTTGCTTGGTACCCGTAAACCCAAGCTAGTGTAACGTTGATTAACTAATGAAACTCAATAGACCGAAAAGACCTATTAAAAAAGTGGACATAAGCATAATCATATTGCTGAACCACTGTAAAGTTACAATGTTCATTTCCTTGACCCCTTACTCCTTAATTTGGCTTGTTTTTAATTTCTATGTTAATAGTTTGATTTAATTATATTAATAACCTTGATTTATTTTCTATAACCAATTCACTTCCTCTTGGTTTTCCTGACACATCACACAACACCAATTAGTACAGAATTTTGCATTTTATAAGTACCCAACCTGAAAGGAACTACACCCAAAGGGGCAAATCGCCAACCCCTGTAATATAATCAGTGGCGTACAATGGGTCCTGTAAGCTCATAGAGTGCATGATGGGGTGTTACTAGCTAACAAAGGAGTTGTGTCTTCCTCATCATTATCCTCGACTGCTGCGTTTCATACAAGGTTGTTGGGCGTCGACAATTGAGGAATTCCCAATCACAGAAACGACGTGCACCCAGTAAATGACTACTCATTGCAGGGATGAATACAAGTAAGAAAGCAAACATAGCTGTTAATTTCAGGAAATGAAATTCTAATTAATACCCAACGTAACTGAATACAACATTAAGGCAAGAACATGACTAGTAATCACGGGAATGATTTAGCAGTTGTTATCAAGCCCAAAGAGCATACACATCATCTGAATCAAGGCGATAAAATGGACATGACTAGTTATTAGAGGCAGGACTACTAGTAAACCTCTAATAGTGGCTGGAAATTTCAACTAAAATGGGCACTGGACTAGTAATTAGAGGCTCTCTCTTTTCTTCTGAATCTAAGAGAACATCTACAGCAACACCCAAGTTCTGTCCTTTCTTCAACCGATATATGTTACAAGCATTTTGTGTGGTCCTCATTGTTTACATAACTTTAACCTCGTGGCATGGAGAAACGCGGGAATTTGCGTAAGATTTCCCACGCGTACAAATCAATGGGAGACTGTTTGATCAATAACAAACTGTTTGGCTCGCCCACGGTTCAGATAAGTAACCAGCTCCCCTTACCTTCCGGGTTTTTTTTAATGCCATGCGAAACCATTTTGAGCAATTGGACTAACCGTGACGTTTCGCCATAATCAGGTCACGTTCTTTTGAAGGGCTTCCATTTATTCTGACGTGTCTAATTCTTTCTAAACTTCAGGATGCATGCTTGCCATTTGAATGTGCCAGAATCCATTCCCCCTTGCACAGCTGCACAATTTAGAATCCTCAGGATTCTGTCAAACCAAAGATCCTTACCTAGTTAATAAAAGTAGGGAGACATGAGAGAGAGGAAACTTCTACAAAGCGACTGGAGTGTAGTGGCTCCAAGAAACCCCTATGTTCCCCACAGTTTACCTTATCTAAGATTAGTTCTCACAGAACTCCGGATATACAGTAAGTTTATTGACATTAAAGGCAAATTCTTACCCTAGCTAAATTGGAACTCATCAATTTCTACCTTTAACTATTTGCTTCGCATAGGAGTGAGACTGACAAATAAATGATAATATATTGCACCCCTTACATATAGTAAGTCCTATTAACATGTACTGCATTATTGCAAAAAAAAAGGATATCAGAAAACAAGAAAGAATCCCATGCCATGGCTCTCAGAATGCCATCCCGCATACTCCCACTATGAAAAATGGAAAATCACACCACAAAATTACGGTAGAACCCCTTCTGAACCTTTGTCTGCAGCTTGTTTTCATCCATGGCCCCATGAATACATCTCTAAGTACAGGCATTCAATGAAATTCAGTGACTCTCATGGCCATGAGTCAACAACTTAGCTTTCCATCATCTATTTCACATATGAATTTTCACCTAGAATCCAACCTGCCAAATTGCTTAAGATAATTAGAAATACAGAAATGTATGCTACTATGGACTACTGTACATCTGCACTACACCATTGGATTCTTACTGAGGTTTGTGAAAAACAGATGATAATTTTGTTTGGTTTTACCCAGAATAGAAACGATCTTTAGAAGGATAAATATGTCTAAGATGTCGAATGATGACCTTCAGTCTCATTGTCAAATATTTTACTTCCTATGTTTTCTTAAAGAAAAAAAAGAGAAGCTATAAGACTAACGAATAATAATTTTGTACACAAGTCATGAGAACAAATGGTCTACACCTTAGAAAGGACACCCTATGTTGTGAAGCCGATTGATAGACTACTCTTGCTAAACCCCTGCAGCAGCTTTAGCCTCAGGACCTGTTATTCCCTGAAACAAATTTAAAGAATGGTACTCAGTCCAGGCAAACACGAAATCAATTAAACAAGAACATTACAAATTGCTGATAATACTAATTCAGTGTGTCAAATGAAAAGGAATTGGCTGTATCTCTTTCAAATACCAAAGAAAATTGACAACTTAGATACTAACTTTGCCCTATCCAAATTTTTTTTTGGGGTGGGGTGGGGTGGGAAAGGGGGGGGGGGGGGGGGGGGAGAGAGGGGAAAGGAAGAGGAATGAAAAGATTTAAACAATGATTTTTAAACTTATAACTCAGTGGGGGCCCCGGGGGGTTGTGGAAGAAATTGAAAAGGAAAAATGAAGGCTTCAGTACCAGTTGTTTAGACAGCAATTTGCTTCACCGCCAGCAGCACGGAAGAGGAGTAAAAAGATTTAAACAATGATTTTTCAACTTATAACTCAGTGAAGAATATGTCAAGAGACTATCAGTCTTGACTTATTTAAATGTTGGCATGTTTTAATTATGATGGCAGGTGTCACAAAACTAAATATAATGATGCAAAATCAACACAAAAGGTTCTATGTCCTTCACAAACCTCAGATGGGGGCCCCTTTCGAATCTTTCGAGTAGGGGTCCTCATGGTGACAAACTCCTCAGCAGCTGTTGGATGAATACCCACAGTGGCATCAAAGTCCGCCTTGGTTAAGCCAGCTTTTACAGCAACGGCAAATCCCTGGGAATTTAACAATGCAAGTATAACTACAGAACTTACGAAAATAATTTTGATAAAAGTAGGAACTGGGGATAAGGCAGATACCTGCACAATTTCTGGTGAATCCTCTCCACACATGTGCACACCAAGGACTTTATTTGTCCTTGCACATACAATAAGCTTCATAAAGACCCGATCTGGAAGCCCTGAGAGGGTAGCCTTTAAAGGCCTGAAATTTGATGTGAAGATATCGACGTCACCGTATTCTTGTATAGCCTGTAAAATTACTTGAAACATTAAACAAGAGACCAATTTTAACTTAGTTGTCGTGCATATGCAAATAATATTATACCTGTTCTTCAGTAAGACCAACTTGTCCAATTGGAGGCTGAGAAAAGACAGCAGAGGGAATAGCTCTAGACAAAAATTAAAAGAAGGTCAGATATTTATTAACTATCACATCACATCCATATCATTCTATCCTAAACCACAACATTTTAACCAGAAAGGTTGAAGAAACTGAATAATCATACTGTGCACCAATAACCCTTAATGGTCTCCTAAATCTGAACATGCAAAACCAGCAAACAACATTCAAATTGTAAGGAATCAAACAATGTAAACAGTAAAGCCGCATATAACAATATTTGGTTTAAGGAACCAACTTGGTTCAAGGCTTATGATTAATATTCTTTAATATTTAGAAAATACAGATATCTCGAGAAATTTCTACAATGCAACTTTTATGAATGTATATATATGAGGTGATTTTTGGGTAGGGCCGAATCCATGGAAGAAGAGATTGGGACTTAGGGAAGCACTTATGGGCCTCAAGAATTGAAGAAGGCTACAGCTTTGAATCCACACTATTTTTTTGGTTAGTGTGAAATTAAAGGAATTGGATGGCTTTTGATGGGAAGAAAAGCCGCTTGCATTGGTAAAGGATAACTGGCTTAATACTCTAATATTTTGGTTCGGCAGCCATTTTTTTTTTTTTGTAAATGAAGATGGATTTTAGAATTTATAAGAGTTTTTGTATATGGGTTGGCACTCCATTGGTGCCCTTGAATGAATTTTACTTAATGTATATGTATGTATTAATTCCATCTGTAAAACAGTCACCATTATATCAATAAATTTGGAAGTTAAACCATTAATCAACCTGGGGAAAAAGAAAACATAAATACTCATGAAGATTCAGTAATAACAGAAACAGAGTTCACAACTTTTCCAGTCCTTGATTATCATTGAAGCCTTTTATTTTGTCCAATTCAATCTCCCCCCTTCCCCAACCAATGTACAAAAAAGAATCTGGTAGTTAAGAGTGTATCATTAAGCTAGCAGTCACTCATCATTTCTTTCCAAAGATTAAACTGGATTATTACCTCATTATATTTTGATATATTATATATTTGTTGTTAATAAAGTAATGGGAATTCAAAGAGACCTAAGACAGGCTTGTTGTATTGTTTTCCTTTTGCAAACAGTTATACTTCACAAATCACAGTTTTACCACTTGCTTTTTAATTGTGAAATACTTGTAAGGTAGTTTTTTTTATAGTTTCAAGCAGTTACCAAAAATAGTGGAAAGGAGGCACATGATGCAGGAAGGAGTAACACCAGGCAACCAGTCAAGAGAAAATTGAGTTAAGGTTAACAAGTGTTTTTACAAGGGAAGACAGTATTACAGGGAAAAATAATCGGGTTATGTTTCATCTATAGTTCTATTACATGTATCACAAAAAGATTTACAAGTCACGTGCCACAAATTATATTGTTAAAACAAATCACATGCTAAAAGTTATAAAAAAAGGCTCTATTCAATAATCATAAACAAATATTATTCTCCAGTAGACTGTAAATATGAGACCACCTTATTAAAATGTTAGATATTTATAGGAGCATTTTCAGTACATCTAATATTCTATACTTTCAAACTAGTCGATTGTGAGATTGGTAAATTACCTATGATCAGGTTTTGTTGGCTTATTTTGGAACAGGGTTTTTGCTAATGCCCCTCCCTCCATCAAAGCAACTGGAGTCAAATTCACTCGATCTGTAACATCGCCAACTGCCCAAATGGAAGGAACTGATGTGCGTGAGTATTCATCAACCTGAGGAACAGCAAACAGAAAATTATATAAGAAAAAAGCACCACAAAAAATAAAATCAGAAAATGAAGCAAAAGAAACATTTGGGTACCAAGGACACTACCTCTATTGCTCCATTCCTTGTCATTTTTACTCCTACATTCTCCAATCCTAAGTTCTGCAATGCAGTAGAAGTTCACATTACTTTCAGTCCATACTAAATTTATCATTCCCATTTTAAAGCCCAAAAACCTACAGGTTGCTATTACAAGAACTCAGAGTCCATTGGAGACTGAGAATCACATCAAACCAAAATTATGACTGAATAAGTTTTTTTCTTTTTTTATGCCATCCCCCTTAAAAATCTTTTCAAACCTTTGTGTTAGGCCTGCGTCCAGTTGCAAACATAATATGTGAGAAGCCATCAACAGTTCCCTTGTTAGTCTTCAGAGATAATGAACCATCTGCCGATTTAAGGATGACCTGAGGTGACTCTTCCGTGTGAAACTCAATTCCTCTTAGTGACATCTGTTCTCCAACAAAATCTCTGACCTACAGACAAAAAGGGAGACTAGTTTCATTGTGAGGAAAAGCATTTTATCTGAGTATCTATTATTGTCTTACAGAAGCAACCAACATTAGTCACAGTTCCTCACCTCTTCATCAAAGCCCCTTAAAACCTTTTTTTGGCGTATAAATACATGGACCTCAGTTTTCAAACCACTGAAGATGCCAGCAAACTCCAAGGCAATGTACCCACCGCCAACAATAGCAATTTTCTCAGGCTTCGAAGGCAAATCAAGGGCAGCATCTGAATCTATAGCATATTCACTTCCAGGAATGTCAGGAATGAAAGGGCGTCCCCCAACTGAAATTAGAATGTGTCTTGCTGAATAGAGTTTCCCATCTACATTGACAGTGTGTGGATCTACAATCTGCAAATAATTTATACAAATTTAATAAATATAAAGTACAATGCATACTACACACATTTCTGAGAAGGGGTCTAAACTAAACTATTCCGGAAAAATTAACTATCTCACAGCATAATCCTACCTTTCCACGACCTTCTATTAATGTGACACCAGCATTATTCAGAATATTCTTGTAGATAGCAATTAGACGCTGCAACTCAGCATTTTTGTTGGCCATCAAGGTATTCCAATCATGCTTTGGTTCAGCATCATATTTCCACCCAAAACCATTACTCTCGTCAAATTCATGAGAAAATTTTGATGAGTACACAAGTAATTTCTTTGGTACACATCCTCGAAGTACACACCTGCATCATATTCAACAAACTGGCACTCACTTTCTTCTCAAACAAAAAGTGAAACCTCCACATTCCACCCCCTACCCCTACCAAAACACAAAAAGCTTTCCTTCTAAAGAAACCCAGATATGAGTCACGAAGTTCCATGACTTTAAAAAAAAAAAAAAACATTCAGTCCTAGCTCTAGATAACATATAACCAACTGAAAATACATGACGTTTTAGTAATTATCCCAGCCGAATCCTAAATACCAAATAATTATCCTTTTTTAGCACACCCCAATTTAAGATTCATCAAGCAGTAAATCAAAAGCCCCCAAAACCCTAAAATCTCAAATACTAACAGACAGAGCTAATAAGATACTCGATCATTAACAAATATACATATATATATATATATATATGATATTTATATTCACACATACACATACAGCAACTTACGTTCCGCCAACGCCTCCAGTTGCTTCGGATGAAATGGAAGAAAACGGAAGCTCACAGACAGCGACGGAAGCACCGAAGTTGGAGGCAAAGCGGGAGGCGCGGACGCCACCACTTCCGGCGCCGATGGTGAAAAGGTCAAAGTCGTATTGGCGGGTAGGCTCAGCACCATTCTCGGACTCCGCGCGAACCGTAAAGCGGCGGTGGCGCTGCTGCTGATGCAGATGGTGAGGGAGAGAGACGAAGCGCGAGGTTAGGGCTTTGGGTAGAGAGAGAAACTGAGAAGAAAAGAGAGGTACTGAAATTGAGAAGCTCTTGTAGAGGGTTTGCATAGTCGGAGAATAAGAGAAGGTTGTAGTGAGCTTCGGGGCGGTGGCCATGGTCTGGGTTTTGTTTTCTTGATTGAACTGCCTCAGGGCGCACAAAATTAGGCGGCAGTCTTCAAAAGCATACGCCCACGGCGTAAGTCTTCGATTGAAATGTAAGTTTTATACGCCTGATGGATTTTTCAAATTTCTTGGTTGTTTTGCAGAGTTCTCTGGTTTCGTTGATTGTCGACTATGAAAGGGGGAATTTGTATTTTGCTGTTATGATTGCCGGCGTAATCTGCCCAAGCATTCTAATATTGTGCGGTGATACACGATTGGATATCGTGAGAGAAGCGATAGAAAAAAATCATTAATAATTATAAAATAATAATTTTAATATTTTAATTAATTACTATTTAATTTTGTAGATGTTATTAATGAAAAACTTTCATTAAAAACGAATTAAATACTGAAATACAATCACATAAATATAATAATAATTGGCAAAAACAGAGAGAATATAATAGTAAATATTATCTATTATTTGATCAAAAATCTTTAACAGTAATTAAAACAAGATATATAATTGATTTCTATTTATTTAGTTTTTTTAATCATACTTTTTTTTGTTAATTTTTGCTATTTTATAATTATTTTATTTTTAATAAAAAAATATAAATACTCAAAAGGCATATTTCCTAACATTTTAGGGCTTATACCTCCCCTCGCAAACTTAAAATGTTTCCACTCAATATTTTCGGTTAAAAAAATTATTGTTTAGCATAGTGCCCTGATAGATACATGACACAAATATTTGTCTCACTTTTGAATAAAAATAAATTTTTTTTTTCTTCTCATATGAGTTAACGATAAGATATATCATTGTGCTATGTATCTCTTATGGCACTGTGTTAAGCAAAAATTCAGTAGAGAATCATTTATGTGAACCGTTATAACTAGGTAACTATGAATGGTCAAGACACATTTAAATGAGGGGCCACTAGTTTTAGGAAAACTGGCATCACCCTGTGAAAATTGAGGTTAAATAATAATTTTTACAAAATAATACAATTAATATTTCGATTTCTTTTAGTAGTATATTAATAAAGGTGATAAACTTTGACTTAATCTGGAAACTCGACGTGACCCGGCCCAAACTCTACTTGAGCATAAAAAAGTATTAAAATAATGTGACCCAAACTCGAGTTACTCGAAACTTGAAATGATTTGAATCTAAAACAATCGAACCCGACTTGAATACGAAATTACCTAAAACCCAAAACAACCTAGACTCGACACAATCCGAACTCGAAACAACTTAGACTCGATACAATCCGAACCAGATACGATCCGAACCCGAAACAACTTAGACCCAATACGATCCTAACACAATATGATCATAACCCGATATGACCCAAACACGAAATGACCTAAACCCAATAAGGGTAAAATGAGGAATTTTTTTTATTTTGGATTCATAAGTTTGTCTGTTCGAGTCCTTCCTACCTCTTATGTAAACTAATTTTTCAATTTTTTTAAATATAACAAATATAAATGAATTATCAATCATTATAAAAAATTCAATTTAGTATGAAACAATATAAATAAATTATTTATTTTATTATATTTTAACTTTTAATACCAATATTCTTGATTTTTATTTTTTCTACTAAATAATAATAACAACTAATTAATGTTGCATATAATTAACTCAAAGTGTAATTACTTTATATATGTAAAACACGTGTGTAAATGTGTAATTGCTTATCATTTTTGTAAAACCATTTTTTCTTAATTATATGAAATATGCTAAAAATATTTTAAGAGTTTCACAAAATTACATGATACACATGAACATATGATTAGTACAAAGTTATCAATTGATATCTACTTTAGTAAATTAATAATAACTAGTGTATCTTACACTGTAATATTTATTGTATCTTTTTATTTTTTTAAAAAAATTATTATTAGATTTAATATTATATTCATATAGATCATGCACATCAGTCTTCGCCATCATTGTATATGCTGAAGAAAAAGTTAATTTTATCTTTTATTAGTTATTAACTTATCAAATTTTTTATATTTATACTATTTTCATATATAATTTTGTTTGCATTTAATCAAACCATAATTAGTTAAAATATATTAAAATGAGAAAGAGTATATTAAGTTATTTAACAAATTTTTGTGAACTTAATTACATTGAAACATAAAAAAAACATGGTAATCTAAATTTAATGCATAATTCAAATAATTTCCTCGAAAATTGGAGAAAATAAAATAGAAAATAGAGCTAATTTGATGGGTTATATCGAGCTTGCTTGAAAACTTGAAACGACCAGAACCAAATCGAAATGAATCGACTCTAAATGACCCGACCCAAATGACCTAAGACGCTACATGACCTAAACCCGACACGATCCAAGATCGATATGATCTGAACCTAACCCGAGGTGACCTACGACCCAAACTTGATGATCTGACCTAACCCGAGTGAAAAACCCTTGTTATAACATGTTAGTGGTCGCCTACTTTCCAAGATTCAACTACCATTCTCTCAGTAGACGTGTATTAAAAAATGTAAAAGTATTGACTGAAAGCTGAGACTTGCTCTTTTTGGATGAATGGAAAAGTAATTTATAGAAACGAGAGTTGTTTGCAAAGGAAAAGTAATCAGAATAGTTATGAAATTCTGTATATTGCAAAGTGAGGAGAGGTAGTCTATTTATAAAAGAGTTGAGAGGGAACAAAACATTTATTATATGGTTGTAGAAATGCAACGGCTAATAGCAAACAAATAAATATTTTAATTAATAAAATATAACTAGAAACCAAAAAACTACAAAATAAAAAACATTTTTATAAAGAAAATGAATTGTTAACATCGATCTTCAACTATGAACAAATTCTAATTATCAGAGAGACGAAGGTTAATATATTTAGAGGCATGTTGAAACCACTGTCTCTTTTGGTTTATTGTCTGCTTCTGACCAGAACAACGCTGTTGAAATGTTATGAATATTTAGGAGAGTTCCCTCTTTGAGCCTGGAAGTACCGATTCAGAATAACTATTCTTAGATGGGTTTATCACCATGTGGTCTAATTCCCTGAAGTTTTGTTGACTTTACAATTGGATATATTTATAATTTCTTTTCCCTTTTTCCCATCTCCATTCAATCTCTGCTGGTTTCTCACTTTCAGTCATTGTACCGTGCATATCTTTTGGAATGTGGAGGTCTATTAATTTCTGTAGCATGTAATTTGATGTGTGCTTACTGTTTTCAAGACATGCATGTCTCTTTTAACTAGGCAGTAGCTTGGATAGTAGGTCACTAATGAACTGACAGTTTTTTTCTCTTGATTTTGCTAAGTTTGTGACTTGTATGACCACTTTTGTTATAGAATAGAATAATTTTTTTTATGTGTTATCAAATAGAATATTAACTACAGCTAACTTGGATTTTGCACTTCCGTATGTTCATCATATAGGGTGCGGTATTCTATTTGATATCCATATGCATTTAATCATCTATGCAATTCCCTTACTAGTGCCAAAGTGGTTTACTGTCCATTTGTTCTTATACTATCTATAAATATGTCCTTCACTAAATGACACCTTCAAATTTCATTTATAAGGATTATCAGGCCACGGAAGTACAGCTTGAGCACAAATTTCGACTTGGAAGACTATCCATACAAGGATTATGGTTTTACTGTCTGGTTTGAGTCTCCCTTGAATCCATTGCTAGCTACCATTTCTAGTGTTTTATATTAAAAGGCTTTATTCCATGTGTTAAAGCCCATGATGGGGTCCATGAAAGCATTGTCTGCAGTGATACAGAAGGCTTCAGCTAATAATTTTGCAGGCTCTGCAGTTCTTAACCTCTTGCAAAGCCAGGTGAAGTTCCAGTAGTTGTAAGAACAATATTGTTTGTTAGTTGCTTTCGGCACTGGCACTTCAAAGCTTTCTTGTTTCACATTCTTAACTATTTCATATCCGTTTCGCCTGTGTTTAATGTGGCCTTTTGCTATGCCTATGCTAAATCCATGGCAGGTGATAAGGCAGTGAGTTCATTGCTGGAAAAGATGACCCAATGTGCAAGCAATGCATACCTGAGAATATTAGAAAGGTATGCCCTGCATTTTTTTTTTGTCTTGTTGATATCTTCGACATCATCCGTGATCTTCCTTTCAAGACGTACTTCATATGAAGCGACCTTATCGGTTTTGCTATAATGCCATATGTCAATAGAGACATGTTTGTGGAGGCTTTTACCATGATGTTCAATAAACGATATAGATATATTTAATTTATACTTATAAATTTTCTACAATCATAACTTTTGTGCATGATTATTAATTAATTTTGGATCAACATTTTTTAGTTTGATATTTTTATGTTCATAATTAGCGAACACTATTCATCACTATCAAACCTTGCTGCCGCCAACCACTGTCGTTAACCATCTCTGTCAAAACTTGTGCCCTCAGTTATCACCAAATCCAATCATAAAATCAGACCAGATTACAAAGAAACACCATCATGAACTTCTACCAAATTCAAATCAGATCTGCACATCAAACTAAAAAATCCAACGGGATCCATAACCTGAGGTGAGGGTAGAGAACAAAGAGGGAGGAAGCAACGCATGGCCACAGTCACGCAGCAACTGCCCTCGCTGATCGTTGTAGTGCAAAAACGTACATCATATATGTATTGTTTTCTAGAATCTTTTTATTCTTGGTTTGTGATCTTTATAAGTCCTTTCATGACATTGTAATATGAGTAACAGCCACTGGTGTTTACCGTCCATTGGCCAATCTCTTGAAGGAGATATGCATGGAAATAGTTTGCCCGTCAAATTTCTTCATGGTTATGGTATTATGATGCATACAGTTAGAAATCATGATCTTCGTTTGTGGGTAATTATTCTCCTTGGTGGGAAGTTCATCTCTTGCTAATCAAATGGAGAATCCACTTTTGCATTATTTGACTATTCCATTTATATTGTTATGTATTAGTTAGCATGTTCTTATTCATACGATATTTGGTTCATGTTTTCAGGTTCAGTGGCCGTTGCCTATAGTCATATAAAGAAAAAGCTCTAACAAAATACCAGTTGATTTTCTGCTTTCTTTTCCACTGCAAGCATGTGGAGCGCCAGCTTTGTGGGGCTTGGCAAGTGCATCAACTATGGATGAAATTTCTTTCACGTAGTCTGTCTTGAACCTCTCTTATTTGTGCTTCTAATCAAACTGCAATATATTTATGCAGGGAGTTCGTGCAATGAATGCACATGGAACGGCAGCCTCTAGATCATCTCTCTCTGCCGTAGCATGCTTAAATTCATTAATAGCCTTGTAATTTATCTAACATTTGAGGCATGTTTTAGCTTATCATCTATGGCATATTTTGTCCGGACAATTTTGTCAAGTTGTTTCTATAATATCAGTGTTTTGTTTCTTTTTTTCTAAAATCTGTTTTCCATTATTTGTTATTTCCTTTTAAAGTTTTGGTTGTTTTTTTCAGAACATTGACCATATCCCTCGCTTCTGTACTACCTATGTCAATGTGACGTGAAATGGGTTTATATATGCACACGGGACACTTGAATAATGGAAAATCTATGGAAAACACATTGACCCAACACGTGGATATGCACATGCCCTAGTACTATACCTAAGTCCATGTAAAAAAGTTTTTTTATTTATTTTTTATTTCATTTGGGCAAACAGTGTTGCATGGACTTGCAATTTCGTTAGAATATGGAACCCTGCATAATTTTTCTTATCTGCCAAAGTTGCCCTATCATGGGGTGAAGGCACATGTGGAAGGGGTGAAGAACTTTGGGGTTCAACTTAGAAAAGGAAAAATAAGGGAAAATAGTGTCTGACATTAAGATGAAATCATATTGTTTCTACTTCTATTTATTTACTTAAATTTTGGTTTCTACAGAAATGCGAAAAAGAAAGTGACTTGTCCTTTCTTACGGCATTTTTTCAATGCTCGTCTTAGGTTCTTGAACCCAATGGGAACGTGATGCACAGTAGACTTCAGAATTCAAGGAGCACTGACGAGGTACGGCCTTCATCCTCTAATTGGACATTGGTCTTCTCTAGATGCCCTACTTTTAAAACTTCGATTGCCAGTCATTTTTTTTATAGATAACACAGTGCATCATTACATATGCTTGTGCAGTCACGTGTGTATCTTACCTGGCTCTTTCTGTAACATGTGATACAACATCATGACTTTTTCCTTGATAAGTGTCTCATAGAATATTTGCTTCTTTTGCCTGAATTGCTCAAGGTAACAAATTTTACTATTATTATTTTATATGAGAGCTTGCTTTTGTTCTGACTGGTACGGAATTATGGAGTTTGAAGTTTAATTTGAAATATTCTGTAAGAAAGGTAACTAACTACCCAAGGATACATGAAACCAGAGTCGAGCAAAATAATACTTGTTGATGGCAAATTAGCAATGCTGTGCAGAACTTGGATTTCCACTTCTTGTAGTTGCTATTTGTGGTTAATGAGTGATTTTCCTTTGCAGAAGGTGGAGAGGCTGAAATCATTGATCCTACAGTGTACTTGCTGCAGCACAGTGGTTGATATCTTCCTCCATTGACATTACCATGACCTTTTTCCATTTCAGAAGGTGGAGAGGCTGAAATCATTGTGCCTAAAGTGTGCTGCTACAGCACAGTGGTTGATATCTTCCTCCATTGACATTACCATGACCAGAAACACTATAGTCACTCTCTCTCTCATCTATCTAATTTACACTTGACATGTCGCATAGCAAATTTGAGAGGGAATTCAATGTTGAGCTCCAGAATTTGGGACCAATCTTGAGCAGTAGTTCCCAGGCAGAACCATATTTGGCTCATCTTGCGCAGTGGGTTCTTGGTGTTGCCAGTGACCAATAAGTTGCGGACCTATCTATTTACCTCGTCATAACTTTAGTTTCTTGGAGATAATTTTTGCAATGAAATGTGTATGTTTGTTGTAGTTCTGGGGTTGTGTTTATGTTGTGTTTGCTTAATCATCTTTTATCAGTATTTTATTCTTTGTTTTTTCACCAGGTCTGACTGGAATGAATGGAATCATTTTAAGTGGAAAAAAAATGCTTAGCAGTATTATAATCTGGTAGCAAGCAAAATGATTTGTAGATTAGAGAACCAAAGCCGTGTCATGCATAAAATGTATTCTATATAGGCACAAGAGATTAGTAATCTATATGAATATGTTCTACGAGTTTTATGGGACCAATTAATTTGGGTTTTTCTGAGTCGCCAATTAATTGCTTTGCGCCCAGCTCTCTATGTTGGTTACAAACCAAATTCATAATTATCACTCTTCAAAACAGTACTTTGCGATCCAATGTAGAGATGTCACTGTAGCAACGTCAAGGACTATGCATTCGTAACCAGCTATAGATATTGCCTATAAAACGGAAAGACCTATCAAACACTGCATTTTAAGTTCAAATAAAAGGTGGATCGGAAAAGAATTCAAGTTTTGTTTACATCATTAGTCCCATCTTTTGTAAGAACTACCCATAATTCCCAATTAAGTACGGTTTAAACTTAATTAAACTGCACTTAACTGAAAACCAAACAACACCAATAACATCTGATTATCTCCATTGTTCTTCACCCAGCTTCACCTTAAAAGAAAGAAAAGTGACTGTCCTAAGTAGATAGTTTTCTAAAAGAAACCGACTATTAAAAATATAATAACTACTATTACACACTGATTTGCCTCTTAAAATTCGGCGGTCCGTGGTGAGAAGATTAAAAGTTACAACATCCTTATTTCATTCTTGCAGGGGTTAATGCAACCTATTATCCCCAAATAGTTTACCTTTTACAATTCACTTGAAAACGGGCGCTACAAATCTATTAATGATATATATTACCACAAAATTACAGATGAATACATCGGCATTGATCCTTCCATGGATACTAAGGTGGCACGAAATAAGATAAGTTGGACCTTCAGAGAAACTATGTACAGCTCATATTTCAACACAAGATACAGCGAATTCTATTTCTTCTCTATAAAATTCTGATCTGTCAGCACATAATGGGTTTCAAAGATGAGAAACCAATGTAAAGTTTTTTTCTTCACCTTCAAACAATGTACCAGTCCTCGCCATTGCTACCAGACAGACAAAAGAAGGGAAGGCAATGCCTCCCCATTTAGGTACGCAATCTGCAAAGTTAAATTTAACGACGTTGCTGGCACATTTGGCAAATGGTGGCTGACTTGGCATTTGCAAAGGTGCAATATTCACAAGACCAATGGTCTGAATCATCAATGTTTCTACTGGGGCCACTAGATCTAGATGTTGAACCCTTGCCCTTCCCACCTCTTCCTCTACTGCTCCCACCTCCTAAGCTCTTGGAGCTTGCTGCACTGCTGCAGGCACCATGGGAGTCAACATCTGATAGACCATTCTCCAGAGCTCGGACCAAATTCTCGAAGTAGTTCCTTGTCACACTGTTGTCATTGAAATCATAAAATTAACTAATTACATAAAAGGGATGATTTTCAAAGTCTTTTACTATGCAAAGCTCAAGTTAAAATCACTTGGTAAAAGTTTCAAAAAAAAAAATTATGCAGGAAACCATCTGTTTTCCTCTATGCACTACGTAGGAAATCATCCTACTCAGGGTAGTAGAATTCTTTTCATTGAAATCATAAAATTAACCAATTCCATAAAAGGGGTGATTTTCAAAGTCTCTTTCTATGGAAAGCTTAAGTTAAAATCACTTCGTAGAAGTTTCAAAAAAAAAAATTATGTGGGAAACCATATCTGTTTTCCTCTATGCACCACCTAGGAAACCATCCTACTCAAGGTAGTAGGATTCTTTTCGTTGAAATCATAAAATTAACCAATTACATAAAGGGGTGATTTTCAAAGTCTTTTGCTATGCAAAGCTGAAGTTAAAATCACTTTGTAGAAATTTCACAAAAATTATTTAGGAAACCATATCTGTTTTCCTCGATGCACTATGTAGGAAACCATGCTACTCAAGGTAGTAGAATTCTTTTCACCATAAATCAAGTACACAGGAAAAATAAAAATAAAAAATTACAATTTACATGAGATGAATAAAATACCAAAAGACAATCTATAAATATACTTTCACATGGGTGATTGAAGAAAACAAAAAATATTGGATTCTATTCTATCTTGATCCAGACAAATCTTCACCAAACAGGTATGTCATTTTAGGAGGTAAAGGTTGCAATACTATCAACTCCTATATATAATAAATCAAATTGCTTCTTGTCTGTTTCAAAAAACTTTTGGTTTTAATGATTACTTCAATTGGAAATCACCTTGTCAGTCCAGCAAGTTTTGTGCGGAACTCGTTAAAATCTTTTGAGGGGCCCTCAGCATTGAGACAAACTTGTAGCTCCTTCTCTGCACATTGATGAAGTCGTTCCAACCCAGATTCAGCTTCACCTGCATGGCACAGAGAGTAAGACCAAAACAACGCAAATGAAAACAAAATGACAGGAATGACATACCTTGCAAGTACTCGAAAAACTGTCTCTTTGCATGCTCATGCTCAGGTAAATAATAACCATAGGAATATGTCCATTTTAGAACTCGCCTACATTCAACTATCTACACACATAGAAAACATGATAAGCAGAAAAGTATATTTCTAGTCGTATGATGCAGAATTTGCAATTCACCTGTAGCCATGCCTCTGTAATGAATTTTAGCTGTGACTCAGGTTGGCACTGTATGTCGCTCAGTTTCCCAAGCTACAAAGTCAGTAATACATCATCATCAACACTTAATAAATTACAAAGCCAAGACAGATCGTCTCAAGCAAGCTAAATGCAATCAAATAGCAGGTAAAATAATTCTTCAATCCACCTTATTGCATGCTTTATTGATTTGTTAAGTATTTTAAATAGTTCAGATTTAAAATAGTTGCAGGTATTTCAAGAATCAATTTGAATTTCCGAATGCAGCAGAGTTTTTTCCCTTTTTCTTGATGGAAAGGTTGGGAAAGGGGAGAGGAGATAGGCTATCATCCTTTTAAAACCATAATATAATTCTAGGATAATATCAAGAACCTTCTCAATAAACACAAGTTAGGGAAACTCTGCAACTTCATATATATTCAAAGATTTCAAAAACACAATTGTCATGAAAGTTCCGAAGTTCAGGGTTAGATTTTGATACATTTTGCGACTAGACTTTTGGAAGTAAAAGTCCTGTTTCACTTGAAAAAGGCCTTAGAAATTGAATAACCAGTATGATCATATTTGTTTATTTATCAACTTAGAATAATCTTCTCTTGTATCTTACCTGTAACCAACCTGTAGGCATCTGAAACATATTATCATCATAAATTGAGACATTTCCAGTTTCACACTATTTTCTTGGAAAGATAATGTTAAATGAAGAATAGAAATAACCCATATTCCAAGAATAAGACATGGCAAGCCAACCAGACAATCAACAGCATAAGAATTTTTGTCATCCAAGATAATTGATGGCCCAAAAAGTCAACTACACAAACTTTGTTGATTAAAAAACAAATAATGGTAAGAAGTTTGGCTTACATGCACTGTCTGCATTTGCTGTAGATCTGAGAGTGCTTTTTGCCTAGACTGCAGTAAGCAAAGTAAAGGTAAGACTTAATTCCACAAATGTTAAAAAGTTTCAAATAAAATAAGAAGTTAAGGACTATGTTACGACTCTTTCATTTTACCCTGATGTACCTGCATCGGTAACGACACTCCACATATGGACTCTTCCCTTCAACACTCCAAACCAAAGGAAAACTAAAACCTTACACAAAAAATAGATGAGCCTAAACGCTCGGACACATACCCGAGTCCGAGCAACATATGTTGGCAATTTCAAATTCAAAGTACCAAAATAAAGCAATCAAGGGGAAAATAAAAAAGTTTGACAGTGTGTAAGAGTGAATAAAATACACTGAAGAAAAGCCACATGATGGATATATGCTGTATTTCCCTAGGCCTCTAAATCTCATCTGATACATGTTTGAGCCTCCAGTGTATATTGTTCATGCCCATCTGGGCCTCACATCAAGGGAAGCTGTTAATCAATCTCTTTTCCTTCTCATTCTCATTTCATAAATGTGCCTCCATAGATATAATGGCCTTCTTAAAGGTGATCTTAATGCAACTAAAACAATGGCCTTGTTTGGTACCCTGATTTAAGCCAAGTTTGGCTTAAATTCAGGGTTGATTTACCAATTCCAAAGCAAGATTCCACCAATTCCAAGGCAAGATTAAAGCCAAACTTGGCTTATATCAGGTACCAAACTTGGCCAATATGCTACTGGGGTCCCTATCAGTTTGGGGGAAAAGTGCATCTCATAGAGCTGTAGAATTACTTCCATCATTGAGCATAAGGGCCTTGCCTCAAGACAACCAACAAGGTTGACTACACTATCTACCATCCATCTATCCAAAAGTTACTTATTTTGTGCTAAGTACTGAATAAATACAAATTATACAATAGCTGTTAGAATCTATGGCATCAAACCACTAAATTTCCCATTAAAAACTACACATTTTCCCTTAATAATTCCAGTTCTAATGACCATTTGTCAACCTAAAATTGAGGGGTTCAAGATCACAAGAAAACATTCTATTTGACTTCTATTCAATCATTAAAAATGCATAAATAAAATCAAACAATACCACTTTGCACATAACTCATCAATTAACTCGATGAAAGGCAAATAAGAAAGCAGCTTAAGATAGTCTTTCTCATAATTACAGAGAAAGAAGAGTTGTTAATTCATCATCAAGCTCAATGCCAGACAATGTGAGGAAAAAAAGGGAGATATATATATATATATATATATATATATATATAGAGAGAGAGAGAGAGAGAGAGATGACAGCTAGGCATTCAATTTACTTATCATTGCAAATACAGTACCAACCAATCCAGTCAATTCAAAATTTGTACATACCGATTGATTGGTCGCCCACCGTTCATAATAATGAGTATATCTCTCTAGAGAGTTTCTGGCCATCTCTCTTCGCTTTTCGGATTCATCATACTGTAAGCAATAGATTCAGGCAAATTTATCAGATGAATGCCATAAAACAATACAAAAAGTACTGAAAGGTGTAACTGTTCAAATAAAGAAACAAACTACACTACCACCCCCTCTTGCTTTGCTGTCTCATAACGGTTACATGCATAAAAACCACCTGTCCTCTCACCATGATCTGACCATGCACCAAGACAAAGCCTGCATGCATATGTAGTCAAATGCCAGACGTCAAAAAGAGGAAGGAAAATGCGTAAAAAAGAAAGATAAAGAACATACAAATTAAACCTTTTGCTTTGGGTGTGGGTGTGGGTGTGGGAGGCAGGAAATGAAAAATAAAAAGAGAGAGAGAATGTGCGTATAGAGAAACACAACAAGGTTCATAATGCTTTGTTTTTCATAGCAGAGTCCACCAAACAAATTATTATTGTATTCGAAGTTTTTTTTAGATAAAATTTTGAACTTCCAGATTTCTACGGTCAAGATACAAAACAAATAAAAAAAGAAAACCTGGAATTCCTTCTTAGAAGTGACTATTTCAAAATTCAAGCAGAACAATAAAATACAATCACCTACCGTAGCTCTAAATAATTTCATTAAACAAAAGCAAATCTATAATCATGAATCCATGCTCCTAAGAACATATTAAAATGGAATGAAGACCAGAGTCCATCAAGTAAAAGTGATGTTAAATCTACAAACAGGGTATAAGCTTACCAGCAAAACTCAAATTTACAAGGCGGTGTGCATGTAATATGCATACAACCCTGGTTTTTCTCAATTGGCCGCTTACATTTCGGGCAAGGCTTGGAATTAGCCAATATCCTGAAAGTCAAATACGCATATAAGTAAGCATGGGATTCCCAGCATCAAAGATAGTTTATTTTTAGGGTGGTGTTACTGGCACTCCAAAAATTGTTATTGGCACGTCTTTTGTTTGTTTAACTTACAATAATGTCCTTATTTAAAGTTAGATGCTTTTGAGAATGCAATTTAATTAAAGGCATTATTGTAAGTTTAAGTACCAAAACAAAACAGAAGAAATGCCAATAACAATTTTTGAAGTAACAATAACACCACCTTATTTTATTATTATTTTTTTGGGGGTGCATTGACATGTTTTATATTAAGATTTTTACTGCTGTGACTAAATTTGTTGACCAGGCTTAAATAATTTTTCAAGAGCCCAAGCTTGGCTTCAAAACTAGGCCTAGTGGTCAAGCCGGGTTATTCATGCAAGGTTAGCACATGGTCCACAGAGGGCCAGGCCAACCCCAGGAAACGATCAGTCTAAAGCTCACTCATTACAGGTGAGGCCATGTTCTGCCAGTTAATAGGCTTGTTTAATTTTAAATGCTATCTTCTTTCTTGCAAGTATCTGCTGCCACCAAATTAAGAATAAATTTGAGTTATGAGAACAACTCCATATCATGTAACTTTCCCTCATACCAATTCATATTCTCAGACTCGGCGCTGTTCTTCAATATCCACTTCGCCACAGTGTCACAGTCAACAGGACGATGAGCTTCCTCAGTACACTGCACAGTCACATTCAAATGATGCAGAGTGCCAAAAACAATCAAGCAAAATGTAGTATACGCGTGCAAAGTAATTGCTAAAAATACCAAAGAAACTAAAACTATAAAACAGATTTGTAAGCAGTTGAAAGAAACTTACATTCCAGCAAAAGCTATACGAGCAGCGGCAAGTAACATCATAGCTTCCACTACCAACAATAAAATCCACAGCATAATCACAGCCTGGAGCAGGACACCATTTGGTCTACAAAATATCCCACAAAAGATTGGCTGAAGTATAAGCAATATGATGTAAAGACCATAAAATGGGTCCACAAATTTTTAGGGCATGCTTTCATCAATAAATTGCCAGAAACATACAACCATACAAAATTATTCTGAATAAGTATGTGGACATTCACAACCAGATGTGGAAAATATCAGGGAGTAGTAATTACATGCTATTTGAAAGAGGAAAAACTTCACATTTGTAAACTTTCAGAAAACATTCTGAAAAGAAGAATAAGGAAAATAAACCCCAGGCACCAAATTAACACCTAAATCTTTCTCTTTTTTTTTTTTTTGATAAATAAATTAGCACCTAAATCTTTTGTAGTCCTTGGAACCCAGAGATAAGTGAAGATATAAAAAGGTTCTCCATTCCCAGATCTTCTATTGAAGGCACAATTTTTCATTTTTTATAAGTTTGAAGGCGTAATTTCACCAAGAAAAAGAATAAAAAAACATATGTCCAATATGCATAAGAAAGAGATGTTGGGAACACTAAATATTTATTTTAAGCCTCAACCGAAAATGCAACAGCAGAACTGATTCTAAATCATTTAATGCAAAGGCATCCCAAGAGCTTAGAAGGTCAAAAGGGCCTAGTTCCAATTGATCTTACTGTTTCCGTTTTCTAGTTATTGCCTCCTTTCAATTCAGTTTATGTGATAATTTAAAAGCAGTAATATCTTGGTCCTATAAGTTGCATTCTGCATAAGCAGGGTAAGAAATGTCATTAGCTACAGAATGTTATTACTTGGCTATAAAATCTGTTGTAATAGGTTTTCCTTTCAAGTCAATTTCTGTCTTATAATGAAATTCACAAAAAGAGATGTTATAAGGTCCACTCAAGCCCTACGTTATTTATTATCAGTATCCTTATTTATTCTCTACACTGCGTATTGCTGATTTTGGCAGCACATTAAAGTAGGAATATGCATACATCTGGTGACTACTTTAAGGGTATACTTCAGAAATAAATAAATCAAAAATAAAAGAATAAATTTTATATAGATATAACTACCTTTCTATTGTCTTCAACATAAGATCTAACAAAGTAACGAGCATACTTCTCCTCGTCTTCATCAGAAGCTAACATATTGATCATATCTTGACCAACAGCAGCCCGACAAGATGGGTCAGGACATCGCAACATCAAACATCCAGGACCATCATTGATGGCTGTGCTGATATAACCTAAAGAGGAGGAGGGGGAGAAAAGTACACGTAAATATGAACCGAAACTGCACAATAGCAATGTTAGGAAAAACACACACGAAGTTCAAATCATGTATATAAATTCTCATACAAATGAAGAAAACATGCAAAATAAGAAAGTTATTCATCAATTCCAAGTGAGACTGCCAGAAATAATTAGTGACAGGATTGAACACCATTGTTTGGGATGAAATTATCCACCGCCAATATTTCATCACAAAACCAGCACCCAGATTAAGAAAAACAATTCTAACAGAATTAAAAAAAAATTTAACTAGCATATGTAAGCATGTACAAAACTATGATCTCTGAGCCCACACATGATAGTACTTCACCAGTTCACCTTCTAAATGGTAGGGGTGGGCATAGTTAGGTAACTTCAAAATTTGGTCGAACCATAACAGTAATTTATCCAAAATCATAACCATAAACCTAACCATTTCTTCTAGTAACCATTCTTTTGGTTAGGTTCGGTTATCAAAATTTTACAACTAACCATGATTAAAAAAAACCAAAATTTTATCAATTCAAGAAAGCTATATTAATCAAAGCATAATATAATTCAATCCATCCATATTAAAATTCTTAACATTGGATTAACATTCAAACACTTCAAAATAAGTTCTAAAGTACAAACTTTCAAATGAAAACTAAAATAACCAAAACATTAAGCAATCAATCTCATCTCCTCCAAGTTCTCCCCCTTAATCATCAATGTTCAAGACTGATTATGATTAGTGATTAAGCTATAGGGTCTAGAGAGTTTGAGTTTTTACTTGTAAGCTATTTTACTGTTATATCCTTGGTTTTGAAACATAAGAGTCTAATTTATTATTATAATTTATAAGGATAAAATTGTAATTAGATATATAATATATATTTAATTATATACTTATCAATATATATATATATATATATAACTATAAATTATATATATAATTTTAATATGGTTATGTTAAGTGGTTAACCAGCATATTTAAAAATCAAGAACCTTAACCATAACCATAATTAAAAAAAATAAATAAAAAATGCTAACCATAAACCTAACCATATCTTTTGGTAATCATATTTTTGGTTAGGTTATGGAATGGTTCAAATTCAATTAGGTTTTTAGGTTAATTTTGCCCAACCCTACTAAATGGTCTTTGTAATCTGAACCAAAAGGTGTTAAATCCAATAAAAATAAAACCATAAAGCTTTTTCCACTGCGAATCATGAAAATTTTGGTGTAAAAGAAGCTTCAACATTATTAATAAATAGATTTATCCATAACTCTATTACACCCAAACATCCTTATCCACACGAGACAAGTAAGGTCCAAGTTAACGCTTCTGAACAAACTAAGATCACATTCGCCCAAGTCCCACAACTTAAATTTGCTACAACCTCCGATTTCATGTCAGAAGTCAACTACCACAACAATATTGCCACTTGCTTGGATTCCTATTTATTCTATCCCATCTAAAAGTAACTCCGACTTACTGCCACAATCTCTTACTCCAAGACCCACAAACAAAGCCACGTTAAAAAAAAAAAATCACTGTAGGCCAAATTCTCAAACAACACCCTAATGATCAGATCTTTATCCAAACCATACAGAACAATGCTTGAAGTAATCACCTATTGAAGAAACAGTGCAGTGTGCCTGCACACAAGACTTCAGTTATTGAATTGACTCCAGCAATATCACCACCCTAGATCTATCAGGATGTATGAACATTACATTGATACTAAAATATGGCCATAAAACTTTGGACAACCAGATAACTGACACTGATGGAAGAAGCAAGAACCATGCCACTTTATTTAGCTATGCATGCACCTACTTTCTGAATGACATGTACAAAGCATTCACATTTCTGGCAGAGCTATACAATAAGAAGATTGGTTCATATATTTATACAAACAAAAAAAATCATAACCAGACACATGACTTCTACATTCATAAGCTGACAAACAAACCTGCCCAACATGAATTACAAAAGGGATGACCACAAGCAACTGCATGCAACTTATCACAAGGATAGGTTTCGAAACATATCCCGCAAGTCAGCTGTCAAAATTAAAAACAACAACTGAGAAGTAATCCAGATACATTACATAGTATGGCGAGTTGCAATGCCAAACTGGTGCCAACAGCCCTACCTTCCATGCTATTTATTAAAAAAATAACATTCATTTAATCTTACTTCGCTAACATTTGCAAACTCAATAACTGGATTCTCCAATAAGCCAACAGCCCTTCGGACCTTTTCTTCATCGGCAAACCATTCATCATGAACTTTGCTGACACTCCTGTAGTCCAAATAGGATTTTTAGAATAGTTCTTTTGCACGTAATATGATTTTCTAGAATATTTAGGGACCAAAATGCAAAATCACAAAACCTTACAAAATAATAGCAAACAATGCAAAGGCTAAACAACATGTAATTTGATGGACAAGCTAATTTTAATTTACATCTAAACAGCTATCCTATTCTAAGATCACCTCCTATGAAACAAAATGCATCACAACCATGAGCTCATGAAGTAAAAATACAAACCCAAAACAAAAACAAAAAAAGGCTATATGAAATATAATTTGATGGACAAGTTAATTTTATTCTAAATTTATACAGATATTCAACACTAAAATCAAATGTTAAGAGAAGATGCAATGTCTATTTACCAATTATAGTAGCGGAGGAGGATTCCAGCTGAAACCTTTGAAATGGAAAGAACAGTGGATATCCTCATCATATCATCCTCTTGACGTTGACGGATATCCACCTCACTCAGAACGGTATAGTTTTGCTACGACAAGAAAGCAGATGCGTTTGGCATAAGGAATTACAAAATTAAAACAGAACAGAACAGGGTCAAAAGAGATCCAGGTTTCATGTATACATCCATGCACGTGGAACCTAATGCTTATGAACAGCCCAATAGCAAGAGGAAAGTATTAATGTTATGGAAGTCATAGAAAAGAGATAGTATCAGTCATTCAACAAAAGTAACAAGACAACATTATATGCAAGTAAAGGACTTTAGCGATTTAAGTACAGTTTACCAGGCAGTATTAAAATTGAATCAGTTTACAAACAGTGAAAAGCAGAGATTGTATGTAACTAATTAAGTACAGTTACCAGGCAGTGTTAAAAGCAAAACGGTTCACATACGGTCAAATCAAGGCTCAATTCCTGCATATAAGACTCATAATAAATATAGATCGAAACTTCAGAAAAGGGGAAAAACAAGGGACGCATTAATACATGAGAGTTATTCACCATGCATTAGAGATAACCTGCTAAAGTACCATACTTGTTAAAAGCGCAAGGCGCACTTAGGCGCAAAGGGTATCTGGAGCCTAGAAGCAAGGCGCAAGCACGCGCCTGAAGAAGGCGACTTGCAAATTTACTAAAATATGTATAGAATGCTTATAATTCATATGAAACAAACTATATTAATAAATCATGGGTTTTTAATTTCTAAATAACTTATCACTACTATTTTAATGCAAACATATTAAAATATCTTTAGTTTGTAATTGTTTCACTCAAGAGTCCAAACAAAGCTGGTTGAGGGGACAAACAACCAAAAAAAATCTTAAAAATAGAATGCGTTGTTGATTGCAAGTTGCAGCTATTAAAACAAATTTCAAAAAATTGCAGCCAACTTCAGAGTTCAAAATTTTTTGCCAACTTTGACAAAAAATGCAGTCGACAATTCTACTGATAATTTTTTTTTTTTAATAAAAAAGGAACAACTGTTTTTTGGAAGATGTAGCTGACATAGAGAAAGAAATAGGGGAGAGACTAAAAGTGAGAAAGGAGGGTAGAAAGGGGAAACAAGAAAGAGAGGACAGGGAGAGAAGGTAGAAAGGAGAAGAGAAGATGGGAGAAAAGGGGGGGAAAAGTGGGACAGATAAAGAGAGAGAAAGGGACTGGCATGGTCTTGAGAGAGAGACGTTGCTTGAAGTCTTAAATAGTGACAAAGAAAGGACATATGCATAAGAAATAGGGAAAATCTAGAATCCTTTTCTACTTCTTCTGATGTTTGGACTTGGGACTTGTTCCATGTGACCCTCATATTTTCATTTATCATACACACAATTAATGAAAATAAATAATAAATAAAACTGAGCAAAGAAAATGACATGTATGGGGCACAGGCGCGCGCCAGATGAAAGTCGCCTTGCCTGAGGTTAGTTTAGGCAGAAGCCCTGTAGCTTGGGTGAGTCTTGAGCCTAGGCGCGCCTGAGGTGTGTTTTTAACAACCATGCAAAGTACAACGCCATATTGTAAACGGATAACCTTCTAATTATGCACTTCCAATAAGATTCCAAAGGGCATCTGTTTGGGTCTGTGAAAATCCTACTTCATTATAAAAAGGCAGAATGATTAAAAAGATCAAGCATAAACCTTCTATTATTTCGACCACTAATAGAACACTATGTTACCTGACTGACCCCATTTGAAGTCCCAAAAAAACAAAAATACAAAGTTGGCAATGCAACTATAAATACTCTCAGCTTGCACCCAACCAGTCCAAGATCAAACTTTCAAAAGAAGAAATGATCCAAATATTGATGAGTCACCAACCCTATTGAATTGAAAATGGGAGAGGCCATTTGTATTCACCCCTAAGCCAAACTCTTAGCAATTTTGAGTGCATGCAATCAAATTATTGGTGCATCAAACAAACATGGACAAACAAAACATTACAAGATAATCTCAAGCAAAATTCAAGGTCAAAAGAGAAATGACATCCCCGTGGTAAAAAGGGCCTCAAAAGTGGGGCACGAAAGTCTCAAACATGTACAAAAATGGTCAGGAAACTCATGGACTTATCTTATCCTTCGCTTGTTGAGAATTAAGTAGTTTTGTTTTTCAATTTTCTCTTTAGTACAAATTTATATGGAGTTTAGCTTTGTTTTGATGATTTTTGACAGCAACAATAAATCAATAAGACCAACCCATTGAATCAAACAGAATTAACATCGACACAGCTATAAGGGGGCTCCAAATCCACCAAACTACCAAGCAGGAAAATCCCAAAATTTATATAAAAAAAATATTCTTCCAAAAAACAAAAACAACTCACCTGATGAACACTAACAGAGAGTCAATCAAAACAATTTTAAAACCAACATAACTCACCAAGTGCTTCGAATCCAAACAAACCACCAAAAATGAAACAAAACCCAGCTCATTTCAGGAGAATTACAATTTGCTAACACTAGGAAATTAAATAAATAATACTTTATCCGGGAGGGAGGAGAAGAGCCACCTGGTGGCGATGAGAGACAAGATCATCTGAATCGTCCGTATCGTTGTCAATGAACTCATAGTCAGCAACATCGGCGTCGTCGCTGTCGAAGGCATAGACGGCATCGTCCTCGCCGCCGCTGTAGAAATCATCATCGGCTGATTCCACGTCGTTGTTGGCGTCTTGCATGTCGAAATCGTCCTCCGATTCCATTTTTACTTATTTTCCTCCCAGAACTTATTATTCAATTAATTCTCAAAAGAAAATAAAAAGGTTAAAAGAAAATTGAAACCCTAGAAATCGGTAGAAAATTAATAAATAATCGGGAGGACCAGAGAAGAGAGAAGGAAATGGTTAGCACGTAAATAAAGGAAAAATGGAAGGGTTAAACGGGGAGGGAATGAGGTGAGGGTTTGGGTTAGCTTCTGGTTGATGTCAGAAATGAAACGGAATAATACTTGGCCGAAGTTCCGCAAGCCATTGTCGTGGCAATCTTGTATTAAGTCATTTATTAAAAAATTAGTGCAAATAATAATTTTTTATTAAAATATTTAATAAATAAATTAAAATTTTTATAATACTGAAGTTACCCCGTTAAAATAAGTTTCTTCACGTTAAAGTAGAGTCAAGTATTGTTATTGCGAGGGAGAAAATAGGTATGATCAATGATATCTGGTGGGTAGGTGGGGAAAGTTAAAAGCGGATAGAACTGTGGAAGCAATAAATTTTTCTTTTCGTTTGCTGAGAAGCAGTTGATATCACGCAATTAATTAATTGGTGCTAATGACCTCTTGACCACCAACAGTTCTTCGTACTCTTACGGCTTTATTGGTGAGAGATTAAGGTAAATTAAATTATTTTAATATCATATTTATTTTTTAAAAATTTATTATTCATATAAAATTAAAATAAGATAAAATTAGTTCTAATCTTTCTTTTTTTCATCTTTTCTCATGAGATAAAATATATCTCATCATGTGAGACTAAATTTTTTTATAATAATAATAATTATAATGATAATAATAATATTTTTATAATAATTATTATTTTACTATTATAATAGAAATTATAATAATAAAAATAAAATTATATTAATTAAAATTATTATTATGATAATAAATGTAAAAAAATTTTAATGATGATAATAATAATGATTATAATACTTATGGTAATAATAATTATTACGATTATTAAATATAATAATAACTATCACTATTATAATTATAAAAATATTATTATTGTAATTATACTAATTATTATAATTATGAGGATAAAACTAATAGTTTAATAATAATAATAATTATTTATTATTATTATTATTATTATTATTATTATTATTATTTAGGGTTTGTGAATAAATTAGAGATTATTAAAAATGATGAACAATATTAGGTATTTTGGTACTTAGACTTCTTCTTATACCACTTTAATCTTAATCCAACAATCACATGAACCAAACATAGAATTAAGATATTATCTTTTTAATCTCTCTTTATCCTATTACATGTTAATCATAATCTTATCACACTACAATTTTATTCATGAACCAAATAGACCATTATATATACGTGAATTATTTGTATGATATATATTAACTTGCTTTATATTTTTGACAATTTATTTGAGAAATAAAGAAGGAGAAAAAAATAATTAAATTGCTGAATAATGCATATTATAATGACCCAACCTCCTACTTTACACAATATTATTCACATTGGCACACCAAGCCTCACGTCTTTAAAACGCATTGTGCAAATTGAGGTGACAATCACTTATAAATAGCCCAGTCGCATCCTCTCTAACTAATGTGGAATACCAAAACTTGACTCTTATCTTGGGGCATCACAATCTCTTCTCCTTTAAACACAGCGCCTTCACTGTGTGGTGTGCTCCACATCCGGTAACCTATTGAATAAAATCATTGGCCACTATAATAGCGTGACCTCTCACTCCACACAATATTATTCGCTTTAGCATACTAGGCCTCACAACTTTAAAATAAGCATCGTGTTTTACTAAAATATAATTAAGTGACTAATAAGATGATTTCCATTAAAATTAAGGTTTAAATACACTTTAAACTAAGATTTGAGGGATCCTTACACTTTGACTCCCAACATTTTAATTGTACTACATTAACACTTGATGTTCAGGTAGTTATCAAAAAATACATTAACAAAAATGACACATTCCATCAATGCAATTTATCGCTTCCGTTAACATTCCATCTAAATTGATAATAGAAATGACACATGTTGTTTCAAGAAAAAGCAAAATCTAAAATTAAAAACACGAAATTGAAATTAAAATAAGATCAATTTTTAAAATTAAAAATCAACTGAAAAACAAAATTATGTTTAACTGAAACTAAAAATATTGAAATATGAGAAATCTTTTTTGCTCTCATCTTCTTCTTGTTCTTCCCTCTTTTTGATGAAGCAGAGCCCAAGCTCTAATCTCTTTCATCATTTCACTACTCTCTACTCTCTTTTCTGTAATCAAATACAAATATCTCAAACCCTAAGAAAGAGCAAGGTTTTACATTAAAAAAAAAAACTTAAGAAAGGGATGTATGAAAAAACAAAACAAAAACTTTGGATCTCTTGTCCTCTTTTATTCTTTGAAAAAACCAGTGTCAAAGACCAAACACATCATTTTCTTCCACGCAAAACTAAAACCAACCCATTTTTTCTCTCATTCCACTAGCTTGCTTCTCATACTCATCAGTGACAAACACCAAGATCTTTGTGCTCTGGCTCATCGTGAGTCATGACACAACACTACTTAGCTACCACTGTTTCCATCACTAGCGATGTGACTCTACCGATCTCAAACCACAAATCCACCATAGCCAACTTTTTTGGTAGGGGATAATGAGTGGGGCATGTAAAAGGGGAGAGAGAGATTTATAAGGGCGTTATGGCAACGGGGCCATGGAGAGAAAAGAAAAAGGGATTTTTTTTTTTGTTTTTTTTTTGTTTCTCATACAAGTCTAAGGTAAGGGAGAGCAAGGTTTGGGATTCTGTCTTGGTCCTCTCTTTTATCTATTTAGACGTGTGTGTCTTATTTGACTACAATGGTAGAAATTGATTTGTGAAAATTTTGTCAATTCTTGCTTGTTAGTTGGGCATTGTTAGGGCTCTTAGTTTTGCTTGGAAAAACTAATGAAAAGATTTCAAAGAAGCTTGATTTTTAGATCTCACAATCTACTTGCCATTATTCCAGGTTTGAGATCATTGTTATTGGATTTGGATAGTTAAAAAATGATTTTTCTTGCTTGATATGGGTTTATACAATACTTGCTTAACTTGAGTTTATGCAATTCTGTTCATATATTTTTATGTTTGCTTATACTAGGTTTTATTTAATTTTGATACATTTTTTTTATTTTTTATGGGAGCCAATACATGATAGATACTTTATTATTTTTAATTGACTAAATGATCCAAATTAGCCACATGGTCTTCATATGTGTTTTTTCTGTTAGCTCCGCTAACAAAACTTGACATAGAGGAAAGAATGCATCAATTTTACAGCGTTAAGTGTCAATGTGCTACAATTGAATCATCAAAGGCTAAAGTGTAAAAGCTCCACAAATCTTGGAGGCAAAATGCATTTAAGGAAAAAATTAATTAATTGGTAAGGGTTTAGGATGATGGCCTCGGGAGGAGGAAACTTTATTACATCTAAGTTACACAGAATTGAAAGGAATAAGATTGCAATATACATGTGCCCGTCAATTCTTTTGTTTAGTCACAAAATAATCATTGAATTATAATTATATGGAAAACTCAATTATATCAAAAGTTAGAATTAAAAATGATATCAAGAGAGGTTTCATTTTCGATGCCACAATATCAACAATCGGTTTTATTCCTCTTTGGAAAAAAAAAACTTCCATAAATATATGCTAGTAGAGTTCGCACATTAAAATAAATATTATTAATACTTTATTAATTTAAAATTTTAATTATGAGTTTTCCAATGTAAAAATGATATAATTAATATTATTTAGAATTAGTTTGTAAATCAAACATGAAAATTTTCTAGGCAACTCCAAAAAAATCTAAATAAATGGAAGAAGCGAGTGTGAGGGTATTATATTTTAATTTATTTTACTATATGTAACTTTTAGAAACATAATTTTAGGGCTTTATAAGTAGGATAAGTTAGCCTTCATGGTTTTTTTACCAACTTTGTTTAATTTTAAAACCTTTTAGTTAAAGTGCAAGTAAAGTTCTCTTTTGTCCAACTATTTTTTTTCCCTCAGAAGTCTCCTTGTGGTGAAGATGGTTTGGTAGAACTTTTTTTTATTTATTTATTGAAGTGATGCTGTATACAAGTAGTACAATGATTGATTTGATTACGACATAAACTTGTACTATCCCATTGCTTATATGAAGTCTACAATACTACCACAACCCACGCAAAATGGGAGAAATAACCGATATATAAATCGAACAAAGAACCCACATATTATAGGAGTCGAACTTGAGACCTTGTAATCCTAAGACCTCAACCTTGACCACCAAATCAAGACCTTATTGGCACATTTTTTTTTTTTCAAGATATAGACTTAGAATAAACATAGGCTTGAAGTATAGGCATGTCATCAAACAGTGTTGCTTAGTCTATGTTAGTAATAGTTAAGGTTTGCTTAGCCATCAGACAAAAACTCCACCAGGATTGAATATTTGTGTCCGGTAAAAAGAACACATTTTGTGTCAACAATAAAGTGAAAATAACCTTAAAACACCCTTTACCCCTTCTTTTTTTTTTTCCTTTTTCTTCTTTCTCTCTCTATTGACACTCTTTCTTTTCCCTCTTTCTTTTCACTCTCTCGATTCTTCACTTCATCTAGACTAGTTTTATGGGAATCGTATTATGTATGAAAATTGTTTTACTTAGATATTATTATGTCATGAAATGTGATTAGGGGTTGATTGAGATTGGGTATGTTTTCTTTCCGAATTTGGTTTGTCAAGATGCAAGAAAATGTTGTGATAATAGAGCTGTTACCCGCCTCTACATTGAAAATAAGAGAAATAATTTGAAAATTTAGATGTTTTGATGATTCAAAAACCAATTTTGTTTTGATGCTTCTTTAGGGGAAAAGGGGGGTGTAATCAACTTAAAATTAAATGCAGTCACCATCAATCACTTGGGTAGATTGAATACTTTAAAATAAGGTAATTATCGTAATATTTAAACCTTTATTTTTAATAATAAAACTAACATCCTAGTTAGATCTACGTAATCAAGTTAAGACCGGAATGTCATTTGTGTGAGGGGAAGAAGGGGAAACTCCCCAACACTTATCACACGTTTCATTTTAAATGGGAGATTCATGAAGAATTTGAATCTTGATTTAACATAGATATCAAATCATTTGTTAATACGATAGATTAATAATCACATTATCAATGAGATTATAAGTCTTAAAGCATAAATGAATAACCTTTACATAGAATGAGAGATGAGTGAATTCAAAAATGAAATGGATAATGTTAGTTTAGAATATAATGAATAAAATTAAGAGGAAAAAATAATTTTCCAAAATATGAGATTTCTTTTTTTATAGATAAAATCCATTGACTTCATTAAACCAAGAAAATATTCTAATGACAAAATGAGTTATCGAACTATGAGTCTCCTTTGTCCAAATACAAAAGTCAAAAAGAGATCTAGCAAATCTAGTTAGCTCATGAGCAATAGAGTTAGCATCCTCGAGGACATGAGTACACTTGACCACAAAAAAATAAAAAAGACATTACGTATTGGGCATCTTCAATTAGAAAACCAAACCTCGACAAACATATAAAACTAGAAACTAAAGCAGAAACAACAAGACTAGAATCAAACTCTAAGTAAATATTGGTAAACCAAAATGCTAATGCCAACCGCAAACCCACCATAGTAGCCTGAGCCTCAAATGTAGCGAAGTAGGCAGTCATGTCTATTGGAAAGAGACACCAACATATGATAATTGCACCAATACCCATTGCATTTGGATTCTGAAAAATCGCCCCATCAATGATTAGCTTGACAAAACTCGAAAGAGGGCAAATCCAACTAGCCATGGGAGAATAAACCCCATTGTGAACCTCCTTAGAAAGAGGCTCTCAAATTTCAGCACAATAACCTCTAACTTGATCAATCAGAACCTCATCTATCATCTAGAGCTCTCCATGGAGAATGGCATTGCGATTATGGTAAAGCATCCAAAGAACCATAACCGTAAGAGTACGATCTTGAAGGTCCACTCGCTCAAACAGATCAAGTAGAAAGCCATATATAGAAAGAGGCTATTGCTTGTCTATGACAACCCTCAAAGACATTAAATGACAAACCTCTTGAGTATACTCACAAAGGAGAAAACTATAGATCACCGATTACATATTATCCCTACATGAAATATAGGAAATCTCTAAGACAATCTTCTTATGCCATAACTTCTCTTTAGTGGGAAGACTATAATGACCAAGCCTCCATAGAAAGTGCTTTATATTATTAGGCATTTCTAACTTCCAAATAATGTCCTAGCTTGATGAAGTAGTCATAGAAGACGAACTTACTTAAGTGGTAGACTCCTTACAAGCTTATCCCATGAACATATAATAGGAACTCTTAACATATTAATGGCCAAAGCTAATATGATTCCAAATCAATACATCCAGTTGACTAGAAATAAGAGGTTGTAAAATTAAATTAGCTTCATGAGGAAGAAATATCTTTCTAACTAAAGATCTGACCAATGATCTTCTAACGGGATCAATAAGATCATTCACTTTAGTTCTTTTTTGCAAAACAAAAAAAAAAATGAGAGAAAAGATTACCTTAAAGGTTACAGAGGTAGGCAACCACTTATGTTTCCACATTGAAATAAACGTGTCATTTCCCACTCGCCATCTAGAGCCTTGCTCAATAACCCTATTTCCCTCCCAAGTACTCTACCACGTGAATGAAGGGTTATGATCAAGAAAAGCCCCCGAAAAAGATGAGTAGGGGAAATACTTAGCCTTAAAAACTCTATAAACAAGGGAATTAGTATTGCACACCAATCTCTAGACTTGTTTGCCTAACATGGCCATATTGAAGCAACGTGGATCCCAAAAACCTAAACCACCACTATTTTTTTAGCAAACATAAAATTTTCTAGTTAACTCAGACCATTTTCCGTTGATTTCCCTTACACCCCACAAAATTGATGAACAATAGAAAAAAAAATCTCAAAATAAGAGAGTTAATGATAAGTAAAATATCAAAAAGGCGGGCTCAACCTAAGTTACAAATCCACTTCACTCCCATTACTACCTAAACTCTTATAACCACAATAAAACTCAAAACAAGAATTCAAAGCTTATGGCCTTAAGGCTCCAAAAACAACAATATGAATTTAAAAATGTTATACATCCAATACGCTTTTGGGCCCAAACAAGAAATCGCAAAAGTATGGACTAATGGCAATTTTAAGCTTTTTAAAGAAGGAAATGCTGTGTCTAAGCCCATTTTAATTTTCTTTTACAAGTTGGGAACATATTAACAAAGAAGATAATGGAGTATAAATGCAAAAAATATTACCTAAGACCAACCGCAATGTACAAAAGGCAACATTCCATAAAAATAAATGGACTTAGAGCAAGAAAAATAAGTCTTTTTTGAGGAGCAGATATTCCTTCCCCTTCTCCCTACGTGGGCATGCTTAAAAGGTTAGTCCAAGTGAAACATCACAATGTATGAATGAGCAAACAAGAACAACAATTATAGGATATGAAAGACCAAAAATGGTGCCAAAATAAAAATTGTACAATGCAAAGGACTCATATGAGTTTAAGTAAATAAGCCGAAAACAAAAATGAGCATACAATGGTAATAGTTTCTTTTGCATATTCTGAAGAAAGCAAAATAGAGGACACCTAGCACACTGTAATGGATTTGCAATGGTGGCTCTCACTTTGCATAAGGTTTCTGACAACACTAAAAACATATTGCATGCAAAAATTACAAATGAACAAATTAAAGCTAGTCTCTAAACCTTATTGATTAGCAAGTAAAGAGGTTTTGAAGTAACCCAAACAAAGAGCAAACAATATGGAAAAACCAACATTTTGACTCTCAAAACATAACCTAAACAAAATCGTTCATAAGTTAAACATCCAGTTTTGCATACAACACAACCCAAAAAATAAGCAAGCGAGAGATGGAATAATACCCAAAAAATATTCAAATTAACAAGGGATATCAGACAACAAAATAAACCAATTATAAGCATAACATTTCAAGAACAAAGAATCTATAGATGAGTCTAGAAAAGAGCAAATGGCTCCGGTTTTAAGATTTGTTGATTGAAATTATTTTATACATGACTGTTTTCTTGATCTTGTACATGTTATGGAAACTAATGTATTGACTTTGAAGAAGGAAAATTATGTTGTTCTTTTACATTACAACCACAATATTAAGAACACCCAAGATCAAGAATATGATAGAACTAGCAATATGCATGGTGAGTGAAATAGTTTGTAAGTTTATCGGTATAGATGCATAGCAGAAATTTAAAATTTTTCTATACTAATAAACTTATCCCATGAATTTCTCTATGAATCTATTAGAATGATAAACGATTAATCTCCATACAAGGTTAGGGTTTATACCTCAATGAAGATTTTGGTTGATAATTTAGTGAAGAAGAGTTCACGAGCCGTTCAAGTGTCTGGCCTCTAAGCGTATCATAATCAAGAACAAAGATCGCCAACTAGGTCTCCAAAAATCAAGAGTGATAGCTCAAGGTTTATTTTCCAACTTTTTTCCTTTTAGAGAGAGTTTAAAATCTGATTTTAAAGCTCCAAAGTTGCATTAGGGTTTCTATCAAATTGAAGCCCTTATATAGAGCCCTTACTCTTAAAACTTCTAGAATTTCTAGAATTGTAATTAAACCCCTGGTTTAATTTAATTCCTAGAACCCTCTCTATTGACCCTCTAGTTTTCTTTATTCTTACAATTACCCTATTGTGCATAACTCCTTAGGTTCAATATTGCGTTGGCAGTAGATCATAACTTTTACGTAACAATTGGATCTCATCCAATTAATTAAAACTCTTTTTTTATTATTTTTAATTCTCCGTTTGATTAAGAATTAATTACAATTAATTATTAAGGGTTTCTACAAGTCATGATTTACACCTAGCAGTATGTTATGACTATACAGGTAATATGAATTAATATGAACCTTTCCGTTGTTAATTACTGTACAATTCAATCATTCTATCATGCGATGTCCCTGAATAAACCTAAGGCATGGATTTACTGGCAAACCTTAATTGTTTAATTATATGTATATAGATCTCAAGTCCAAAACTTAAATGGTAAAATTAGAAAGTCTTTCTAATTTTCACCCCATCTTGGCCAAGGAATTTCCAAGCTATGACTTAATCAGATCACAAAGGACATTCCTTCTCTTTTACTAAGAGTGTTGGATCTTCTATTATACACTCACATATCTCCATATATAAGTGGTCATATGTAATTACTACCCTATTGTGATCCATGTTTAGAATTACTTTTAAATAGTATCAAAGCATGATAACCTACACACGAGGTATCTATGGTACCCCAAATCCAAAGATTACTTGTATAACTGCAACGTAAAAACTCCTATTGACAGCCAGTAAAATGCTCATTAGGAATTTCTTAGTCGAGTTAGTTTGGTGTACCTGTTCTCTAACAAGCACCTACATAACTTGTTTTAGTGTCTCATACACTAGTGACCGTGATATCAATCACCCCAACTCCTTGAGGAGACATCGTCACAACTCAAACCCATAAGACCCCTTATGAGTCTAGGATGTACAATCAAATTTATTATCATATTTTAATAAGAACCTCATTATGCCATCATCTTTTACATTTATCTCAATATTAACTTCAAGTTTTCTGTTTGTGGATAAAAAATAAAAGATATATTACAAGACATTTCAAATTTTTCCACCTCATACAATATAAACATTAATATAATTACAATAAACTGTAACCTGAGGAAAGGATGCTAAAGATACCATCTAAACCAGAATACGCACTTAATAGCGAAAGAAACGACCAGTTAGCTTTTAAAGTCGATATATGTTTAAAATACCAAAATTTAAATTCTCATACAATGAGATATAATATTATTTTTTTTATATAAAACACATAAACACAATGACAAAACATTTAAAACATAAACTTTGAATTTAAAGCAAACAAAAATCATTTTTCATCATTAAAAACAAATCAACATAAATCATTAACTGATCATAACATTGAAAGTCATCAAGTAACTTCTTTTCATCTTCTTAAAACTTTTTAATAAGGAAATCATCTTTTTTCTTGGGCTGGTTTCCAAAGAGCCATTATACACAAAATCAATATGTATATCATATATCATCATCGCGAATCCGACACACAGCCAGGAAACACCCATTATATAATAAATGTCTGCACACAATAAGACACATATCTGAATATTAAAACAGATTACAACTAAAGGCGGAGTAATCTATAAGGCACACCCTTATCATGAACACAAATCTGACACACAGTCAAGAAACACTCATAATATATAATAAATGTCCCTAAATCCATGTAGGACACTTCTGTGTATGATTATAACATTGATGCCAAGTCCATTCTCATCATTTCAATAATAAATTTCATTATCAATTCTTCTTCATACTCAAAACATCTCATAAACATTTTATTTCAACAAATATAATTTTTTTTCATAACTTATTAAAAAATGGTCAATCGTTTTAAATCAAAGGTAAAAATTCATATATCTTCACAAATATTTCAATACAAATGTACAGATTTATTTTTTTCTTAAATAGTTAATAATTTCAAGCGCAAAACACATTTTTACCAAAAAAAATATGAATTTATATATATTTCTAGTAATAAAAACTCACATCAACAGCTTAACTATGCCCAATCCAAATACTCCTAACAAATCAGGGTTACTTAGACCCGCTTCTCTCACTATGTCTCTACATAATAGGAATACGCTTAACCGACATTACTGTTTCATAACTTGATCTAAACCCCCTTTAATGGGTTAAATGCATGTATATATGTATGCATGTTTCAATTTATTCTTAAATTCAAAGTTTTTGAACTCTTTTCCTTTATCTTGAATCAAAATCCAAACTTTATTAAGAAGAATATAAGGTTTTAAACTCTTAAAACCATGATTTTTATATGGAAAAGAAGAAAATGAGAGATTACCTTCACAAAGATTTTGTCAGAAACTTCTTGAAACCAAATCTTGAATGATCGAATTTGTAGATCGAGGTTTCAACCTAAGAGAGGGGTTGAATTGGGTTTTTAAAACTTTTTGCGGAATTAATACAAGTTTATAAAAACGAATAAGCAGCAAACAATTAAGACAAGTAATGTGCTGTAAATGAAGAGTTTAAAGCGAAGATGATACAAACTCAGATTATAGTGGTTCGGCAATATTGGATTCGTTCCGACCCTATGTCCACTCTCTTCAAGGAACTCCTTAAAGTAATCCACTAAGTAACTTAGTCATACAACTTTCCCGGTGTTGCACAAACCTTACAATCCATTCCTCTCGGAAGCTATCTCCTTCCTCTCGGAAGTAATCCCCTTCCTTTCGGAAGTAATCCTTTTACAAAAGATAATGTAAAGTAAATAGTAGAGAAACAGCTAATGGAAGCTTATGCAACTGAATAATGTCTCTCTCTCAAAGTAAAGCTTGAAGAATGGCTCAATAAGATTATTTCAGAGCCTTTTGTGTTTCAAGAGTATAATAACTTGATTGTGTGAGATCAACTTTTTTTGAATGTGTGCAGCTTGTTATTGAATGCTTAATTGAATGGGTTTATATAGTAATCAAATAATATGGCCGTTAGGACTTTAATTTGAAAAAGATTTGCTTTAAAACGTTCAGATTTGGAGTCCAACGGTCATATTTTTGAAGTACCAGTCGACTGGGTCGTGATACCAGTCGACTGGGTTTACTTGAAAAAGTCTTTCAGACCTTCTGGGCATCCAGTCGACTGGTATATTTCATCCAGTCGATTGGGGACTTACTGTCTGTTTTTCTAGTCGACTGGTATGAATGACCCAGTCGACTGGAGACATACTATTTCATATACCAGTCGACTGGTATATGTACCAAGTCGACTGGTTTGTCTTCCAACCCAGTTTTTCTGTTTTAATTTAAAATATTTGTTTTAAAATGATCGGTTTAGAAAACCTTTTTTGTTCAAGACATTGAACAAACTATTACATTGGTTCTAATACCTTAAACCTACACTAGTTCTTCAGTCTTCACTTGATACTTTGATGCAGTTTGAGTTCTTGAACTTTGATCATTGGTTGAACGCTTTTGTTGCTTACTACACTTAGTTAGTATAATAACAGTTGTGTTTTGTCATCATTAAAATACGAGTGAGGGTCAACAATCTCCTCCTTTTTGATGATGACAAAACCAATGATGTAAAAACATATAAAAAAGCTAAGTGTTTGGATTTTACAAAAAATCGGACAGTCTCCTCTGTTTTTCGAATAAAACCACCCTGTAAGCAGGCAAACGCAGTTCATATATATATTTTAACCAACAATAATTAACTTAACCAATCAAAGAATAAGTTTTGGAGCAGTGCTCCCCCTAAATCTATGCATTGGTTTCTTTTATTTAGTTTTTCTCGTTTTTCTCATTTTTTTTCTCTGTTTTGACAACAGCAACCAAAGGGGCTAGTAATCGAAAAATAAGCTACTTATCCACTATAATCATCTAGAGAATGATTAAAAAAACCTGTATACAAAAATTTGGCTTCATTCGGATTTCGAAAGCCTTCCCAGGAAGAACCAGAAGTTTTCATACAAACATTATCAGTTTCATAGCATTTTTGTGAATAAAAGCAGTTTGAAACTATGCAAACATATCACAAATAATGTAAAAGATATATGAAATATGGCTAATGGAAACATAACATCATATATTAAAAATTCAATACATGTACGGGCTTCATAGAGCCAAAAATAAGACAAAAATACAGAATATGTCCGTGTTATGTGGTAAGTGCTGAAAAATCCTAAGTACATAATGAAAATATAGACTCAAGGAGCAGGAGAGTCCGAGTCATCACGAAGAAGTTCCCTAATCTTGGCTAGGGAACCCTGGGTGTGCTTTCAATGTAACTCGAAGTCGTCCCGTAGGTAGTCGATAGAGGAGCTCAACCTCTGGTACTCCGACTGCATGGACTAGAATCCGAACTCTATCATCATCTGAAGGCTCGAGATAGCTTGAAGTATATCTCTGTATCCAGTCTGACCAGTACTCGAGTCACCACTCGGAGGTGCTCAAGTGTCAGACTTCATATCAGCATAAGCAGCAGCCTCCTCCTCCTCCTTATCATCACTCTAATCTCCTCGTATCCGTAAGCATTTCCCTGCTTTGGATAGAGGAAGCCATCTCGAACTGCGTACCCCATCTTCTTTAGTGATGAGACATTGATGATGTCCGTCGGTCCAATATCATGAGCCTCAGAGGCTATTCCTTATAGGATGCTCATTACGCTCATGAGTAGGTCAGTGTTGACTTCAAACTCCATACCACTGACTCTGGTTCTGAATCTTAGAGCCAGAGGACTGGGTTTCATTAAGTTCGCATAGAACTAGTGAAACAGTCTTGAGTAAAATTTTTCGTGCACTTTGACCAGTGGGGTCAAGTGAATCGCCTCAAAGGCTGGCAAGATATCAAAATTGCCATGATGAATAGAGTCGAAGTCTACAACTCTACCCGTCATGATCTTTTTATGACGGATTATTGAATCATACCTTGCCTTTGTCGCAGGACTGAAAAACAGAGACTCATCAAGCTCTGTTCTGGGCGTTTTGCTTGATGAGCCCGCTACACCCTTCCCTCGTGACTCCGATGTCGAGGGTTTGGTAGACCTTGGCTTCTTAGGCTCATTTGGTCCACTGGTTGTGAACTTAACACGAATTTTGTCGGACCTTTTGGAGAGATTTGAAGTTTTTGGGTAAAAAAGATTTTAGTGAAATAAGAGATTTTAACCGTAGAAAGTTAAAAATCTCATTATGGATGAGTAGATCGGTGTGTTTAGATGATGTTTGGATGGTTTTAGATCAAAAATGATGAATTTTTCTAGAGAGAGAAAGCAAAGGTGCTTGAAAATGGCGTAAAAAATCAGAAAAATGAACAGTCCCTTTTATAGAATCGCGATACTAATCGACTGGGTCCCTTTGAAAAGATGAACAGTTTTCATACCAATCGACTGGGTTCATGAACCAGTCGACTGGGTGAACTAGTAGTAAGATACCAGTCGACTGGATTGAATTTACCAGTTGACTGGATGACAACTGATTTTCAAAAAAATTGGCTCCAAATAGGATCTAGAGATACCAGACTACTGGACAGGATTTACCAGTCGTCTGGAGAAAATGACAGAGACTTACCAGTCGGCTGGATAAAAGGGCAGTTACTTACTAGTCGACTGGGATAGATTTACCAGTCGACTGGACCCTTAAAAAAATTTTCAGTATTGAATTATAGCACTAAATTTGTTTATTTATGACATTTTGAGTGAGAGAAATATTTAAACAAGAGTTAATACTCTTCCACTAGATGTCAAACATGCATATTATGAATGAAGGAGTAATCAGATATTCAGTTTATCATAATCTAGCAATCCCATCAACATTCTAATTTTACAAAAATTAGCTTCACCTAGAGGTTTTGTAAGAATGTCAGCTATTTGATCTTCCGAAGATATGAATTCTAATCTTATATCACCTTTTTGAGCATGGTCTCTTAAGAAATGATGTCTTATTTCTATGTGCTTTGTTCTAGAGTGTTGAATAGGGTTCTTGGTTAGGTTGATAGCACTAGTATTATCACAAAATATTTGGATGTTTTTGAGGTTCATGCCATAGCCTTCTAGTTGTTGTTTCATCCAAATTACTTGGGCACAACAACTTTTGGCTGCAACATATTCCGCCTCGGCGGTTGATAGTGCAACCAAATTTTGTTTCTTGGAAAACTAAGATGTTAACATAGCTCCTAAGAATTGGCGTATACCACTTGTGCTTTTTCTATCTAACCTACATCCAGCAAAATCAGCATCTGAATATCTTACAAGCTCAAAAGATGATTCTCTAGAGTACCATAATCCTATGGTTTGGGTTCCTTGTAGATATCTAAGGATTCTTTTTACTGCAACTACATGTGATTCCTTAGGATTAGACTGAAATCTAGCACACATGCATACACTGAACATTATATCAGGTCTACTTGCAGTCAAATAAAGTAAAGCACCTATCATGCTTCTATAATATTTAGTATCTACAGTTTTACCTCCTTCATCAAGATCAAGTTTAGTAGTTGTGCTCATAGGTGTTCCAAGTGGCTTTGAGCTTTCCATCCCGAACCTCTTTAGTAGGTCCTTAATGTACTTCTGTTGATTGATGAAGATGTCTCCTTTTAGTTGCTTGATTTAAAGTCCAAGGAAGTAGGTAAGTTCTCTCATCATGCTCATTTCAAATTTACCTTGCATGCACTTTGCAAACTCTTGACACATAGATTCATTAGTAGCACCAAATATAATATCATCAATATATATTTGAACTATCAAAGTGTCATTTTTGTGAGTTTTTGTGAAGAGTGTTGTGTCTATTTTACCTCTAACAAAATTATTGACAATCAAAAATTTGCTTAGTCTTTTATACCATGCCCTGGGAGCTTGCTTCAACCCATATAGAGCTTTAGAAGGCTTGTAGATATGATTTGGAAGATTAGGATTTTCAAATCCAAGAGGTTGCTCAACATAAACCTCTTCTTCTATAAAGCCATTTAAAAATGAACTTTTTACGTCCATTTGAAATAGCTTGAATTTATTAAAGCATGCAAAGGCTAATAACAAACGAATAGCTTCTAATCTAGCTACGGGAGCATAGGTTTCATCAAAGTCTATTCCTTCTTCTTGACTATAACCTTTAGCAACTAGTCTAGCCTTATTTCTAGTTATTATTCCATTTTCATCCATTTTATTTCTATATACCCATTTAGTTCCAATTATTGAATGATCTTTAGGTCTTGGAATTAGTTTCCAAACATTGTTTCTCTCAAATTGATTTATTTCTTCCTGCATTGCAATTATCCAATCATTATCTTTTTCAGCTTCTATAAATGTTTTAGGTTCTACTTGAGACAAATAAGCTACAAAATTGCAAATATTTCTAATAGAAGAACGAGTTCTTACCCCTTGTGAAGGATCACCAATCACTTGGTCAATTGGGTGATTATTTACATACCTCCAATCTTTAGGTAGACTTTCCTCTTGTTGGCTTGAGGATGGTTGGTCCAAATTGGGAGTTTCCATCTCTTCATTTACTTAAGGTTGAATCTCTTTTGGGTCAACAATGGGAGTAGGAGTTTCCATTATTGGAATAAAATCTGCATCATCTTTAAAGGAAACTTCTCTACTACTAATTAGGTTAGATTCATCAATAGTTACATGTACAGATTCTTCTACTACTAGAGTTCTCTTATTAAAAACTCTATAAGCTTTACTAGATATTGAATATCCTAAAAATATTCCTTCATCAATCTTGGAATCAAATTTACCCAAGTTAGTTTTATTGTTATTTAAGATGAAGCATTTACAACCAAATGCACGAAAATAGGAGATATTGGGCTTTCTCCCTTTCCATGGTTCATATGGAGTTTTATCAAGCAGAGGCCTTATCAAAATTCTATTTAAGATGTAGCAAGAAGTGCTCACGGCTTTAGCCCAAAAGTATTTTGGTAAACTATTTTCACAAAGCATAGTTCTTGAAAATTCTTCTAGAACTCTATTTTTCCTCTCAACAACTCCATTTTGTTGAGGAGTTCTAGGAGCTGAAAAGTTGTGATTAGTTCCATTTTCATCACGAAATTTTGAAAAGCTTTGATTTTCAAATTATTTGCCATGATCACTTCTTATGCTTGAGATACAAATCCTTTTTTCATTTTGTACCTTTTTGCAAAACTTTTCAAATCCTTTGAAAGTTTCATCCTTGTAAGCAATAAAAATAACAAAGGTATATCTTGAATAGTCATCAACAATAACAAGAGCATATTGATGGCCACCTAGACTAATGGTACTAATTGGACCAAATAAGTCCATAGACAAAAGTTCCAAAGGTCTAGTTGTTGAGATTATATTTTTTGCTTTAAAGAAATTCTAGTTTGTTTTCCCATTTGACAAGCATCACATACTTTGTCTTTTTCAAAATTGATTTTAGGATGATCAATGACTAAATCTTTTCTTGAAACGATTTTTAGCAAGTTTATGTTTACATGACTAAGCCTTCTATGCCATAGCCATGGATTTTCACTAAAAGCAGGAAAACATTTTTCACTTTCAGAATGCAAGGATTTCAAATCAACTATATAGACATTTTCATGTCTATGGCCAATAAATTTGATCTTATTGCTCTTGATCTATAACTAGACAATGAGAGGTCTCAAATATGACTTTGTAGCCTTTGTCACATAGTTGACTAATGCTAAGTAAATTTGGCTTAAGGCCTTGTACTAGTAATACATTATCTAAGGTTGAGAAATCATTACCGACTTTTCCGTGCCCGATGATCTTTATTTTAGTATTGTCTCCAATGGTTACAAGTCCACCATCTCTTAGAGTTAGCTCCTTGAATACACTTTTATCATCGGTTATGTGCTTCGAGCATCCACTATCAAGGTACCAACAATTACCTTTCTTCTTGGTGTGGAGACATATCTACATCACACAAGGATATACGATAGCACTTTTAGGTACCCAAAATTTCTTGGGTCCATTCGGGTTAGTTCTAAAAAACATGGTTCCTTTTGGAACCCATACTTTCTTAACAGTATATGGTGATCTATGAACATTTTGATGATGCACAATCCTAGGATGGTAGTAATTAAAATTTCTAGGATATCTTACATGTGCATTCTTATAATCCTTAGGATAATAGTTCCTAGGATACATGTTTCTATGGTGAGGAGTATGAAAATGTATGTCATTTCCAGAAAAAGAATGATGATGCATTCTAGGATACATGCTAGCATGTGTATGCAAATTATTTCTAGGATAACCATGATGGTAAGTCCTAGGATGAGCATGAGCAGAGTTCATATGTTGATTATACATTTTGTTCCTAGAATGTACATGTTGGTTATTTCTAGGATGTGTATGAGCATTTCTAGAGTGTGCATACATATAAGCATATGTATTTCTAGGTTGCTTCATTTTTGTATGAACATTTGAATTTCCAGAATTTCTAGCATTTAATGAGGGAGTGCTTTTAATCTTGCTAGGGTTTTTTGAAGTAGAGGCTTCATTCATACATGAGGTTTTCATGAATAAGCTCTCTTTTGATTTTTGCTTTCCCAAAGGAGAGTATCCTACACCAGATTTTCCTCCACTTAATCTTTGGGAAGAAAGCACTTCATCAAGCTTTTTTTTACCAAGCATAAGTCTTGATATAGTGCTATTCAATTCAGAAATTTTATTTTTTAAATTCTCATTTTCATCTTTGAGAAAATCTTGAGAAGAATCATACAGTAAAGACGATAATTTTTCTTTTTCTTCTCTAAGTCTTATCATCTCTTTAGAGAGAGATGATACCTCTTTCTTAAGAACAGAATTTCTAGAATCAAATTTGTTCAATTCCTCATGCATTTCATTTATTACATCTAGCAGTTCTTCACTACTACTCACAATATTATTCTTAGAAGAAGGAGAAGATATTACCTCACTTTCATCATCGATTCCCATCAAACAAAGGTTGGCAATTTCTTCGTATCCGATTTCTTTGTTCGATGACTCATCTTCTTCGTCATCGCTCTAGGTAGTTGCTATCATGGCTTTCTTTTTGAAGCTCTTGTATGGTTTGTTTGAAACCGGACAATCAGCTCTAATGTGATCGGGCTTTTTGTAGCCATAGCACATAAGCAGTTCCTTTTTCGGAGAGGGATCCTTTGTGTAAGGTTTCTTGCTTTTTTTCAAGAACCTGTGAAATCGTTTTGGTGATCAATGCCATTTCACAATCTTCCTCGCTGCTCTCTGCTTCTTTTTCTGTTTCTATTTCTTTGCTACTCGTAGAAGCTTTGAGAGCAATTTGCTTTTTCTTCTTCTCATCATTATTGACGATGGGAGACATTTCTTCCATCTCGTATGTCAACAATGACCCAAACAGTATCTCAACATCCAATTTGTCAAGATCTTTAGCCTCCTGTATGGCTGTCTTCTTTGGTTTCCATTATGGTAGCAGAGATCTCAAGATTTTTCTGGTCAGTTCAACCTCCTCAATATTCTTACCAAGTAGTTTTAAACCATTTATAATAGTAGTGAACCGTGAGTGCATTTCAGAAATAGTTTCATCAGGAGAAATTTTAAAGGATTCATACTCAGAAATCAACATGTAAATTTTTGACTTTTTTACCTCACTAGTTCCTTCATATGTGACTTGTAATTTGTCCCATATTTCTTTAGCAGAAACACATACAGATATTTTATTGTATTCAAAAATATCTAATGCACAATGTAACATACTTGTTGCTCTGATATTGAGAGACATCATTCTACAATCCTCGTCAGTGTACTCAGTTTTGAGTTTAGGCATTGTATGATGAGTCTCTCCAATAGCTATTTTTTTTGTAGGAATTCTAGGTCCTTCTTCAATGACTCTCCATAGATTGTAATCTTGTCATTCGACAAAGATTTTCATTATGTTTTTGCAATAGTTATAATTGGAGCCATTGAACAAAGGTGGTCTAGTATAAGAGTGTCCTTCAGAGTAGCTATTTGCTGCCATTGGATCAACTCAAGAATTTTAAGCCTAAATATGAGAATGAAGCTCTGATACCAATTATAGATCGAGCTTTCAACCCAAAAAGGAGGGTGAATTGGGTTTTTAAAACTTTTTGCGGAATTAATACAAGTTTATAAAAATGAATAAGCAGCAAACAATTAAGACAAGTAATGTGCTGTAAATAAAGAGTTTAAAGAGAAGAGGATGCAAACTCAGATTATAGTGGTTAGGCAATATCGGATTCATTCCGGCCCTATGTCCACTCTCTTCAATGAACTCCTTGAAGTAATCCACTAAGTGACTTAGTCGTACAACTTTCCCGGTGTTGCACAAACCTTACAATCCCTTCCTCTCGGAAGCTATCCCCTTCCTCTCGGAAGTAATCACCTTCCTTTCGGAAGTAATCCCTTTACAAAAGATGATGTAAAGTAAATAGTAGAGAAACAGCTAATGGAAGCTTATACAACTGAATAATGTCTCTCTCTCAAAGTAAAGCTTGAAGAATGGCTCAATAAGATTATTTCAAAGCTTTTTGTGTTTCAAGTGTATAATAACTTGATTGTGTGAGATCAACTCTTTTTGAATGTGTGCAGCTTGTTATTGAATGCTTAATTGAATGGGTTTATATAGTAATCAAATAATATGGCCGTTAGGACTTTAATTTGAAAAAGATTTGCTTTAAAACGTTCAGATTTGGAGTCCAACGGTCATATTTTTGAAGTACCAGTCGACTGGGTCGTGATACCAGTCGACTGGGTTCACTTGAAAAAGTCTTTCAGACCTTCTGGGCATCCAGTCGACTGGTATATTTCATCCAGTTGACTGGGGACTTACTGTCCGTTTTACCAGTCGACTGGCATGAATGACCCAATCGACTGAAGACATACTGTCTCATATACCAGTCGACTGGGTTGTCTTCCAACCCAGTTTTTCTGTTTTAATTTAAAATATTTGTTTTAAAATGATTGGTTTAGAAACATTTTTTGTTTGAGCCATTGAACAAGCTATTACAATGTATAAGTGAGACTTATATTGGTTCTAATACCTTAAACTTATACTAGTTCTTCAGTCTTCACTTGATACTTTGATTCAGTTTGAGTTCTTGAACTTTGATCATTGGTTGAACGTTTTTGTTGCTTACTACACTTAGTTAGTATAATAATAGTTGTGTTTTGTCATCATTAAAATACGGATGAGGGTACAGAATTCAATAAACATCTATGAAAAACCTTAGGTTTTATATGATTCTTCAAAAGTTTTAGAGAGAATTTTAAAGAGAAATAGAGGGTTTTGGAGAGAGAAAAAACGTTCATAATGAGAAATGAGAAAAGAAATGGAGTTTATATAGCCAAACTCTTCCTTAATCGACTATTTAGTCAATTGGGATTGGCTTAGTCGACTGCCCAGTCAATTGATGAATGGCTAGTTGACGCCCTCCAAACCCCATTTTTCACCAGTTTAATGCATTTAAACCGTTTTTATTCAAAATATTTTTAAATTCATGTCTTAATTTATCTCAAATTTGAATTTTTAATTTAAACCAATATGTATATGCCTGGATGATAATAAAAAATAAAATATGAGATTACCAAATCACCCTTACCTCAAGAGCGATGATTTTACAAACCTAGTATGTACTAATCTATTCGGATTCACTAATGCCTTTTTTAGTGTTCCTATGATTAGGAACATTTATGAATAAAGCTTAAGGGAATATATCTCACAAGCATGATCTCATCATGATGCTTATTTCCATTATTCTTATTCTATGAGCTTTATCATATAATGCACATGTAATGATTTGTAATGAACATGATAAATAATATGATTGCCATTAATAATTATTTATTTTCAATAAATTAATAAGATCTATTTACAAGTAACATGCCCATAACATCAAATGCTATTGGCCTGTAAGGCATACTACTATCATAGTTTTCCAACACTATTTGTGAAAGCTGTCATGCATACTTTTGTTTATTGCTTGGCTCATAGAATGCAACCATTAGTTGCAAAATCTAGAGAATCCAAAATAGTTCATCAATTCCTTTTAGACTTGGTATTTATTGTTAATATTATCGAAGTTTCTTGCAAACATCAAGATAAGTTAGTTATTGTTAAAAAAGATGAAATAAAATATTTTGTTTGTATTTGATGAATTAGAAATAGGTTAAGTAATTATCATATTATTAATTTATAAAAGCTGCAGATGCTATAGGTAGAGCTACCATTTTAAGTCAATTTATAGCTTTCTGAGGTTGTATGGTCAAACTTGCACTGTCATAGAAAATATCACTCCTAGTAAAGTATGAGTCACTTGTGCTCAGCAGGGTGATACAATAAGCTTATGATGATTTAAAATCTTTTGATGTTTTCATATAACACTTGATGAAAGAGATTACAACATTCACTAATGGACTTTATGAAGTTTTACAACATCGTTCTCTCGATCCTTTGAATGTCATGGATTTAGTTTCAACAACGAAGTCACTTATTCAAAATTTGAGAGAGATGAGATAGTTTATTTGAAACTGCTAGTGCATTTTGTATGCGATGTAAAATTTATTCTTGATATGAGTCTTGCTATATTGGCGATGAGGTAATTATCATTATAAGAAGGATTTTTATAACATTTAAGCATTACTATCAGGTAGATATATTTACAATTGAAATAAACTTTCAATTGTAAAAGCTAAGTAGTAGATGCAATGAGCAAAAAATTGGACATTTTATATATCCTGGGGATGGATTTGAATTTTTCAGTATTGCTGGTATATGAAATTTGGTTGATAAATTATATCACAAGGACTTCATTGAGTGGGAAAAAATTTAATAGAAATGCCAATTACAAAATTATGGACTTGATATTCCAAAGCACACAGATTTTCAAAATGTTTCTATAATTTTTTATTATGTCAAAGATTGGTGGTGAGAGGAAAGTCAAAAACTTATCACTTGATTGATCGATTGATTCGTATTGTGCTCACTCTTCCGTTCCAACAGCAACAACTGAAATAGTTTTTCCAACCATGAATATTATACAAACAAGATTTCATGACAAGATGGATGATAAAAATCCTTGTAGATATATTAGTTATCTATATCAAACAGAAAATTTATGGAAAATTTAGTACATAAATGATTATAGATGAAACTGATTCTATGAGAGATCGTCGAGCACTTTCGTAGAAAATGTCCTTCTTCTTTTTATCTTTTGATACATAGTTGTAAGAACAAATTAAAGGAAATTAGATGTTATCCATTTTGGTTGGGTTTTATATGACTTTCAATGTATCCTTAAAAACTAAAAAGAAAATTGCTACCAAACAAAACCTAAAACCCACCCTATTTTCAGCTCACTCAACTTTTTTTAGTTATCAATGTTGTCACTGCTTTTTTGTTACCAAACCCACAATAGTGGGACACGTCCATGTACTTGAGCTCGACTTAAGTTCAAGGTCATCAGCACTCGAGTATTGCCCGATAAGTCATTGTGACTCAACAGTAGCGATACGGTCCTGTCCTCTATTTGATAGTAGATCGAGTGGTCTAAGGAGGAGATGAGACCCAGTTTTGAGTTCAAATAGGAGGAAGATAAATTTTAAATTTGCTTACAGAGATATTTGAATAATTTATTGTTCCTATCCAAGAAAATATGTTTGATAAAATAAGAGGTTTGATATAAAACGATAATATTGACTTTTTAATCAAATCTATCAAAAACAAATAGAAACCATTTGGTAAAGCCGATCAAAGGATGTAAGTGTCATTTTTCAAAATACAAAAGCGTAAGTGTTGTTACCAAACCTTAAAAGGTAAATTCATTTATTCCAAAAACCAATAACAATTAGTAGAGGTGACAATCGGGTCGAGTTAGGTCATTTTGAGTCGGAACATTTGGATCGCGAGTCGATTTTGGGTCATGTCGATCTTGGGTCGTGTCGGTCTCGAGTCATCTTGGATTAGGTTTGGGTCAGGTTTGGTCTCGGATCATTCGGATCAGGTCATTTCGGATTCGAATCGTTTCGGGTTTTTGAGCAGGCTCAATATGACCCATCATATTTGCTCTATTTTTCTATTTTTTTTCAATTTTCTAGAAAATCATTTGAATTCCACTTAAAATTTAGATTATCATGCTATATTTTATGTTTCAATGTAATTAAGTTCACAAAAATATATTATACTTTTTTCTCATTTTAATATATTTAACTAATTATGGTTTGATTAAATGAAAATCAAAATTATGTATGAAAAATAATTTAAATATAAAAAATTGATAAATTAATAACTAATAAAATATAAAATTAAATTTTTCTTCAACATATATGATGACGGTGAAAGCTGACATACACGATCTGTACAAATATAATTGTCATTTTTTATAAAATAAAAAATATACAATAAATTATAGAGTGTGTAAGATACATTAATATTATTAATGTATTACACTAGATATCAATTGATAATCTAACACATATATGTAATTATGTGTGCATGTATATCATGTAATTTTGTTGAACCCTTAAAACATGTTAAACATACAAGCATATTACATATAGCTAAGTAAAAATGGTTTTACAAAAATGATAAGCAATTACATATTTACATGCTTGTTCTACTTATGAATTAATCGCACTTAGAGTTAATAATGTGTAACATCAATTAGTTGTTATTATTATTTAATAAAAAATAAAACTTAAGGATAATGGTACTAAAAGTGAAAATATAATATAATAAACGATCTATTTATATTGTCTTATACTAAATTGATTTTTTTATAATGATTAAGGCTTTATTTATATTTGTTATATTTAACTAGTATTATTTTAAAGAAAAATAGTGTTTTAAAACGATTGAAAAATGAGTCTACAAAGAGGTAGAGATGACTCAAACAGTCAAACCAATCTAAAATAATTGTTTTTCATTTTAACTATATTGAGTTTAGGTCGTTTTGGGTTTTGGGTAATTTCAGGTTCGGGTCGGATCGGGTTTTGTCATTTTAGATTCAGACCATTTCGAGCTTCGGATAACTCGGGTTTGGGTTCGGGTCATATCATTTTAATATTTTTTGTCCTCAGGTTGGGTCGAGTTTCCGAATAGAGCCAGATTTTGCCACCTTTAACAATTAGAGTCAATTTTTTTAAGGAACCATTAACAGTTTGGCTCTATTCGGGTAAAGATGTAAAAAAAACCATAAACCCCAATTTGAGCGGATATATTTATATTATAATTAAATTTTATTATTATATATGTACTAGTCGTCATGTCTGTGCAATGCACGAGGTTAGTTTAACTTTTTTGTAATAAAAAAGTTGAGAGTTATTATTTTATTTTTATAATAAAATTTTAAAATTAATTTATTTTGAGTAAAAGTTAAAACTAATAATTATGATGTTGGATAATGAAGATTAAATGATTTATAAGATGTAAAAATATTAATAATGTTTTAAATTTTCATACAACATGTGCATATAAATGTAAATATTGAAGTAACAAATTTTAAATTCGAAAATGTTAAATAATTAGATTAAAAACTAAGATATTAATTTGAATCTAATTTACTAAATAAACAAATTAAGCATATAAATACCTATTTGTTATAGATATTTTTTTTATCTACTCAACATAACATGTGGGTACAAAATATAAATGTAGAAGTAACAAATTTGAAATTTGAGAATATAAAATAATTAAATATGAAATTAAGATTTCAATATTATGTTAAAATTATTTGTAAACAAAAAAAATGTTGTAATAGTTTTAACAAAAATTAAAATAAAACATGCACTGAAAACCAAAATATTGCAATATTGAAATTTAATATATTAACAGAACTTAAGAAAAATTGTTTAGGTGAAGGCTCTTATTTTCTCTTTTATATTACAATTTCATAAATTCAACATATGAAAACAATACTTTTAGTTAAATATGTAGCAATCTTTATTTTGGGGGTTTTCAAGATTTATTAGTTTACTTTTATAATTTTTTTTAATTATAGTTTAACGTAAAATATGTATGAAACAATATCTCAATTAGTGTAATCGAAAAACATAGTTCATATGATTAATTATATTTCAAACTTAATTTCATATGAAACAATATCTCAATTAGTGTAATAAAAAGGCATAGTTAATATGATTAATTATCTTTTTAGGCTTAATTTCATGAAATATCCCGTGTTTGCTTGACTTTCATTTTATACTTTGAAGTTTTTTTGTGGTAAAATAAACCTTGTGGTATGTCTCCATTATCAAAAGGGGTTAGCATCGTTAAATTGCAAAATCAAAATATTATTTTACCCTTAAATGTTTAGGTTGTGTCCAAACATTGGTTGTTCAGTTAAAACTTACATTTGTTGTTCGGTTAAGGGGCACAAGATTGGTGTTGGTGATGATCAAGGATAAAATGGTATTTTATTTTTACAATTTAACAGTGTTAACCCCTTATACTAATAGAGATATACCACGTAGTTTATTTTGTCACAAAAAACCCTCAAGGTATAAAATGAAAGTCAGGCAAAGCATAAGGTATTTCATGAAATTAAGCCATATTTTTATTACACTTTTGTTACAGTGATGAACTAAATTATTTTCTACAACTCAATTGATTAGTTGTTATTTATATTGTAATATATTGGGCTATTTTTATAAATAATTTATTTTAGGAGAAAAAACTACTTTCAATTCTAACTTAATCAAAGCTTTATATAAAACCAATAATATTCTCATTAAAAAATTATAAAAAGAATTTTTGCATCCTCACACACTCCACATTTTTCAATTATATTATCAAATATGTTTTGTTCCTTCTTGTGATTAGGATGTTTTTATTTATGTAGTCTTTTTTTGGGAGTAAAAAGATTTATAATAAGCAATTTATATTGTTTAACTTTCATTTTCATGCATAAAATTTATGCGTTTATATGTGTGAGCATGCATAAATGTCAAACTTGTGATGACTTTCCGTTATCTTTAAATACAATTGGTTTGATTGAAAATTTGTATTTCATACTTAAACAAAGTGCCGGATGTTGATTAACAAAATTAAAAATATGGATGCAAATTAATACTCAATTTTGATGAACGTACAAGATCTAATTTCAATAAAACCCCAAATGTTTTAGTATTTAGTATCATAATTTCATTATGAACCCATAATATAAAATTATGTAACAGGTTTCTAGTTGTTATTAATATTATATAATTTTATACTTTGTAATTTTTGTTATAAAATGTTTTATAAATAATTTATCTAGTAAAACTAATTGAACAATATAAATGTAATGAATGATTTTAGTCATGATTTTAAAAACACTATACATAATTTAATTTCAAATATGATAGAAAAATTATTATACTTTAAAAAAATAACATGGAATTTTTTTAGTTTATATACTAATATATTAATAATTTGTTTAGTTTATAATGTTGAAAAAACTAAGCTATAATAATTTTATTGAATATCTAATTTAAGTTTATTTACTATTTAATTGTTAAGCTGATTATATATTTTTTTATATTAAGTTCCTATAGAATAGATTTTTTACATTTAGTTTTAACTTATTGTGTTTTATTTAATTAGGCTTTTATAGAGTTTATGAATTTGGTTTTATATCTCAATTATAAAGCTAAAACTACGTAGTTTAATGTTTGGATTTAATAAAAAAAATTGACATGATATCACCAAAGCGCTTCTAAAAAAAGCTATCATAATAATTACATATATTTAAATTGGAGGTTTCACTTTTATAAATTGAACCCTGAAAATTAATTTTGAAAATAATAAAACATTAAAAATTAGAAATTGATAGAACCAATACAAAAAACTTAATTGGTTCGATTTTATCTTTTTCAATTTCTTCCGTGTTTTTTTTGGGGGTTTAGTTTGGGTCATAATTACAAGTTGACATCCAATTCAGCCCAACCAATCCATGAACACTCTTTAACCACACAAGGAAAATGCTGCATCAAACTATTTCATTATACATGTTTTCAAAAGAACCACTTTCCCGTGCTTTTAAATAAGTTTTTTTTAAAACAAAAACAATTCAACATTCATGAAACAGTTTAGATAAAAGTTACATCTTCTTTTAACATTGAAGTAATGGATGACATTTTCATAGTCAGAGGTGAAAGAAAACTGCAGAAAATAGGTAGAAGTTATGCGAATGTCAGCCCAAAGAAACATACGGCAAAGTATAGCACAGTGCTACGAAACCCCAAATAGTTTAGTTGGAATCACAGTTTCCACATGACATATGAATAGCTTGTTCCATATTTGTTCATGAACAGTTTCTATGTGGCTGCTAAGAAGTAAGAACTGATAAGGAGGAAAGGAATAAATAACATTAAAAACCATTTTCTACATTTCCTTCCCCTTATAAAGATCCCGATGGCCATGGAGCATAAGAGTTCTGTACAGCATGGTACATGCCAGCTCCGGTATATAAAAGGGAGGGTGGGGGAGGGAATAGAAACTATATCTAGTTGGTTTCCAGAAAAAGACAGCAGAAGTAATTGTTATTCTTAATATCCAGTTCTTTTAAGTTTTTTGACATTACAAATTTAATTTTTTTTTATGTATATCTACTCTACAGTAATAAATGAAAAGATAAACAGTGATAGATGCACCTAGAACTATTGTTAAGTGCTTAGATGATCATACAGTAGCAGCTTTCAGAGAAAGAAAATCTGAAATCTTGCTGGTATAAAAATCTGGCTGTATGGTGTTGTTGGGACTTTGAAGCATTGACAAAGAGGTAACACCTATTCAAGATGAAAGAAAAAAACAATTTTAACACATAGCCTGAAGTAGAACAGGACAAATTAGGCATTCACCAGTTACCTGAGAGAACAAGAAGAGTTTTGCAACCACCATTTTGTCCAAATAAAATATCAGTATCAAGTCTGTCACCAACCATGCATATCTGTGACTTCAGAATGCCGAATCTGCCATTGATTAAATCCATTAGACTAGTATTGGAGGTCAAATATCTGACAAGATTGATAAACAAGCTCTCATGTTGGAAATTGAAATGAAGTATCGCGGCATAACTTTTGTGAAAGATGTACTTTCCTTTGTTATGATAAAAAATTATAAGAATACATACAGAAACATAACCCAGGGTTAAAAGTGCAGTAAAAAGTAAAAACCTAGGTTGGATGACTAGGGGAAGCTTAAAAGGGCCTCTCTTAGTGTTGTTGGTGCAGCTTGAAGTTCTATAATTCCATATAATTGCTAAGCAAATGGTAGGCATATTAATGAATTAAAATAAGCTTGAAATCACATCAACTACAAAGACAAATGGAGCAAGTTATATCATCAATCACTCCGCACAAATGCACTCACCTGCACAATAGAATTCTGTACACTTAATTTATTGTTGCTTCAATGCTTGTGATGGATGTTCCAATTACTACATAATTTAAGCTGCATTTTGCTGTTCTGTATGGCAATAGATTGTCGGATAATACATCTCCTTTTCCTTTCCTTTTTTTATTTGAACTGGTAACAATTTTTCTTTTTCCCAATTTTGTATTTGGTTCTGGCTATGATAACTTTTATTATCAGTAACTTCCACAGCAAAATAATGTCTTCCTTCGAGGTCCAGTGATTATTTTCTTTATGCACAAACAATTAATCAGCACTGATTCCATCGGGGAAGCAGTGACTGAGACAGACTCCATTGCACTGTTATAGAAGTGGGCATCAGGAACATTTCATTGTAGGCTAGCAGTGTTGCGGCCAAGAATTCTTTTGGGAAAAATTAGTTGTGACGCCTAAAGTTCCACAAATGTTTCAATTTACTCTTAAGGTTTTAATTTACGTCAATTGAATCTTCAACTCTACAAATTGTCGTAATGTTTTCCTTTTGATTAATTTTGGCGAAATTTTCCGTTCAATCACATATGTCAAACACATGCGCCATCATCAATATCATGGACATTTTTCTGTAAGCATCAAATATCACAATTTTAACCCAGGTGAGAGCGCACGTGTGTTTTACATGTGTGATTTAACTGAGGAATTTCGTCAGAATTGAGTATTGAAACAGTTGTGAAACCTCAAGGGTCACAAAATTTTCCCAATTCTTTTTAAAGCATGCACAATCCCATTGCATCACATGGTTTTACATATTTTGATGTAAATTTTCATGTTAAGCTGTTTTACTTGAATGATTATAGTGCATTTAGCCAATAAGCTATTATGTTTAAATAGAACTAGTGAATTTTCATATTTAAAAGCATTGTTGACTTTGTTGGTAGAATACTTTCCATAAATCACAGATACGAGGCAAATACATAGTAATGACTTACTCTTAGCAGAGAGCATATAAAATGAAAGCACTAAACATAATAATGAGTAGTTTTAATGCAAAATTCATTAAATAATCCAACACATGATATATTAAAATTAATATGAAAAAGCTTTTATGATCACTAAATCAAGCAAATAAACTCCAATCAAACAAAAGTCAACTTTCCTCTAAATTTTAGTGGTTTGATTACTCTTGCAGTAGTGCAGCAGCCAATACAATGCGGAAACTAGACATGTGATGCGGGGATTACAGTATACAGCAGCCCCATAGAAGGTGCAGACCCCTTCAAATTTACTATGAAGCAACTGCTATATAGGGGTGCGACAGCTTTTTAAACTGATGGTACTAAGTGGATATGAGATTAATATGCATATGAAATACTAATAATGCAAGTATGCTACATGGTATTGATGGTGTCCTATGCTTGAAACATACATTCAGAGACTGCCTAGGTATTTTTAAAACTGCAATACGATTTATACATCAATATATGCAATTTGCTAAAGTCAAACTGCACCATGATTATGGAAAATGAAAAGAAAAGGAAAAGCTGAAGGATATTTTAAAGCCTTACTTGTTTGCTAAGTAGTCCATCATAAAAGTTGAGGGCTTTCCCACAACCAGTGGCTCCTGTTGAGTGGATCCGCTAACAGCACCAACCATAGAGCCACCACCTAAAATCAAAGGACACATAATAATGGCATTGGGAAGAAGATGTGAATTACATAATTATGACAATCATTGTAATCGAAAAGACTCCAATCCTCACCCCAAATAAATACTAATGAAAAGAGTTTCAAAAATAAACTTCAGATTTAGATCAATGAAGATATTGCGTGGAACCAAAAAACTTATTTCATACAAGTCTGGTCATATTCCCTGAGTAAAACTTAATTGTTCTCCAATTCTTAAGCATAGCATAAGAGCAATAAAACTGCATATACTGAAAATCAAACATAGAAATCTACAACTTAAGACAACGAGCAAAAACAGCACTATTTCAAGTGATAAATGTGATAAGAACATTGCAAAGAAACCATAATTATGAAGGATCTAAGAGACTAACATCAAATAATGAAAAAGGGGAAGAATTAAATTTATATATAGAAAAAAACCATTGTTATTAAATTCTTTGGTGCCTATAAGGATATATGAAGGGCTCAATAATATGATAATCCAATCAATAGTACACCTGAATCAATGTTTGAGATTAAAAATTTCAAGCAAAAAGGTCCATATGACGGTTTTGCATACAAAGTGAGTCAACTACGTGGAGATTGGAGATATTCCCAGAGCGCCACAATAAATACAATGACCCCATTAAATGAAATTAGCTTCCATCTTTGGTAGGTGCATCAGTCCACTAGTAAATATATAGCCTGCTAGTCCAGAAATTCAAATTTCTCATATCATTATAGCAAACTAGTTTAATCTTTGTGTAGTGGCTAGCGACACTAAATCCAGAAACACTAAATGGGCAATCTAATTCAGCGTTAGAAAAGATAACAAGCAAAAGTGTAATATTAATCATAACTAGGTTTAATATTAATAGGCAAATATTTCAGAAGTTGAAAAATAGGAAGCTACATATCATCCAATGAAAAGGTGATTTCTGTTTGGCAGAATGGCAGTCACCACCAAGCCATAGTTTATAAGATGTTCCACTTAGATATAAATAGGATTTAATTATTTCAGCCTTCATAATCATTAGCTTCTTCACAACATCAAGAAAATTAAATTTCTAACATAATATGCTCAAAATTCACTGAAGCAGATTGCAATTTGAATCTAACTCACTGTATGTGCATTCATCATGGTAAAAGTTGTGCTTTCTCTGTTTTTCGTTTTAGATGAAGAAAACCACATTCATAAGAGTGGATGATAATGTTCTGAAACAAAAATGGTTAACTAGGCCAGGAGAGAATAAAACCTGCCCATTCCTGAGCATCTGTGAGATGGGTGACAGCATCTCGATTTGTGGCAATGAAAAGACACCCAGGGTTTTCACGTATACAGAGCGTCCCATACCTTCCATCAGAAACAAGAACAAATGATTGCTGAAAGCATGGGAAATTAGATGGGCTTTATTTATCTCATTCGTCTAGAATCAGAATCATTCAATCATTCAACAGAAACATATTCTTAGTGAAGAAGAATCTAACACAGAAGGTGCTGAAAGCAGCCATGCTACATTGTAGTTATATGAAAAGTTAAAACTGTGCCTCCAAAAAATGTGTTTGTGTAGATGGTGTTTTCTTTTTTCTTTCCCGGTTTGTGTGTTTAAGCAAAGAAAAATTAGAGTTCTTACTGGATTTTGTAGTAGTTGAAGTAACGATCAAATCCAACCACAACAGCCCCAACCTAAGCAGCAGCACAGAAACTTTTTTAATATTGTTAAAAATTTTGAGCAAAAGAATTTCCTTTTGTACATTCAAGTTTGAAAGGAATACACGAAACTTAATTCCGTGACAGAAAGCTCTGTGCATGTTTGCAATTATAAGAAACCAAAGGTAAATCTGAACTAGAAAGGTATTATAAGGAGAAAGAAAGAGAAGAAGTATACATCCTTATCATGTTCCATTAGAAACCCAGGCTTAAGCTCAATCTTCTTCTCACCATCCTCCTGTATATAAAGAATACATTAGGCACAAACAATAACTAGAAATAACAATTCCATGTTTAGGAAAATGTTAGTATATGCCACTCCTAAGCACCCTAAAAAAACCCATTGATTAACAACAATAAAATTAAAATCTAAAGATCATCCTAGCATTTTTGTAAGCAGTATGCAAGCAAAAACACTTTATTGAGTTAGTGTGTTGTTGTGAGACTTATCACACAGTACTTGGTTGGAAAACAAGGAGGCATGAAAGTAAAACATGGTTCCTATGTAGGATGAAAGTGTAGGACATTGAAGCCCAATTTCAAATCTAGGTGGAACCTATTTTCTAAGTAACTTTTTACCTATCCAAAAAAAGAATAAAGAAGAATGGAGTCTTTCATGAAGTACTAAGAGGCACCAATGTTAGCCTTTCTTAAGGGGTGTGTTAGAGTATGAGTATTAGGTTTAAGGCATTGATTTAATTTCATAATATTAAGTTCTCTGTATATATGACTACTAACCTTAGGGTTAGTAATTAGTCTCTCTATTTCCCCTATCTATGTCTAAACCCTAATCTCTGTCTAAATCTTAAATACAAATGTTAACATGGTATCATATTCCTTAAATTCTGAATAAACCCTTAAAAAAGAGTGAATAATGCCACTACAGCACTCGTGAACAGTACCACCAGAGCCGGTGAACATTATCAGTGAACAGTGCCAATGAACAGTGCCAATGAACAGTGCTCTACAGTGTTCGTGAACAATGTTTTGGTTTCTTCTCTGATCCTCTTGGTATTTGGTACAATGAAGTATTCGAAGCAGTGGTTGTATGTTGAATTAGATTTTCTATCCAAGTGCTCAACCCAGTATATCCGAATCCGTTCAGTAAGTTTAAAAAAAAAATAGAATCCTTCTTCTCCTTTGCCCATTCTAGTTATGTGTGTTTGAAGTTCTAATTCCTACTAGGAACTGTTGTAAACTGTGATTTGATATGTGAAGCACCTACTTGTTGTTTGTTTGATAGTGTATGGTGCTGTTTGTTGTTGTCGTACTATCGTCACCATGTCAGTGACTTCAAAATTGGTTATGTCATGGGTTGCTTCCACAAATTACAAATATTGCTAGCCATACTTGTAAGAGTTATTGGAATTTGGTTGGTAGTTACTGATGTAGGGCCATCTGAGTCGATCTCCACTGCTTTTATGTCATAGAACTATATGATTGTATCAAGGGCCAACTACTTCTAGTTCCTTCAGTATCGGTGACTCACTATGCATTATTTTCGACTGTTTCTTTAGCCCATAAAGATACGTCCATTGATTGTCTATCCTCTAATCCTTCTGTTTCTACGCCTTTGGTTCTCGATTTTGCAGCCACTGACCATGTGTTAGGTGCATGTATTATGTTTTTTCGATTTCATCAGTCTTCGTCTTTACCGGATGTTACTCTAGCGGATTGCTCTAAAACTCATATTCTTGGGATAGGTTCTGTACACCATAATCCTTCTTTGTCTTTGTCATTTGTTTTGTATATTCCTCATTCTTCATTTAATTTGATATCAATTAGTCAACTCACTAAAAATCTTAATTGTTTGGTTACCTTTCTTCCTGATTTTGTTGTTATTTAGAATTTAAAGATAAGGATGAGGATTGGTGGAGGGCATGAATCTAATGATCTGTATTACTTCGACTCTACCCCATCACCAGTTGTTTGTCTTATTATTGTTTCTCCTTCAGTGATTCTTTGTCATCTTGGTCATTCGTCCTTGGAGAACCTAAAGAAACTTGTTCCTAGTTTGAGCTATGTCATTTTCTAGAATGTGAGGCTTGTTAATTAAGAAAGCATCATCGCGTTGCATTTCCTTCTCGTGTCAACAACCAGGTGTCGTCCCTTTATGCTAGTGCATTATGATGTCTGGGTTCAAGTCGTGCCTCCTCTAAACTATGATTTCGGTAGTTCTTTACATTCATTGATGATTATTCTAGGCTCACCTGGTTTTATATGACGAAAGATTGTTCAAAGTTGTTTTCTATATTTTGAGCATTTTGTGCTGAGATTAAAACCCTGTTTAATATACCTACTCGAATTCTTCGTAGCGATAATGCCTATGAGTATTTCTTTGCCCCATTCAACATGTTTATGGCAAAATCTAGCATTATCTATAAATTGTCTTGCTCTCACACTTCCCAACAAAATAGAATTGCTGAGAGAAAGAATCGTCACTTTCTTGACGTTGCTCGAACCCTTTTACTTCACATGAATGTGCCAAAGTGTTTTGGGGTGACGTTATTCAAACTGCTTGTTACTTAATTAACCGTATGTCATCCTTTGTCGTTGATACCGAGTCTCCTCATTCAATTCTGATTCCTCATAAGGCTTCGTTTCCTTTTACTCCTTGTATCTTTGGGTCTACGTGTTTTGTTCATCAATTATCTCTTGGTGTTGACAAATTAGATCCTCGTGCCATCAAGTGCATTTTCTTAGGGTATTCATGTACTCAAAAGGGTTATCGATGTTATAGTCCGTCTTTACATCGTTTCTTTGTCAATGTTGATGTCACATTCTTTGAGTCCACTCTATTTTATTCAGAGCTTCTCTCTACGTTTGATCTTGATGAATTATTTCTCCCTACTTTGCCCACTCCAATGCCTCTCTCATAGTTTGTCTCTCCGTTGCAAGTTTACAAGCATTGTCCTAAACCAAATCGCCCTCCTTCCGATTCTGTTGCTCCGCCAATTGTCCCCTTGTCTACAGATCCAAACCCGTCTCTTTCTTCCTCCACTGAGGATGATCTTACCAATGCCATCCGAAAGTGTAAGCGCTCTTGTACCGCTCATCCTATTGCTAGTTTTATTTCTTATAATCACTTATCTCCCTCCTACTATTTGTTTGTTTCTACTGTATCTACTATGTGTCTTCCCAAGTCTGTTACAAAAACCATCTCTTATTCTGGTTGGAAAGCAGCTATGGAAGACGAAATGCATGCATTGAGTCACAATAATACTTTTGAATTGATTCCTCATACGCCTTGTTGGGTGTTGTTAGGTCTATACTACGAAGGTTCATCCTAATGGTATTGTTGACAGTTGAAAGCTCGTCTTGTGGCAAAAGGATGTACACAGGTTTATGGTATTGACTATTCTGAAACATTCTTTCATGTGGCTAAGATCATGTTTTTCCATGTCTTTATCTTTCTAGCTTCCGCGTTTAATTGACCTTTACATCAGTTAGATGTGAAGAATGCCTTCCTGCATGGTGATCTGCAAGAGGATGTTTACATGGAGGAACTCCAGGGATTGTTGCGTAGGGGAGTCTAAGTTAGTATGTCGGTTGAAGAAATCTCTATATGGCTTGAAACAATCCCCAAGAACATGGTTTGGCAGGTTCAGAGAGGTAATAATTGAGTTCGGTCTTAGTAGATGTGGTGTAGATCATTCTGTATTTTACAGACATAGTGAGGTATGTTGAATCCTTTTAATTGTGTATGTGGATGATATTGTGATCATGAGAGATGAAAAAGAGGGAATTCAAGCTTTGAAACAGTTTTTTGGTAGCAAGTTTTAGACTAAAAATCTCAGGAAATTGAGATACTTCCTAGGTATTGAAGTTGCCCGCTCTCATCATGGTATTTCTCCATCTCAATGAAAATATGCCATTGATTTATTGAGTGATACATGGATTTTGAGGTGCACACCTATAGACAATTCTATGTATCCCAACATAACTTTCAGTTGATTAAGGTGAGTTATTGACTAATCCAAGACAATATAGACGGTTGGTTGGGAGATTGAATTATTTAACTGTCACTAGGCTAGACATTGTCTTTGCAACAAGCGTGGTTAGTCATTTTTTTGATGTCCCATGTACTAGTCATTGGGATGCTGTTATTCGTATTCTGAGATATATTAAGAGTGTCCCTCGCCATGGTTTATTTTATCAAAACCATGATCATCCTAGGACTGAGGGTTATATTGATGCAGATTGGGTAAGTCCTCTCCATTGGATAGGAGATCCACTACTGGATATTGTGTGTTTGTTGGAAGTAATCTTGTGTCATAGAAGAGTAAGAAACAAACAGTGGTTACTAGATCAAGTACAAAGTCTGAGTATAGAGTGATGTCACACACTACTTGTGAGTCAGTTTGGTTGAAACAGTTATTAGTAGAACTTGGGTTTGAATAGTCTCGTCCTATGAGCTTGGTGTGTGATAATCAAATCAAACAACCATTCATATTGCAACTAATCTAGTTTTTCATGAAAGGACAAAACATATTGAAGTTGATTGTCATGTTGTTCGAGAAAAACTTGTGCAAAATGTGATTAGTACAAGACATGTGAAATCATTGTCTACTAAACTATTGGATAGTTCACGGGTTAAATCTATTTGTGACAAGTTGGGTGCATATGATATATATACTCCAACTTGAGGGAGAGTGTTAAGAGTATTAAGAGTATTAGGGTTTAAGGGTATTGATGCAATTTCATAATATTAAGTTCTCTATATATATGACTACTAACCTTAGGGTTAATAACTAGTTTACTTCGTGCTGTCTCTTTATTTCCTCTCTCTGTTTAAACCCTAAACACAAACGTTAACTAGGTGTAATCGTTAAAAGAGATATGTCCGTTCAAAGGGATATGCCTTTTCCAGCCAACCATTGATGAGAAGCTTCTAGCTTACAGGTGCGCTTATGCACTCCTACCCACCATGTTATGTTGTGTTTAGTCGTAGTACGTAGGTCAGTTACTGTTGTTCAAACTCTCATATTAACTTACAAAACCACATGACATATAAAGCCATTATAGTGAAATAAATCTCCCTGATGTCATCTATACGGACCTTTATGTGTACCCTAAATTATGAAATTCTGATTACATTTGGCTTCTTGACCAAGATATTTCTGTATTATGAATAATTCTTGTAAATGAATGTCCCGGGACATTATACGGGTTATATGCAACATAGAGTAGTAACTTATCTTTTTTAGAGTAGTAACTTTTCTTTTTCTCTTTTCCTTGTCATGTAAACAGTCAGATAAAATTAAGCATATATAGAGAAAAGAATAAGTATCAAAAACCTCTCCACAGCTTCTTATCATTATCATGAGCACCACTGACATAGCCTGGGAGGACAGTGCACTTCAATTCAAAACAAACTCTACAACTTTGGATTATGTTTATCATCCATTTAAGCTTGTGGAAACATAAAATTGATTTTATTGAAGAAGCAAACTTTAAGTTGGTAGGTGAGGCTGAGCTGACAACCTCTAGGCAACGCATGAATATATATGGGGACATATATGAATATGATTTAAACCCTAGGCAACATATAAATGAAACAACAATAACGTTGTGTTTGTGAACATTACTACACCAACTAACACTTATTAATCCTTGCCAAAAAGCCCCTTCCTAAATTCCAAATATATCTTAACCAGTTTCTCTGTCACCGTTATCCATGTTTTCATCTCAGCTCGCTAAGCAAAGATGAAGCTTAGAAGACAAAACTTTTGATGGAAACAAATTTATCAGACAGGCCTTTAACAATTTTAGAGAGAATTATGAAGATGATTAGCAAATCTTTTCAAACAGCAGGTTTTAAATTCATTGAAGGAATCATGTCAAGGCTTGATACTTGAAACATTTGGAAGAAGGTAAAATATCAATGTTCTGACCATAATTTAGCCACTGGTTTTGTACGGTGAATTTACTCTCACACAGACTTAAGGATTATGCAAAACCACAGTGTCAAGTAAAAGTTGTAGATATCAGTCTCATGCCAAATGGAACTTATACTTACTGGCCCACCAAGATATTGAAATCCAGCAAGCTCAAGCTCCTTCAAGATGCCATCCTCACCGATCACATAAACCTAAATCATTCCCAGCTATCAGTCTTGACCATCTTAACACCATAATCATGTAAAACATTCATAAAGACTGACCATGGTTGGGTTTATGAAAGTTAAACTTGCAAAGAGCAACAAGACAACATGGTAAACATAATGTAACAAAAGCTAAAGTAGTCTGCAAGTAATTCTGAGTAAGCGCTGGTAAGCAGCATAGGAAGCAAATTGAAGTTCATCTTAAATGATACCATGGTATTTGACACCAAAAAAAAAATGAAGAATAAAAGAAAAAAAATGTGGAAGATAAAAAGCACAACATTAAAAATCGGAGAAAGATACTGAGAAAAAGCATCATATGGAATATCTGAGTGACAAAGTATTCTCTGAAATAATATTTTCTTTTTATTAAAATGGCTCTAAGAAAGTATTCTCTGTGATCACTACAAATATTTATTGGCATCCCTCAATGGCTCTTGCCATCCTAAAAGCTTAAAAGACCACATAAATTTCATTAAAAGAAAAATGGAGCAGATGTTTACATCGCTTCTTAACTATTGGGCTTTACAATTTTCTTTTTAAAGAAACAGTTTAGAATCTTGGGTGCAATGTTGATGCATAAATAAGATAAGCACATGACTGAAGATAAAAGTTTCCTTTCAAAGCAACTGCTACTCATTAAGCATATGAAGCCGCACCTTATTTGATTACTAATACTAGTAGATTTTCATTTATACTCAAAAATTACAAATTCTAATATTACCTACCTTTTTATCTCTTGGGAAATCAATAGACTTCAAATATGCAGCAGCAGCAAAAGATGATGCAAAAATCTCCTCCTGAGACCAGTTAGTTGAATTAAAAGTAGCAATTGATATACATCAGCAAACATGGAGAGAAGAATCATCGACAAACCTCATTGACCTTCAGACCAAGCGTCTCAAACTTCTTACCATATTGTTTCCTAGACTTTGTTGAATTGTTGGTAACAAAAACTAATCTCTTGCCCTGAGGAATGAACAGGTCAAAAATTATCTAATAACCAAAAAACAAAATTGCATTCCTCTCCAAGAATTTTGTCACAATATTTCAAAATGTTAACAAACAGATATCCTTTCAACCTACAATCATTTTAAAAGCAAGTTAACAGGGAAAATGCATCAACGAAAATTGTTTTGTATACCCATATCTATTCATTCAAGTAAATGCCAGCATCCATATACAAACCTTTGACCGGAGCATATCAAGAGTTTCTGGCACTCCATCAATCAATTTATCTCCTTTCCATATTACGCCTGCAAAAATGTTCATTGTTCAGTACAAAACTTTTGGTTAGATCACCATAAAACATGAGAAAGCTCATGACATAACAAAATTAATATGCCAATTTAACAAGAAATTGAGTGCATAAATTCCTTAAATCCAACAATTTTATACACAAACATAAATTCATCGTATTCACATAAAATTTGTAAGTATGGCAGCATAATCACCGCAACTGTTCTCAAAGAAACGTTTTCCTATACAAATTACAGTTTCTTTTTTACGCCAAATTCCTTACTTTGCCTTTATCTTTATCACCAAAGAATACACTATTTAAACATTTAATCAATTATAAAATGAGTATATTTATAGAAAACTTAATAATGTGTGTAATCATTGTACTAACATTAACATTGTCGCCACTTTTTTGTTTGGGTTCTTCAAAAAGTAAATTCATCTTCAACCAATTGTTTTAAGTCTGATTAACATAATTGCACAATAATCATTCCATCAACAAAAAAAATTGTTCGCTCAAAAAGTGAATTTATCTGAAACAAAATCAATAAACTTTGTTTGGTCTCAGTTCTCACCATCACAATCGAAGATGAAAGTTTCGACGGAGTCAATGAGCTCATCAGCGTTCTCCAATGGCTGGGCCGATGCGCGCGCCGTAAAACTCTCCATTCTATTAGACTTACTACTGTTAAAATTGTTTTTCCATTTGATGATTATAGAACCAGAAAATGAATTTGATCTGATATTAGAGTGCTTCTTGAGACCCCAGAATTTGTGGGTTTCGGGGTTTATTGTTCTTTTGCAGGAAAAACGAGGCGGATTTGTTGGATTGAAGAGAGATGGTGCAGAGACTGAAGAAACAGCAAATGCTACAGCTCTGCTTAGCATCTCTACTCTACTCCTCTTTGTTTGTGTTTTCTTTTTCTTTTTTTAATTATCTTTTCATTTTCATATATTTTGTTGGAGTGGTGGTTAGTCTGATGTCGTTACGCATTTGGGTTTGTGCTGAGTCTGCTGACGTGGCCGTTTGAGTGGATGCAGTTTGTCTTTCATCAAGTTTTGTTGCGAAAGGTGGATATTGACACGTGTTACGTATGGATAAGAGGTGTTATTCTTTTTTTGCTAGAGAAGATCGACCGTAAATCTTTTATGTTATGGTTATAATGTGTTAATAACTTAGTATTATTTTAAAAAATACCCACTTCTTTTTAATTTTATTTTTTTAATTTTTAATTTTTTGAATAAGTTTGACTCTTATTTTTTTATTTATATATTATCGATTTAAAATTATAAAAAATAATTTTAAAAACTTATAACTTTATAAAATTAAATTTAAAAAATAGATACTTTATTAATTTAATAATAAAATAATTATATAATTGGATAAATAGTATAATTGAACAAAAATATAGAACAAAGAAAGTATTAGTATTAATTTAAAATACAATAATACAATAATATTTTAATAAATATGATCTCAATAAACCACTTAAACACCTAAACCTCACATATGTGAATTGTAAACATAAATCATGAATACTTATTATGATAATACGAATTAAAATGCATAAATCTTGAAACAAGAAATCATATAATCAATTTGTATGATAAAGTAAGTTTATTCTTACTATTTTGAAGAAGTGTTTTGTTCCTTGTAAAATAAATGTTTTGAATGATATTTTAAAAAAATTAAGTATATGTGACATATTTGTGGAATAAAGATTGATGGAGTATTAATTACAAATATTAGAATACTCTCTCATGCATATTTTATTTAGTGGAAACTCTTCGATAAATTGCCTTGATGAAAATGGTTGAAAATCTAAATTTAAAAAATAACAAATGGTCCAATAGTTAATGGCTATTGAATATAGGAATCAAGAACAATTTTTTATAAACAAAAAATTGATATTTAATAATATGGCTCATACAAAAAAATCTTTTTACGTCATAGTATACCATTATTGTAGGTATAAAAATATCATCTCGATGTGTTTTCTTGTAGCTTAAAGATTATCCAAAATCTTTGTCACATCAAAAAAAAATGCGAGAGATTTTATTTTCAAACATAATAAAACTCTAAAAGGAAAACAATTAAAAGTTACACATGTTTCCTCAAACCCCTAAAAATCATAACAAAAGAAACAAATTTCTGAGTGAAACTTGAAGAATGTCAAAGGGCACTATCTACTCGGCAAGAATTGCTTCAAGACATAGGAGTTTGTCTTTTTTCACTTTAAAATTGGTAAAATAAATAAAAATCCCTTCAACTTGATGCTTATTATAATTCCACTATCATAGTTAAAAACTTGCATAAATAAAACCAAAAACAATTATAATGGTAACAATCTAGTTCTTTTAAATAAAATAATTATAATAATTCATATATGAATGACCCTGTGGAATATAGGTATTGAGTGTTGTAATTTAAAGGCTTGGATATATAAGTTTAGTTTGCGTTCGCAATTGGGCTTTACAATGGTGTTTATGCTTATTTGTTGGGAATTGTGGTTGGCTCGTAATAATGTCATCTATGAGGGTGTTCCCATATAGGCAGAGAGTATTATTGCAAAAGTAGTGTCCATTACTCACCAGCTCAATAGTTTGTTCATTCCAAAGAAGATGTTACGGTTTGGTGAAATTCTTGCATTGCAGACTTTGTCAATTAGAATTTCCAACCTCAGGTTATTAAAAGGTAAATGGGTAAGGTGGATTCTTCCAGATAATAGTTTGATTAAACTCAATTGTGATGGGTCTTCGCTGCACAATATGGGGGCTAGTGGAGGCATTCCCCAGGGTAACAATCACTTTTATTTTTGCAACATTTTCTTGTTATTTTGGTTTTTCCACTAACATGCAAACAAAGGCACAAGCATTGCTCGAGGGATTGAAATTAGTACGACAACTCAATTTATAGGTACATTTTGTTGAATTCGATTCCCAAATTTTAATTCAATGTTGCAGGACGAAGTTGAGCCACCATTGGACTTAGTGTACATTATCCGTGAGATCAAAGACTACATTGGTTCCACCATCAAAGCACAACATACATTTCGCAAAGGTAATCAGGTAGCTGATTCTTTGGCTTCATATGGTCATGTCCACAAGACACACCAAGTTTACAGGTCTAAGGAGGATCTCCCAGCTCATAGTCGTAGGTTCTATACTACTTATTATAATGGTTTATTTTCTTTTAGAAAGAAACAATGTATGGTTTTCCTCTAGGTTAAGGCCTAGGGCCCGAGGTTAGGTTTACGTCCCCTATAAGTATGGCACCCTTTCATCTCTCCATTTGTTTGTATCTTTTTATTTTATTTTAATAAACAAGTAGGGGTCCGTCAAACCCCCTCCACAAAAAAATAATATTATTTTAAATCTCAAGTCTAGAGAGTTTAAACATGGTAATTATTGCATCATTGGTCCATTGGTCAATTTTTTCTGTCCAAGCCTGCAAAATTTCTGAGCTGAATCAAGCAGGTGCAGATACCCGGTACCAAGCTCGAATCTAGACCCAAAACCATATTTTTCCTTGTTCAAAACTCAAAAAATAATAAAAAATACTAATTTAAATCTTAAATCATTAATTACGGATAGAAAAATGATCACAAACATTACCACCTAGTAAGTAGCAACTTGCAAAGTAACATATATACTCTAAATTACTTCACCTAAAATTAAAAAAAGAATGAAAGAAAAAAGTATTTTAATAGTAGTTTGTGCTTTTCCTAAAGGTCAGGGGTTTAAACTTTTTGTTTGGATCCTTAAAAAAAAGTGCTAATTGGATCCTTAAAAAAATTGCTATATATATATAATTGGGCTTAGTGGCTACTCGTAACCTGAGGAACCAAACCTGACACCTACCCAAGCCCGTTTAAACAGGTTCGGTTAGAGTTGATTTATCGTAAAAACCTAACCCATTGCCATCCTTAATATTGGGAGAAAAAAACACAATAATTAGATTATCCCAACAAAGAAGAAGTATATATGGAAAAACAGAAAAATGGTGAAGACCTTTTAGAGACAATGTAGATGATTGGGATGAACAAGCTGTGAACAATTATTATAAGCAATAGGCTGGTGGAGCAATAACTATTATGCTTAAACTCTCCATTTTTTTTATTTTGCAGATTGGTGATATACAAGATCTACCAAAAAGTTTAATACTTCTTCAGTATTATCGGTGATGCAATGACTACTAGGCTTAAACTCTTTACTATTGGGATCTAGATTACAACACTCAATACTTGTATTCCACAACGTCATTAATATATTTATTTTTTTAGGGAGGCATTAACATATTTATTACCATAATTACTTTATTTAAAGGGATTAGATTGTCAACATTATAATTTATTTTTGGTTTTAATTAGGCAATTTTTTAACTATGAGGGTGAAATTATAATAAGTACAAAGTTAAAAGGATTTTTACTTATTTTTTAAATTTTTAAAGGGAAAATGACAAAAAAATTGTCATATCTTGAAGTAATTCAAATCGTGTAGATAGTATTTACCCTTATCAAATGCTTCATGATTAATTATTTGAGTCGCATGACAAGTTTGCATTGTTATTGTTGACCTTGGTCTTCAATCAAAATCTTTATAAGTCTTGAATATATATTTTTTATTTTGATAATAACAAAACACATTTAAAGTGTTTTACTTGTGTATTTAATGTGCAAGAAAACTTGATTCGATTGGCAAATGTTTTGACCTAAAAAAAGTTAAACAGATTGAAGAAATATGATGAACAAAAGTCTGTTTCAACCTAAAAGCAAATTCGCGTCGACCTGAAGTACCAGAGAAGTTTCTATCCGTCAGAATCGACTCCTAGAGTAATGGATCTAGTTTTTCAAGGGAATATGTATAAAAAGTGCTCTAACGGCTCTATTTTGTATCTAATGACCAGAAGACTCCAAAAGACTATAAATACATGCTTGGGCAACCTTTTTAAACAAGAAGATCAAGCATATAAACAATGAATCATCATCAATCATCATAATACTCATCTTTTAGAGTCTATACTTTATTCTTGAGCTATCTTATTTAAGAGTAATCAATTGTAAATCACTAATTTTTAAAATTTTAAAGAGTTGATAGAGGATTTGAGTGTGGTTCATAAATATTTGTAAAGGTTAAGAGTGAGTTGGGAACAACTCTTGTAATGGTTTAAGAGTGAGCTGAAGAAAACTCCTGTGAAGGTTTGCTAGAGTCCTACAATTTTAGCATTTTATTTGAGGATAGTGAAACCTTCGAGGAGAAGCCTTGAGGAGAGTAGATGTAGGTGCGGTTGTGTCAAACCACTATATATCGTTTGCATCTTTATCCCTTAATTCCTTTACATTGTTGCACAATTACTTTGTTATTATAATTGTGGTTCACAAATACCTTGTTATACTTGCATATAATCTTGTTAAGTATTTGTGTTTGATTGATCCAAGATTTGAGCTTTAAATTTTATCTTGAGCAATCAATTAAAGTTTTATTGAAAAGGTTTATTTGTTTTATTTCCCTAAAACTCTTTAATCAACCTAATTCACCTTTCTCTTAGGTTTTTCATTGTGTATTTTGTGCTAAAGTTAACTTTTCATCTATAAAAAATTTAACTGCTTGAAGAGCTAAAAATATTTTTTAAAAAAAATTACAACTATGTTTTTGGAGGGAAGATCTTTTGATTATCCCCCTCTTTTCCATGACACAAACTTCACCCATTGGAAAGTTAGAATGATGAAATTCATTCAAACTCATGATTTTGAAGTTTAGAGATATATTTTCAAAGGTTTTCAAATATCCCCTTCATATGTGTTCATACCATAAGGAGGTGCTATTTGTGATGTAGTTACTCTTCGTGAAGGACTTTTTCATGCTTCGTGTCATCGGTACTTCTTTTAAGTTTCCATGGTTTTTATCAAGTTTGTGTTGAGACAAGTATGATACTTTATACCCCATTTGATTGTGGTAATGGAGGGGGTACTGGAATACACATTCATTCTATAGACACATTGTTTTATTGGATTAAATAGTTGGAATGGATATTATATTGTAAAGTCTATTACACCAAAATAAGGTAATGGTCATTACACTTTTGAAGGAGTGTAATAGGCATTCCATTACAATTTTTTTTTTGAAATGACATTCTATTACAATCCTGATTCGTCATGGATTTAAAAAAAAAAAACTCGACCTTAAACCCACAAATACCCATCTTCTTTTTATTTGTCTTATAACTTCTCTCCAGCTCTCATCGTTAATTTTCTACTTTGATTCTCTCAGGTATGGTCATTCTTTTTTCTCTCTCTACATAGATTCAATTATAGTTATTTCTCTCTATAATATTTCTCTCTTACAGCCTACCACCTTTTCAGTTCAGTTCATTTTTGTGGACTTCGACATCCTCTAACTACCTCAAGTGGCTTGGTTTTTTCAGGTGCCTTATTTCTCTCTCTTTATGGGGTTTTCACATTCGTTCAAATTTTTTTCTTGTTGCACTAATTTTTTTATACATCTTCATCCGTTTTATTTTTTTTATAATATTTAATTTTAATTATTTGTATTTATTCTCTGATTTTCTCCTAAATTTTAAATTCTCCTTGCTGAATGTAAAATGATCTTGTTTATTACTATATGCTATAAAGTAGTTCAAGTTAAATCATTTTTGTATTTGCTAGTGTTGAACAATTTCTGTTTTGGTGATAACAAAATTTATATTTGATTTGGTTTATGGTGCTGTATGTGATTGATGTTTTTGGTGTGGTTTTTTTATATTTGTGATTTGTCTTTTGCTGGTTTGAAAACAATAAACATATGCTTGGTGGTTCTTTTTTTTTTTAATGGTTTTGGAGTATGGAACTATTGTACACAACAAGTGAACAATGACAAAATGAATTTCTATGTGCAGTCATGAGTCCTTTGAGCTTGTCAGAGAAGGAATTGTTGAGAAAGAAGAAATTGGTTGCTTTGCTTATGCATTGGTTTCATATTTTATATGTAGCACAATGACTTTTATAATTACTTAGTACTTTTCTAATGGGACGTGCTCAGAGAAAGTCATTAGCAAGAAAAAGTTATAAGCTTGATTTTAATGCGAATAGAGAGATAATTCGTAGGTTGGTTTTGAGAGTGATGTCACTTGCATTGAACAACTTAGGATGAATAAGCACACTTCCAAGATTTTATGTGAGAAACTTCAAATAGTTGGTGCTTTGAAACCATCCAAATATTTTACTAGTGGATGAACAAGTTGCTATAACCTTGCATATTTTAGCACATCACGCTAAATATCGAGTTGTGAAATTTCGATTTATGAGATTTGAGAAGATGTAAGCAAGTATCTTAAAAATGTTTTGCATACTATTATAAATCTATAAGGAGAATTATTGAAGAAACCTAAACCGGTTCTTGAAAATTCCGCGGACAAGAGATGGAAGTGGTTCAAGGTATCTATTGTAATTTTTTCCATGTTTGTATGCAACATTACCTCATTAGGATTATATATAACTGATTTTTATTATTTAAATATAATTGTTTCGGGGCATTAGATAATGCATATATTAAGGTAAAAGTACCATTAAAAGAAATGGTTAGGTGTCAAAATCGAAAAAAATTATATTGTTACAAATGTTTTGGGCATATATTGTTGGAATTTTGGGTTCAGATATGTTATAACATTGTACATATAGACTCGTTATCTAATAAAAGACCTAATTAAGTGATATAATTTTTATAGGTCTCCAAAGTATCAAGGTTTTTTAGTATGGGCCACCTTATGTGTAGAAACCTGATGTGGTATGGGTCTTTGTTAATGGGCCAAAGACCCAATGCACATGTGTCAGGTAACTGTTAGGGTTATGGTCTCTAAGGCACAGGGATATAAATAGACATAAGGGGAGAGTGTTTAACGTGTGTTAAAATTTTATTGAAACATACAATTCTTCTTCCTCTGATTGGTTTCCATACCAAATATGGTTCTCCCTCTAGTCTTAGAAGATCAACCCAATGAGGCTTTCTTGCAATAGATTCTGGTTTGTTTCTAACTTATCTTCTCAATATATATATATGGAATGTAGGATCCTTCGTCAAATTTTTGATGGAATGTGGGATCGTTCCTCAATACACTATGCCAGGGACTCCTAGTCAAAATGATGTAGTTGAGAGACGAAACTGAACCTTAAAGGATATGGTAAGAAGTATGATTAGTCATTCTTCTTTACCAGAATCGCTTTGAGGTGAAGCCATCAAGACTGCAGTTTACATCCTGAATAGAGTTCCAAGTAAAGCAGTAGCTAAAACCCCATATGAGTTATGGACAGGCAAAAAGCCTAGCATTAGGCATTTGCATGTTTGGGGATGTCTAACTAAGGCTCTACCTTATAAACCAAATGAGAAGAAGCTAGACTCAAGGACTGTTAGCTGCTTGATAGGTGCTTAAATATTCATATTTAAGCCCCCTTATTTACATTTATTAGGTCCTTAGTTATGTTAATTTAGTTCATTTTACTTCATTTGTGTGTTTCACATGTGTTTTATAGGTCTTGGAAGAAAAGAAGCAGTTTTGGCACTTAAAGGAAGAAGCCTGGAAATCCTGTAGCAGTCTCTGGTCAAACTGCGATCGATCGCACCATGCAATGCGATCGAGCGCACATTGCGATCGTGCGCACACAAGAAAGATCGAGCGCATACTGCGATCGAGCGCAAGACGTGTGCGATCGAGCGCACATGTACAGGCGTGAACAGTAAACTGCAGAACCCTATTTTGGAAATAAGAGAGTTTTTACGGTTTAGGAAGTCTAAGGTTTCCTGCACCTTCTAGGACTACTAAACCCTATAAATACACCTGTAAAGCACACACAAATAACCAGCACTGAGAGATCACTTTTATCTTTTGCTTAAGCTCGGAGTTTTAGGCTTTGGAGAGGATTGACAACTCGTCTCCCTAGTATTCTTCGGGTTTTATATTTCATGCTTAGTTTATATATGATGTTTATTTTAGACAATATGTGTAACTAACTTTCTTATAGGGCTCGATTGAAGCCCTAGTTATGCTTTCTCATATATTTATTCATTGATAAATCTTTGCCAATAGCCTTTATTATGTTGCTTAACTTGATTAATGCCTGTGCTTATTTAAATTCCTAATATGTATGTGTATGGCCAGCGTATGCATGTGATATGGACCTGTTAGTTAGATCAATTTGGATGACCGAGTCCTGGATCTAACATTAGTAACGAGGGATATCTTATCCGGATACCCGGGTTAATCAACATGGGAAACTAGGAGTAGATATCATGCCCTAGGTCTCATGTGGTTATCGATTTCCATAGTACTTATGCTTTCTTAAGGAATAACTCAAGCAGATACCATGCTGAATCCCTTAAGGAAGAAAAGAGTTAGAGTAGATACCATGCCTAACTCGTTGCTTAGAGAGATCAATAGCTTAAGGAGTAGATACCATGCACTTAGGTTGGCAACCAGTAGGTATACATGATAAGGCTAGTGCATTGATACATTATACAATTGGGAAAGTATGACTAGTGGTGGATATCAAAGCCCTATGTCTTTATTATTATCACTCACATTCAACAGTTATTTTATTTCTTGTTACTTTAAAGAAACTAATTCTAAAAACTGAACTTTACCAATCCCTGTGGAGATGATCTTGCTTTCGCACACTACACTACACTGTCAACCTTGTGCACTTACAAGTAAAACTAGTGCGATTATCTGCTTAATTATTTAGGTATATAATCGTCCAACAAGTTTTTGGCGCCGTTTCCGGGGATTGCGCTAAATTTTCTTTTAGAATTACTTTCATTTAATTATTATTATTATTATTATTATTTTATTTTCTATTTACCATCTTTATTTTTATTTTTTATCAAAACCTAATCGAGTTGCTTTCTGTTTCAGGCATCAAACCCTAGATCACACTTTCTGTGATACTTGCGATCGATCACAGACTTCTGTGCGATCGAGTGTAAATAGGATAGAGAGTTACCCGAGCAGCAGAGCGAATTGCTGCACTGAAGCTGGTTTGACCTGATTTATGCACGGACTTCAATCCTTACATCCAACATTCTTTCCTCTTAATCCTGAGCTTGGATGGACCATCCGACAAAGGCTTAGGGACAAATTCGAGGAGAACAAAGAAGAAGTCGAGAACGAAACACCAATGGCGGAACAGCTCGAAAACCAGCAACCATCTGCACGAGTATCAATGAAGCACTCCTTCATCCCACGGAACATTGATCAACCATCATGCATTGCATATCAACCTGAGGTGGCGGGAAACTATTACATATCTCTGCAAATATTGAATGCTTTGACTCATTTTAGGGGAACTCCTAATGAAGATCCGCACTTGCACCTCCGAGAATTTTTTGATCTTTGCAAGTTCCAACACATACAAGGCCTAGACCAAGAAGGAATAAGGTTAATTCTATTCCCTTTTTCCTTGAAAGATAATACTAAACTATGGTATAATTCTTTGCTTGCAGTTTCCATCCACACTTGGGACGAGTTGGCAAGCAAGTTCCTAAGGAAGTTTTTTCCAACCCAAAAGACAAGGCAAATGAGGAAGGAGATCTAGTCCTTCCAACAAAAAGATGGAGACCTCTTTTTCGAAGCATGGGGACACTTCAACGAGCTGCTACTCAAATTCCCACACCACAACCTGCCTCAAGATGAATTGGTACAAGTCTTTTGTGAAGGTTTAAATAACACTAACAAAAGTATTGTTGATTCAGATTGTGGAGAAGTGTTGATGGAGAAAAGCAGCGAAGAATCGATGGAACTCTTCGAAACCCTCAGTGAACACACTCAGTAGTTCTCCTCTAGAGGTAGACAATGAGTCAAGAGCAGAGGTATGTATGAGGTTACTCTGAATAGTGGACCCTCTGCCCAAATAGCTGCTTTGGAGAAGAAGCTAGATACGAGGCTAGATATGATTGTAAAAGCCATGACTACTCAAAATGCCTAATCCAGCCTACCATCCACCCAACTCCAGGTATGTGCAATATGTTCCCAATACGACCATAATAATGATACGTGTCATTTGTACTTATCTATAGATCCGGAATAAGCCAATTACGTGGGGCCTAACAACTATCCACCGAAGAACAACCCATATGCCAACACTTACAACCCTGGATGGCGAAACCACCCAAATTTCTCGTGGAGCAACAATCAAAACAGTCAAGGGCAACACAAAAACTTCCAACCAACAACCCAAACTGTTCCTAAACCAAAGAAGAACGACCTCGAAAGTCTTGTGAGACAACTGGTCACTCAGCAGCAGCAATTTATGATGTCACAAGAATAATTCATGACTCAGTAAAAACAGACCACTGCAGCACATGAGCAAGCAATTCAAAGACTAGAGGTACAAATAGGACAACTAGCTAAGAAGTTCAATGGCATAAAGCAAGAAGAGCTCTTGGCTCAAACACTACCCAACCCTGGGGGGCATCAACAACTAAACACTATGACAACCCTGAGAAATGGCAAAGTAATAGGGTCCGATGAATCTGCAACAGCATCCAAAGAAAAACCATTGGTGTCAAGTGTAAGTGAAAAGGAGAAGGTGAATGTTCCACCATTCTCGCAAAGGTTAGTAAAATAAAAGAAAAACAACAAACTAATTGATATTTTTGAAACCTTGCAGAAAGTAGAGATTAATATTCCTTTGTTAGATGCCATTAAACAAATTCCTGCCTATACTAAATTTCTGAAAGATTATTGCACCAACAAAAGGAAGTTTCAGGAACATGAGACGGTTGCCTTAACTGAAGAGGTAAGTGCTGTGGTTCTAAGAAAATTACCACCTATACTGAAAGATCCGGGTAGTTTTACTATTCCTTGCAGGCTAGGTAACCAGCTGTTCGAGCATGCACTATTGGATCTAGGAGCGAGTGTCAACTTGCTGCTATACAATGTATACGAGACACTAGGTTTGGGGGAGCTTCAACCAACCTCCGTCACTTTGCAATTAGTGGACAAAAGAATCAAACGACCGAGAGGTATCCTTGAGGACGTGTTGGTAAGAGTAGGTAAATTTGTTATACCTGCTGATTTTTTAGTATTAGATATGGAAGAATGTACTCTGATGAGTCTTAAATATTGTATATTTAAGACCCTTAACTTATATTTGTTATGCTCTTAGTTAGTAGTATTTCACTTTATTTTATGTCTTTTTTGTGTTTTGTGTATTTTTATAGGTTTGTGGAGAAAATGAAGCATTTCAGGAGATGTGAAGCTTTAGGAACAATGGCGATCGATCGCACTATGCTGCGATCGAGAATGGTCAATAATCCCACATCGAAATGTTTGCAGTACAGTGCATCTACGATCGAGCTCACTAGACACGCGATCGAGTGAACATGCGATCGTGCGCACAAGACATACGATCGATCGCACATGTGATCGATCGCACCATTCTGCGATCGAGCGCACTCGGGCTAGTATCCCACATCGAATCTGAAATCTATAGTGCTCCGAGACTCCCCCTATATAAACACCATATGACTTCATCATTCATGGTACAATTCCTGGGCCACTTTGGTGTTAACCGGTGGATGTCTGCTAGCATTCTGGTGGATCCCGAAGGCTTTGCTACCACGAGGGGAAGCGCCGCCCATCAACGAGTGAAATTTCTACCACGTAAAGTAATTTATTTCTTTTTTAGTTAAATGTTTAGCACTTTTATTATGAACTGTAGTTTCATAACTATAAGTGGCTAGAATCTTCAACTAATGTTGAAGATGAAGCCCTGCCGTTGTTTGACATATTAGTTTCAGTTTTGTTTATACAATTCTGATGTTTTTAGTATAAATATTCTGTCAATTATTTGAGTAGAATCTTATGATTGATTGTGTTTAAATTATTCTGTTAGATATTCCTTGTGTTTCATCTGATGGACACATCAAATTGTTTTTGATTAAATTGGATTTTCTTTGTGATTTGTTAAAAGCGGATACATTGGATGCTTTTAGTTTAATTGGGATATTTGTTGTTTTTTGTCTTAAGTTGGATTCATGGAATTTTTTGATAGGCTATCTTTAGAACATTGAGACATATGCTTAACTTTGGCGGGGTAGATTCAGAAACCTTAGTCTTTTTATTAGTTTTTAAAATCAATTTAGTTTAGTTTTTATTTATTTTGCAACATATAATACAAAACTCGGAACTAGGTTAAGATAAGATTAGTTTAGATAAATTTATATTTTCAGAACGCAATTCCCTGTGGATTCGACCTCGCACTTGCACAACGCTATATTGCAAACGACTCGTGCGCTTGCGAGTAATTTAAAACTCACAACAAGTTTTTGGCGCCGTTGCCGGGGATTTCTTTGGTTTGTAAAATTTTTGGTTTGAATTGATTTTATTTTTCTACTAGTTAGTTATCAAATTTTTTTTTTTTAAAAAAAAAAAATTTGTTAATTTTTGTGAGTAATGTGTTTGCTATTTTTGCTTTATTCTATTGTTTCTGCTGGTTAGTACCTCATTGTTTTCTGTTGGTGTATGCTTGGTCGGAGATCATTGAACTTAGATTTGATACATTTAGATATTGATTTAGAAAGAACTTTTAGGAGACAGAGAAGAGCACTAGTTGAGAGAGAGACTGTTGAGATGGGAGAGAATTTTAGGGATGCACATCATCCTGAACATGTAGAACAACCTAGAACTTGGAACGTGGACTCCACTACATCCCTTAGGGATTTGTTCGCACCCGTTGCAACTAACTCATCCTCTTGCATAGTGTTGCCACCTACCAATGCCACCCATTTTGACTTAAAGCCACATGTTATCCAACTCTTACCCTCATTCCATGGCTTAGATCTTGAAAATCCTTATAGTCATATGAAGAAGTTCAAAGACATTTGTGCCACATTTAAATTCCAGAACTTCTCTGAGAAGTCAGTCGATCTTCGACTCTTCCTTTTTTCTCTTCACGATAGAGCTAGGGCGTGGCTGGATTCCAACACGCCCAGGTCTATTACATCTTGGGAAAACCTGCTTAGGGAATTTTATCATAAGTTTTTCCCAATGTCTAGAGTGAATGAGTGCCGAAAGGAGATTAGCTCTTTCACTCAGGATGAGGATGAAAATTTTTTTGAGAGTTGGGAGCGCTTCAAAGAGCTACTGATCAGATGCCCTCCACATAGATATGAGAAGTGGAGACTCGTTCAGTTCTTCTACCAAGGGCTGACTCAACCCAACCGTAGCATGATCGAGTCTATGAATGGGGGGGCATTCTTGAGTCTGACAGGAGATGAAGCATATATGGTGTTGGACAAGTTGTCCAACAACTCGCAGCAGTGGGATTTTTCAAGCTGTCGAGATAAGTCCATTTGTGCTCCTAAAAAGGGAGGCATCTATGAGGTCAGGAAGGACGCTGATTTGAGGATAAAGTTAGATGCCCTCACTAAGAAGATTGACACTCTCATTATGAGTCAATCCATCAATGCTGCCAACACATTCAATATTGAAAGTTGTTTCATCTGTACTAGTCCCATGCATCTAGCACAGAATTGCCCATCAATGCCGGCTTGTGCCGAGTATCCTATGGAACAAGTAAATGCTTTCAATGACTATCGAAAGCAGTCAAATGGATCGTACTCCGAGATGTACAATCCAAGGTGACGGAACCACCCAAATTTTTCATGGAGGCAGAACCAACCAATGAATCAGGGAGGAGCCCCTCATAATGCTCAAAATCAATATCCTCTCGGATTTTCCCAACAAATTCCTGGTCATGGTCGTTCTGTCCATCCAGCACCATTACCTACTTACCAAGCTCCCACTCAAATACCAGTGCTAGTTTCACAGTCACTAGAGGACACCATTAAGGAATACATGAAAATGAATAGCCAATCCATGAGCGACGTAAGGAGTGTAACAATGGTAAACACCTAAGCAATTGCCAAGTTGGAGAGTCAAATAGGGAAAATTGCAAGTCACTTGGGTAAGAGAGAGAAGGGGAAGTTCCCCAGTCAGCCCTTGCCCAACCCAAAAGGACAATTTATGGTTGGGAGTTCATCAACTCCTACGCACGGGAAGGAACAAGTACAGTCGATTGTCATACTGAGGTCTGGGAGACAAGTGGACAATCGAATGGAAGAGAGCTTTGCTATACAGTAAGGGCAAGGGAGTGGCAACAAGGAGAAGAGAGATGCTGAGCCATCTACAGCCACACATACTGAGAAAGACCCTCCTAGGTCGTTTGTACCTAGAGCACCTTACCCCGACAGACTACAGGCGCCCAAGAAAGGAGAGAAGTATGAGGAAATTCTAGAGGTATTCAAACAGGTCCAAATCAATATCCCATTTTTGGATGCCATCCATCAAGTGCCATCATATGCCAAGTTTTTAAAGGACTTGGTCACTATCAAGATGAGGAAGAATGTCCCAAAGAAGGCATTTTTGATCGAGTAGGTCAGCTCAATCCTTCAGTGCAAGCTACCCATCAAGTATAAGGACCCGGGGTGTTCTACCATCTCTTGCATGATAGGAGTCAGCCATATTGAGAGGGCTCTTTTGGATCTAGGGGCGAGTGTGAATCTTCTACCCTACTCAGTCTATTTGCAGTTGGGGTTAGGAGAATTGAAGCCCACATCCACGACGCTTCAATTGGCTGATAGGTCAGTGAAAAGACCACGGAGAATAGTTGAGGATGTCTTGATAAAAGTGGATAAATTCTATTTCCTTGTGGATTTTATTGTGCTTGACACAGAGCCGGTCCAAAATGTAGGGATTCAAATACCGATGATTCTAGGGTGACCATTATTAGCCACGGCTAACGCCTTAATCAATTGTAGGATAGGGGTGATGAAGATCTCCTTTAGAAATATGACAATGGAGTTGAACATATTTGATATCACTGGGCAACCACTGGAATATGATGAAGTGAGAAATGTATGCTTGATAGAGGAGATTCTTGAGGAGACTGTGAATGAATCAAGTATTGAGGATCCCTTAGAGGCATGCTTTGCTCAATTTGGAGAGGATTTAGATTTAGATAAATTATTTGAGCAAGCGAATGCCATTTTGGAGTCTCCTCCTCGGAAGAGCAATAACAAGAAGGAGACTGCCGAACCTAAAACCCCCAAGAAAGAACTTAAGCCTTTACCAAATAATCTTAAGTATAAGTTCCTAGGTTCAGCTAATAGTTTGCCTGTGATTATAGCTTCAGATTTGGGTGAAGCTCAAGAGGATAAATTATTAAATGTCTTAAGAAAGCACAAGGAAGCTATCGGGTGGACCATTGAAGATATCAAGGGAATCAGCCCCTCGGTGGTGATGTACAGGATACATTTGGAGGAGGATGCTAAGCCATCGAGGGAGCCATAAAGAAGGCTCAACCCTGCTATGCAAGAGGTCGTGAGGGCAGAGGTTATTAAGCTGTTAGATGTAGGGATCATTTATCCCATCTCTGATAGCAAATGGGTGAGCCCGATTCATGTTGTGTCCAAGCGAGCTGGACTGACAGCAGTAAAGAATAAAGACGACGAGTTGGTGTCAACTCGTGTTCAGTCAGGGTGGAGAGTGTGTATAGACTACCGTAAGCTGAACGCTACCACAAGGAAGGATCATTTTTCACTCCCATTTATTGATCAGATGGTGGAGCGTTTGGCTGGGTACGAGTATTATTGATTTTTGGATGGTTATTCTGGATCTAACCAGGTCCCTGTGGACCCCGAAGATCAGGAGAAGTCGACGTTTACCTGTCCTTTTGGGACTTTCGCCTACCATCGCATGCCCTTTGGGTTATGCAATGCACCCGTTACTTTTCAGCGGTGCATGGTCAATATATTTTCTGACATGGTAGAGCGATTCCTAGAGATTTTCATGGACGACTTCTCCGTCTTCGGTTCAACATTTGAGGAGTGCATGCACCGTCTCACTTTGGTTTTAGTGTGGTGCAAGGAGAAGAACCTGGTGCTAAATTGTGAGAAGTGCCATTTTATGGTCAAGCAAGGAATTGTACTGGGGCATGTCGTATCTGATCGAGGGATTGAGGTCGACAAAGCGAAGGTGGATTTGATTTCCAACCTTCCACCCCTACGTACGGTAAAAGAGATTCGATCTTTTCTGGGCCATGCAGGCTTCTACAAGTGATTCATCCAGAATTTCAGCAAGATTGCCAGGCCCTTGTGCAAGTTATTGCTGAAAGATGCCCCATTTCTATTTGATGAGGATTGTAAGAAAGCATTTGGGGATTTGAAGAAGATTCTGACGTCCACACCCATTATTCAGCCACCCAACTAGGGTGTGCCTTTTGAGATTATGTGTGATGTATCAGGCTACGCTGTGGAGTTGTTCTGGGGCAGTGTGTTGATAAACTTCCCCATGTTATCTACTATGCAAGTCGAACTCTAAACGATGCACAACTCAATTACTCTACCACTGAGAAGGAGTTGCTTACAGTCGTTTTTGCATTAGACAAGTTCAGATCCTACTTGTTAGGATCTAAAGTCATTATCTACTCGGACCATGCAGCATTGAAGTATCTTTTCTCTAAAAAAGATGCTAAATCTCATCTTATCCGATGGATCTTGCTACTTCAAGAGTTCAACATTGAGATTCGGGATAAGAAAGGTTCAGAAAACGTGGTGGCGAACTATTTGTCTAGATTGATTGTGGAATTCACTGAGATTGCTACTCCCATTTCTGAAACCTTTCCTGATGAGTAATTGATGCACATTGCTCACAATCCCGCGCTGTGGTTCGGTCAACTGCCCTTGCATTGGGGGTGACAAGATAAATCAAAGTTTTTGGCCATGGCAAAACATTTTTTCTGGGATGATCCTTACCTATTTAAGTATTGTTCCGATCAGATCATCAGAAGGTGTATTCCTAAGCATGACCAATCTAATGTCATCGTCTTCTGTCATGATCATGCTTGTGGAGGCCATTTCAGTGCTAAAAAGACCGCTGCGAAGATTTTGCAGTGTGGATTCTATTGGCCTACCCTGTATCGGGACTCTCACACCTACTGTGTATCTTGTGAGCATTGCCAAAAGCTAGGGAGTCTTTCTAAGAGGAATATGATGCCCCTCAACCTTATTCTGATTGTTGAGATTTTTGATGTGTGGGGTTTTGATTTCATGGGACCATTCCCAAACTCCTTTGGCTACCTGTACATTCTGGTTGCTGTGGACTATCTGTCCAAGTGGGTGGAGGCTGTTGCATGCAAGACTAATGACCACAGAGTTGTGGTCCAATTCTTGAAGGACACTATTTTTGCTCGTTTTGGTACGCCTCGAGCGATCATAAGTGATGGAGGTAAGCACTTTTGCAATAAGATCTTTGAGCAGTTGATGAAGAAGTATTTCATCACACACAAGGTTGCCACCCCGTATCACCCACAGACAAGTGGTCAAGTGAAAATTTCAAATCGCGAGATCAAACAAATTTTGGAGAAGACTGTGAACTCTAGTAGAAAGGATTGGTTTCTGCGATTAACTGATGCATTGTGGGCATATCGGACAGCCTTCAAGACGTCAATTGGCATGTCTCCCTATCGTATTGTGTACGGAAAGGCATGTCACCTTCCAGTCGAATTAGAGCATCGTGCGTATTGGGCTATCAAGCAACTGAATTTTAATCTTTCCAAGGCTGGTTCACAATGGAAGCTCCAACTCAATGAATTGGAGGAGCTACGGAATGATGTATATGAGTGTGCCCGATTATACAAAGCATAAATGAAGAAGACTCATGACCAAAACATTTTAAGATGAGCTTTTGAGCCGGGTCAGAAAGTTCTTTTTTACAATTCACGCCTGCATCTTTTTCCAGGCAAGCCCAAATCTCGATGGACATGCCCATTTATTATTCGGTCATTTTTTCCTCATGGGGCCATCGAGATTGAGGATCCAAAGAATGGTAATACTTTCAAGGTAAATAGACAGAGGCTAAAACCATTCTTGGAGTTGAGGAGTCTGGACGTTGAGACGATACTGTTGGAGGATCCTAGTTACTCGGATTGAGTGTAGTTTTCTAGGGAGAGTCTGGCTGAAGACTTTAAACTTAGCGCTCATGGGAGGCACCCTACAGCTTATCTTTTCTGTATATTTCATAATTTTTATGATTAATGTTTGTTTCCAGTATTGTTTGTTTTCCAGTTTTTATTTTTCAGGGACAATGTGTACTTTAGTTCAAGTTTGGGGGTATGCTATGAGCCATACCAGTCCAGATAGTTCTCCATATCTCAGGTCAGCTCTTTCCATATTAGTCACACATTGGAGTCAATGTGTAATTTAAGTTTGAGGGTATGGGAGGCACATCACACACTTTGTCCTAATTTGTTGTCTTTTCGTCGTAAAGATAAATGCATGTTTATGTTCGTCTAAAATTTTTGGTTGTTTTAAAAAATTGTGATGTGATTTCATTGGTGAGTTTAAAACTTTGAACACATGATCTGATGATAGAGTTTAAACTTTAGTTACTTACTTTAGGCATTTTCGAGAATTCACATGTTTGATCTAATCTCACACGAGCACATTAGAACATTTTTTTGTGTGAGGTATGACATGTGAGTTGAATGTATACGTTTCCTTGTCTTAACTGAAACCGGATGACTTGTTGGATAAACACTTGGGCATATATATATAAAAAAAACTACTAATATTTATAATGATCATCATCAATAAACTTTCCACTGAGTAACTGGACCTCTTGCCTCAGTAAGCAGTGAGTGTTCACGTCAAAATGTGAGAATTTTATTCATAATGATCATTGTGAAACTTTCCGCTGAGTAACTGGACCTCTTGCCTCAGTAAATAGTGAGTGTTCACATCAAAATGTGGAAATTTTACTTGGTAGTATTAAGGCCAGTTTAATTTCGTAGCCTTTTTGACTCGAGTTAGTAAGTCCTTAGGGGTGCCTTTACACCTAATGCCCTAAAACCATCTGGTTTGGGAGTCATTGACTCAATACTCGTTATATGGATCAATTAGAAAGCTTAAGGGAACTAAACATAGCAGAGCCTTATATATATATATATATATATATATATATATATATATAATAAAAAAAAAACTATGTCATCTTTGTTCTGTCCGATGAGAAATGTATGACTAGTGGTGGATAGCAAAGCCCTATGTCTTTATTATTATCAAATCACCTTCCAACAGTTATTTATCTCTTTTTACTTTAGAGAAACTGATTCTAAAAGCAACTTTACCAATCCCTGTGGAGATGACCTTGCTTTTGCATACTAGACTACACTGATGATCTTGTGCACTTGCAAGTATAACTAGTACGATTATTCACCTATTTATTTAGGTATATAAATGCACAACAGGCCACTAACAAATGGTAAGGTTATATTGTTCCAAATTTATCATTTTTCAGCTAAGGTAAGTTTTTACTTTTGCCCATGCATACTACTTGCGATCGATCGCATCATCCAATGTGATCGAGTGTGTCCTTCAATATGCTCGAGCACACATATGCGATTGAGCGCAACCCGTGTGCGATCAAGCGCACTCATAGTAGAAGGTTTAGATATAAATCTGCAAATTTTCACTCACACGCACTCATACTCTCTCACTATTCACTCGCACCCCTACACTCTCTCTCACTCGCACTTTCCCGTCTACCAGCATCTCTCACACTCACACTCTGCCACCACTCACTTACTCGAGCATCCACTTCACCATCACCACCATCTCCACTTCACTATCACCACCATCTCCACTCTACCATCACCACCATCAAACACCCATTACCACCGCATACACCCTCTCCACTCCACATTTTGTCCATTACACAAGGTACCAATTTCCATCCACCCACACACGAATTTTTACATGTTTATTTACATTTTAAGCATACATTTATGTTATTTTATGTGTGATTTGGTAGTTCTTGTTGTTTGCAGGAGGTTAGGTACGGTTTCAAATCTTCAAGACCATAGCTTGGTCTTTTGGTGCACACAAGCTGTTCGAGGAAAAGCCTGACCGTGTGCGATCGAGCGCACGGTACTTGCGATCGAGTGCATAGCCCTGTGTGCGATCCAGTGCACCAATTTAAGATCGATCGCAAATTAGGCAGAAGCAAACAAAAACATGACCAAACCATTTGCTTTTACCTTCGGTGCATCCAGCAGTTATGCCTCGTCAACCTAGCCCAGCATCGAGCAACGGGAGCTCTTGTTTGAGACTGCTTTCGCCATCGATGAAGTATTCAAGCACATGGATGCCACTCAATAGGCTGTCCAAGCCTTTAGACACCGAGGGTTGAAGAGGTTGTTTAAGCGGGTTTGCTCCACTACTTACTCCCAGCTCATAGTCCAGTTTTATACAAGCCTATCATTTGACTGTAGTAGACCGGGAGTACTCACTTCTTCAGTCTGGGGCATACCCATCGAGGTAACTAGTGCCGATATAGCTGCTACCCTTCATTGCACCGACAGTCCCCTCCTGAGGACACCGATATCGAGGAGCAGCCAGAGTCTTTTGACTTGGCTGAGATCATTACAGACATGTGCGCTGGCTAGTACGCCGACAGACATAAGAATGCGGCCAGCCGGTCAAAGTTGCCTCCACGACTTTGGCTCATCGACACGGTCCTACAGCGCAATGTGTGTCCATTGGGGCACAAGACATAGCGGCGAGACCAGTTTCTCCAGTCCTTATATGCCTTCCACAGAGGCCACTGGTACTCCATTTCGACTGTCATTTGGAGCCAGCTACACAAGTTTTGGGATCACATTCATAGCCGTCAGACCACCATGGCCATTGCATGGGGCCTCCATTTCCCATTCCTACTCTCATACATACTCAAGAAGAAAGGGATAAAGGGGACCTCCAGCGACGGACCAGTGCAAGAGCATCCCTTCTTTGGGAAGGCTCAGTGGACACACAGCATCTCGCACATGCCTTGAGGACTCTCAGCACCTGCTCTAACAACTAAGAGAGTTGAGGAGGATCGTATAGAGAACGAGTTCCCGGTCATTAGCCTAGTACGAGAGGAGGACCATTCGGATATGTGACCCATCGAGTCCTAGCACTTTCTAGCTGAGCTGTCTTCCTTTTGAGGCAAGGTCTCTGCCACCACCACACTCGTGCATCAGTGCATCGATAGTTTGAAGGCACGATTTGCACGGTAGGAGGCTATTTTGCAGGCTATTCTTGATCGCCTACCTCCAGCACCCGGTACCTCTTCGACTGCACCACCTAATAATCAGCAGTGAGAGGACACCACGTTTGACTGAAGACGTTAAACTTAGTGCTCATGGTAGGCACCCCAAAGCATATCATTTTTCTTAGTTTATTTCATTTTATTAGTCGTATTTCCTAGTTTATTTTTCTATCTAATTATTATTACTTGTTTTCCATTTTATGTTTGTTTCTCTTTCTTTTTCAAGGACAACACGAGTGCATCTAGTTGAAGTTTGGGGCATGCTATGAGCTATGCCAGCCATCAGTTCTCCATCTCCCAGGTCAGCTCCTTCCATGCTATTCGCACATTAGGGACAATGTGCAATTTAAGTTTGGGGGTATGAGGACACATTCACACACTCACTATATCCCACATTTTTCTATTTTGTTGCTATTTTCATAGATAAATACATGTTCATTCTATCCAATAAACTTTTTTTTTTGTGATCTAAACAAAACTTTATGATTCGACTTTATCAGCGAGCTTAACACTTTGAACATATAGGCCAATAATCAAGTTTTGAACCTAGATCACTGCCTTTTAGACATTTAAGGATTCACAAGTTTGACCTAAATTACCACAAGCACTAGCACATAATTGTGTGGGGTATGACATGTTATTTGGATGTGTATGTTTCTTTTGCTTAACTGTGAACTAGATGACTTATTAGATTGACATTTTGGCATATAAAAATAGAAAAGATTGATTAGTGCTTAAAAGAAGAAATAAATGCTCCTATTGATCAATAAAATTTGTTTTCTGCTGAGTAACTGGCCCTTTTACATCAGTAAGCATTGAGTGTCACACCAAAAGGTGGAAAATCTTAAATGATCATTAAAAAGAACTTTCCGCTGAGTAACTGGCCCTCTTGCCTCAGTAAGCATTGAGTGTCACGTCAAAAGGTGAAAAATTCTGATTGGTAGTATTAATACCAGTTAGTTTCGTAGCCTTTTTGACTCGAGCTAGTAAGTCCTTAGGGGTGTCTTTACACCTAATGCCCTAAAACTATCTGGTTTGGGAGTCATTGGCTAAATGCTCGTTACACGAGTCAAAAAGAAAGCTTAAAGGAACTAACTTGACAAAAATATCGCAAACAAAAGAAAAGAAGAATTATGCCATCCTTGTTGATTCTAATAGGAAATTTGGTGAATCTTGAGATATCGAAACATACACGTTAGAATTATTTGGAAACCTAATCTTTTATGTGCTAGTTCACCACACACCAAAGTCGAACTCGTGATGTCTTAAATTTCCTCATGAAAGTGATTTGCGTTCAAAGCTCTTATTCATTGCAAAAATATGTTTGTATCTGTTAAGCTTGCTCATGAATGCGCATCATAGTTTTGTAAGATCTAAACTTTTGTTGGACACCATGGACATTTGATTTATCTGTTTTTTTCATTTTAGTTCTTAATTTTGTATTACTAAGAGACTAGCAATATGTAAGTTTGGGGGTGTGATAGGTGCTTAAATATTTATATTTAAGCCCCTTTATTTACATTTATTAGGTCTTTAGTTATGTTAATTTAGTTTATTTTACTTCATTTGTGTGTTTCACATGTGTTTTATAGGTCTTGGAAGAAAAGAAATAGTTTTGGCACTTAAAGGAAGAAGCCTGGAAATCTTGGAGTAGTCTCTAGTCAAGCTGCGATCGATCACACCATGCAATGCGATCGAGCGCACATTGCTATCGTGCGCACACAAGAAAGATTGAGCGCACACTGCGATCGAGCGCAAGACGTGTGCGATCGAGCGCACATGTACGGGCATGAACAGTAAACTGCAGAACCCTATTTTGGAAATAAGAGAGTTTTTATGGTTTAGAAAGTCTAGGGTTTCCTGCACCTTCTAGGACTACTAAAGCCCTATAAATACACCTGTAAAGCACACACAAATGACCAGCACTGAGAGATCACTTTTATCTTTTACTTAAGCTCAGAGTTTTAGGCTTTGGAGAGGATTGACAAATCGGCTCCCTAGTATTCTTTGGGTTTTATATTTCATGTTTAGATTATATATGATGTTTATTTTAGACAATATATGTAACTAACTTTCTTATAGGGCTCGATTGAAGCCCTAATTATGCTTTGTCATATATTTATTCATTGATAAATCTTTGTCAATAGCCTTTATTATGTTGCTTAACTTGATTAATATCTGTACTTATTTAAATTCCTCATATATATGTGTATGGCCAACGTATGCATGTGGTATAGACCTATTAGTTAGATTGGATGACCGAGTCCTGGGTCTAACATTAGTAACGAGGGATATCTTATCCGGATACCCGGGTTAATCAACATGGGAAACCGGGAGTAGATACCATGCCCTAGGTCTCATGTGGTTTTCGATTTGCATAGTACTTATGCTTTCTTAAGGAACAACTCAAGCAGATACCATGCTGAATCCCTTAAGGAAGAAAAGAGTTAGTGTAGATACCATGCCTAATTCGTTGCTTAGGGAGATCAATAGCTTAAGGAGTAGATACCATGCCTTTAGGTTGGCAACCAGTAGGTATATATGATAAGGCTAGTGCACTGATACATTATACAATTGGGAAAGTATGACTAGTGGTGGATATCAAAGCCCTATGTCTTTATTATTATCACTCACATTCAACAGTTATTTTATTTCTTGTTACTTTAAAGAAACTAATTCTAAAAACTGAACTTCACCAATCCCTGTGGAGATGATCTTGCTTTCGCACACTACACTACACTGTCGACCTTGTGCACTTGCAAGTAAAACTAGTGCAATTATCTGCTTAATTATTTAGGTATATAATCATCCAACACTACTATTTTGTTAGATACTCTGAAAGATCAAGGGGTTTCAAATTTTATGATTTCTCTAATAGATCCTTTTTCGAAACGGGCAATGCCAAGTTCATTGAGGTTGTTGAGTTAAGTGGGATAGACCAACTCAGGCAAGTCAATTTTGAAGAGGAATGTGTTTACATTCCTGTTGTTGCAACTGAAAACGTTCAAGTATCCATACCTGATGTTATTCAAAATGCAAATCCGGAGATCCAACGCATTGATGACGAACCTGAATTGCTATATGCTCAAAATTAGGAATCGTCTGAGGTTCATCAAGAGGTACCTCAACAACCTCAAGTGGAAGTTCCATTAAGGAGATCCACTAGAGAAAGAAGAAACGCGATTTCGATTGATTATGTCGTGCATCTCCAGGAACACGAGTTTGATATGGGTCTAAAAGATGATCTGACTTCTTTTAGTCAAGTCATACAATGTCCTAATTCTGAAAAGTGGATTGAAGCCATGAAGGATGAGATGAAATCAATGGATGACAATGGTGTTTGGGACTTAGTAGAGTTGCCCAAAGGTGCGAAACCGATTAGTTGTAAATGGATATTTAAAACCAAATGGGATTCAAAAGGCAACATTGAAAGGTATAAGGCCCATCTAGTCGCCACAGGTTTCACTCAAAAGGAAGACATTGATTATAAAGAGACTTTTTCGTCGGTTTCGACGAAAGATTCCTTTAGAATCATTATGGCACTTGTAGCTCATTATGATTTGGAGCTACATCACATGGACGTTAAAACAACGTTTCTCAATGGAAACATTGAAGGAACAATATACATGATATAACCGGAGAACTTTGAGTCCAAATATTCAAAACATCTTTTATACAAGCTTAAAAAGTCCATTTATGGCTTAAAACAGGCATCCTGAAAATGGTATCAGAAATTTGATCAGGTGATTACATCCTTTTGATTTAAGGAAAACACCATTGATCAGAGCATATATCTCAAGTTCAGTGGGAGCAAATTTATTATCCTGGTGCTATATGTAGACGACGTTTTACTGGCAAGCAGCGATATAGGCCAATTGTATGAAACCAAGAGATTTTTATCAAGTAAATTTGAAATGAAAGATCATGGTGATGTGTCCTTTGTTTTGGGTATACAGATCCATAGAGATCATTCCAGAGGTATACTTGGACTGTCACAGAAGGCCTATATTGATAAAGTACTAAGTAGATTTAGCATGAGTGGTTATGCACCAGGAAACACACCTGTGGCAAAGGGTGATAAGTTTAGTTTGCTCCAATGTCCGAAAAATGAACTTGAGAAGAAGGAAATGGAGAAATATCCCTATGCTTCGGCTGTTGGAAGTCTTCTGTATGCACAAGTATGTACGTGACTGGACATTATGTACATTGTTAGAATGCTAGACAGATATTTGAGTAACCTAGGTGTATATCATTGGAAAACAGCTAAACGAGTTATGAGATATGTACAGAGAACGAAGGATTATATGCTCACATATCGGAGATCGTTGGGTATTCAGACTCCGATTTTGCTAGGTGTCTCGATAGCAGGAGATCCACTTCTGGCTATGTCTTTATATTAGCTAGAGGAGCTATATCATGGAAGAGTATGAAACTGTCACTCATAGCTACTTCCACCATGGAGGTAGAGTTCATAGTTTGCCATGAGGCATCAAATCAGGGAATATGGCTGCGAAATTTTATCACTGGGCTGCGCACGGTTGATGGCATTGATAGACCATTAACGATTTATTATGATAATAAGGCTGCTGAGTTGTATTCCAAGAACAACCGAAGCTCGTCGAGGTCAAAGCATATTGACATCAAGTTTCTGGTTATCAAAGAGACAGTCCAGAATTCTCAAGTGTCAATTGAGCATATCAGTACAAACTCTATGATTGCGGATCCACTTACTAAGGGTTTGCCACCCATAGTGTTTCATAAGCATGTTGCTCACATGGGTGTTGTTCTTTTGGACCATATGCCCGTATAGTGGGAGTTTGTATTTGGCCTTTTACTTTTGCTTAATTGACATAGTTATGTTGTTCTGTACAGATTTTGGATTATGTATTTTTATTACTCTATAATGACTTTCATTGCAGTTTTGCATTTAATGCTTGAAAGTATTTCATATGATTTTTTTGAGTCATATGGAGGACCAGTTGAAAATTGACATGTTTAAGATCACGTTTCGTGTAATTTCCATGCTACACATCTATACTAGATCTATGTCGTTAATTGTGTTAGTGTTGTGACCATTGATGGGTCCTGTTATGATAAATGTGATAAAGGCTGCTTTGATCCTACATTGATATGGTTAATAGACCAGATTGTTGTTGGATATTTTGGTTTAGATAGCACAAATGAGCTCAATTAAGGTTATCTTCATCTACAATATAAAGGATAACATATGTAACCCAAATAGGAGATTGTTGGAATTTTGGGTTCAGATATGTTATAACATTGTACATGTAGACCCGTTATCTAATAAAGGACCCAATTAAGTGATATAATTTTTATGAGTCTCTAAAGGATCAAGGTTTTTTTAGTATGGGTCACCTTATGTGTAGAAGCCCGATGTGGTATATGTCTTTATTAATGGACCAATGACCCAATGCACATGTGTGAGGTAACTGTTAGGGTTATGGTCTCTAAGGCACAGGGATATAAATAGACATTAAGGGAGGGTGTTTAACGTGTGTTAAAATTTTATTGAAACAGACAGTTCTTCTTCCTCCCCTCTAACATTCAGTTGATTGGTTTCCATACCCAAGGTGGTTCTCCCTGTAGTCTTAGAAGATCAACCCCATGAGGCTTGCTTGCAATGGATTCTGGTTTGTGTCTAACTCGTCTTCTTAATATATATATATATATATATATATGAATTCTTGACAAGTTTAATATGAAAAGATCTTGGTTGTATCATTGATTATTTGTGTATTAGTATCAAGACAAATATAATATAACACATGTTTCCCAAACTTGCGATTTATGTATGTCTAGTTGGGAAGGCTCAGCCGCTGATGGTAGAGTATTACATGAAGCTATACGTAAGAGAAATGACTTGAAACTCCAACACGGTGAATAATAATAACATTTTTTAAAAGAAAATTTTGTCAATACTTTCACAACACAATATAGTCTTACATCACATAGGTGAGTATTACTTAGATATTAGATATATAAATTATATGAGATTTCTTGCTTCTTATCGTAGGAAATGTTATCACCTAAATGAGTGAAGAGACATATCAATTGTCTAGCCCAAAATAGTTTTTTTTTTTTTTTTTTTTTAACTTAAAGCATTATGTAGCTAGGAATGTGATTGAAATATGTTTTGGCTTGATAAAAATACGATGAACAATCCTTAGGAGTCATGCATTCTCCCCCATAAAGATTCAAATCGAATAATTTTGGCATGTTTTTTTCTTCAAAACTTTTTAGGGAGAGAAATACCAAATGATATACTTGAGCAAGTATTGAATTCATTTAATTAGATTGGTCGGCCTAGTGATCCGTAACCATCGTAGAAACCCTAAATGAACGGACTGCATAGAGAACAAATTTGGCAAACCAAATGTATGATGAGTGGAGGGCAGATGAACACACATGAAAACTTGTTTTAACTACCATATAAACCTCATATGAATAGAGTGCATTGAATCTATTTCTTCTATTTGTATATTTCTTTATTATGTTTCTTTTCTTGTTTCCTTGTTTGTTGATTTGTTTGGCTTCTTTGTTCAAGAATATGTTGGTACTTTGGTATTATTAATTTTTTAATGTTGTTCTTATAATATTGTTTGTGAATTAAATGAAAATTTGAGGGCATAATTTATTTCCTTTTTTCACATTGATATGATGGAATCATTGTAACAAGATAGGGTCTAGGAAAAAAAGAGAAAGTGGATAAAAGATGACGATATTAAGCTGATTGAGACAATGTTGGAACTGAAAAATGAAGGAAAATTTCAAGCTAAAGATGTAAATGTTGATGATGTATGTAAATATACTTTGAATGTTGGAAATGGGTTAGATGACATCTCAGCTTCAATGTCTCATATTCCTCATAATGGTTCAAAAAGCACTTCAAAAAAACAAAAGAAACGGAAAAGTTTGGATCGTGATGAAATACTTGTTGATGTAATGAGAGAAGTTGTTAAAGATGTTGCAGGGGAAATTAAAGAGGCTTCACTTAACTTAAGTTGAGCCATTAGATTAGATATTAGTGAGAAATCTACCCATCTTATGCTGTTAAAAAGGCTTCACTGCTAATGATATTGATTAAAAGATACTCAATCTAACTAATCTTACTTTGAAGGAGAGGCATAAAGCTACCCATCTCATTGGTTGTGATTATAACACACCAAATATATTTTTATTCATTCCTTATCATGAAAAATGTTGTTATTTATCTAAGTTTCAAACATATTCAAACATGGTCTAAAGTTGGTTAATGTCCAAACTAATTGTGGGATATCAAAGTTCAGCAAGTTATAAGGTTGCACACATGTGTGTGCTTCAATTTTGAGCATGGGAAGGTCAGACACACTGCTGTGGAAGTTTCTGCCGACATGCAAGAGGTGTGCGCACAGCATCAGGAGGCTGCAGCATCAGGTCACGCCGCAGCACACAGCACCACACCAAAATGCACAGCATTACTTGGAGAGTGATGAAGGGCTGAGATTAAAGGATGAACATGATCAAAGGGTCAAGAATGATTCACAAGATTGTCCAAGAATTAAGAGGCTATAAAAAGGGTTTCCTAGCCTCATTTCAAGTGGTGGAAAAGGTGTGTGAGAGAACCACACAGGTTGTGACATTGTGAGATCATTGTAAACACAAAAGAGAATTGTGTGAGGGATATAAACACAAGAGGGACTCTTGTAGTGAGGCTGGTTGTAAAGAAGATAGGTTAGTAGAGAATTGATAGAAAGCATTGTAATAGGTCTATCACTTTCTCGTTCTCTTCTTGGTTCTTCAAGAACTTGGATTCTTGAAGGGGATTGCTGTAACTTTGTAAGAACTATTGAGATAGTGCAGAGAGTTCGGAGGAACTCACGGGGACGTAGGCATATTGCCGAACCTCGACAACAAATTACTTATCTTCTTTCTTTCTTTGATTTTCTGTTCTTGAGTTCGATTGCTGAAATTCTTTCTACAAGTCATTCAAGACTTGGGTGTTTGGAACATCACCACTTGGGCATCTTGTCAAGGTGATTTCCAACAAAAAAAAAGAATGGTTGAGGAGTCTCTTTAACGGTGAAATTTAGTTGTCTTTGTTTCATGAAGAAATCTTATAACTAGTATGGGTGTCTAATATTAAACAATATTTTATTTACTTTGGTATGTATTTATGCTAATAGGTGTGGAGACTCCTAAAACTTTTGTATGTATTGTGACTAGTGTTGGCCATAGTGAAGTTTGGTATGTACATTGTGGCTAATGTTGGCCATTCTTGAGTGACAAGTTATTATATATTAATTATATTTATTGATATTGGTTTTATCGGTTTGAAATCATGTTAAAGCAGAGGAAATGATATAAATTCAAAGGAGATGCAACAAATTTTTTTAATCAATTATGTTTATGGATGTTGGTTGGATTGGTTTGAAAATTAAAAAAAAATCATGTTAAAGCAAGAGAAATGATAAAAATCAAGAGAAATGATGCCCAATCTTTTTTCTAAGTTGTGAACATTACAATAAATAGAAAGAACAAATGAATTGATGATATATATTTGTAAAATTGTTAAGTACTAAAATAAAATAAGATGAAGTTGATGGAGGATCCTTGTCTAGTTGAAGTAAATGCTTGTAAGAGAAGGTCTTAGGTTTGCATCAGAGTTGGGTTTGCAGGAGGTTGAATTGGAAGTAGAACCGTGAAGTAAGATGCCAAAGTCCAAATGAATTCCTTTAGATGTGCTTCCATAAACTGGGTGAACAGATCTTGTAACACAGTTGTGCATGATGTAATAAAATTTCTTTATCTAGCAACATTTCTAGCTCCTTGTTTGAGGAGTTCTTGGCTTTTTGTAACGATCTTTTGCGTATTTTCCAATAAAGATTGACATATTTCCAATATTCTTTTTTTTAAAAAAAATACAAATGATTAATCTTATATATATTGTACTCAATGGCATTTTAGTTCATATGATTCCATTCCAACAATCAGAACATATTAACCAAACACTTTAATTGAATTACAGCCTTGATTAAGGGGTATTTTTTCATGTTTTAGCCAACAAATGTAATCAAATTCCAACCTTGATTACATTACAGCCTCAATTCCATTATTGCAACTAAACGAGACTTAATGTCTATCTGTTTTGTGTATTCTTTTATGGTGATTGTCAATTATCTACGATGAATGGTATCCATGAAATTAATCTTGAAAGTTCCTTTAAAAATTATGATTAATTAATTTTGGTGATTGCTATGGTGCCTTGTTAAAAAATAAGACATGTCTTGTTCATACATTTTATAGTAAAATACATATTTTGATGGTAAAATATATACTTTTAGTGGTGAACATATATTTTTTGTGGTGATTTTTTTTCGCGTCAATGTTTTTGTTTTTAATACTAAAAATATAAATTTACCACTATAAGAATGTATTTTACGACAAATTAGTGGAAAACCCATGCTTCACACATGTTTTGTATTTAGGATCAAGTGGTCCTTACTTTTAATTATTATTGGATGTTGATATTTTGGGACCACATATGCAGAGATGTAAATGTATAACAATTGAGTAGTCTATTTTTATAAAGATGAGTCAACATGGGTTGTTCATTTGAGAGATTGTTTTATATTTATTTTTAAATCAATACCAATAAAGATTAAAGTTGAATTTCATTACATTGTTTTGTGGATTTTATACATAAACTTTGTGTCAAAATGTGTAGCGAAAATAATGTAAAATAATTTCATTGAGAAATACATTTGATTTAAAAAGACATTATAATGAAGCTTGAACATCTATAAATCAACTAAATTATTTTATAGAGAAATAGGGTATTGACGATTTTTATCGCAGTAAGATGGTCCTAATTTTGTGCACCACCTAAAATTTAATATCTTCTTATCCTAGTGTTATGTGTCACAATGTATGTATGTAATAAATTATCTTGTATTATCACAGTTTTGCATGAGAGATTTTAATATTTCTTTTCTGATAATCATTGACCTCGATAGATATGCTACCGACAAAGAATAAATTGCGTTATAATATTTTCGTTTTGATGCCATTTGAAGATATTGGAACCCTTTGTTTTCATTTCCATCCACAAAATTTTTAGACTCCATGTAAAAAAATTGCCATTGGATTTTTGGATTTTTTGCATTTTGGTATTGTAGAAACTTCTTTATATTTAGCTTTTGATACATCATTATATCCTTAGACAAATCTCTTTAACTCTTTGGAGCTGCAAACATCAATTGAAAATAATTATAAGAAAATATTTAAGCACATGAATTATTTTAATATGATTCTCATTCATTGATGCCCTTTTGAAGAAACGGTTGTGTAAATTTTCAAGTGAAAGAGAAATTTTGATATAAAATCATGGGAAACACCATGTATAGTACAGGTTAGATAATGATATAGTTAACAATCTTCATTTTATGTCATGTTATTTAGTAGGCAAATCATTGTTATTTTGAAAGGTAAAGAAAATTTTATTAATAAAAACTTGATGAGAGTAGAAAAGTAAACATAAGTCCTTAAGCAACAGAACCTGAAACATCATTCAATTCAAGACTATAATACAACTCTCATGAGTTTTTTTACAAACAATTGGTAGAGTATGGTTGACAATTAACCAACAACATATCATCTATCCTCAAGGAGCATAAACAAATAATCTGAAATATAGTGGCTTGAAGTAAACAAAATGAATAGCATCATCCATATCCGCCTTCAAATGAGAGCATATATAAGAGCTAATACCCGCAAAAAAACTTAGTGGTCACACTAAACATTTCCAAAATGAATCGATCAAACTCAATCAAAATAGAGTTCTCATCAAGGCACACCAAATGGAGCTCTGACTAGAGTAGGAATCCATGAAAGTATAGTCTGACAATTAAAAGTAACAGCACCATCGAAATGAGAATAGGCATCACGAACAATAACCTCTTCATTAATAACAAAATTTGACATGAAGAGTTATCATGCATTGCATCTTGAAAGATATCACCCAAAAATTGAAGCGAATTTAAATCTTGAATTTAAAAGTTAACTATAAGGTTATGTTTCGTACTAGTAAATATAAATTGTTAGTTCTTTGGCTTCCTCCCATTAAAGAAAGCAATAATTTCAGATGAACAAAAACTTAAAGAGAAATAGAAAGTAAATTAACCTTTTATCTCACCATATTCTTTTGAATATCTGTTTATATCCAATTTAAACCCAAGGAGTTCATACCAAATTAAATCCAATTTAGGTCATCTCAAGATAGGCCAAAGTGGTAAAATAATTAAATAGACTATAAGGCCATTTAATTATTTAATTAATACATGAGCAACAGTCAAAATTAAACAAAACCATAGACTGTTAGATGCTATTAAGCCCATTGGGTTAAAATATGGACTGATTACGCATGGGTTTAATGTAATCCATTTGTTATTAAATCAATTAGGCCATTAGAAATTAATATGGGTTAGTTGCATTCAAGACAAAATAGTATGGGTTATAGCAAATCATGCCAAAATGGATAAAATTAAAGGCCACTTATGGTGGGCCCAAGTTTAGGCCATGTAGGCGTTGATTAGGATGTCATATTGTCATACCCGTAATCGTAAAGTAAGGGTAAAAAAGTAATTTAATAAATATGACATGAAATTAAAATAATATATTTACGCGAAAGATTTAGTATTAAATAAAATAATTCTTTTGAAAAAAAAACTGGACACGCGTGGGGGTGTAGCTACAAAGAAAAAGAAAAAAAAATCTAGATGTCCAGCAAAAGGAAAAAGAAGAAAAAAAATATTATATTTTTTCTTAAAAAAATATTATGTTTTTTCTTAAAAAAATATTATGTTTTTTCTTAAAAAAATATTATGTTTTTTCTTAAAAAAAATATTTCATGCAACACCTGGACAAAACAAAATGATTTTGGCTGCATGTGTTACAGCTGTATAAGTGCAACAGTGGGAGGTGACAACCGTCGTTTTATAAATTGAATTCATTTCATTCATTTTCAAATTTCGTTGATTTTCTTTCAATTTCTCTATTTCTCAAAACATTTGGAGACCCAAAGAAAGGTTAAAAGAGCAAAATTTTGAAGAGATTTACTGCGAAATTTCATAGAGAGTCACGAGAAGCTATCAGAAAAATATGAGGTAATAACATGGTGTTTATTTTTGAATTTCTAGCATTCATGGTGTGGTTTATGAAGAACTGAAGAAATAATTAGAAATTTAATACAAATATTATGCCAGGTGTTGACGGTCAGCAACTAGAGGAAATTTCTGAGAGGAACGGGAAAGGTAAGGAGGTGATCCATAGGTAGCTTTAAGTGCTACGTGGTGAGTTGGATTTACTTTAAGTAATCTAAATAAAAATTTTGAAGTACTAGTGATAATATTAAAATAAATTATTAGCTTAGGCTTTGGTGGTTGATAAAAATTAAATTGATAGGTGTGATATAAATATTGGACATGTAGAAAATTATTAGGGGAGAAATAATATTTTTGGAATAATAAGTTGATTTAATAATAAAAACGATAAGTGAAATTCTTGATAAGCTATGGTTGATGTTTTGATATGAATTATGAGGAGATGAAAATTTGTGGATCTTGACAAGCTAAGATGGATGATTTGATGTGATTTATGATAAGAGGAATTTAGTGAAAATTTTTATAATAATTTGAGGAAAGACATGATAGCAAAATTTAATATTTGAATTCAATGTTTTTTTTTTTATGTTATTGCTCTGATGCATATTTCATATCACTGTTCATATACATATACATTAAGTAAAAGAAAAAATCGGGAAGGCAACCGGTCTAACGAAAATTAAATAATCGAAAAGGCAACTGGTCTAATGAAAATGAAAGAACGGGGAAGGCAATATGTCTAAAAGAGAATAAAAGAACCGGGAAGGTAGCCGACCTAAATGAAAAAGAAAAGAACCAGGAAGACAACCGGTCTAAGAAAATAAAAATATGTCGACATGTGGGAAGACGTTCCCATAATAATAATTCATGCATTGTATATGTTTTAATTATTGCTTGCATTATTAAAATGCTGATGTGTGGTGTATTATTGTGAATTTATTTATAGATGGATGAGTCTCACAGAGAGACAGTTATGGTGATAAGAACCATCTAAATGGTAGATTTTATGATGTGAACCTCATTACGAGGTAATTTTGAGATAATTGATGGTCTTAAGGTAAACCAATAAATAAGAAGAATAGATTGATAGAGAATGAATCTTTAGACATGGGTAGTGATAGTAGAATGCTAGTATCAAGTTGTGAGAGATATAAATGATTAAATATTGAAAGACCATTTATACAACTGAATACTTTTAGTAAATTTAATTCATTGAGCTTGTGAAGCTCACCCCTCATTGTGAAATGATTTCAAGTAGCAGGCGTGACAAATAGTTTAGTGAGTTGAGGTTAAGACGAAATCATTATCTAGTAAGTCACGTGCGTGTCAACATCCTCAGACTAATAAGAAAAGAAAATAAAAATTTATTTGTAAATATTCATGCATTTTACGTTGTAGCTAATGTTTAAATATCATATTGATGTATCTCCCATGTTGAAGGTTGAGAATTGATATAAAAGAATTTCTGTTAGTATTATTTTTATTGTTGCATATATGTCTCGTGCTGGGATTTTCAAAATGTGATGATACTGTCTTGGGGGTGGTCAACCCGGGATGGATCGTTACACATATAGACTAAGAAATTTATCTAATTCAAATTTAAATGCACATTTATCTTTTAAACTAACAGTTAGTGGAGATAAAACAAGTATAACTAATTCCTAATGCTTAGGAATGGTGAATTGATTAGATGGTCAGGTGATAGAATGCTATTGGCTAGCCATAATAGCTCCCTAATACTTAGGACTAATGATTTAATTGGATAGTCATGTGACAAAATATCATTGGCCAGCAATGGAAGTGGGAGAAACAATAGAAAACATGGCTATTCTGATGAGCAACGAACCTGAAAATTCTCATTCATGGAGAAACAAATGGAGTGCACCTCAAACAAAAGACGTAATGGCTGATCATGGACAAAAACATGAGACATATGATGTGATCTACCAAAATATAAGAAGATAAGAGGAATTGAACCCCAAGAAGAGGAGAAAGTGGCTCACCTATGATCATAGAGCCATGAAACTCGTAGAAATGGAGAAGTGGTGCTTGGAGTCCAAATCTTGAAGGCCTATAAATACGAAAAAAATGAAAATCTAAATTAAAACTAATCAAGAAGAACCAATAGTTAGTAGACAGTTCAAGGAACACTAGTTGTAGTAGTTTCTCTAAAAAAAGCCTCAGCTTAAGAAACATCGTAGAAGTAAAAGACTTTCAGCAATCAAGTAGTTAGTAGCAATTCAAGGAGCAAGTTCTCAAGAAATCCTCTTCAATTAGTCAATCAAGTACTCAATAGTAGCACAAGGAGCAATCAAGTAGCAGTAGATGATTTTTCAAGTGATGCTATTCAACCAATAAGCAGCTCAATGAGAAATCAAGTAGTGTATCAAGTAGTCGTCAAAGCAAATATCATAGTGAAACAGATATTCTAGCAATCAGCAAGTATACTAATTCCTAACAAAGGTGCAATCCAGTAGTGTTAATCAAGTCTCTCAAGGTAGCATTAGTTAAATCATTGATAATCTAGCAAGTTATTTTCGTTTATTTTCAATTGTATTGTTGAATATTTTAGAAGCCATCAATAAAGATGTTGCTCGAATGTTTCAATTCTTCTTCAATCATCATTTTTGGCATTATACTTGGAGAATTACATTGCTTCATCTTTTATAGTTGAGCAAAAAGATCTTAATTACTACAATTGTCTAATATTATTTTGTCACTATTACTAAATTTATTTTAGGCATAGTAAGAATGTTTGAACCTTAGAAATGTTATGCCTCTTTTGCATAAATATTCTGCCAGAGATCGTTTCAAGGCAAACATCTTTTTTAGCAAGTCCGATGGGACCATTCAAAATGATGGGAAGAAATACCATAGAAGCCACAGAAGAGTGGGTTATAAAAGTTTATTTAGAAGTGAAAAGTGTTGAAGCAGTAGAAAAGCAGGCAGAGAACTATCCATTGCAACATGATGCCCAATATGTATCTTTCATCCTTAGTAATGAAAGCCTAAATGATTTGACCAAAAAACTTGACTAGCATTTGGCTGAAGGTTTAAATAATATTTTGCAAGATACTGTGCCTAAGACTAATGTCAGGTCACACTAATTGAGCTAGACCATCATGAGGCAAGAATAAACCTCTGAGAGGTTGCTCGAATTTCTAGAAATTTAATAAAAAAAGAAGAAAGGCTCATGGTCGAGATGGTTTATATACCCTAAGAGAAAACAGGTCAAAAGCTGTTTTGGGAAGAAAATCCCAGATTTTGCCCTAAGAAAGGTAATTGGTGAAGAATTAGCCAACCTCTAGCAAATACTGCTGAGAGCGATACCTTCAAAATAAGGAATTCTAGTTCTAGTGTCAATAAGCCAATTAAAAGACCATTGTATGAGTTTCAGAGGAAAAAAACTTTACCCTAGTGTGAAAAATCTTCTTTTGAGAGGCAGAATGTTATATTAGAAAGGTTAGAACGCCTAAATCTTGACCTAACTAGGATTGTTCTCAATCTTGAGAGAACAACCAGAATGACTAAAGTACCACATGACAAGCTCATCCCAGAAGGGCCAAGATGTCTGAATTTAGGGCCAAGGAATGTTTTCAGTCCTGAAAGACCATCTTGTCCAAAAAATATGGTCATTCAAAACAATCATGTTTTTGAGCTTAAACTAAGGCATGAAGAGAAACATGGGTATGATCTTCAAACAAGAGATAACTAAGATTTGCTAACCCTACCAATATATTGGATAGTGATGCTGTCAAAAATACGGCCTATGAGATGGTAGACCTGGTTCTACCTAAAAGGGCCACTAGAGTTGCCTATAGAAAGCCCTACCCTGATTGGGTTAATCAACTGTATGAATTCCTTAGAGGATTCAAAGTTCAAGAATTTACTTTATATTTTGGTGAAGGAAAGCAGTCTATAGTAGAGCATGTTGTTAGATTTACTATTCAACATGGAGAGGCCTCCAATAATGATTACCTACAATTACGTTTATTTGGAAACTCTTTTACTGGTATTACTTTTCCTTGGTACATTAATCAACTGCTTCATTTTGTTTCTTCGTGGTTAGAGATGGAAGAAAAGTTCCATAATCAGTTTTTCAATAATACACCTAAGATCTCTATAACTGACTTATTCAAGCTATCCCAACAATAGGATGAAATTGTTGAACAATATATGTCTCATTTCAAAAGAGCTAAAAACTGTTGCCCGGTTAATCTGTCAGAGTTGGAATTTGTCAAGTTGGCCCAATTTGGGCTCAATTATAAGCTCCGTAAGAAATATGAGAGCATTGTGTTTAATGATCTCTTGGAATTGACTTTTAGTTCTTTTAAATATTAGGCCATTATGAAAGAAGAGGCATAATATAAGGCTACCTTTATTAGCACTTACTTTAATGATCTTTACTATAAGCTTGATTTAGCTGAAGTTATAAGAGATAGTCCTTTGTTATGCACCCCTCTAGTTAAATAGATCGAAGGTTACAAGCCAGGTTTCAATGGAAAGAAATATACTTTTGATATAACTAAAGCCGAAGAAATCTTTGATTATCTTCTGGCTTTTAGTTTTTTCAAATTAGTTAGAAATCACAAGATTCTTCTGCCATAAGAATTGAAGAAATTTCAATACTATAAGTGACATGGAAGGAAGTCACATTCCACTAATAGTTATATGACATTTTGAAATATTGTGGAGGAACATATTGATAAAGGGATGTTGAAGTTCCTTGAAAGTGAGATAGGCATTGATATTAATCTATTTCCAAAGCTAGTTTGCCTCAACACTATCAAAATTTGAGAGTTGACATACCAAAAACTATCATCTTTGCCATCAAAGAAGGTTGAAATCATACCTGAAGGGCATTTACTTTGTGAGAGATGTTTCCAAGAGATCAAATTTTAGACAATAAGCCTTTAGACATTGTTGGAAGTGATAGACGCTTAAATATACATATTTAAGCCCCCTTATTTACACTTGTTAGATCCTTTATTACATTAATTTGGTATCTTTTACTCCATTTGTGTGTTTTACATGTTTTTATAGGGTCTTGGAGAAAAAGAAGCAGTTTTGGCACTTTAAGGAAGAAATCTAGAAGCCCTGGAGCACTTTCTGGACAAAGTGCGATCGAGCGCACATGAAGTGCGATCGAGCGCACATACGATCGTGCGCACACAGCTAGGATCGAGCGCAGCTTGCGATCGAGCGCAAGGCCACATGCAATCGAGCGCAAAGATACGGGCGTGAACAGTAAACTGCAGAACCTTATTTTGGAAAATACAAGATTTTCGTTTTAGGAAAGTTTAGGACTCATGGGTCTATTAGGACTTCTCAAAGACCTATAAATACACTTGTAACTCACACACAAAAGGACACCTTACACCTTAGATAGAAAACACTTTTCTCTTTTCTTGGAGTGGAGAGCTTGGGAGAGAATTGACGCCTCTTCTCTCGGGTTTATTCTTCTCCCTTATGTTTTGTTTAATTATGTTTACTTCAGTTAGTATGTGTAACTAACTCTCTTATAGGGCTCGATTGAAGCCCTAGTTATGCATTCCCATATTTTTATTCATTGATTAAATCTTTGCATAGCTTATTATGTTACTTAACTTGATTAACACCTGTGCTTATTTACATTCCTCATATGTATGTGTAAGGCCAACGTATGCATGTGGTATGGATAGGTTAGTTAGATCAATTTGGATGACCGAGTCCTGGGTCTAACATTAGTAACAAGGGACCATCTTATCCGGATACCCGGGTTAATCAACATGGGAAACCAGGAGTAGATACCATGCCCTAGGTCTCATGTGGTTGTCGATTTCCATAGTACCTATGCTTTCTTAAGGAACAACTCAAGCAGATACCATGCTGAATCCCTTAAGGAAGAAAAGAGTTAGAGTAGATACCATGCCTAACTCGTTGCTTAGGGAAATCAATAGCTTAAGGAGTAGATACCATGCCCTTAGGTTGGCAACCAGTAGGTACACATAATATGGCTAGAACACTGATACTTTATACAAAATCGGGAATGTATGACTAGTGGTGGATATCAAAGCCCTATGTCTTTATCAAATCACCCTTCAGTTTATTATTTCTATCTCTTTTACATTGCAATTATAATTCTAAATCAAACTTTACCAATCCCTGTGGAGATGATCTTGCATTCGCACACTATGCTACACTATTGACCTTGTGCACTTGCAAGTAAAACAAGTGCGATTATTTACCCATTTATTTAGGTATATAATCGCGCAATAGGAAGCCTTTCATAGCCTAACCTCAAAGAAAGTAAGGAATTAGCTAAAACTTCTAGCCAAGAGTTTGCCAACAAGAGTAACCTGAAGCCAAAACCAGGCCTAAAAGTTGGAATACCCACACCTAGGGGGGAAATTTATATGGGGAGGAAAAAAATTAAGAAACTCGCACCAACTAGAATACTCATTTGCCTAGAATGATGTGGGTTAAAAGGAAAAAAGGCATTCAGATGAGAGCAGAGACCGCAGCAGCTATGGGGTAATCATCCATGCTGAAACATGACACCTATTCCGAAAATTATTGATGGAATTCTAGCTAATCCTAAGCCGAAGACACCATCTAATGTGAGTAGGCTGTGTAACAACCCATCCTAGGCTAGCTTACCCAAGATAATGTTGTCACATTTAAGATCCAAGCACAAGACATATATGCAACATCTAACACATCATCATCAGAAAATACTTACAAAATATTTTTCTCAACTCTTATAAGATGAGTTACAATATTTTCACATATAATATTCAAATATATACAATATGCATGAACATATACATCTATCTTTCTTAAAAATTTTATTTTCTTTCTTTCTTGTATTATCTGAGGATGCCCACCACGTAGACTTACCTAGGTTCTTACTTTGGTCCCAAGATAAGATATATCGGTCTTGCCTGTGACCTGAAATCATTTAATTTTGAGGAATGAGCTGTATAAGATCAATGAATTCAATTTACTAGAAGTACCCAATTTGTATACTTCTAGTCATATTTATATCTCAATTATAAACATAATTCAAAGATAATTATTCATCTATCACTTCTCATATAATCATTTCAATCATCATATAAATATCATTTCAAATTTCATCTCATATATTTAATCAATTTATATTTACCACTTTTAATATCATTTTAGTGTAAATTACCTCACATGAGGTTTACAACATAATACAATCAATTTATGATTTTTATATTATATCTTTTTTCATCATTTGTTCATCATATCGGTCTCTTCATGAGACTCATAATCATATCATCATTTCACAATCAAGTTAACTCTTTAGCGTCTCAATAATATATATAATAATAAATATGTATGCATCCACATCCTCATTTCATTATCATTTTATTTCTTTCATTCTAATTATTTTATTTATTTTTTTCTCATCATTTTATTTATTTCTTTTTTTCCCATCACATTATTTCATATATCACTCCATACTATCAACGTATGGGAATTACCAATATCTGGTATAACTTTTGAGAACGTCTTCCCATATGTCGGCATGTTTGATCTAGACCAGCCATGGTTCTGGTCTTCTTTCTATGCATATGATCAATAACAAACAAGTAGACATATCATAACATCATACAAATCAATTTCATATATATATATATATATATATATATATATATATATATATATATATCAACTCATTGATCAAAACTTCAAGAGATTCATTTCTTTTTTCAATATATATTCATCAATTTCTATCAATTTATCTCTTCAAGGATATAATCTCATTAATTTCTCATATATTCATTTTCAAGCATATCATATATTTATATTTCTTATTTAATTATCCAAAATCCACACATCACATAGTTTTCATCAAATCAACATATTCATATTATATTTCAATAATTATCTCATATTATTATCAATTCAAATTTCATGTTATTTTTCATGTTTGTCTCGCTTACTAATAATAAAATTTAACTCACAACTTAGTGCTTAAAGTTACTAGTGGGCCACCTCTTTTCCTTTCATACTCCTTTCAGCAATTACACCAGATTGCAAATCACCACCACCTAATCATAATATCATAGTCATTAATTTTTCTATCTTTATTTCAATTTTCTATACCCTGTACCCAGTTAGATTTCATGTATGCATGTTTAACTTCTTAAATTCAATACTTTTAACATAAATTCTTTTTGTTTTGTTTGAATTCAAGTTCAAAGCTTCTTTTAAGAAATGTTGAAGAAAAACTTATCAAAATTAAAATCTTATAATGAAATTCATGAATTTTACCTTTTCAAAGCTTTTTCCTTCAAATTTCTTGAATTCCTTCCATAAATCGATAGATTTCCAAGATAAGATTATCAAATCCCTCAATTGCAAAATATTTTATGGGTTAATAAGCTTTTCTATAGAGAGAGAGAGCGATTTTAAAGAGAGAATTTGAGTTTTTAAAGCTTAGAAAACATTTTCAAACTTCAAAATCCTTTATATAGGAAATTTTTGGTATGACCGGTCGGCTACCTGGTCAATTGGCTGACCATTTTCTAAATTATAAAACTGCTCTTGCATTATCGATCGGCTGCTAGCTGACCAATCCTCCAATCAGTTGATCGACCGATCAGCTGATTGAATTTTTTGCCAATCGACTGACCGATAAATCGATCTAACATCTAACCAACCATGACTATTTGAAAAATGACCAAAATACCATTTCTTACTACCGATCGGTTGCTAGCCGACCGATTCACCCAACCAATTGATCGGTTAATCGATCAATCACCTTTACTAGTTGACTGGTTAATCGACTGATTGGGTAACCAGTTGACCACTTAGTCGACCGGTTCAACCTTTACACTTTAAAAACTATTATTCTTTTCTTTCAAAAAATTTTCTCACTCTTTCAATCTTGCAAAAATTTCTATGTTATCTTCTTTATAAAATTTCTGACTCTTTTCAAATAAAATGTTCAACATCTTTCTTCAAAAATTCTTTTAATTTCAACTTTCTTTCTCATGTATGCATGTACAATTTTATGTATAATTCAATTTACTATTATAATTACTCTTTTACCTTTGCATCGAAGGTACGAGTATTACAATTCTACTCACCATATTAAAATTTCATTCTCAAAATTTGTTACCTATCTCATGAAAATGTTGGGGATAATCCTTTCTCATGCTCGTGTCACGTTCTCACATAATCTCTTCTACATCTCTAGTCTGCTACAGTACTTGAACTAGTGAAATAATCTTATTATGCAAAGCTTGTTCTTTTATGTCTAAAATTCTAACTCGAACTTGCACAAAAGTTAAATCTTCTTAAAGATCTACAATTTGACTCAAAATACTTTGGGATTCATCATGTAAACACTTTCGCAAAAGTGAAACATGAAGTACATTATGCAACTGCTTCAACTCTGGAGGTTAGTCTAGTCTATACGCCACTAGTCTAACTCTCTCAATAATTTCAACGATCCTACATACCTTGGACTTAGCTTTCCTTTCGTCTTGAATCTCAACACACCTTTTCATGGAGATATCTTTAAATATACCCAATCACCTACTTGAAACTCAAGAGGTCTCCTCCTATTATCAACATAATTCTTCTGTCTACTCTATGCAGCTCTAAGGTTCTCTTTAACTAATTTGACCTTATTTGTTGTTAATTCAATAATTTCTAGACCAAATATCTTTCTCTCTTCCATTTCTTACCAACATACAGGAGTTCTACACCTTCTACCATACAATGCCTTAAACGGTTCCATTCCAATACTAGCTTGATAGTGATTATTATAAGCAAATTCAATTAAGGGTAAGTAAGCATCTCAACTCACTGAGAAACTCATCACACTAGCTCTCAACATGTCTTCTAGTATTCAAATAATCCTTTTTGTCTGTCCATATGTTTGAGGATGAAAAGCTGTACTATACTGTAACTACGTACCCATGGCTTTCTGAAAGTCTCTCCAAAATCTAGATGTAAATCTAACATTTCTATATGATACTATGCTCAAAGGTATTCCATACAACCTCACAATCTTAGCTACATACAATTCAACTAACTTTTTAGGATTCCAAGTAGTTTTAATTAGAAGAAAATGAGATGACTTAGAATTAAACTCGGGTTTTCTTCTTAGGTCCCTTGACTTATCCAACGAAGAGGTTGTAGGACCTTTGTGAGTTTGAGGATTCTTTTCCAGAAATTTTCCCCTAGAAGATAGTTTCGATAATGCCTACTGTGGAACACTTTTCCAACTTTCTCTTTGGGGTCCGACGTCTCTTGTTGTTTTCTCTTCAACTTGGACTCTACCTTTGTATACTCTTGTCTTTACGGTTCGGACTATTTTTTCGGCCCGAGCTTCTTTTTGACTCTATCTTGAAAAACTTTTTCAAGTATCCCCTATATATTAAGCTTTTGATTTCATCATTCAAATGTCTGCATTCATCTATATCATGGTCGTGGTCCTTGTAAAAGCAATAGAAACGACTCATGTTTGTTTTTTCGCATGATGTCTTGATCTTAGCAGGCCACTTGATGATGTATTGGTTTGCTATCTCCACCAAGAGGTTAGTCTTTGAGGTATTGAGAGGAGTGTGAGTTTCTAACCTCGAAGAGCTCTTGATTTTTCACTTCTTCGGACATCATTTGGACCTCCATTCTTTTCATTACCCTTGGGTTTGTAATCTTCGGGCTCTTTTCTTTTTTTGGCCGTTAAAGCATCATCTCTCCTTTTGCAGAAGGCTTAGTCTTCCTTTATGATTACAAATTCTCCTGCTTTCGCAAAAAAAGGCTAGCATGTTGTGTAACAAGTTCCTAGAGAGGTAGTGGTTGAAGTCGAAAGCTTTGTGGCCATTGATGAAGGCCATGACCGCCACTTTTTGGTCCAGATCCCTTACTTGTACCATGGCTAGAGTGAAACTTGAGATGTAGTCATGGAGGATCTCTTCCACATGTTGAGTTATGCTCAACAAGCTTTTGGGAGTCATTTTGGGACCTCAACTGCTAAAGAAGTGTGTGGCGAACATCTCATTGAGCTCATCGAATGATCTTATTGACCCGAAATGAAATCTGAAAAATCATGTTCTTGTTATTTCTCGAAGTGTTATCGGGAAGGTGGGCACATTGCTACCTTTGAGTGGCTGTGGAGAAACATCAAAGATTTAAAAGTCTCTAAGTGGTCTATAAGGCATGTCTTTCCCTGTTTGGCTCCATATGAGGCATTTTGAAGTTTGTAGGCCTTTTCTTTTCCATGAGTTCTTGGAATAAAAGGGTTACCTTTAAGTCTGATTTCATCGAGGATGTTTCCTCGTGTGGCTTTAATGGAGAGCCCGATGCATTCATTCATTTCTTTTAATTGCTTGCTCACTTCAAACTTATCTTGCTCTTGCTGCTTCCTGGATGAGTGTGAGTTTGGGACAGACTCGTCGTCTTGGATCGAGTGTCTAGGACTTCGCCAAGGGTTGCGTCGACTCGGTTCTCCTCTATTCTAAGGACACTCTCGACTTTTATCCCATGTGAATTGTTTGTCTTTTTCCCAAACTTACTTCCTCGAGTAGAGTGTTCAAGTTCTGAGGTGCCACCTTGGTGGTCCTTCGAGTGGTATTGGCAATTCTGATTGGGGACTACAATGCAAGAAAATTTACTTTTAGCAACAAAAATTAGCAATGACAATATTTTTTGTTGCTAAATACCAAGTATATAGCAACTTCGAGAAATCATTGTGAAACCCTGTTGCTAATAAAAAAAAATCCATGTCTATTTTTTTATTATAAATTTTAGGTTCAACAATGATAATATGCTATTGCGATAGCTTAAAATCCTATCGCAATTACATGTTATAGTTGCAATAGTTAAATTACATTTTTTTTTTAATTTTTTTTACAAACTTTGGGTTCCCAACGACAAATTGTAATTGCCATTTGAAATAATTTCTGTACAAAATATTTCAGTGCGTGTAACGATATACCGCCAAAACAAACTACGTCGTTTTACTCAAAGATATATAATGATATATATATATATATATATATATATATATATATATATATATATATATATATATATATAGCGAAATGGATCTAGAACTCGTTCTGTCTCTCTATGTCTCTCTCTCTTAGTCTCAAATAGCCATTTCTCTCTCATACAGGCCCTCTAAACGGACGACGATAAAGATGTAGAATCTCTCGCATATGCCCATCAGCTCTGTAACTCACACTCTCTCTAACATACGCGTCCTCTCTCTGTAAGTCTTTTTCTTACCGTACCCATTTCTCTCTCAAAGACGTCTCTGTAACTCACTCTCTCTTTCTTACAGTAGCAATCTTCTCGTTTTCACTCTCAGAGACCCATTTCTCTTTCACACAACCCCTCTGAATGGACGACAATAAGGATGAAGAATCTCTCGCATATGCTAATCCTCTCTCTGTCACTCACTCCATCTCTTATAGACGCGACCTCTCTCTCTCTTACGATACCCATTTCTCTCTCAGAGACCCATTTCTCTCTCTGATATTCTTTGTTCGACCTATTCATTCTCATGACCATCCCCATAAAAAGATTGCATGCTTGTTTGATCTCAGTCTAATCATCTCTTTTAGACATTGGAGAGAATATTGATTAGATCTCTTCCTGAATTGTTTTGAGGACCAAATGCCTTTTTTTATTTATTATTACTATCAGATAATTTTTTTTTTATTTGACAATAAAAAAAATATTTTTACTTTAAAATTTTTATTCCATGTTATAGATTTGGTTTAGAGAAACAATCAATTGCCGAACAAGAAGTGGAAAAGCTAGCATGAATGCCCAAATCTTTACACAACATTAATAATGTTTTTTTCGTTGTTAATATTATTGATTTGTTCTGTTACTTGTGCTGTTTTTGCTGTTTCTTAACATATGATATTTATTGCCAAGATGGTGATGAAGGAAAAAAAGAACACAAAACGTAGGTATGTTTTCTTTAAGTTTAGATCATCAAAATTTGATTATAAGGAATATGTAAGGACTATGGGCACCACATATCTCCATATTGGTATGATATTGTCCACTTTGGACTAAGCCCTCATGGATTTGCTATTGAGTTTTTAACCAAAAGGCCTCGTACCAATGGAGATATTTGTTCATCCTTATATACCCATGATCCTCCCACTTCTAGCCAATGTGGGACTTTGGTTGTATACTCAACAATCCTCCCCTCGAACAAAGGACCACCGAGCCTCCCCTCAAACAATCATCCATCCGTCCACTCAAACAACCAGGATTCTCCATTCCACTGCGTTGGAGCACACACCTTACATGGAGCACCACCTGCCTCGAGAGCTTGCTCTATCCTAGGTCAACTCCTTTTCCCGTGTTATGACCAGGATACGTCCATGAAGAATCTGGAGCACACCACCTGTCAAACCGAGCTCAATCCATGGATCTCATCGTGATCTAACCTAGGCCCACCACCTTTTTGTTCGGCATTCCGAGGATTCATCTACATGGCTAACTCCGGGGCATGGCTCTGATACCACTTGTAAGGACTATGGACACCACATATCTTCACATTGGTATGATATTGTCCACTTTGGACCTAAGCCCTCATGGATTTGCTCTTGGGTTTTTACTCCAAAAGGCTTCATACCAATGGAGATATTTGTTCATCCTTATATACCCATAATCCTCCCCACTTCTAGCCAATGTGGGACTTTGGTCGTATACCCAACAATCCTCCCCTCGAGCAAAAGACCACCGAGCCTCCCCTCAAACGATCATTCATCCGTCCACTCTCTACCAACTAGGATTCTCCACTCCACTGCGTTGGAGCACATGCCTTACATAGAGCACCACCTGCCTCGAGAGCTTGCTCTATCCTAGGTCAACTCCTCTTCACCGTGTTAGGACCAAGACACGTCCATGAAGAATCTGGAGCACACCGCCTGTCTAACCGAGCTCATCCACGGATCTCATCGTGATCTAACCTGGGCCCACCACCTTCGTTCGACATTCTGAGGATTCATCCACATGGCTAACTCCGGGGCATGGCTCTGATACCACTTGTAAGGACTATGGACACCACATATCTCCATATTGGTATGATATTGTCCACTTTGGGCCTAAGCCCTCATGGATTTGCTCTTGGGTTTTTACCCAAAATGCCTTATACCAATGGAGATATTTGTCCATCCTTGTATACCCATGATCCTCCCCACTTCTAGCCAATGTGGGACTTTGGTTGTATACCCAACAGAATATAAGCAAATGATTTGCACTAATTAATGAATGTGAAAGAAAAAACTAGGACAAGGTTTGAATATCAATGCACTTGCATTTTCCATTTAACATTTGATACTCAATTTGACACTGCTCAGAATTTGCATACATATAACAAAAAATTGTGGGATGCATATGTTAATTTCTTTAACAGCATGTTAAGTAATTCAAGTGTAATGCTATGGACAGAATTTGGAGGGAAAAAAGTATTACCTATTTTCAATTACAGGATTTAGATTTATGTCCCTCATAGAGTTAATTTCTAAATTAAACATAAATTCGTAGGAATAGATAAAAAATATTGTTTTTTCCTTAATAAGACAGAAAATCATAGGAATGGATGAAAAACATTATTCTTTACTTAGAAACCTAGAATACCAAGAATTTCTGAATGTTTTATTTGGTTTTTGATTTTGAAATTAGAAGGGGGGAAGGAATATGGGTTTGGGGCATTTTCTTGAAATTTATTGACTTCGGTCAAAAGGAATTTCATGTTTGGATGTAACTTGAATTTTTCTTTAGTTTATGCCTTATTTGTAGTTCATTTTGTGCTTCTTGTCTCTTTTTTTTTGGTAAGGGGAGAAATGTGGGTACAGGTGCAGTTTGGGGTTTGGTATTATAATACACGAACAGCGCTAGTGCAATACTGCACCTGTTCTTGATCTTGATTAAGTGAACTCTTGCTATTTACTGATTTATGTTTAATGGATGCCTGATTGACTTTTAGGAATTTCTATCTAAATTTAGATTTCTGATTAATTTTCATTTACAGAATGAACATCAAGAAGAAGCAGCAAAAGCAGAAGCAGATGACTCTTCGATAGAAAAGTCTAGCAAGCAGGATACTTCTTCCAAATTAGATAAAGGTGTAGAGAACAATCACCTAATTTGGGGTTACTTTGTATGGATTATGTTCCTCTGATTTCAAAGATTAATAATATTTTTTCATTGTTAAAAAAAATCCTCTCTCTGTAACTCTCTCTCTCACAATACCAGTATTCTCTCTCTTAGTATAAGTGCAGGTTTTCTCCCTCAATTCTTCCTACTTTAAAGGTAAACATAAATTGGGTGGAATCAGGGTTCTTTTTTTTCCTTCTAAATTTTCTTATTGATTTCTTTTTATGTTAATTAGTTTCAAAAGAAATCCAATTGAAATATGGAGGTAGCAAATGAAAAGGATGGAGTTTTAATAGACAAATTCTCAGATTTGCTTTGCTTTTCCTCTATTTTTTGGGGTAATCAGTTGGTGGCTTTGTTTGACTGTAAATGTATATAAATAATACTGTCCCATATACAATGGTAGATTCAATTGATTATTTTGAAGAGATAACATTCTGATAATTTGGTGCTAATACATTTATCTCTAAAGATTATTTCAGTTGCTTTTTTCTCCTCTGTTTCTTTCCATTAAATTTGAGAAAATCGTTGGCCTGCTCGATTTTTTTTTTTTTGGGTTTTTCCTGCCAAATTTTGTGCTTTATTTTGGATACTAAATCATCAGTATTTGGTTCCAGACTTTCAGGTACTCTTCTTCCCATTTATTTTGATGTTGCTATCCACATTCCTCTTATCTGCTTAATTGCTTCTTTTAAATTTAAAATGCTTCATGCATGCTAATCTTTCTTTACAAGTAAGGGAAATTTGGGCCTAAATGTTGGCTAATCTTAAAAAAGCATTAACAATCCCTTTTTTTAACTATGCAATCTTCATGAAATCTTTTCCCGTTGTTGTTCCTTTGTGCATTTATATCTTTTATTAAATGCATGTAAGAATTTGAAGGTCTTTTATACTATTCATTGTTTCTTGGGGAATTTGAAGGGTTATTTCAATTTGTTTGCTAATATGTTTTAATGAATGGTGCTCAGCAGTACCACAAACGTATTGGTTGTTCTTTGAGATTAAATTAGTTATCTTTTATGAAGGTTAAACCTCTATGTTATTTTGGTATGAGATTTTGTTGGTTGTTTGTCTATGGGATGAGCTATTCTACAGGTGGGTAGTTTTTAAAATTTGGTTTAGTTTGGAAAGGAGTTGGTCTAGTTTTGCAGGGAAGCTGTTTGATAAAATCTATGAAATAGGTTGTTTTTTTGCTTTTGTTTGAAAAATATCTTTTAGCAGGCTTGTCGGTAGTTTTAGTCATGTTTGTCTCTTGCTCTGCTGGGATGTTTTTGCTATTGTGGTTATTGTTGGTGAAATTTTGTAGTTGGAGTTTTGCTTGGAGAAAGATTATTAGGTGTTTTGCAAAGAGTGTTATTCGAAGTTTGAAAGTGGACGGGTTTGTTTTTATGCTTTATGATTAGTAGGTTCTTTTGGTTTTTTTTAACTGGTTTGATTGGAGTTGTTAGAGTAGTTTAGTCTCTTGCGCTGTGCTTGCGGTGTTCAGTTTCTTTATTCCTTGTTTACTCTGCCTTCTGGTGCTGTGTTACTAATTAGTCCTTGGAAAATTACTACTTATTACTACAAAATGTTTAAAAAATTACTACAAGCTTTGGGAGATCGGATGTATGGAAATGGGACCTTCATTTTTCATAAAAGATACTCAAATTAATGAAACTCTCCTTCCTCAAATGCAAACAGAACTTTAGGAATTAGTACTGGTATTTTTAATATGCCAAAGAGGTTGCTATCTATGCAATCAGTTGGTTGTTTACTATGATGTCATACTATTTTAATATATTTTACTCATACACTAATGTATTATAAATCAGAGTTTGTGCTTGGTGTTTGCATTGCTTGAAAAGTGTATGCTTAGTTATTGTTTATAAATTATACCTAGCTGCTACTGGCTTGCTTTGACATTGAATTATTTTTTTAGTTGCTTCCAAAACATGCTTGTTGTTTCTATGATGTCTACCATTGAGAACATGCTTGTTGTTTCTATTTTTTTACCATTGAAAACATGCTTGTTGTGTCTATGATGTTTACTATTAATACATTTTACTTACTTTACTGATATGGACACATAATAAAGTCATGAAGATTTTGAAGAGCATAAGAAAAGATTAAATATGAATGGGCTCTTTGTGGTATATAATCCCATATAAATATTACTTTGCCAAAAAACGAATATTGTTTTAGCTTTAATAATGTTTCTTTGTTCATGGCAGAGGCGCCAAAATCAATTGAGGAGAAATCAAAGAACATTTTCTGTTTGTCTTTATGTGGATGCAATATGCATTGATAGCAGGAAGAGGATTGTTTTACTGTTTATTCCTAAGCACCTAATAGTGTAAGGTGTTTTTTTTTCCCTTCGATAATCAATGTTATAATTGTTGTATCTATTGTCAATTTTTTGGTCTATTTGTGATACATTAAATTAGAACCTGTCTTTTCATTTTTTGGGTTGTATCTTTCCTTTTTTGGTGTGTTACTAGTAATTGGTTGTTTGTTAAATTGGTACACTGGTTGTTTATTGCGTTGTTAGTCTACTTACATATTGAGTCACTACCCCATGCTTTTTGTTTACCTAGACACTTTTGTTTGCACCTGTTTGTCTAAACTAGAATGTGTTGTTTCCTTTTTTATTGCGTGTTACTTTTATGCAGCTCTATCTCTACTCTTCCGTTATGTGGACAAGTGTTTTTTAGTCAATGAGAAAAAAACATGGGGGTAGAGAATCACCGCATAGATGTGCTTATTTGAATGAAGAAATTTGAAACGATATAGATGTTTATGAAGTGAAAGACGAATGAATAGTTTTTATGAGTTTGTCAGATTTCTCCCATTGTTTGCATAAAATGGCTGATCAGATTTTATTTTATTTGAAAATATTTGTTTCTTGATATGGAACTGTTGGACTTTTACTTTGAATTCTTTGACACGGTCGAGTATTCTTTGATCTTTTATGATTATGGTATATTATTTTTGGCTCATCATTCTTGGTATTGGATTAATAGGTATGGATAAGAAGCTTTAATCTTTATGAAATACTTATTTAGTTTTCTTTGTTTTTTCTGTAAATGGTTTCTGGTTTGCTTTCTTAATTTTTGACCACGTGCATGTCTTTATCTTGAGAGATAAAATGCATACTTAAAAAAAAAAAAAGAGAAAAAGAAAGTAGAAATGCCTTTCTAGTTTCTAATCACATTAATGGTTTGGTAGAAATATATTACGCCTTAGTTTTATTACTTCTACTTATGGTAAATAAGTGTTTGCTTTGGTTTTGAATGTCTAACTGATGCTATTATTAGTAATATCTTTTTAAGTGATTAGTTACCAGGTTGGGTCTAAGTTTTATGCTGAATGATCTGCTTACTTTTAGCTTGACGTAAAGTTATCTTACTGTGAAGTTTAAAAGAAACTCTCTTTTACCAAATTTTTACTGATCTTATTACATGAAACTTTTGTTTTATTGTGTTAAGAAGTGTCTTTGAATAAGAATTGGATGGAGACATCAAGTCGAGCAGATTTAGAATATATCCATAGTGTTGATAGCTTTCTTGACTTTGCTTTTGTCATTTCGGGTGTGGGAGATAGTATTAGATGCCCTTGTACCTAGTGTGGAAATATAGTATTTAAGAAAAGAAGTGAAGTAAGGTATGACTTGTTTAGAAATGGTATTAACAAGTTTTACAAAACAAGACATTTTCATGGTGAATCATTGGTTGATGATGATAGTGGACATTAAGTCACAAATTATGTCAATGAAGACGAAGATGTTATTTATGGTGACATGCTCAATGTGGTACAAGATATTTATGAATCTTGGGGTATGGGTTTTCAATTGAGTGGGGATAATAATGAGATAAGTGCCTCTCAAGAACCTAATGCAAAAGCAATTTTTTTTATCAACTCTTGAGGGATTCACAAGAACCAATCCATTTTGGTTGCACAAAATACTCAAAATTGTCATTTATTGTTAAAATGCTTCACCTTAAGGGCCAAAACTATTATAGTGATCATTCTTTAGATTACTTCTTTCAAGTTCAAAAAATGAATTTTCAGAGGGGGCATCCATTCCCATTTTTTACTACAAGGCTAGAAAGTTTATAAGTAAATTGGGGCTTGATTATGTGAAGATAGATGCTTATTTGAATGACTGTACATTTTATTGGGGGAAATATGCCAATGGAGTTTTTGATCTGCCATTTATCTAGATGGAAGTTAGATAATAGTTCTCAGAAGGGCAAAAGCATTTAATACAAAGTTTTGAACGATTCAAGACCTGTCAATCAAACGAATTATAACTGAAAGAAAAGAAGATAGGATTTATTCAGGTTCATCCAAGAATAGAGTTACGTCTTGTCAGAAGTTTTTTATTATTAACCTCACAAATCTCTCTGTTATAATGTATGCTCAGTACATAAAGAGTATTTATATGCAATTTAAGACGTCCTAATTAGGGTTTATTTAGGATTCCGTTCTGCTGCAGAACTACAGATCTTCATGGGCCAAAGCTCAAACCATCAAGCAAAAAACCAGGTCCAACTCATGTACATGGCTCAAAAGTTTCGGGGGCGTTGCCCTCTAACCCCTGTTTGCTCTCTGGGGGCCTTTATGTTCGTTCGGGGTTTTACAGATCTGGTCTCGTGAAGTATGCACTAACTCTAACAATCTCCCACTTGGTAAATACTTCACACACACGGGAAACTTCCCAAGACTCTATTTCTTCAAGCCTATCTCAGTAGCACACCACTCAAACTTTGCTAGACTAATTGCTTTAGTCAAAAAATCAGTGTTATTCACTGCTGTATCGACTTTCTCCAAGATTATCACATTTTCTTCAATATTTTCCTGGATGAAGTGATATTGGATATCAATGTGCTTTGTTCGTGAATGAAATACATGATTCTTTGATAAAAAGATAGCACATTGATTGTCACATTTCACCTTTGCTGCTTTTTGTTTAAACCCAAGCTTAGCACACAACCTTTGAAGTCAAACTGCTTCCTTTCCAGAATGAGTTATTGCCATATACTCTGCTTCTGTAGATGAAAGGGCAACAACACTTTGCCTTTTGCTCATCCAACTCACTGCCCCACCAAACAGATTGAACACATACTCGCTTGTAGACCTCCTGCTATCAATGTCTCATTCCCAGTTAGCATCAACTGATCCTACAATATCAAGATTCTTCTTACCTCTTATACCTCCATAACACAATGTAAACTCTGATGTGCCACAAAGATATCTAAGAACTCTCTTGATTGCAGTCCAATGGTCTTTCCCAGGATTAGACATATATCTACTTAATACTCTTACTGCTTGGGCAATATCTGATCTTGTACACATCATGGCGTACATTAAGCTTCCAACCGCACTAGCATAAGGTACGTGTGCCATATCTTCAGCTTCTTCCTCTGTCTTCGGACATTGTTTCATAGATAACTTGGTTCCCAAAAGCATGAGAGTTCCTATCGGCTTGCTGTCAGACATGTTGAATTTCTTTAATACTTCTTCAATATACTTTTTTTGACTTAGCCATAGTTTTCGATTTTCACGATCCCTCTTTATCTGTATGTCCAAGATATCTTGCTCAGACCTGTATGTCCAAGATATTCATGTCCAAGATATTCATGTTCCTAGGTCTTTAATGTCAAACTGCCTTGCCAATAATGCCTTCACAGTGCTAATCATCTTCTTGTTATTTCCAATCAACAACATATCATCCACATATAAGGTTAAAATGACAAAATCAACCCTTAACTTTTTCACATAGACGCAGTGATCATCATAGTTGCGAGTGAACCCGAACTGAATGGCATATGTATCAAACTTCTGGTACCGCATCCGTGGTGACTGCTTTAGCCCGTACAAAGACTTTCTCAATTTACAAACTAGGTTTTCCTTGCCATTACTCACAAAGTCTTTGGGTTGTTTCATGTAAATTTCCTCCTCTAAGTCCCCATGAAGGAAAGTTGTCTTCACATCCAGTTGCTTAACCTCTAGATCATAAGCAGTTGCCATGGATAAGACAAATCTGATAAATGTCAACTTTGCTATAGGGGAAAATATCTCATCATAGTCAGTTCCCTCTATTTGCAAGTACCTCTTTGCAACCAGACGTGCCTTGTATTTTTCTACCATTCCATCTGCATTTGTTTTCTTCGTGAAAATCCATTTGCACCCAATCGTCTTCCTATTTTTAGACAATTTCACAAGGCTCCATGTTTCATTCTTGTCTAGTGCTTGCATCTCCTCTTTCATAGCATCCTCCCACAGATTTGCATCCTCCGAGGTCCTTACCTCTTTCATTGTGCTAGGATCATCACCAGTAATATTTAAAGCATATAATGCACTGTAAGCACTAGGGGAATACCTGCTGGTTGGTCTCCTAACTCGTGTCGATCTCCTTATGACAACCGTGATATCTACCTCCGAGCCAGCATCTGAATCCTTATCCTCTACATCAGGAACATGAATATCTTGCTCAGACCCAAACTAACTTAGTATCTAAAGTATCTGGTGCAGTTTGTGGGGTAGTTTTCCACTCTTGATCTCCCGGGCTAAGATCAGTCTAAACTTGTTTTGGCTGTTCTGGTACATCTTGGATAGTCACCACATCCTTTTGTGTTTCTTTGAACACAACATCTCTTCTGTAAACTGTACTCTTGTTTTCTGGATTCCATAACTTGTATCCCTTGACCCTATCCTTATAACCAATGAAGATGCATTTTACTGATTTGCTGTCAAGTTTGTTCCTATTTTCTTTTGGCACATGTATATAAGCATCACACCCAAGCACCCTAACATGAGCCAAACTCGAATTCTTCCTGAATAATGCCTTAAACAGTGTCTGATCCTGTAAAGTTGATGTAGGTGACTTGTTCTTCAGATAACATGCTGTAGCTACAGCCTCTGCCCAGAACTCCGGCTCCAAGCTTGCACAACTCAACATACTCTTCGATTTCTCCATGAGTGATCGATTGAGTCTCTCGGCCACCCCATTCTGATGAGGTGTATATGGAGTTGTTTTCTATCTTACAATGTCATTTGCCACACAGAATTGCTCAAACTTGTCTGAGCAAAATTCCCTTCCATTATTTGTTCTCAGTACCTTTATCTTTCTTTCCATCTGATTTTCTGCCAATGCTTTAAACTCACGGAACTTATTAAATGCTTCAGCTTTACTCTTAATGAAATAAATCCATGCATACCTTGAAAAATCATCAATGAAAGAGACATAATACCTTAATTTTCTAAGAGATTGGACTGGAACTGGCCCAAACATATCACTATGTATTAAATCCAGAATACCTTTTGCCTTCGTGCCAGCAGACTTAAAACTCACATGGTTCTGCTTGTCATGTAAACAATGCTCACAGAAACCGAATCCCATGGAGCAATTTGGGACTCATTTCACCATCTACTTTGATAATAAATTAGATAGTCCATTTTCACCGATATGCCCAAGCCTCTGATGCCACAACATAGAGGATGTCACCTTATCATCAGTCGCCTTCTCAAAGATAAAATCTCCATTGCACTGACTTTGTATTGTATTTCCCAGCAGCTTGTACAACGTACCATATCGAACATCTCGTGCAATTACTAATGATCTATGAGTCATCTTACATGAATTTTTGTCACAGCTGAAATTTACTCCCCCATCTGCCGTTTTACTGACTAATATTAGGTTCTTGCTGAGACTCGGAATATACATCACGCTTGGAAGTGTTATGATTGTCCCATCATTCATCCTCAACTTTACTTTCTCACGACCAATAATTTTCACCGGAGAGTTATCTCCCAATAAAACGTTTCCCCCATCAAAGGTTTCATACTCACGAAACCAGTCCTTGTGAGGTGTTATGTGAAAGGATGCTCCTGTGTCAATTATCCAAACACTCTGATCTGATTGAGCCAAACAGGATGCCATATTTAAGTCACCAGCATTATCATCATACTGGTTCCTGTTACTTGAAGCTGATATCTCACCTGTTCGCTTTTCAAGGTTCATATTCTTACTTCTGCATTAGGTTTCCTACACTTCCAACACTTCAACCCAGATTTATCCCTACTTTTCGATCTTCCCCTGAACTTGGGTTTATCACTAGACCACTTGTAGGCTTTATTATGGATTTTCCCTCTCACAGATAAGGCCTCATTTGACGAGTTTTCTGTACCTTGCCGCCTCATCTCCTCAAACAATAGGGCTGCCACGACATTCTCAAAAGACAGATCAATCATACCACTACCAATCGCAACTATCAAGTTATCCCACGAATCAAGCAGTGAACAGAGTAGCGTAATAGCTTTATTATCATCCGTCACATCAATACTAATAGATAATAACTGACATATCAAAGTCTTGAACTCATGTAGATAAACAGAGAAAGAATCACCCTCAGCCATCCGAAGGTTGTACAACTTCTTCCGCAGAAACAGTTTGTTTACCAGAGATTTACTCTGATAAAGCCTTTCCAGCTTCTTTCATAGATCTTTCGCAGTTTTTTCTCCATAAACGTTTATCAGGACAAAAGCGATCAAGTATAGCCGAATCAGACTTCGTGCCTTCCGATCAAGCTTCTCCCACTCCGTGATGGTCACCGAAGATGATGTCGAAACCACCATCGACGATACCTCTGCCGTGGACGTCGTACTCTTCGGTATCTTATCGACTATCACCGTCCACAGATCCCTATCCACGAGTAGATCCTCCATCTTCAGTTTTCATAACTCGAAGCTCTTCCCTTTGAACTTCTCGATTTCAATTTGTGCTCCAATCGACATCTCTGATCGTTAATCCTTGAACATAAGGCTCTGATACCGATTGAACGATTCGAGACCTGTCAACCACACGAATTATAACGGAAAGAAAAGAAGACAAGATTTACCTAGGTTCACCCAATAATAGGGCTATGTCCTGCTAGAAGTTTCTTATTATCAACCTCAGAAATCTCTCTGCTACAATGTATGGAGTGTTTATATGCAACTTAAGACGTCCTAATTGGGGTCTAATTAGGATTTCATTCTGCTGCAGAACTACAGCTCTTCATGGGCCAAAGTCCAAACCGCCAAGCAGAAAACCAGGTCCAACTCATGTACATGGCTCAAAAGTTTTGGGGGTGCTGCTCCCTAACCCCTGCCCGCTCTCCGTTGACCCTCGTGTTTGTTTGGGGTTCTACAGATCTGGTCTCATGACGTATGCACCAATTCTAACAATTTTTATGTATTTTCCATTGAAACCGAGGCTGTAGAGGTTTTATATGTCAAGTAAAACGACCTATGATATGCTATGGCATAAGGAGAAGTGTGTTGATGATGGGATAATGAGGCATCTTGTTGATTCCATTGCTTGGAAATTATTTGATGAGAAATATGTCTCATTTTCAAAAGATCCTCGTAGTGTTAGACTTGTCTTGGCAAGTGATGGGTTTTAACCATTCGGAAACATGAGATTGCAGCATAGCATTTGGCCAGTTATACTCGTTCCATATAACTTGCCTCCATGGATGTGTATGAAGCAACCTTATTTCATGCTATCTTTACTTATTCTCAGACCTAATTGTCCTGGAATAGATATAGATGTTTACTTGCAACCATTAATTGAGGAATGGAAAGAGTTGTGGGAAGTGGGTGTTCACACCTACGATGCTCACTCTAAACCAAATTTTATGTTGCATGCAGCTGTTTTGTGGATTATTAGTGATTTTTCTGCGTATGCTGACTTGTCTGGTTGGAGTACAAGAGGTTTTTTTTGCATGTCCTTATTGCCATAAGGATACTTGTTCACTTTCACTTAAACATGGAAGAAAGGTTTGTTACATGTGGCATTGCCATTTTTTTTTTCCATTAAATCATAAATGGAGAAAGAACAAGGTATTGTTTAATAGTAAAAGAGAAGAGAAATCTACACCTCTTCCTTTACGAGGTGATGATGTCTTGAGGCATTTTAGTGAATTTAGGCAAGCCGATATTGGGAAGTTACTTGATAACAAGAGAAAGTATAATGCCTCAGATACTTTATATGGTTGGAGGAAAAAAGTATCTTATTTGAATTGCCTTACTAGAAAACATTGAAATTACGTCATGACTTGGATGTCATGCACATTGAGAAAAAAATGTGTGACAATGTCTTAGGGATAATGATGGGCATAAAAGGAAAGATAAAAGACACTAAGAAGATTCGAAGAGATTTGGCTGCCATGGGCATAAGACCCAACCTTCATCTTTTTTCTTGTAACAGTAAAGAATAAGTGCATGTAGCATGCTACACTTTGTCATCAGATGAAAAATCTTCATCGTGCAAGTTGTTCAAGAATTTGAAGTCTCTTGATGGGTATTTATAAAAAATATCTCGATGTGTGAATGAAAAGGAGTGGAAGCTCTATGGCATGAAGAGCCATGATCGTCATATCTTTCTTGAATAACTTCTTCCACTTGCAATTCATAGTGTCTTACCTAAAAATATATGTTAGTCACTAATTGAATTGAGTGTTTTCTTTCGAGAATTGTGCTCCAAAAGCTTGAAGATAGATGATTTAAATCTACTTGAGGCTCAAATTCTCAAAACTTTGTGTAAGCTTGAATTGATATTTCCTCCAATATTTTTTGATGTTATGGTGTACTTGGTTGTTCACTTGGCAGGGGAAGCAAAGCTTGCTGGACTGGTACAATATCGATAGATGTACTCGATTGAGAAGTACATCTCGTGTATCATATTTGTCATCATTTTTTTAGTAATTATTGATCTGAGTTACTTGAATTGACGTATCATAATTTTATTAATAGGTACTTATGAACTTTAAAGTCATACTTACGCAACAAACCAAGGCCACAAGGTTTAATTACCATGGATTATTTGGTGAATGAATGCCTTACATTTTTTTCAATGTACATGGAAGGGATTGAGACTAAATTTAATTGAGAGTAGCATGAAATGATAACGGTAACAGTGATCCTACCTCAAGTGTTGGTTTAGAGATATTTTTACCTCTTAGTCAGGCTTTAGAGAAGCTTATCCAACATTATCTTACTCTAGAAGAGTTTGAACAAGTCAACACATACGTTCTCAATAATTGCGAAGAAGTTTTACTCTTTATTGAGTACGTTCTATTTTGATCATTTCTTGATTTTAATATCTTCTCTAATTTGTTTTTAACATGGTTATAATTTTTGATATTAACTTCCCATTAATGCATTGTTCTCATAGTGAACACAAAAGGGCATTAGAAAAAGAAAGCCCTCGAAACCTCACACAAGGCCCAATTCCCTCTATGGTTATATAATTATGTATGTTTACATCTTATATCCACAACTCGATAAATTATATTTTCATACAAACTTATACCTAGTTAAGATATACTTTTTTTCTTGTGTTTTCAACTCTAATAGGTGACATGAAGGCATTTAGAAGGATCTATCACTGATAGATTATATAATTTAGTCCAATATCCCTTTCAAATAGCAAAGTGTTACAATGACTATATTGTTAATGGTTTTAAGTTCCACACATTTGACAAGCAGAAGATGAGAAAATGTCAATACAGTGGAATAATGGTGCGAGGAGACGACTCTTTTGACAAAGAATATTATGATGTCTTGAGAGATATTTATGAGTTGCAATATGGTCTTTAGCTACTAATGAACCATTTGTGTTGGCATCACAACTGGAGCAAGTTTTTTATGTGAAAGATCCAAAACATGCAGATTGGCTAATTGTAGTGAAGACACATCCTCGAGACGTTTACAACCCAACAATTGATGAGGATGTTGAACCTAATTATGGAGATATATATCAATAAGAGAGGCAAGACAATAGTGGTTGTTTACTAGGTTCCTTTGATGATATTGATGAATAGATCCTTTGAATAGGACTTATGTCCCTGTAGAAACAGTAGATGATCATATTGAAGAAGATGTTGAAGTGTTTCCAAATGGGAAGGAAGCAAATGATGATTTCATCCATGACAATGAGATTGAAGTGGTGGAAAAATTGAGTGAAGAGGATGATTGTGACTCATATTTATCTGATGATGTAGATGATAGTGAGGATGAGACATAAAGAACAATATACTTATGGAAAAATTACTTTTGTAATGATGATTGAAAAATTGACTTATAATATTGTAATATTGTTGCCATGAATGCTGCAACTACATAAGAATTGCTTCTAATTTGTATATATACCTGCTGTGTGCTTTTATTTCCCCTTGCATTTGTGGTTTTGGCTTATTAGATTGTATAATGGATTAAGAGATAAGAAAAGTATGTTATTTATGTATTTTTTAAATTTTGATTATAAGTGGAAATCAAGATTTTAAATTGGAAATCGAGATACGTGATTTTAAACTGGAAATTGAATACCATGTGATATACTCCGAGCAGTTGGAAAAAAATACTCAGGATTTTGGCAACATTTGTGGTTATGTTGTTAGGTAAATGGTGCCACCACAATCAAAAAATTGGAAGGGGGTTACATCCTTAGTTGGTGATCGAATCTAGAACCAAAATTGATGTGTGCAAAGCATTTTTTGAAATACATGGTTTTATTTTAATCTTTATAGGATCGGTTTGATTTAAAGATCGATAAAGTCAATGCCAATATAAGGAAAGATAAAACTCGGCTTAAAGATATTGCTCTTGACACTATGAAGAGACTTTTTAGATTGTGGAAGTGTCGCTTGCATTCCCAATGTAAAAGATATGCAACTGATGAACAACGATTGGAAAACCCTTATGAGAATGTATCTTTGGAAAACTGGAGGCAGTGTATAAAATGCTATGGCGCCAAATAATTCATGGTATTAAATAACATCTACTACCTTTCATTCAAAGCAAGTTCATATAGGGAGTTTCATTTTTTTTATTGAGAAAACTGTGATTTTGGCTGAACTCCTCATTAGATTTTGGCTGCTTGTCATCACCCTCATTGGTTCTTCGTTTGCTTGTTGTCAAATCAAGTGCTCTTACAGTCACAATCCTCTCATTTTTTAGGAAAGTATTATAAAATCAGTGGGTTTGGAGAGTAAGTTTTTGGAAGTAAGGGTAGAATTAGGATTTTTCTTTGAAACCATCTCTGCGAAGAATAAGTATACCATTTTAAGTTTCTGCTTCCTTTTTTACTTACATGCATATTTTTCGTTGGATGTCGTTCTTTTCGATTTCTTGAATAGGGATAATGATCTATCAAGTACGAGCCACTATGTATACCCTGATTTTGTTTAGGACAATCGCACCCTATTCCGAGTCCCTATTTTAGTAGTTTTCTCTCTCTTTTTATACATTTCCGGTTGCTGTAATTCATCTCTAAAGCCTCTTGAAGCCTTGAAGCCTTTTCTGCCCAACGATGCCCAGATATACCAGTTTTGGGTTTCTTTTCTTCATTTATATGGGTTTAATGTTTTTTTTTCTTGATCGAAATTTGATTATGTTTATTTGGGTTAAAATAGGGTTCACCTCAGGCTTTTTAGTCTGTACACTGGGTTAATTTGATTTCTTTTTTCCTTTCTTTTTGTTGTTTCATTTTCATTTCTTTTGATTTTGTTATGTTGATTTCCTTTTATCCCTTTCTTGTATTTCCTATTGCAATGAAGAATAAAATAATAAACAAAAGCTCCTTTGGATTTTTTCTTGGGACTCTGTATCTAAGCCTAAGGAGAGGGAACATTGAGCATAAAACTCTATTCCCACTGTGAAGGAGTTCTTACTCCAGGCTTCAAATCCTTGACTCTACAAGTTTAATGCCTCTATTACTGACTTAGTGTATTGGATGATTTTTATCATATGTTAATGAAGAAATTATTCTACCGAGAAAAAAGAAGAAAAAACTCGTTGTTACTCCCAGAGCTAAAAACCAATCTTAGGATGCTCGTAAATGGTGGTGGGAAATCACAAATACTTAGTTTAGAAAATATTAATTTTAATTAGGTTGATAGTGATACTATATCTGTGTTCTCTTAGATCCATTCACCCTTCCATCCCCACCCTAGAAAAAGAAAAGAGAAAAGAGAGAAAAAAAAAAAGTACAATGAAAATGGTCCATGGCTTGTTGGTCAAATAGAATTAAAGGCATGTCAAAATCAATCTAACACTTGAATGCAATGTTAATTAGCTCTCTATAAGATTTATCAAGAAAAAGCTCTATCAGAGTTCATCCTATGTACAACAAAGACATCATGCTAGGTTTTGGACAAGTTTTTCCTTGTTATTCTATGAACCTGAATAACAAGTTATTGTTTTTGTATTTTTTTTAGTTGTAGTCAGTTTTAATGGGTGAGTATTTTCCTTTTATAATTACTTTGTTCTATGCTTTGCTTGGATGCATGATTCTGATAAGTGCTTAAATATTCGTATTTAAACCCATTAATTTACGTTTGTTAAGTTCCTAGTTGTGTTATTTCATACTATTTTATTTCTTTTCTGTGTTTTTTGTGTTTTACTAGGTTATTGAAGAAAATAGAGCATTATCTGGTTTGGAGAACAAAAACTGGAAGAACTGGAAACTACACATAGTATGATCGAGAGCACAAGAAGAAGGCTCAAGCGCACCTTGCGATCGAGTGCACCAGTGTGTGATCGAGCGCACATGTGCAGTAAAACGGCAGAACGTATTTTGGAAAGTAGGGTTAAGGTTTTGTTTTACGAGTTAGGGTTTTCAGATGTCCTTAAACCTTATAAATAGGCCTGTAAAACACAGAAACCATATATTCTTTTAGTTTGAGCTTTTGGAGAAGAGATTTGGAGAGAAAAAGTGACGACTCTTCTAGCCAGTATTTTTTCGGGTTTCTTCTTTTCTTTATTTTATTTATGAATATGTTTAACATCAGAACCATGTGTAACTAACTTATTAGTAGGGCTCGGTTAAAGCCCTAATTATGTTTTTCCATATATGAATATTGTTGCCTTTGCGATAGCTATGTTATGATTCTTACCTTGATTAATGCATGTTTTATTGAATTCCTTATATGTGTTTGCCTGATCAACATATGCTTGTGTTATGGATTAGTTAGTTAGATCAATTTGGATGACCGAGTCCTGGGTCTGACAATAGTAACAAAAGAAATCCACGTCGGATTCTTGGGTTAATCAACATAGGAAACCAGGAGTATATAACATGCCATAGATCTTGTGTGTTTGTCAATTTTCACAGATAATATGCTCTCTTAAGGAACAACTTAGTATACACCATGTTAAATCCCTTCAGAAAAAAAAGGATTAGAGTATACACCATGCTTAACTCGTTGCTTAGGAAAATCAATAGCTTAAGGAGTATACACCATGCCCTTAGGTTGACAACATTAGGTATTCATAATATGACTAAAGCATTGGCACATTGTTTTATTGGGAAAATAGGATTAGTGGTGGATATCAAAGCCCTACGATTTTATCATTATCAATTCAAACTCAATACTTATTTCTATCGTTTTATATTACGAATTTAATTTTAAATCGAACTTTACCAATCCCTGTGGAGATGATCTCGCATTTTGCACATTATACTACTAAGTTGACCTTGTGCACTTACAAGTAAAACTGTTCAATTATTTACTTATTAATTTAGGTAGTTTTTTGCATAACAAGTTTTTGGCGCCGTTGCCGGGGATTGTGCTAAATTTCTATTTAGAATTATTTTTTCGTTCAGTTTTATTTTTTCTGTTCTATTTTGTTTCATCAAATACTTAATTTATTTCTTTTGCTTTATAATTTTCTATTTCAGGTTTGCAGCAGAGTAATTGCTAGCACTGCGATCGAGCGCAATGCTTAGTGCGATCGAGCGCACTCGGGCAGAGACTACCCGAATAGCAGTACTGAAACTGTTGCACTGAAGCATTTTAGCTAATTCATGCAAAGGCTTCGATCCAGGAATCCAACCTTCTTTCCACTCGATACAGAGCTTGAGCGGACCATTCGATAAAGGCTTAGAGACAACATTGAAGAGGTAGAAGAAGAATTCAAGGGAGAAGCGCCAATGGCGGAACAACTTGATAACCAACCGCCACCAGAACGAAGACCCATGAAGCAATCCTTCATTCCACAGAACCTCAACCAGCCCTCATGCATTGCTTATCAACCTGAGGTGGAAGGTAATTATTACATATCCCCGCAGATACTCAGTGCTTTGACTTATTTTAGGGGTACACAAGCTAAGGACCCATATTTGCATCTTCGGAATTCTTTGATCTTTGCAAGTTCCAGGATATCCGGGGCCTAGATCAAGAGGAAATCAGGTTAATTATTTTCCCTTTTTCATTAAAAAATAATGTTAAGTTGTGGTATAATTCATTTCCTACAGTGTCCATCCATACCTGGGAAGAACTATCCAATAAGGTCCTAAGGAAATTTTCACCAGCACAAAAGACAAGACAGATGAGGAAGGAGATTCAATCTTTCCAATAGAAGGATGGAGACCTTTTCTTTGAAGCATGGGGACACTTCAATGAGCTGCTACTCAAATGCTTACATCACAATCTATCTCATAATGAACTAGTACAAGCTTTCTATGAAGGTTTGAGTGACATTAATAAAGGTATTATAGATTCAGGTTGTGGAGGTGTGCTGATGGAAAAGAGCAGTTGTTGGTATTTGTCTAAGGTTTAAACATGTCTAAACATGGTTCAAAGATGGTTAAAGTCTATACAAAGGTTGGAAGATTAAAATACAACATGTTAAAGGAGTGCACACATGTGTGTGCATCCATTTGGGTGTGTGTGCACACCCCTAATCAACAAAGCAAAGTAGTGCGCACTGCTATGTGAATGGCAACATTAGTGTGTGCCTCACCACCCCTTCACCAGTGCCTTACCACCCAGCAAGGAAGCCGTTTGGAGAAGGGAAGCGCCGCACTACCCCTCCACCAGCGCCGCACCGTCCAGAATGTGGTGCAAAGAGGCTTGGCCTAGCGCCTCACAGCCCACTGTTCAGCACCTAGGCGCTAGGCACACTGAATCACACATAGACAGCTTGTTTAAACCTCCTCTTAGGTGCGTAGATGCAAGGTTAAAATTCACAGCACCACTTAGGATTGATGAAGGGCCATGGTTAAGTGGTTATCAAGATCTAAGGGTGGAAATTGACTCTCAAGATTGGAAAAGAAGTTGGTGCACTATATAAAGGGTCACCTAGCTTCATTCTAGACATATTGTTGTGACATACTTTGAGATCAATTGTAAAGAGTGACAAGACACAATATAAGAGAGAATTGTGTGAGAGTGCAAAGACATAAAACACAAGAGGGACTCATTGTAGAGAGGCTGGTTCTAAAGAAGAGAGAGTAGTATAAATAGAGAGCATTGTAATAGTTCTTATCATCTTTTTTCTTCTCTTCTTGGTTTCTTCAAGAACTTGAGGTTTCTTGAAGAGGGTTGTTATAATTGTAAAGAACCATTGATTTAGTGTAGAGAGTTTAGAGGAACTCACGGGGATGTAGACTATTGTCGAACCTCGATAACAAATCGCTTGTCTTCTTTTCTTTCTTGCTTTCGATTGCTGTATTTCTTTCTACAAGTCATTCTAGACTTGGGTGTTTGGAAGATCACCACATGGGTATCTTGTCAAGGTGATTTCCAATAGTGGTATCAGAGCTTGCACAACTGGGTATCGGAGCAAGAACAAGAAGGTTACGAAGCCAAGACTCCAAGAATTAAATATCAACTTATTGGGTGATTCAAGAATGGTGTAAAGATCAAGATCAGATCGTGTTCTTGAAAGTGATTCAAGAACGGTGTTAAGATCCATCTTCGATCGTGTTCTTGAGATTTAGAAGAAAGCATTTTTGGGTATTGTATAAATCTGGGATCTTGTCCGCAAAGATGGTTTTAAATTTCATGGTTAAGAAATTTGATGGAAAGGGAGACTTTGCCCTTTGGAAGCGGAAAATCAAGATGGTTATAATGCAACAGAAAGTGGACTTGGCTATTAGAGAAGATGATGCTTTTTCAACAAGTGTCACGGAGGACCAGCAGATCGAGATAAAGAAGATGACTTACAACACCATTTTCTTGCACATGTCGGATAGCATCACAAGGGAGTGCGGAGACTCGAAAGATCCGACTGTCATATGGAAGAAACTAGATGAGTTATTTCTTACCAAAACTCTCCCTAACAAGATTTATCTTCTTAAAAGAATCTTTGTTTTTAAAATGGATTCTAGTAAAGAGTTGCAAGATAATCTTGATGTCTTTAATAAACTAGTTCAAGATTTAAATAGCTGTAGCATTACATTTCCGGATGAACAATTGGTTGTTATCTTGTTAAATTCTCTTCCTGATTGCTTTGATAATTTGATTAATGCTATTGAGTATGGAAGGGATACTTTAACAAAGGAGATTGTGATCAATGCCATAAGGGTACATGACTTCAAAACCAAGATAAAGGAGATATAAAGTGGAGATAGGCTGTTCATAAGAGGAAGGCCAGCAACTTGGAATGGCAGTAGCACTCATGGAAACTATCGGGAGAAATCAAGAGGTAGAGGGCAAAGCCATGGGAGAGCACATTCCAAATCAAGATTTGGAAAGAGGTGCTTCTACTGCAACAAGGAGGGCTATTTTAGAAAAGATTGCAAGAAAAAGATGTGGGATGAGAGAAGAAGCCACACCAACAATAGAGAGGCTTCGGTTGCCAAGGGATAACAGAAAGATAATGTTCTTGTTGTGTGCTCAAATGTGAGCAGGAGGCAAGGCAGCGAAAAGTAGATTCTAGATTCTGAGTGCACTTATTACATGTGTCCTCAAAAGAAATGGTTCAAGAATTTCAAAGAGATCAATGATGGAAGGGTCTTCTTGGGGAATGAAAATTCTTGCCAAGTGAGGGGGATTAGAGACATCCAATTTAGGATGTTTGATGGAGTTATAAGGCTACTGCGAAATGTAAGGTATCTTCCAGATTTGAAGGGAAATTTGATCTCATTGGGGCAGCTGGATTCAATGGGGTATACATACAAAGTAGAGGGAGGAAAGATTAAGGTGGCCAAGGGATCTTTGGTAGTGATCAAGGCAACAAGAAACGATGGACTCTATGAGACAAAAATCAATGATCAAGCAGTAAGCTTGATGGCTGAGATGGATAGGGCAGCCCTTTGGCACACTCGCTTGGGACACATGAGCCAAAAGGGCCTGCAAGTTCTTAGCAAGGATGGTCTACTTGGTGATGACAAAGTAGAGAAACTGGATTTCTATGAGAGTTGCATTATTGGGAAGCAACATTGGGTTAGCTTCAATACCAGAGTGCATAAGTCTAAGGGGATTCTTGACTACATTCATTCGGACCTTTGGGGACCAGTAAGAACACCAACATAGGGAGGTAACTTTTACTTTTTGTCTTTAATTGATGATTATTCAAGAAGAGTGTGGGTTTATTTACTTAGAAATATATCAGATGCGTTGGATAAATTTGTTGTGTGGAAGAAATTGCTGGAAACTCAAACGGGTAGGGTAGTTAAGGCTTTACGAACTGATAATGGCTTAGAATTTTGCAATAAGGATTTTGATAAATTCTGTGAATTAAATGGCATTCTAAGACATAGAATGGTTGTAAAAACACCTCAACAAAATGAAGTTATTGAGAGGATGAATAGAACCCTTATGGAAAATGTTAGGTACATGTTAATAGGATCCAGTTTACCAAAATATTTTTGGGGAGAAGCTGTGGCTACAGCCGCATACTTCGTAAATAGATCACCCTCTAGAGCTTTAGAGCTCAAGACTCCCATGAAGATGTGGAGTGGGAAACCTCTTGAATTAAGCAATCTTAGGACTTTTGGGTGTGCTGCATATGCACATCAAAAGGAGGATAAACTTAGCCCAAGATCTAGAAAATGTGTATTTCTAGGATATGGTGATGAGGTTAAAGGATATAGGTTGTGGTTCTTAGAAAAGAAAGGCATGAAACTCATTATAAGTAGGGATATTATTTTTAATGAATTAGTATTTCCCTACTTGGAGAAAACTAACCCTGCAGGGGCTAGTGAGCAAACCAGTCTGAAAGTTGTGGAGCATCGTATCAAGGAAAACTCAGTTCCGGTAGAGCAAAAGAGGCAAGAGGGTTCAGACCAGGTAAAGCCTTTGAATGAAGGCCAAGCTCAAGAAACTTAAGAAGAGGCTGAACTAGAAGAGGTTGATGCAATAAGTCATAATGACTACCAGCTCACAAGAGACCGGGGAAGGAGGGTGGTTAGACCACCTTTGAGATATGGGTTTGCAGATGCTAATGTAGCAGCTCCTTGGACAGAAGGAGAGGTTGAACCAAAAACTTATATAGATGCCATGGAGTGTAAGGATTCGTCAAAGTGGCAACTGGCTATGGAGGAAGAAATGGATTCTTTGATGAAGAATAACTCTTGGGAGTTGGTGCCCAAACCTGAAAAACAGAGAGTTGTGGATTATAGATGGATCTACAAGATCAAAGAAGGAAATACTCTAGGGGATGAAGTCCGATATAAAGCTAGGCTGGTGGCGAAGGGGTTCACACAAAAATAAGGCATAGATTTCACCAAAATCTTCTCACCGGTTGTGAAGTACAAGACAATACAGATAGTGTTAGCATTGGAGGTCCAATTTGATTGGGAAATCGAGAAAATGGATGTGAAGACAATGTTTTTACATGGAGAGCTTGATGAGGCCATTTACATGAGGCAACCCGAAGGCTATGAGGAAGAAAGACAGGGAGAGTTAGTGTGCAAATTCAAGAAATCTCTCTATGGCCTGAAGCAATCACCTTGACAATGGAATAAGAAGTTTGATTCCTTTGTAATCAGCTTGGGTTTCATGAGGAGCTACTATGATTCGTGCTTGAACTATAAAGGGAAAAAGGTTGAGGAAGTGGTGATCATCCTCATCTATTTTGATGACATGTTGCTAGTTGAGAGCAGCATGTTGAGGATAAGGAAATTGAAGGCTCAACTCAGTGAGGAGTTTGAGATGAAGGATCTTGGTCATACACAAAAGATCCTTGGGATGTGTATCATCTGGGAAAGAGAGAGAAACAAATTGAAGATCTCTCAAACTTCCTACATAGAGAAGATGATATTTGAGTTCTCTATGGAAGATAGCAAACTAGTGAAGGTTCCTCTTGCTGGTCATTTCAAGTTCTCCAGTGATCAATGTCTAAGATCAGAGGCGGAGAAGAAGAAAATGGAAAAAGTCCCTTATTCTAGTGCTGTTGGTTCTGTTATGTTCACCATGGTGAGCACTAGACCTAATGTTGCTCATACAATAAGTGTTCTCAGCAAGTTTATGAGTAATCCAGGAAAAGAGCATTGGCTTGGGATGAAGTGGTTGCTGAGATACTTGAAGGGAAGCCCAGAAGTAGGGCTGGTTTATGAGAAGAGAGGTAAGTCCATTTGCCTTGAGGGTTTTGCTGATTCGGACTATGGAGCAGACCGGGATAAAAAGAGATCGATTACCTCCTACTTCTTCAACTTAAACGGATGTTGTGTAAGTTGGAAGGCTCAGTTGCAGCCAGTGGTAGCACTCTCAACAACCGAGGCTGAGTACATAGCGGCTATGGAGGCCATTAAGGAGGTTATGTGGTGCAAAGGGTTGCTGGAAGAGTTGAAGGTATTGGAGGAGCAGGTTGTGGTGTTTTCAGATAGTCAAAGTTCATTGCACTTGTGCAAGAATTCGGTGTTCCATGAAAGGACAAAGCACATGGATGTTTGGTATCATTTCATTCGGGAAAATGTTACAAAAGGATGCATCTATGTGGACAAGGTAGCCATAGAAGAAAATCCTATGGATTTAGGTACTAAAGCTCTACCTCTAAGTAAGTTTAATCATTGTCTTGGACTACTTAGGATTGGAGTTGGTTAATTGATGACTCAAGATGAGTTTGGATTCTGAAGCTCTCTGCACAATGGTTCGGGTTTAAACACTTAGACAAAGGTAGAGATTGTTGGTATTTGTCTAAAGGTTTAAATATGTATAAACATGGTTCAAAGATGGTTAAATTCTAAACAAAGGTTGGAAGATTAAAATACAGCATGTTAAAGGAGTGCACACATGTGTGTGCACACCCTTAATCAACAAAGCAAAGTAGTGCGCACTGCTGTATGAAGGGCAGCATTAGTGTGCGCCTCACTGCCCTTTCACCAGCGCCTCACCACCCAGCAAGGAAGCAGCTTGGAGAAGGACAGTGCTGCACCACCCCTTCACCAGTGCCCCACCATCCAGAATATGGTGCAAAAGGGCTTTGCCTAGCGCCTCACCGCCCCCTGTTTAGCGCCTAGGTGCTAGGCACACTGAATCACACATGGACAGCTTGTTTAAACCTCCTCTTAGGTGCGTGGATGTAAGGTTAAAATGCATAGCACCACTTAGGATTGATGGAGGGCCATTGTTAAGTGGTCATCAAGATCTAAGGGTAGAGATTGATTCTCAAGATTGGACAAGAAGTTTGTGCACTATATAAAGGGTCACCTAGCTTCATTCTAGACATATTGTTGTGACATACTTTGAGATCAATTGTAAAGAGTGACAAGACACAATACAAGAGAGAATTGTGTGAGAGTGCAAAGATACAAAACACAAGAGGGACTCATTGTAGAGAGGCTGGTCGTAAAGAAAAGAGAGTAGTATAGATAGAGAGCATTGTAATAGTTCTTATCATTTTCTTTCTTCTCTTCTTGGTTTCTTCAAGAACTTGAGGTTTCTTGAAGAGGGTTACTGTAATTGTAAAGAACCATTGATTTAGTGCAAAGAGTTCAGAAGAACTCATAGGGACGTAGGCTATTGCCGAACCTCGATAACAAATCGCTCGTCTTCTTTTGTTTCTTGCTTTCGATTGCTGTATTTCTTTCTATAAGTCATTCTAGACTTGGATGTTTGGAAGATCACCACATGGACATCTTGTCAAGGTGATTTCCAACAGCAAAGAAGAAGCTGTAGAGCTGTTTGAGACATTAAGTGAGCACACCCAGCAATTTTCCTCTAGAGGTATACAAGGAGTTAAGAGCAAAAGGTATGTATGAGGTAACTTTAAATGGTGGATCCTCAAATCAGATGGCTGCTGTGGAAAGAAAGCTAGATATGCTTATAAAAGCCATGACTGCTCAGAATGCCTCACCTAGTCCACAAGCTACACCACTCTAGGTATGTGCTATGTGTTCTCATTTTGATCATGCTACTGAAACTTGCCCTTTGTATTCATTTGCAGATCCAGAGCAAGCAAACTACGTGGGACAAAACAACTATCCGCCCAAGAACAATCCATATGCAAATACCTACAATCCTGGATGGAAAAACCACCCCAACTTCTCATGGAACAACAATCAGAATACCTAAAATCTTCAAGGGCAGCAAAGGAACTCCCAACTAGTAGCCCAATCAGTTCCCGAATCAAAGAAAAGTGACTTAGAAAGTCTTGTAAGGCAATTGGCCACTCAACAACAGCAACTGATGACCTCACAAGATCAGTTCATGACAGATGAAAGATAATTTTGGACTGAGCAAAGATAAACCACTGCAAAACATGAAGAAGCCATTCAAAGATTAGAGGTACAAGTGGAACAATTGGCTAAAGAGCTGAGTTGAAGAAAGCAAGGTGAACTACCAGCCCAAACACTACCTAATCCAGGAGGACACCAGCCACTAAAGACTATCATAACTCTCAGAAATGGTAAGATCATAGGAACTGATGAGTCTGCAAAAGCATCTCTAGAGAAACCATCTGCATCAAAGGTAAGTGAAATGGAGAAGGTGAATGCTCCACCCTTTCCTCAAAGGTTAGTAAAGCAAAAGAAAGAAAATAAACTATTTGATTTTTTTGACACTTTGTAGAAAGTAGAAATAAACAATCCTTTATTAGATGCAATTCAATAAATACCTGCTTATGCTAAATTTTTGAAAGATTATTGCACTCATAAGAGGAAGTTTTAGGAATATGAGATAGTGGCTTTAACTGAAGAGGTAAGTGCAGTGTTGTTAAGAAAACTACCGCCAAAGCTAAAAGATCCAGGTAGTTTTACTATTCCTTACAGATTAGGTAACCAGCTGTTTGAGCGTGCATTACTGGATTTAGGAGCTGGTGCCAATTTTTTGCCATACACAGTATTTGAAACACTAGGTTTGGGGGAGCTTCAACCGACTTCCATCACTTTGCAATTGGCAGACATAAGCATCAAAAGACCAAGAGGTATTCTTGAGGATGTCTTGGTAAAGGTAGGTGAGTTTATTTTACCTGCTGATTTTATTGTGTTAGATATGGAAGAATGTCCTATGCCATTACTGTTGATCGTTTATCTACCTAAATAAAAAAATAAATAATTGTACAGTTTTACTTGTAAGTGCACAAGGTCAATAGTAGCATAGTGTGCAAGTGCGAGATCATCTCCACAGGGATTAGAGAATTTTGATTTAGAATTAGTTTCATAAAGTAAAAATAAATGGGAATAAATCTTGAATTAAGATAATAATGATAAAAACGTGGGGACTTGGTATCCACCACTAATCATGCTACCCTAACAAAATAATATGCCAATGCTCTACTCATGCTATGAATACCTACTGGTTGTCAACCTAAGGGCTTGGTCCACTCATTAGGCTATGAATTTCCCTAAGTAACGAGTTAAGCATGGTGTATACTCTAACTCTTTTCTTTCTTAAGGGATTCAGCATGGTGTGTACTGAGTTGTTCCTTAAGAGAGCATAAGGTCTGTGGAAATCGACAACCACATGGGGCCTAGGGCTTGGTCCACTCCCGATTTCCCATGTTGATTAACCCAAGAATCCGACGTGGATATCTTTTATTACTATTGTTGAACCCAGGACTCGGTCATCCAAATTGATTCAACTAACTGATCCATACCACATGCATAGGTTGATCAGACACACACATATGAAGAATTTAAATAAAAACAGGTATTAATCAAATTAAGAATAATAGCATAAGTATTGCAAAGGCACCAATATTGAATTATTGGTTAAACATAATTAGGGCTTCAACCAAGCCCTTACTAGGGTTTAGTTACACATGCCAAGTAAACTAAACATCATAACCATAACTTAAACTAGAACAGAAAAATAAAACCCGAAGGATGCTGAGGAGATGAGTTGCCAATTCCTCTCCAAGGCTTAAAACTTCAAGCTTAATCAAAAAACATGTTTTCTGTGTTTTACAAGACTATATATAGGGCTCTAAGAAAGCCTCGAAACCTTAATTTCCTATTTAAGGTCTGGAGACTTTTTTCCAATTCTGGCTCTGTCGCCTCTAGAGCGTGTGCCCTAGATCGTATAAGTCTGTGCTCGATCGCATATGTGCGCTCGAGCCTTCTGAGTATGCACTCGTGTTCCTATGCACTCGATCACAACGGAGGTGCGTTCGAGCGCACCTTGCTGGTTTACAGAACTTTACTTTTTATTCCTTAGAGCTTCAAAATGTCTTTTTTTTGTCAAAGCCCTATGAAAAACACATAAAACACGAAGATGAAGTAGAATCTACTAAAATAGATAAACAACGAGTTTAACAAGCGCAAATTAAAGGGCTTAAATATGACTATTTAAGCATTTATCACACCCCCAAACTTACATATTGCTAATCCCTTAGCAATACAAAACGGAAGACTATATTAAAATAAAATTAAAGATAAATTCGTTCTTCACGATATCCAAAATTTGGGTTGCACATAAAACCATAATAAAAACATATTTTTGCAATGAATAAGGATTTTTTTTTTTAAAATTTATGTTACTAACCTAAGGTTGATTTAAGGCATCGCAAGTTTGATTTGGTGTGTGATGAATTAGCATATAGAAGATGGAGCTTCCAAATAATTTCAATGTACAGTGTTTCGGTGTCCAAACCTTTATCGAATTCCTTATCAAATAGAACAAAAATGGCATAGTGTTTACTTCTTTCTTTTTTCTTTCATCATGAGATTTTTTCCATGTTGAGTTCCATTAAGCTTTCTAATTGATCCTTGTAACGAGTGTTTAGCCAATGACTCCCAAACCAGATGATTTTTGGGTATTAAGTATAAAGACACCCCTAAGGACCTACTAACTCGAGTAAAAAATGCTACAGAACTAACAAGTCTTAATGCTTCCTAAGTAAAATTCCCATATTTTGATGTGAACACTCACTGCTTATTGAGGCAAGAGGTCCAGTTACTCAGTGAAAATTTTTATGATCATTAAATGCTTAATTCTCACCTTTTGACATGAACACTCACTGCTTACTGAGACAAGAGGTCTAGTTACTTAGTTGAAATTTTATTTAATGATTGTTAGAAGCATTTTGTTTTTTTCTTTTTGTATGATGAACATTTTTCTTTATTTTTTTATGCCAAAGTGCTCATCTAAAAAGTTATCCGATTGCAGTTAGGTCATGAAAACATATACATAAAAATTATATGTCATACCCCACACAAATGCGTGCTAATGTGCTCGTGTCAGATCTGGATAAAACTCGTGAATTCTTAAGTGCCTTGAGGTAGGTAACTAAACTTTAAAAAAAAAATTCCTATTACTAGACTATACGTTCTAGATTTTAAGCTTACTAATGAAATTTCATCATGTTTGTTTTGAATCAACCAAAATTTTTCAACACAAAGTGATCATGTATTTATCTTTAGAACAAAAAATGTTTTTTTTAAAAAAAATTGGGATATAGTTTGTACATGTGTGTGCAAGTGTCTCTCTCTACCCCCAAACTTAATATACACATTGTCCTCAATGTGAGAGTGTTATAGAAAGATCTGACCTATAAGTTGGAGAGCTAGACTGCTAGCATGGCTCGTAGTACGCCCCCAAACTTGAACTTGATGCACGCACTGTGTTCCTGAAAACGAAAAACAAATGGTGTGCCGAAAAACAAGAAATATGGAAAATAAATAGCTAAATAAACGTAAATAAGAAAATAAAAATACTATAATAAAAAGGATATGCAGTGGGGTGCCTCCTATGTGCACTAAGTTCTACGTCTTCAGCCAGACGAGGTATCCTCTCACTGCTGATCATCAGGTGATGCAGTCGAAGAGGTACCAGGTGCAGGAGATAAGCAGTCCAGGATGGCCTGTAGCATCACCTCATGTCGTGTAAACTGCGCCTCTAAACTATCTATCCGCTGATGGATCAGTAGGGTCGCATCTTTATCCTCCCGACAGATGTCTAATAGCTCATAGTGGAAGGAGGACAACTCTTTTAGCAGGTGCTGGTACTTAGTGGACCCCATGTCTGGCTGGTCCTCCTCCCACATAGGGCTCACTACCGGCTGTTCGGCACCGATCGGATCATCCGTCACATGCTCAGCAATAAGAATCTGCACTCAGGGTCCTCGAGGCATGTGGGACTAACTGAGGCTCCACTAGGCCCTCCCGAAGAATAGGTGGTCATTCACCGGTTCATCAATGGAAAGGTTTCTGATTCTCTTCTTCTTGAAAATGTAGCTGAGCAAGAAAGGGAAAAGGAGTCCCCATGCATTAGCCGTGGTGGTCTGTCGGCTATGTACATGGTCCCAGAACTTGTGTATCCGGCTCTAAATGACGGCTAGTATGGAGTACCAGTGACCCTGGTGAAAGATATAGAGGGCCTGTAGGAACTGATCCCTCCTCTGAGTCTTGTGCCCTAAAGGGCACACATTGCACTGAAGGATGGGTCCACAAACCACAGACGGGGAGGCAACTTCGATCGGCTCCCCGCATTATTGTGCCAGTCCGTATACTGGCCCATACACACGTCCTTCATGATGTGGGGCAGAGGGAACGAGTCTGGCTGCTCCTCTATATGGCTGTCCTCTGGAGGGGACTCATCACAACTGTGGAGGGCAGTGGCGAAGTCTGTGGTGGTTAGCTCTATGAATCTGCCCTAGACTGAGGAGGATAAGATCTATGGTCAGGTGCAGTCATAGGTCAGGTTCTCGTAGAAGCTGACCACGAACCGAGTGTATGCTGTCCAACAGACCGGCTTGAATAGCCGATTGGCACCCCGGGCCTTGAACTCTTGGACCGCCCATCTCGTGGTGTCCAAACTTTTGAAATTCTCATTGATATTGAAAGAGGTCTCGAACAAGATTTTGTGCTGCTCAAAACTCGGCCGGGTGGAATGGGAGCGGCTGCTAGAGGCTCAGGAATTGGAGACCATGTGTTTAGGAAAGATTGTGCAGCTTCTGGTGTGATTGCACTCAATCACAGTTGATGGCATGCTTGATTGCATAGATTTGAGGTGCGCTCGATCAGAAAGTACTAGCACTCGAGCGCACTTACTTAGACAATATGTCGAACAACAAATGTGCAACAAAAATTCGAAGCTGTAGAAAACCCACGAACTCGATCCTAACCCCCTGTAAATATGAAATAAAACAACCAACACACGAGATAAATACATAATGGGATGAAAATATAACTTAGCAACCCATGTGTGACAGTGTGCAAGTAAGTAGAATAAAAATGGGTTTGCAAACCATGTTGGATTTGGGGAATTTCAGGGGCGTGTGATGGGGTAAGGAGGAAGGTCGTGCTTGTAGGGGGTGATTCACGGTGGTAAGGTGGTGATGGTGGTGGAAGGGCGGTGGTTTGGAAGCAAAATACCGTGCACGACTAGGGTAGGTGCGACTGTGAGAGTGAGAGATACGCTAGAGCGTAATGTGAAGAAAATGAGTGTTTGTGAGCTGAGTAAGAATAAAAACCCTCACGTGCACTTGAGCGCATGGAATAGTGCATTTGATCGCACTCATGTGCAAGTGTGTGGTGGGATGTGCTCGTGCACTATGGAGTGCAGTGAAGGTGTGCTTGAGAACAAAGGAGTTGCGCTCGAGCACAAGGCAGAAATTGCTGATACTAATAAAAAGATAGAAAGGACCAAAATAATGAAACAACCAACGAGAGAAACTGCAACGATACAACTATACCATACTGTAGTGGCCTCAGTACTACTACCCTCGATAGAGGCACTCGAGCTATATTGTTATCAACATCTGAACCGTTCAAGCACTCTCTATAGTAGCTTCAGTGCTACTCTCTTTAGAGGGGGCACTTAGAGCCCACAACAGCTGCTTTATCTCCATTTGTTGTGTGGTTTGCAAAGTTTTATTGCTGTCCTTAATCACATCGTCATCCTCTGGCTCAACGTTTAATCTTGTGACACCATGTTTGAGGGTGGTCTCCAATTGATCAATGTGATGGACCTGGTAAACTTTCTCAACAACACTTTGCACCAAGCTTACATTAGAGCATTCATTATCATCTTTGGTTGATTTTAATGTATTAAATATTTTGAATTCTATCTCCTCATCATTCACCTTTATAGTGACAATGCCCTTTTCACACTAATATTTGTGTCAGCAGTTACCATAAAGGGTTTTCCTAAGATAATGGGTAGAGGTAATGGCATAGTACATTATTCTATATCTAATACAATAAAATTAACAGGTAAAATAAATTTACCTACTTTTACCAAAACATCCTCGAGAATACCTCTCGGTTGTTTGATGCTTCTGTCAGCCAAGTGCAAAGTGATGAAGGTTGGTTGAAGCTCCCCCAATCCTAGTGTCTCGAATACTCTGTATGGCAGCAGATTGACACTCGCTTCAAGATCCAACAGTGGATGCTCGAATAGTTGGTCACCTAGCTTACAAGGAATAGTAAAACTACTTGGGTCTTTTATCTTTGGGGGTAGTTTTCTTAATAGCACAACACTTACCTCTTTAATCAAGGCTATTGTCTCATGCTCCTAAAACTTCCTTTTATTAGTGCAACAGTCTTTAAAAAATTTAGCATATGCAGGAATTTGTTTAATTGCATCTAATAAAGGAATGTTTATCTCCACTTTTCTCAAAGTTTCGAAAATGTCAATCAGTTTATTTTATTTCTTTTGTTTAACTAACCTTTGTGGGAAGGGTGGTGGTGCATTTACCTTCTCCATCTCACTTACCTTAGATGTGGATGCTTTGTCTGGAGATGCTTGGGCAGGCTTATCGACGCCTATGATCTTTCCACTTCTTAGGGTTGTTACAGTATTCAGTTGCTGGTGTCCTCTTGGATTAGGTAGTGGTTGGGCTAGAAGCTCAACTTATTTTCTACTACTTAGTTCCTTAGCTAATTTCCCCATTTGTTCCTCTAGTCCTTGAATGACTTGATCATGTTTTGCAGTGGTTTGTCTCATCCCAGTCCGAAATTGTCTTGTTTCTTCAATGAACTGTTCATGTAAAGTCATCAACTGTTGGTGTTGAGATACCAACTACAGGTGCTGAGTTGCCATTTGCCTCACAAGACTCTCTAAGTCATTTTTCTTTAGTTTAGGAACAGAGTGGGCTGCTGGTTGAGAGTTTCTTTGTTGCCCTTGATTGTTTTGATTGTTGCTCTAAGAAACGTTTGGGTGATTCCACCATCCAGGGTTATAGGTGTTTGCATATGGATTGTTCTTCGGCAGGTAGTTGTTTGGTCCTACAAAGTTTGCTTGCTCGGAGTCTGTAGATGAATACAAGGGATATACATCAGTATTATTATCAAATTGGGAACATATCATACATATCTGGAGTGGTGTAGCTGGTGGATTAGGTGATGTATTTTGAGCGGCCATGGCTTTAACTAACAGATTAAGTTTCCTCTCCACTGCAGCTATTTGAGTAGAAGATCCTCCATTAAGGTTTACCTCACACATACCTTTGCTCTTAGTTACATGTCTACCTCGAGAGGAGAACTGCTGGGTATGTTCACTTAAGGTTTCGAAGAGCTCCATAGCTTATTCGCTGCTTTTCTCCATCAGCACTCCTCCACAACTTGAATTCCCAATACTTTTGCTAGGATCACATAAACCCTTATAAAAACTTTGTTCTATACACATTTTTCACTCTCACTCTCGCACTCTCTGCCCACTCTCAAACCCACTCACCATTGCACTCTCACTCACCACAACTCATTACCACTATACCCTAACATTCAACAACCCACACCACTGTCCCCTTTCCCTCTCTGCCATAAGGTAATCCCTAACCGCTTCCACACCACACACGGTCACTCCAATTATCCTACCATTTTCAGTAGTTTTTGAATTTTTTGTTGTTTTTAAGAATCACATTCATATCTACTGCTTGTTCTTTGGTTGTTTTTGGGTGCTTTGCAGGAGGTTGGAACATTTTAGGCAGTGTTGAGCTCAACTTAGTTCACAGGTCTCACACCACCTGTTTGATAAAACTCTTGATTGTGTGCGATCGAGCGTAGGGAGTAGTGTGATCGAGCACAGAGGCAGAGTATGATCAAGCGCACCATACTAAGATCGAGCGCACCTCTGCTGAAATTTTTTTTTTTTAGGATGCCAAAGCACACTGCCTCCACATCCCGTGCTTCGAGAAGCCGAGCACAGTCATCCCGGCCTACTTTTGAACAACGGGAGATCTTATTCGAAACCACATTCAACATAGACGATGATTTCAAAAATTTTGAAGCCACCCAATGGGCCATGCAAGAGTTCAAGCACCATGGCTTGAAGAGGTTTGATAGACGCTTAAATATACATATTTAAGCCCCCTTATTTACACTTGTTAGGACCTTTATTACGTTAATTTGGACTCTTTTACTCCATTTGTGTGTTTTACATGTTTTTATAGGGTCTTGGAGAAAAAGAAGCAGTTTTGGCACTTTAAGGAAGAAATCTAGAAGCCCTGGAGCACTCTCTGGACAAAGTGCGATTGAGCGCATTATGCACTGCGATCGAGCGCACATGCGATCGTGCGCACACTTGAAGGATCGAGTGCACACTGCGATCGAGCGTAAGGACACATGCGATCGAGCGCACATGTACGGGCGTGAACAGTAAACTGCAGAACCCTATTTTGAAAAGTATAGAATTTTCGTTTTAGGAAGGTTTAGGACTCATGGGTCTCTTAGGACTTCTCAAAGACCTATAAATACACTTGTAACTCACACACAAAAGACACCTTAGATAGAAAACACTTTTATCTTTTCTTTTACTTAGAGTGGAGAGCTTGGGAGAGAATTGACGCCTCTTCTCTTGGGTTTATTCTTCTCCCTTATGTTTTGTTTAATTATGTTTACTTCAGTTATTATGTGTAACTAACTCTCTTATAGGGCTCGATTGAAGCCCTAGTTATGCATTCCCATATTTTTATTCATTGATTAAATTTTTACCTATAGTTTATTATGTTACTTTACTTGATTAACACCTGTGCTTATTTAAATTCCTCATATGTATGTGTAAGGCTAACATATGCATGTGGTATGGATGTGTTAGTTAGATCAATTTGGATGACCGAGTTCTGGGTCTAACATTAGTAACAAGGGACCATCTTATCCGGATACCCGGGTTAATCAACATGGGAAACCGGGAGTAGATACCATGCCCTAGGTCTCATGTGGTTGTCGATTTCCACAGTACCTATGTTTTCTTGAGGAACAACTTAAGCAGATACCATGCTGAATCCCTTAAGGAAGAAAAGAGTTAGAGTAGATACCATGCCTAACTCGTTGCTTAGGGAAATCAATAGCTTAAGGAGTAGATACCATGCCCTTAGGTTGGCAACCAGTAGGTACACATAATAAAGGTAGTGCACTGATACCTTATACACATTGGGAATGTATGACTAGTGGTGGATATCAAAGCTCTATGTCTTTATTATTATCAAATCACCTTCCAACAAATATTTATCTCTTTTTACTTTTGAGAAAATAATTCTAAAAAGAAACTTTACCAATCCCTGTGGAGATGACCTTGCTTTCGCACGCTAGACTATACTGATGACCTTATGCACTTGCAAGTATAACTAGTACAATTATTCACCTATTTATTTAGGTAGATAAACGCACAACAAGTTTTTGATGTCGTTGCCTGGGATTGTGCTAAAAGTTCCTTTTAGGATTACTTTCATTTTATCATTATTATTATTTTATTTTTTACCATATTTTATCAAAACTTAATCAAAGTTGTTTTCTCTTTCAGGCACTTAAAAAAAAAACCCTACTTGCACTTTCTGTGGTATTTGCGATCGATCGCAAGCTCCTGTGCGATCGAGCGCATTTAGGGCAGAGAGCACCCGAGCAGCAGAGTTGCACTGAAACTGGTTGTTCTGCTTTATGCACGGACTTCGATCCCGACATCCGGAATTCTTTTCCCTTGATCCCGAGCTTGAATGGACCATCCGACAAAGGCTTAGGGACAACTTCGAGGAGAACGAAGAAGAAGTCAAGAATGAAACACAAATGACGGAACAGCTCGAAAACTAGCAACCACCTGCACGAGTTCCAATGAAGCAATCCTTCAACCCTCGGAACATAGATCAACCATCATGCATCGCATATCAACCTGAGGCGGCGGGAAATTATTACATATCTCCGCAAATCTTGAATGCCTTGACACATTTTAGGGGAACTCCTAATGAAGATCCACACTTACACCTCTGAGAATTTTTCGATCTTTGCAAGTTCCAGCACATACAAGGCTTAGACCAAGAAGGAATAAGGTTAATTCTATTCCCTCTTTCCTTGAAAGGTAATGCTAAGCTTTGGTATAATTCTTTGCCTGCAGTTTCCATCCACACTTGGGAGGAGTTGGCAAGCAAGTTCTTGAGGAAGTTCTTCCCAGCCCAAAAGACAAGACAAATGAGAAAGGAGATCCAGTCCTTCCAACAAAAGGATGGGGACCTCTTCTTCGAAGCATGGGGACACTTCAATAAATTGCTACTCAAATGCCCACATCACAACCTACCTCAAGATGAACTGGTACAAGCATTCTATGAAGGTTTAAATGATACTAATAAATGTATTGTTGATTCAGGTTGTGGAGGAGTCCTTATGGAGAAAAGCAGCGAAGAGGCAATGGAATTGTTTGAAACCCTCAGCGAGCACACCCAGCAATTCTCCTCTCGAGGTAGGCATGTAACCAAAGGTAAAGGAGTGTATGAGGTAAATATAAATGGAGGATCTTCCCCTCAAATGGCAGCAATGGAAAGGAAACTAGATTTATTGGTAAAAGCCATGGCTGCTCAAACTACCTCAGCTACACCACTATAGGTATGTGCAATATGCTCTCAATATGATCATAATACTAATGCTTGTCCTTTATCTGTAGATCCGGAGCAAGCGAATTATGTGGGACCCAACAACTATCCGCCAAAGAATAACCCATATGCAAACACCTACAACCCTGGATGGCGAAATCACCCGAATTTCTCATGGAGCAACAATCAAAACAACCAAGGACAGCAACGAAATCAACAGCCCACTGCTCATGCTAATTCCGAACCAAAAAGGAACGACCTCGAAAGTCTAGTAAGACAACTGGTGACATCACAAGAATAATTCATGACTCAGCAAAAACAAACCAATGCAGCACGTGAGCAAGCAATTCAAAAACTAGAGGTACAAGTGGGACAATTAGCTAAAGAGCTCAGTAGCAGAAAGCAAGGAGAGCTCCCAGCTCAAACACTACCTAACCCTGGGGGGCATCAACAATTAAACGTTGTGATATCCCTGAGAAATGGCAAGGTGATAGGGTCCGATGAGCTTACAGCATCGTCCAAAGAGACACCATCAGCATCAAGGGTAAGTGAGACGGAGAAGGTGAATGCTCCACCCTTCCCGCAAAGGTTAGTAAAACAGAAGAAAGTCAATAAACTAATTGATATTTTTGAAACCTTGCGGAAATTAGAGATTAATATTCCTTTGTTAGATGCCATTAAACAAATCTTTGCATATGCTAAATTTTTAAAAGAATATTGCACTAACAAAAGGAAGTTCAAGGAACATGAGATGGTAGCCTTAACTGAAGAGGTAAGTGCTGTGCTTTTAAGAAAATTACCACCTAAACTAAAAGATCCGGGTAGTTTTACTATTCCTTGCAGGCTAGGTGACCAGCTGTTCGAACATGCACTATTGGATCTAGGAGCGAGTGTCAACCTGCTACCATACAGTGTATACGAGACACTAAGTTTGGGGAAGCTTCAACCAACCGCCGTCACTTTGCAACTAGCTGACCGAAGCATCAAACGACCAAGAGCTATCCTTGAGGATGTGTTGGTAAGAGTAGGAAAATTCATTATACCTGCTGATTTTGTAGTCTTAGATATGGAAGAATGTACTTTGCCATTACCTCTCCCCATCATCCTAGGACGCCCCTTTATGATAACTGCTGACACTAATATTAGTATAAAACGGGGCATTATCACAATGAGAGTAAATGATGAGGGAATACAATTTCAAATGTTTAATACATTAAAATCGACCAGTAATGATGATAAAAATTCTAATATGAATTTCATGCAAAGTGTTGTTGAGAAAGCTTCTCAGGTCCATCGCACCATTACATTGGAGACTCTCCCCTACCATGAAAACACAAGAGTAGACATTAGGCCGAAAGAGGATAATGTGATTAAAGATGTGCACCTTTTCAAGGACACACCAAAACCTTCAAGTAAGTGTGCTCTACAAATTAAACCTCCTACACTTACTCATACTACTTTTCTTTATTATGTTGACCAGATGTCAAGATGGGAGATGAAGAAACTATCAACAGCACCTGAATCAGTACAGTATACAGCTGAAACACAAGCACTAGAGCTCCAAGAGATGGACTCTACGTGCCTCCTTCCAAACAACTAGCACGGTAGCAAGAGAGTGCTTGAGCAAAGTAAAAATTTGATCACCTATTAAGCTCAAGCACCTCTGGTAAGGTTAGTGGTACTGAGGCCACTAACAATTGGTAAGGTTGTATTGTTTCAATAAATCATTTTCTTTCAGCTAAGGTAAGTTTCTTTTTACTTGTGTCCATGTGCCATGCTTGCGATTGATCACACCCTCTAGTGCGATCGAGTGCAAGTATGCGATCGAGCGTGTCCTTAAAGCATGATCGAGCGCACAAGTGCGATCGAGCGCACCTCGCGTTCGATCGAGCGTACTCGAGGCAGAGACATTTATAAGTTTGAAAACAATCACTTACGCACACACCTCTCCAACTCTCTGCACACGTATTCACTCGCCCCTGCACATTTCCTCTCACTCTCACTCGCACACAAACCTACCCACATCTCCCTACCTCGCACCCAGCCACCACAACACCTCACCACCACTTTCCCCTCACCACCATACTCCGCCATCACCACCATCTACCCCCTCCTTGTTCACATTCCATCAAACATTGCACAAGGTACGTTACACACACACAAATTTTAAATAGAAACTGTGAAATTCATTTTACATACATGTTATTTTGTGTTTGATTATGTGGTTATTTGATTGCAGGGGGGTTAGGAACAAGTTCTACATTGGAAAACCATAGCTTGTCTGTTTGGTGCACATAAGCTGTTCAACATAAATCCTGACCGAGTGTGATCGAGCGCATAGATAGTGTGCGATCGAGCGCATAGCAGTGAGATCGATCGCAAATCAGCCAGAAGCTAAGCACCAGCATGTTTTAACCGTCTGTTTCCACGTCTGGCGCATCCAGCAGTCGTGCCTCCTCATCCCGGCCCAGCATCGAGCAACGAGAGTTGTTGTTCGAGATAGCTTTCGCCATCGACTACATATTCCGGCACATGGACGCCACGCAATGGGCCATCCAAGCATTCCGACTCCGAGGGTTGAAGAGGCTGTTTAAGCCGGTGTGTTCCACTGCCTACTCCCAGCTCGTAGTCCAGTTTTATGAGTATTTATCTTTCGACTGCAGCAGACCGGGAGTCCTCACCTCTTCAGTTAAGGGCATGCCCATCGAGGTGACTAGTGCTGATATTGCCACTGCTCTTCATTGCATCGATAAGTCTCCTCCTGAGGACACTGATATAGAGGAGCAGCTGGAGTCCTTTGCCCTGGCCGAGATCATCACAGACATGTGCAATGGACAGTATGCCGACAGGCATAACAATGCGGCCGGCTGGTCTAAGAAGCCTCCCAGACTGTGGCTCATCGATACGATCCTTTATCGTAATGTGTGTCCGTTGGGGCACAAGACACAACGGCGAGACCAGTTTCTCCAGACTTTATATGCCTTCCATAGAGGCCACTGGTACTCCATCCCGTCTGTCATTTGGAGCCAGCTACACAAGTTCTGGGATCACGTACATGGTCGTCAGACTACCACAGCCAATGCTTGGGGCCTCCCTTTCCCGTTCCTACTCACCTCCATCCTCAAGAAGAAGAGGATTAAGGGGACCCACAGTGACGAGCCAGTACGAGAGCATCCTGTCTTTGGGAGGGCTCAGTGGACACAGAGTATATCACACATGCCACGAGGCCCCCCAGTTCCTGCTCCAGCAGCTGAGCGAGTAGAGGAGGATCACATGGAGACCAAGGCCCCGGTCATGAGCCCGGTACGGGAGGAGGGCTATTCGGATATGGGACCCACCGAGTCCCAGCACTTCTTAGCTAAGCTATCCTCATTCCGAGGCGAGGTCGCTGCCACCACCACTCTTGTACATCAGCGCATCAACAATTTGGAGGCACGATTTACACGCCAGGAGGCCATGCTGCAGGTCATACTTGATCGCCTACCTCCAGCACCCGGTACCTCTCCGACTGCACCATCTGATGATCAGTAGTGAGAGAGTACCACGTCTGGCTGAAGACGTAAAACTTAGCGCTCATAGGAGGCACCCCAAAGCATATCATTTTCATAGTTTATTATTAGTATTTCATAGTTTACTTTTCTATTGTTGTTTATTACTTGTTTTCCATTTTATGTCTATTTTTCTTTCTTTTTCGAGGACAGCGTTAGTGCATCCGGTTGAAGTTTGGGGGCGTGCTACAAGTCATGCCAGCCATATAGCTCTCTATCTCCCAGGTCAGATCTTTCCATGCTATTTACACATTGGGGACAATGTGCATTTTAAGTTTGGGGGTGTGGGGACACATTCACACACTACACTATGCCCTATATTTTTATTTTTGTTGCTATTTTCATAGATAAATGCATGTTCATTCTGTCCAATAAACTTTTTTTTGTGATTTAAACAAAATGTTATGATTCGACTTCATCAGTGAGCTTAACACTTTGAACATATAGGTCAATAAGCATTGAGTGTCACGTCAAAAGGTGGAAAATTCTAAATAGTAGCATAAAAACCAGTTAGTTTCGTAGCCTTGTTGACTCGAGCTAGTAAGTCCTTAGGGGTGTCTCTACACCTAATGCCTTAAAACCATCTGGTTTGGGAGTCATTGGCTAAACACTCGTTACACGAGTCATAAAGAAAGCTTAAGGGAACTAACTTGGCAAAAATCTCGTAAATAAAAGTCTATGCCATATGTGTTGACTCTAATAGGAAGTTTGGTGAATCTTGAGTCATCGAAACACTACACGTTTGAATTTTTTGGAAACCCAATCTTCTATGTGCTAGTCACCACACACCAAAGTCAAACTTGTGATATCTTAAAATACCTCGTGAATATGATTTACGTTCAAAACTCTTATTCATTGCAGATATATGTTTACACTCGTTAAGCTTGCTCATGAATGCGCATCATAGTTTTGTGTTAAATCTAGATTTTTGATTGACATTATGAACATTGAATTTATCTATGTTTTCGTTTTAGGTTTTACATTCCGTATTGCTAAGGGACTAGCAATATATAAGTTTGGGGGTGTGATAGACGCTTAAATATACATATTTAAGCCCCCTTATTTACACTTGTTAGGACCTTTATTACGTTAATTTGGTCTCTTTTACTCCATTTGTGTGTTTTACATGTTTTTATAGGGTCTTGGAGAAAAAGAAGCAGTTTTGGCACTTTAAGGAAGAAATCTAGAAGCCCTGGAGCACTCTCTGGACAAAGTGCGATCGAGCGCACTATGCACTACGATCGAGCGCACATGCGATTGTGGGCACACTTGAAGGATCGAGCGCACACTGCGATCGAGCGCAAGGACACATGCGATCGAGCACACATGTATGGGCGTGAACAGTAAACTGCAGAACCCTATTTTGGAAAGTATAGGATTTTCGTTTTAAGAAGGTTTAGGACTCATGGGTCTCTTAGGACTTCTCAAAGACCTATAAATACACTTGTAACTCACACACAAAAGACACCTTAGATAGAAAACACTTTTATCTTTTCTTTTACTTAGAGTGGAGAGCTTGGGAGAGAATTGACGCCTCTTCTCTCGGGTTTATTCTTCTCCCTTATGTTTTGTTTAATTATGTTTACTTCAGTTAGTATATGTAACTAACTCTCTTATAGGGCTCGATTGAAGCCCTAGTTATGCATTCCAATATTTTTATTCATTGATTAAATCTTTGCCTATAGTTTATTATGTTACTTTACTTGATAAACACCTGTGCTTATTTAAATTCCTCATATATATGTATAAGGCCAACATATGCATGTGGTATGGATGTGTAAGTTAGATCAATTTGGATGACCGAGTCCTGGGTCTAACATTAGTAACAAGGGACCATCTTATCTGGATACTCGGGTTAATCAATATGGGAAACTGGGAGTAGATACCATGCCCTAGGTCTCATGTGGTTGTCGATTTCCACAGTACCTATGTTTTCTTAAGGAACAACTCAAGCAGATACCATGCTGAATCCCTTAAGGAAGAAAAGAGTTAGAGTAGATACCATGCCTAACTCATTGCTTAGGGAAATCAATAGCTTAATGAGTAGATACTATGCCCTTAGGTTGGCAACCAGTAGGTATACATAATAAAGGTAGTGCACTGATACCTTATACACATTGGGAATGTATGACTAGCGGTGGATATCAAAGCCCTATGTCTTTATTATTATCAAATCACCTTCCAACAAATATTTATCTCTTTTTACTTTTGAGAAAATAATTTTAAAAAGAAACTTTACCAATCCCTGTGGAGATGACCTTGCTTTCGCACACTAGACTACACTGATGACCTTATGCACTTGTAAGTATAACTAGTACGATTATTCACCTATTTGTTTAGGTAGATAAACGCACAACAAGGTTGTTCAAGCCTGTCTGCTATACTGCCTACATCGGATTCCTGGTTCAGTTCTATGAGAACCTCTCATTCGACTGCAGCAGGTCGGGTGTCTTGTCCTCATCAGTTCAAGGCAAGTACATTGATGTGATATCTTCAGATATAGCTCTTGCCCTCCATTGCCATGATGACTATCCACTTGAGGGTAGCCAATTGGATGAGCAACCAGAGTCATTTTCACTTTCCACCACCATTGAGGACATATGTGTCGGGCAGTATGCAGACAGGCACAACAATACCGGGAGTCGGTCCAAGTTGTTTCCATAACTCTGGCTTGTGGATTCCATTCTACAGCATAATGTGTGCCCTTTGGGACACAAGACTCAGAGGCGGGACCAGTTCCTCCAGGCATTGTATGCCTTCCATAGAGGTCATTGGTATTCCATCTCTATGATCATTTGGAGCCAGATCCATGCACGCCAAGTCATCACTGCTAATACTTGGGGGATTCCGTTCCCGTTCTTCCTCAGCTACATTTTCAAGAAGAAGAGAATTAAGGGCTCCTCCATCAATAGACCAGTCAAAGAGCACCTCTTCTTTGGCAAAAGTAAGTGGACCCAAAGCCAGTCACATATGCCCAGAGGACTCCGAGGGTATGCACCTGCTGCGGAGAGGGTGAAGGATGATCCTATAGAGGCTGAGGACCCAGCAGCTAGCCAGACATGGCAGGAGGACCATACTGACATGGAACCCACAGATTACCAGCACATTCTTGAGGAGATGTGCTCCTTCCGGTGTAAGATAGTTAATATTCATCGAGAGGATCGGGAGGTTATATGCCTAGTTCATCAGCGCATAGATGGGTTAGAGGCACGTTTTACGAGGTAAAAAGTGATGCTCCAAACCATTCTAGATCGACTACCTCCCGCCCCTGGTGCCTCATCTTCCACACCACCTGGAGACCATTAGTGAGAGTGGTGCACCGTCTGGCTGAAGACGTAAAACTTAGTGCTCATGGGATGCACCTCACAGCATATCCTTTTGTTTTTATTATTTTTCACATTTCTTGTTAGTGTTTACTTTTATGTTGACCTTTTGTTTTTCTCATTACTGTTTAGTTTAAGTATCTTTTGTTTTCCAATATTACTGCCGTTTTTCTTTTTCAGGGATAATGTGTGCATCAGTTCAAGTTTGGGGGTATGCTATGAGCCATGCCAGCCAACTAGTTCTCCATCTCCCAGATCAGATCTTTTCAAGTTATTCACACATTGGGGACAATATGTAGTTTAAGTTTGGGGGTATGGGAGACACATTTATACACACTCTGTCCCAGCTTTTTTTTATTTATTATTATTGAAAAGATAAATGCATGTTCTTATTATTTTAAAAATTTCAGTTGCTCTAAACGAATATTGTGATAAGATTTCATCAGTAAGCTTAAAATCTTGAACACATGGTCTAATAATAGAGTTTTAAAAGTTTAGTTACTTACTTTAAGGGATTTAAGAATTTGCAAGTTTGATCTAATCTGATACGAGCACATTAGCGCATAATTGTGTGAGGTATGACATGTAATTTTAATATGTATGTTTTCATGGCTTAACTGTAACCGGACGACTTATTAGATGAACACTTTGGCATAGAAAAATAGAAAAAAAAATTTGTACAAAAAGAAAAAAATGCTCATAATGATCATTAAATAAACTTTTCACTGAGTAACTGGACCTTTTGCCTCAGTAAGTGTTGTGAGTTTTAAATTACTCGCAAGCGAACGAGTCGTTTGCAATATAGCGCTGTGCAAGTGCGAGGTCGAATCCACAGGGAATTGCGTTGTGAAAATATAATTTAATCTAAACTAACTCTATTTTAACCTAGTTCCGAATTTCAAATGATAATTTGCAAAAGAAATTAAAATTAAACTAAATTGATTTTTAAAAACTAATAATTAAAACACTAAGGTTTCCAAATCCACCCAACCGAAGTTAAGCATATATGTTCTAAAAATATAGCCTATCAAAACATTCCATGAATCCAACTATAAGACAAAAAACAAAGAATATCCCAACTAAACCAAAAGCATTCAATGTATCCACTCTCAACAAATCACAAAGGAAATCCAATTTAATCGAAAAGCATTCAATGTATCCATCAGATGAAACACAAGGAATATCCAACAGACAATTTAAACTCAATCAATTATAAGATTAACTCAAATAATTGACAGAACATTTATACTAAAAATTGTCAGATTTATACAAGCAAATCTGAACTACTACTTCAAACAATGGCGGGGCTTCATCTTCAACCTTAGCTGAAGAGTCTAGCTACTCATAACTATGAAACTACAATTCATAATAAAAGTGCTAAACATTTAAACTAAAACAACTAAATGTAAAGAAATAAATAAATAACTTTACATGAGAGAAATTCCACTCGCTAACGGGCGGCACTTCCCCTTGTGGTGACAAAGCCTTCGAGATCCACCAGAATGCTAGCGGACGTCCACGGGCAAACACCAAAGTGGCTCAGGAATTGTACACTGAATGATGAAGTAGAGTGGGTCTTATATAGGCAAATACCACAAGTGGAATGTGTTTCCAATCTGATGTGGGATGTGGGATATAGAAATGTGTTTCCAACCGATGTGGGATGTTGGATTTAAGTTTTCAAATGCCCTTCAAAACTTCTGTTCACGCTGAAATCTCGCACAGCCCGCATAGCTTGACCTTTGTCTATTAAAACGGCCATAACTTTCTGTAGAAAAATTATTTTTACGAGCCGTAAAATTCTACAGAAAATAGACTTCTGGATCTTTCTAAGCATATATAGCTCATATCCTGGTTCTTCTTGAATCAATACAGTTTAATTTTCAAAGATGATTGATCTGTACGGGAAATTCTGGCAATTTTAGTGAAACTCTTTTCCCAGTGCTTGTAAACCTGAAAAACAATGAAAACAACTCAAAGTAACAAATTCCTAAGCTAACAAATGTAAATTAAGTGGTCAAAATATGCAATATTTTTCACTCGTCAAATACCCCCAAACTTACATTTTGCTCGTCCCTTAGCAAAACAAAATAAAAAACTAAATGAATAACAAAGATTATAAAGATAAGTTCAGTATTCATGGTATCCAAAAATTTAAGGAGCATTCAAAATCATGAGATTCATTCATGACCAAGCTTAAATAAGTCAAACCCATCTTCACAATGAATAAGAATTTAAAACTTAATTACTTACAAGATGCATGGTAAGACATCACAAGCTTGAATCAGTGTAAAATGAATTAGCATATACAAATGAGGTTTCCAAATAACTTCAATGTACAAGGTATTCAAATCTCAAGATCCATAGAATTTCTCGTCGGAAAAAACAATGAAGGTATATATATATTTTTTTTAACATAAGGCTCTGCTATGTTTAGTTCCCTTAAGCTTTCTAATTGACCCATGTAACGAGTGTTGAGTCAATGACTCCCAAACCAGATGGTTTTAGGGCATTAGATGTAAAGACACCCCTAAGGACTTACTAACTCGAATAAAAAAGGCTACGAAATTAAACCAGCCTTAATACTACCAAGCAAAATTCCACCTTTTGACGTGAACACTCACTGCTTACTGAGGCAAGAGGTCCAGTTACTCAGCGAAAAGTTTCGCAATGATCATTATGAATAAAATTCCCACCTTTTGACGTGAACACTCACTGCTTACTGAGGCAAGAGGTCCAGTTACTCAGTGAAAAGTTTATTGATGATGATCATTATAAATATTAGTAGTATTAGTTGTTTTTTTTTTTTTTTTATATATGCCCAAGTGTTTATCCAACAAGTCATCCGGTTTCAGTTAAGACAAGGAAACGTATACATTCAACTCACTTGTCATACCTCACACAAATATGTGCTGATGTGCTCGTGTTAGATTAGATCAAACATGTGAATTCTCGAAAATACCTAAAGTAAGTAACTAAAGTTTAAACTCTATCATCAGATCATGTGTTCAAAGTTTTAAACTCACCAATGAAATCACATCACAATTTTTCAGAACAACCAAAATTTTTAGACGAACATGAACATGCATTTATCTTTACGACAAAAAGACAACAAATTATGACAAAGCGTGTGATGTGTCTCCCATACCCCAAACTTAAATTACACATTGACCCCAATGTGTGACTAATATGGAAAGAGCTGACCTGAGATATGGAGAACTATCTGGACTGGTATGGCTCATAGCATACCCCCAAACTTGAACTGAAGTACGCATTGTCCCTGAAAAATAAAAAAATTGGAAAACAAAAAATACTATAAACAAACATTAATCATAAAAATGCGAAATAATAAATAAATAAACAAAAAAGATAAGCTGTGGGGTGCCTCCCATGAGCGCTAAGTTTAACGTCTTCAGCCAGACCCAACATTAATAAACATGCCCAACTAAGTGCTCAACCATCTGATCAATAAATGGGAATGAAAAATGATTAGGCCTAGTGGCAGCATTCAACTTACGGTAGTCTATACTCACTCTCTTTCCTGACTGAACACGAGTTGGCACCAACTCATTGTCCTCATTCTTCACTACTGTTAATTCAGCATGTTTGGGCATGAATTGAATTAGGCTCACCCACTCACTATCAGAGATGGGATAAATGATCCCTGCCTCTAACAGCTTAATATCTTCTGCCCTCACAACCTCTTGCATAGCAGGGTTGAGCCTTCTTGTGGCTCCCTCGATGGCTTGGCATTCTCCTCCAACTGTATCGTGTGTATTACTAACGAGGGGTTGATTCCCTTGACATCCTCAATAGTCTAGCCTATAGCTTCCTTATGCTCTCTTAAGATGTCCAATAATTTCTCCTCTGGAGCATCACCCAAATCTAAAGCTATCATTATAGGCAAAAATCTGCTGGACTTAGGAACTTATACTTAAGATTGTCCGATAAAGGCTTAAGTTCCTTCTTGGGGGGTTCAGGTGTTGTGGTTTCCTCCGTCTCACTGATCTTTTGAGGAGCAGACTCCAAAGTAGCATTTGCTTGCTCAAACAACTTATCTAAATCCAAATCATCTTCAAATTGAGCAAAGTATGCCTCCAAAATGTCCTCAGACTTCCCTTCTTTCTTGGGCGCTTGTAGTCTCTCAGGGTAAGGCGCTTTAGGTAAAAACGACCTAGAGAGATCATTAATAATAGGTGTGGCTGTAGATGGCTCAACATCTCTCATCTCATTGTTGCCACTTTCTTGCCCTTGGTGCATAGCAGGGTTCTCTTTCACTTGATTGTGCACTTGTCTCCCAGACCTCAATGGGATAATTGATTGCACTTGTTCCTGCCAATGCATAGGAGTTAATAAATTTCCCACCACAAACTGTTCCTTTGGGTTAGGATCAGTTTGACTGGGAAACGTTCCTTCCTCTCCTTCACCCACGTAACTTGCGATTTGATCAATTTGACTCTCTAGCGTGGCAATCGCTTGGGTGTTTTCTATTGTTGCACTCATCACTTCACTCATAGATTGACTAGTCATTTTCATGAAATCATTGAGAGCGTCCTCCAATGACTGTGAAACCGACGCTGGCGCTTGAATGAGAGCTTGGTAAGTGGGTGATGGTGCTGGATAAGTTGAGTGACCATAACTTGGAATTGGTGGAGGAAATTTGGGAGGGTATTGATTGTGAGCATGATAAGGGTCTCCTCTCTGATTCCTCAGTTGGTTCTGCGTCCATGAAACATTAGAGTGGTCCCACCATCCTGGATTGTATGTTTCAGAGTAAGATCCATTTAATTGCCAACAACACTCATTGAAAGCATTCATTTATTCTATAAGATACTCGGCAAAAGCCGACATTGATGGAAAATTTTGTGCTAAATACAGAGGACTAGCACAGATGGAACAGCTATCAACATTGAATGTGTTGGCAGCATTGAGGGACGGGCCGATCATTTTAATGAAATCCTTGAGGGCATCCTCTAAAGACTGTGAAACCGGCGCTGGATTCATCCACATTTTTTTAAAAAAAATAAAAAAGATAACTAACTAGTAGAAAAATAAAATCATTTTAGACAAAAAAAAATTTCATAAACTAAACGATTCCCCGGCAACGGCGCCAAAAACTTGTTGTGAGTTTTAAATTACTCGCAAGCGCACGAGTTGTTTGCAATATAGCGCTATGCAAGTGCGAGGTCGAATCCACAGGGAATTGCGTTGTGAAAATATAATTTAATCTAAACTAACTCTATTTTAACCTAGTTCTGAATTTCAGATGATAATTTGCAAAAGAAATTAAAATTAAACTAAATTGATTTTTAAAAACTAATAATTAAAACACTAAGGTTTCCAAATCCACCCCACCGAAGTTAAGCATATATGTTCTAAAAATATAGCCTATCAAAACATTCCATGAATCCAACTATAAGACAAAAAACAAAGAATATCCCAACTAAACCAAAAGCATCCAATGTATCCGCTCTCAACAAATCACAAAGGAAATCCAATTTAATCGAAAAGCATTCAATGTATCCATCAGATGAAACACAAGGAATATTCAACAGACAATTTAAACTCAATAAATTATAAGATTAACTCAAATAATTGACAGAACATTTATACTAAAAATTATCAGATTTTGTACAAGCAAATCTGAACTACTACGCCAAACAATGGCGAGGCTTCATCTTCAACCTTAGCTGAAGAGTCTAGCCACTCATAACTATGAAACTACAATTCATAATAAAAGTGCTAAACATTTAAACTAAAACAACTAAATATAAAGAAATAAATAAATAACTTTACATGGGAGAAATTCCACTCGCTGACGGGCGACGCTTGCCCTTGTGGTGACAAAGCCTTTGAGATCCACCAGAATGCTAGCGGACGTCCACCGGTAAACACCAAAGTGGCTAAGGAATTGTACATTGAATGATGAAGTGGAGTGGGTCTTATATAGGCAAATACCACAAGTGGAATGTGTTTCCAATCCGATGTGGGATGTGGGATATAGAAATGTGTTTCCAACCAATATGGGATGTTGGATTTAAGTCTTCACATGCCCTTCAAAACTTCTGTTCACGCTGAAATCCCGCACAGCCCGCACAGCTTGCCTTTGTCTACTAAAACGGCCAGAACTTTCTGTAGAAAAATCATTTTTACGAGCTGTAAAATTCTCCAGAAAATAGACTTCTGGATCTTTCTAAGCATATATGGTTCATATCCTGGTTCTTCTTGAATCAATACAGTTTAATTTTCAAAGATGATTGATTTGTACGGGCAATTCTGGAAATTTTAGTGAAACTCCTTTCCCAGTGCTTGTAAACCTGAAAAGCAATGAAAACAACTCAAAGTAACAAATTCATAAGCTAACAAATGTAAATTAAGTGGCCAAAATATGCAATATTTTTCACTCATCAGTAAGCAGTGAGTGTTAACGTCAAAAGGTGAGAATTTTGCTCATAATGATCATTAAATAAACTTTTCACTGAGTAGCTGGACCTTTTGCCTCATTAAGCAGTGAGTACTCACGTCAAAAGGTGGGAATTTTGTTTAGCATCATTAAGACCAGTTAGTTTCGTAGCCTTTTTAACTCAAGTTAGTAAGTCCTCAGGGGTGTCTTTACACCTAATGCCCTAAAACCATATGGTTTAGGAGTCATTGGCTAAATACTCGCTACATGGGTCAATTAGAAAGCTTAAGGGAACTAAACATGGTAAAAATCTCATAATAAAAGAAAAGAAGGAAATAAAACTACGCTATTTTTTTTTCATCCTGATTGGAAATTCGGTGAATCTTGAGACATGGAAACACTACATATTAGAGTTATTTGGAAGCTTCATTTTTTATGTGCTAGATCATCTTATACTGAGTCAGACTTGTGATACCTTAGCCAACCTCGTGTAAGTAATTAGATTTTAAAACTCCTATTCATTGTGAAGATGGATTTGTATTTTAAGCTTGCTCATTGAATGAACATCATGGTTTTGTGTGCAACCTAAATTTTTGGATACCATGAATGATGGATTTATCTATGTGTTATTTGTTTTCAGTTAGTTTTTAGTTTAGTATTGCTATGGGACTAGCAATATGTAAGTTTAAGGGTGTAATAAGTGCTTAAATATTCGTATTTAAGCCCCTTAATTTACATTTATTAAGTTCCTAGTTGTGTTATTTCATGCAATTTTATTTTTTTATGTGTTTTCTGTGTTTTACTAGGTTATTGAAGAAAATAGAGCATTATCTAGTTTGGAGAACAAAAACTGGAAGAACTAAAAACGGTACATAGTACGATCGAGCACAGAAATGTGCGATTTAGTGCACCAGCACTCGTGCGAACAAGAAGAAGGCTTGAGCGCACCTTGCAATCGAGTGCACCAGTGTGTGATCGAGCGCACACGTGCAGTAAAACGGCAGAACCTATTTTGGAAAGTAGGGTTAGGGTTTTGTTTTACGAGTTAGGGTTTCTAGAAGTCCTTAAAATCTTATAAATAGGCATGTAAAACTCAGAAACCAGATCTTCTTTAGTTTGAGCTTTCGGAGAAGAGATTTGGATAGAAAAATTGACGACTCTTCTAGCCAGTATTTTTTCGGGTTTCTTTTTTCCTTTATTTTATTTATGAAGATGTTTAACATCAGAACCATGTGTAACTAACTTATTAGTAGGGCTCTGTTGAAGCCCTAATTATGTTTTTCCATATATGAATATTGTTGCCTTTGTGATAGCTATATTATGATTCTTAACTTGATTAATGCTCGTTTTATTGAATTCCTCATATATGTTTACCTGATCAACATATGCATGTGGTATGGATTAGTTAGTTAGACCAATTTGGATGACCGAGTTCTGGGTCTAACAATAGTAACAAAAGAAATCCACGCTGGATTCTTGGGTTAATCAATATGGAGAATCGGGAGTATATAACATGCCCTAGGTCTTGTGTGTTTGTCGATTTTCATAGATAATATGCTCTCTTAAGGAACAACTTAGCATACAACATGCTAAATCCCTTCAGAAAGAAAAAGGTTAGAGTATACACCATGCTTAACTCGTTGCTTAGGAAAATCAATAGCTTAAGGAGTATACACCATGCCCTTAGGTTGACAACATTAGGTATTCATAATATGACTAAAGCATTGGTACATTGTTTTATTGGGAAAATATGATTAGTAGTGGATATCAAAGCCCTATGATTTTATCATTATCAATTCAAACTCAATACTTATTTCTATCATTTTATATTACGAATTTAATTTTAAATCGAACTTTACCAATCATTGTGGAGATGATCTCGCATTTTGCACACTATACTACTAAGTTGACCTTGTGCACTTGCAAGTAAAACTGTTCAATTATTTATGTATTAATTTAGGTAAATTTTTGCACAACATATTCCAATCAGTCACTGGATTGAAGTAAAAAATACTTCTTGTACTTAAGCTTTCTACTATCCGTACGATAGCACGAAATTAAGTTGTTAAAACGTTTTTTGAATGTGAAGTTTGGTTCAGGTTGTTTTTTTGTGAAGTAGTTTGGGTTAGACAACAATAAAAAAAATATCATCCAAAACATTTGCTTGCACAATAATTTGTTTTCCTAATCTCTAATGTATTTGCAAAACTTACACAATTTATTTTCTCAATCTTAGGAGAAAAAATTAGTGAAGAAGTGAAATGGACATCACAAGATGAAAACCCTATGACGTAGGAGGATGTACTACTTGAAGTTTTAGGGCCTATGTCAAAATATTTTCGTGGAAAAGGGGCTAGAAAGCAAAAGTTGTTATAAAAAATGAAATCATAACTCAAGCGATGAATCAAAGGCATAAACAATAACAAGAGAGAGTTGTAGAGCTTAAGAGAGAGCTAGAAGGTGTCAATGAAAAGATTACGGTTGAATGATATGAACGTGCAGTTGAAAATGATTACCTTCGGAAAGAGTTTAGAGCTATGTTAGATGCTCGCCTTACGGAGCCATCTCAATCTCAAGTAAGTAATTTGTATTTAATAAATACGAGGTTTAATTGAAGAATAAAAAAAAATCAAACTGCAAACAATACACCTATTTAATTAAGGAAGAGGAAAAATGAAAACCACTCAACTAATGAAATCAATCAAAACATAACACTAGCTAGACAAATAGTACACCAATGAGAAAATATATCTAGGTCTTTTCTTTTCTGAAAAAAAAAATGAATGATAGATATAAGAGAAACATACAAAATAATTATGGAGAAAGAAAAGAAGAGAACTTGAATTAGCAAATAGATATGTCTGTTATAACGTGTTGCCTTTAATTACACTATCTCTCACAGTTTAGTATTTACAGTTATGCAAATCTTATTGATGACATCTAATATCATTGATGATGTTGCTTTCTTAATATCTTGGATTTATGATGCTGCTTTCACAATTCAATATCTGCCTATAATTTCTTGTCTCTAAATCTTTTTGATGCTACCTTTTTACACTACAAGGTGAACAACACTAACTTCATTTCTTCATGCTCTCCATTATGACTATTTTATAGATCAAACATGGGGTTATTGTAGAATCTTCGTTAGCTTCTTTCTAACTTAGCTGATGAGCATCATTATGAATGCTTGTCCGTAATATTTTCTTTAGCTTATGGCATTCTACTAAATTTCATAAAGCATTTTATTCCATAACAGAAACCTGAGTTATTAGAGTTTCAATATCAAAATTGAGTCCATTTCCTATTGGCATCTCATGATGCTCTTGTATGTGTTTTTAACAACTAAATTTGTAAGACAATGCGTTCACCATTTAATGAAGATGCTAAGCAATTTACTTTCTCTTCAAAATATTTATCAAATTAGCTTAAAATAGTTGGTACTTTCTACAGGAAAATCTCCCTAGTGTAGTTGAGAATGAATTTATGTAGGTATTGTCCTATTGTATATATTATTGAGCATGGGATTATACAAAGAGAAGATATTTATTCTCGAAAAAATCCCACAGCTGGATGCCTTCCATTTGTGATTTTTTTAACTTATTAGACACACTTTTCATTTTGTTTATTGAAAGCCTTGGTTCGATCATACATGAAAATAGTGTTCCAAAATGGAAAGGATGTGTTCTTAACATATTAAATGTCTGAAAGAATGGATGTAAAAAGAGAGAGAAGCTATTACTATTTTCATAATTATTATTATTTTGATAAATTTTTACATATTATCAGTGTTTGTTTGGGGTCCTAGAGAGAGGAGGAAAACAAAAGGCACAACAAATTATAGTAAATTTAGTGTAATTTTTCCTAGAAACAGTAGACCATAGAAATCTGTGTGGTGTCTCGGAACCCTTTCATAAAGTAAATTTAGTAAGGTGATTAGTTTGTTTCCTGCTCATATGTGGACTTAGCAAATTATATGTTGTATAGAGGACTTGGTTCTTCTTTTGGATAGACCATTGATGCTACAGTAGTATTTGATTTAAGAACTTTGGAGAGGATCGTGACCATCGAGGGTATAGTCTGATTATGACTGACAATTTCTTTTGATGGTTTGGTTGGATAATCTTGCCATATATATTATTTATAATACCTAGAGAAATTTATTCTCAGACAAATAGCTTTTAAGAATATAAGCTATCAAATAATCAACTCTAGCTTTCGGTGTTGTTATTAATAAGAACTCTGATGACACACCATGAATCATTGACACATGCAGATTTTTTATGTGGAAGATCCAAAACATGTTTTTAGAGGGTATAATATATTTCTAGGTTAGGTTAAATGATGGAATTTGGTGCTCCACCGTGTGCACTCATAATACACAACTAAATCTCATTCCATTAAGATTTAATTATTGGCAACTTAGTTCTATTTGATTTGGTTCTTTCTCTTATCTTGTTGGAATGAATTATTTATTTTAACACTTTTTTTTTCCATTATGGTGTAGGTGTAATGTTGAAAGATGTTAGATTGGAACTGAGCTGGGAGGGTGGGCATGCCATTTGTTTTTTTGGTGGGGTATGAAATTCTTATAATCTTGAACCATGGATATACATTATAGGTTCAAGCATGATAGGAGATATTTGGATATGACTACTCCATATTTGATTTAACTAGATATTTCAATGTTTTGTTTAGGTATTTTTGTACGAAGTAAGTTGAAAAGGCGCAAAGTTGTAAAATATTTTGATATAGCAATATTAGTGAAGCTAAACTTGGATTCCATAATTGAATTGGCTAATTAAGTCTCTTGACTTTTGTAAAAACTTGCTAAAGCATTTTTATCTATGCTTTAAAAGCATTTTAGAGTATAAAATTATCTTGATTTGTACATATGTTGTAATAAGTTCAAAATATTGATTATTAATTATGTATAAACAATATAAATTTTTTCGATTTAATGAATCAAACCCATTTAGCAATGACGTTCTACACCTTTTTCAAAAAGGATATTAGTGTTGCGTACACGTGTTCCACAATGGCCACAAGTTGTTATATATACGTTGTCGTTGCCTAAACCTGTATCGCAATGACACGTTGTAGCTGCTTAAGCTTGTCACACAATAACTCGTTATTGTTGCCTAAGCGTTTCCCGCAATGACGCGCTGTCATTGCCTAAACAAGTTTTGCAATGACGCATAGCCGTTGCCTAAACTTGTTATGCAGCTATGCGTTGTTGTTACCTAACCTTTTTCGTAAAGATGCATTAGTGTTGCCTAAACGTGTACAAAAACTACAAGTTATCATTGCCTAAACCTATACCGCAGCAACGCGTTGTCGTTGCTTAAGAGAGTTATGCAATGACTATATGTTGTTGCGAAACAATATAGCAACGACCTTTTTCATTGCAAATTTGTAATGATTTTTTTTTATTAACTATTGGAAATAAAAATTATTTTGCAATGGCCCGTTGTCATTTCAAATAATGAGCTATGGAAACAACTACTTTCTCGTTGCGAAATACTTTACGTAACAAGCACCAGAGTAATGACTAGTTGTTGCGAAAATGCTTTAGCAATGATATTCTGAACTTTGGCAACAACAAAATCAATTTTATTGTAGTGCTAGTAATGCCTAGTTCTATTTGGCGTTGGTCATCTGAGATGCGTGATCAATTCTTCGAGTCGGTGTTGAAGAGCAACGTACTCGGCTTTGCTGATAGGGGCATCTAGATTTGTCTCCAGGACTTCTCGTCAGGCTACTTGGTTCGAATGCAAGCTAGGTTGCTGATTGAGTGGGGCCTGCTCTTCGTTTACCTCGAGTTGATTGTTGTTTCCTAAGGTAAGATAAGGATTTTTCCCTTCTATCAGAGGTGGAGGCGGTGGTAATTTGAATAGGTTCACTTCAGAGGTCGTTTGGGTAGTATTTCGTGTTGGATTTTTCTTGGGCGGTATTTTCAACAGAGATCAGATTTGTTCGCGTTCCTATGGACGACACCAATTCTATTGATGCCGAAAATAGGTCAGGGTCTTGCTTGGGTCTGGTTTGGTTGGTCATTGGAGTCAGGTTTGGATTGGTTTGATTAGGTGTCTACTGATTTGGGGTGATAAGGTGCAAGTTGGTTCCAAGGTAGCTGAAAAAAAGCCAACTTCGAAGTATTGTTTCTCTGGAGAGATCCCTATGATGGTTAAGTTAGAGTAGGTGGTAGGAAGAGCTAAAATAGTAAAAAGATGTTAGATATGAATTAATATTTAAGGGGCCCCCATTTATAGGGCTCAAGTAAGGTCGAGATTACCAGTTTACCCATGTCATTCTTTGGTAGGAGGGTATATTTGTCATACATCAAGTCCTACTCTCGCTGCACTAGGTAAGAGCTTAAATATTTTGGAGCAAATGTAGCACATGGGTCGGGTACATGCTATCAATTCTCATCAGTAAACCTAGCTGTTTGAAGTTTGAACTTAATTTGCTTTAAGGAAAGGAACATTTTGGTTATTCAATGCAAGATTTAGTGTTGGGCATGGAAACACATCGCCAATTCGTAATTTATAGTAATAATATTATACGAAGAGCTATAATAAAAGTGTTGCATGTGATGCATATGAAATTTGATCAAATGAATGAATAGCAAATTCTTCGGTGGAACTCTTAGTTCATTAATTAATAGAATAGGGAAAGGAAATTTCTCATCATGTTGAATTATACATTCAATGCTTTAATTTATGCTGTCAATTGTCATGATATGTTATTTGCATCAGGGAAGCGCATCCATGTTCTTGAAAATGAGCTCCTCTTCAATTCAAAGGAACGTGTAATGTAATCCCCCCTTTTTATTACAAAAGTTCAATTACACTATAATTAAATACAAACTTTTACTCGACAATATTATTAGATATAAAATAATGCGCGATATCAATAGGCAATATATATCATTGTTAGGATTTTATCTTTAAAATCCACGTATTCGAATTTTAGACAAAATCAAAATCACAATAGTTAAATAGACAATTAAAATAAAGAGTAAAAGCAAAACAATTTAACGTGGTTTGACAATCTCTTTACTTACGTCCACCAACAAACTCACTACTTACAACCCAAAACCCCAATACACCCGAAACTCTCATCATAGCTTTTGTAGTAAACTCTTTTGATTTTGCATGTTTCAAACTTTCTCTGGGACATTCTTTATGTAGAGAATGTTTTCCTAACACTACTAAGAAAAGAACAACATAAAAAACTACTTCTACTCCTACCAGAATAAAGAACCATCCAATAGGAAATTACTACTATTCTTATCAAAACAAGCAACTACAAAATAGGAAACCACTTTTTCCAAACCAATTAGAAGTACTCTTTGTGGGGAAATAAGGTAAAATCCTAACAATCATAATAAAAATAAATATTAAATCCACATAAACACTAATGGAGATTGGGGCCGAGTACAAGACTAATTAGGGCGACTTCATCCTTGTCCTCGTCTCTATATCGGTTCAAGATTTTTAAAAATCTTTGTTCCTATCCTTGCGGGGATAAAACATATATCCTTCAACACCATTCTGATCGAAGAGTGTTAAGGGCTAGTCTTCGTTGAGTATAGGGATTTTGCCATCCCTACGACCCGCAAATGATCCGAAGATCCCTTGGACATGTGAAATTTAGAATGTATTTAATGCTATTAAATGTAATAGATTTAATGCACATTAGTTTAAAATTTGTTTCCAAATATACCTTGTATATTTGTTTATAATATTATATATTTACAAGCATGTACGTAGATATGTATTTGTGAATTTATATGTATGTATATATATGTATGCGTATGGATATATCTATGCATGTATACATTTGTGTATGCATATTATGTGTGTATGTATGTATGTGTATAAATATATATGTGTGTATAAAGATATATTTGATAGAATAAAAAGTAGTTAAATTACCATCAAACGTTGCTTATAAACATCTACAAAACATATTATTCCTAAAACTGATTTAGTACATTGAAACTGCACGTATATGGACACAAAATCAGCCAATCAGGTATATTATCTGCTTAATTGTGACAACTAACGCAATCCCAATATTTGTAGAATTGGGTTTGGATTAATTAAAGTTATTCGTTTTGTGTAAAGCTTCAGAATTCTTCAACATGCCGAAAACTGATACAAAGGGAGTTTTATCCCTATGGGGATGGAGACGAAAATTTTTAAAAACTTTCAGTATGAACGGAGACGATGACGAAGAGAGAAATCTCCGCCTCACAAAATTTTCGTCCCTGCCCCTATTATATTAGGTTTTTATATTTTATATAAATATATTAGATAAACTTGCTAATTATCCAACTAACCTTTTAAATTTTTATTTTATTTTTTTATGAGAGATAATATGTACTTAAATTAGTAGGGTGTAAAAATGATAAATTGTTTTATACTTTGTATTGAATATTTATTTTATTATTAAAATTGAGTTAACATATAATCTTTGGTTTTTAATAAAAAATTATCGTTTTCGTTTATAAACGAAGACGAGTATAAAGATTAAGATTTTTGAAAATTTTCAATGAGAACGAAGACGAAAGGTAAAATAAAATTTTTGGTAAAAATAAAAATAAAAATAAAAAATATTTTTATAAACAGAGACAAAAACAAAAATAACACCGAAAAACTAGTTAGTTTTTGTCAGTTCAAACCACTCCGCAGCCATCCCTAATATAACGCCGAAAAATTAGTTAGTTTTTGTCATTTGTGAAGTAATTGAAAGCATGAGGCTTGTCTCTGTAATGGAGCTGTATCTGTATTTCTAACCACAATCTATACTTTTTGGTAGGGTCAATATATATAAAGTGAAGTTTGCACTCTCTATCGCGGAATGTCATTTGTGAAGTAATTGAAATCATGAGGCTTGTCTCTATAATGCAGAGCTGTACCTGCATTTCTAACCACAATCTGTACCTTTTGGTAGGGTCAATATATATAAAGTCAAGGTTGCACTCTCTATCATGGAATAGAATCCTCGTTTTTTCGATTGAATTTGTTGTGCAACTGCAATCATAAATCAAAGGTCCATGTCATCTTAAATATAGAGAACTACTCTTTTTAGTAGGGGTACATTTTGGCCTAAGCAGAACGTCCAAACGATTTATACTTTATTAAAATAATTTTTAAAACTATTATAAAACAATAATATAATTATAAATTATTGGTTTAATTATAAAAAATATCCTGAGGGTGATTATATTTTCAAAAATATTTTGAAGATTTTTTTGTAGTAAATAATACCTTGTAGTATGTTTATGTTAGCAAAAATACCTTGTGGTTAACTAAAAAAAATATATCACAAGGTATTTTTGACTAATAGAAACATACTACAGAATATTTTTTGCTAACAGAAACACATTATATGATATTTTTTGTCACAAAAAAAATTTCATAATATTTTTGAAAATAGAGTTAACTATAAAGTATTTTTTGCCACAAAAAACCTTTAAGTATTTTTAAAAATATAATCAATCATAGAGTATTTTTTTGTAATTAAGTCTAAATTGTTTAATATTTTGTAAATAAATAATAAAAATAGTTTTTTCTGACAAAAATTCTGTTTTTTAAAAACAGAAAAATCATTTAATAAATTATGGATTTTGATTTAGCCTCTGTTTATAGAAAACAGAAACTATTTAATAAACTCTCAAACATATTTGAATTTATTTAAAAAAAATGTTTTTACTGTTGTCTTATTATATACTAAACAATTTATAACTTTATTGCTACTTTATCATAAGTCATTTTTAAAAATATAAACTAAACACAAAACTTAACTAAACACGCAAACATATAAGTTACCAGCAAAGTCACAAACGAAAACCAAAAAACTGTCATGAAAACAGTGAAACCACTACAAAGAGACACCAACGAAAGGTGATATTTTTTTTTACGAAAAGTTTACCATAAAAATAGAATTATTTTCTGTGAAAGTAAACCCACCCCATGAAAACTAAAATAATCCATCTAACATATAATCACAGCCTGAACCTACTAATTAAGGAAGATTACCCGAATTCCTGCATATCTCATCCCAATATCTTCTTTCCAATTCAACGAGTTTGTTAATCATTCTTTTCACACATAAGACCAATATCTTATTTAGTTAAAATTTATTTATTTGTAAATGAATTCATTATGAAATTGAGTCAATTTGTTGTAAAATTTTATTATTTTTTTAAAAATAAGATAAATATTTATTAATAAAATATCTCAAGATGAGTATTTGCAATTGAATTTCACAAAATGATAGAAAAAAATTATGATGATCAAAAGTCTCTCTCATATATATAGTTGAACAAAGTTCTTCAACAAATTATACAATTTTATGTAAGAGCCGAATATAAAAATTCGTTTCAATTTATTTATAAATAAATTATTTTTTTCAATTCATTTAATAATAAAATAAATTTAATTTTTATTTGATTATTAATGAAATTTTCTTATCCACTTCAATATCAAAATATTTGAAATTACACAAAATTAAAAAAAATAGAAATATAGATTTTATGTACATATACCATCTTATGTTGATGACTTTGTAATGCGAGGCCCTTTTTCAAACCATTCATGAAAATTGCTGTCTTCTCTTTTCCAGAAAATATAACCTAGTGTGGTCTGACAAAAATAAATCCACTTGTGGAACTTTAAGAATACTTACTCCTCTTTGTCGCTTGAAATGAGTTCACGCCAAGTACATACCAAAACCACTTGAGATGGCGACATGTGAATAAACTGTCTCCAATAAATTATATTACTCCTACTTTTTCCTTTTTTTATTTACTTCATAGTTGCAGGAGATTGAACGCAAAGTATAATCCAGCAATTACATTAGGGGAGACGAGAGAGGACACTAATATGTTTGTTATCCAGTAATAAAAAATATATTTGAAATAAATAAATTTTAAGAAATTTATTTATAATTTCATACTTATATTTATAGAGATAAAAACTATTAAATTTATTTATAAATAAATTCAATGTAAAATTGAATTAATTTGTTACAAATCTTATTAAAATTAATAAAATTTAAAAATTAATTTCACACAACGAATAGAAAAATTATGTCAATAATTATAGTCATCATTTACAAAAGTAATAATCATATCAGTTAAAAAACAATAATAATTAGTTACAAACATAAAAAAAATATGGTGCTTTTTCTCATGGGTTTACCCATCATTGCTGCAAGATTCTTGTTCTTTTTTTTTTGTAGTATTTTCTGCAACAATAATGTTGCTTGATTCTTACTTTTTTTTTGTCTTGCAGATGTTCTATAGTGTTTACTGTAGCAATAAATCTTTATGAAGTAATGTTTTCTCCAATAGTAATGTTGCTTGATTCTTGCCTTGCGTCCTTAATACTTCCCCAAGTTGGGTAAGGAGAAGAATCAAATGCCCAACTTGTTATGAAATGAATTGGATTTATACTTGGGTAAGGGTTTGGTGAAGATGTTAGCGAGTTGGCTGTTAGATGTAACAAACCGTGTGTCCAAGTGTCCTAGAAGTATTTTTTTTTTCTCAAATGAAATGATAATCTATTTCAATATGCTTAGCCTTTGCAAAGAAAACTAGGATTTGCTGACATATAGAAAGAACACTTGTTTTTTGAAAACAATGCTAAAGTGGCTCTAATATCTTTTAGAAGATAGGTAATCCAGGTGAGTTTAGTGGTAGTGGTGGCCATGACATGATACTCAGCTTCTGCAATTGACTTACAACTGTAGGTTGTTTCTTGGCACTCCATGAAATATAGTTTGCACCAAGAAATTTACATGTAGAAACTTATGGTAGATTTTTCGTGTAAGGGGGCAGCTAGCCCAATATGCATCGCTAAAACCATATAATTGTGGTGTGCTTCACAAATAAAGTTGAAGACCACAATGAAAGGTTCCTTTCATATAACAAAGAATCCTCTTCACAGTTTTGTAATGAGATGATGTGGGTTCATGCATAAATTGACAGGCAAGATTAACAACATAGGCGAGGCCTGGTCTTGTAAGAGTCAAATATTATAAAGTACCTGCAATACTTCGATACTTGTGAAGATCAACAACTAATTCATCAGTGGTCTTGAAAAGGCTATGCTTTGTAGTAAGTGGAGTTGAAATGGACCTACATTCCTCCATGTGTGCATGAGAAGAGACATCTTCAACATACTTTGTTTGAGAAAGATCCAATCCATGTTCATTTTAATGAACCTAAATGCCAAAAAAGTAGTGCAAGGGCCCTAAATATTTTATGGAAAATTCAAAGTTAATGGTGTTGATCAGAGAGGAAAGTGAAGAAGAGCTATTTTCAGTTATGATAATGTCATCCACAAAGACTAGTAAAAGAAAAACAAGAGCACTATTTTAGATGATAAACAATAATGAATCTGCTTTACTACAAGAGAAGTCTAATTGTTGGAGAAAATTGCTAAGCCACTCAAACCAAACTCGTGGATCATATTTGAGTCCATGGAAGGCCTTATTTAATTTGTAGACGTGTGTGAGAAATATCTAATCATAGAACCCAAGTGGTTGCTCCATGAAAACATTTTCCTTAAGATTGCGATGAAGAAAGGTGTTCTAAATATCCAATTGATGAATTGGCCATTGCTTCATTAAGGCAATTAAGAGAACCAAGCGAATTGTGGCAAGTTTAATTACAGGACTGAAAGTCTCATTGAAATTAATACATGGAACTTGAGTGTATCCTTTAGCAATGAGACGTGCTTTGAATCATTCAATGGTGCCATCCACCTTCAACTTAGTTTTGAAAACCTATCTACTGCTAACAACATTCATCCATTTAGTTCTTGGAACCAAAGTTCATGCATTGTTCTCATATAAAGCCTTCAAATTTGCCTTCATCGCAGAAAGCCATTGAAGAAGTCTAAGGGCTTGCTTGATTGTTCTTGGTTTAGTTATGGTGTTATCAATGGCCTTTGCAATCAAGCCTTGGTGCTATATAGCTCGAGATTTACCTCGGGTCACTATTGGATGAGTGTTTGTTGTTGTTGGAGGTGGTTGTGGATGTGGCATGGAATCAAAAGGCAAGTCAAGGGTGATGGCTCCTCCTTGGATAGCAAATGGATTGTAAATCAAATGAAATTCATGGGAACATGATTGATTAGATGAAGTCAAATTATGCTCAAGTTGAGGTGGTAGTGAAGGTGAAGTTGCGGCTGATTCATATCTAGAGGTGGGAATTAGGTCAGGTCGGATCACTTTGGGTCGGGGTCGGGTCATTTCGATCTCGAGTCATGTAAGGTTGGGTCAGGTCGGGTTAATAAAATAAATATTTATACTTAATTAAAACAATATATTATTTGCATGTAATATAACTAAATGAGTTACATGTCCAAATCTATGAAAAATAATTAATAAAAAAATAATACTGGATCTTCTAAGTAATATATTTAATTTGTGAATGCAATATGCAATGTTATGACTCTTAGTTTTAAAATTCAGTCATAATTAATCTCTAACATTTGGTCCACACAGTTATTTTCACTGGTAAGCTTCATACTAGATTTTGGTGATTAAATTTCATATAATCACTTCATTCCATTTTGTTTTTCCAAGCTAATTAAAGAAAATTTTATTGTGATGTGAAGAACAATACAAATTTACTAGTCTCCTCGATTTTTGATTTGAAGCTAAGGAGATTACTCGTATTAATATAATGTTGTACCATGCACATCTACACATGTAAATCAATTTGATAACTAGTCAATTAACTATTATATCAATTTAATAAGAAAATCATTTAAAAACAATATATAATTTCAAGTTCGGATCATGTCGGGTTTTTGGGTCTTTTCGAGTCATTCGGGTTTACGTTAAGTCGGGTTCAAGTCATTTCGGGTTTCGGCTCACTCGAGTTAGGGTTGGATCTGATTCGAGACATATTATTTTGATGCATTTTCGGGTTGAGTCGAGTTTGGATTGGGTCAAATTTTGCCACCTTTGTTCATATTAGATGGTGGAAAAGATGGAAGAGGTTGTAGATGATTGTGAGTTGCCTTGGATTGGTAAGAGGTGTAAGGTTCTCATGTGAAGAATGATAAAAGAGAATCCGATTCTTGTTGGTTTTTGTGGTATCAACTATTGATGAATTGATGGGTGGTGTGGGTAATGGATTTCAAGTCAGGTACAAACTAGCCTTTTTTTTGTTGTTACAATAGATAGATAGTTCTCCCTGAAATTGAGCATTATTAAAAGGTAATTTCTTTTCAGCATAAGAAAAATTACTTTCATCAAATACAACAAATTGTGAGATAAAAACTCTTCCAGTGAGAGGGTCCAAGAGCCGATAGCCTTTGTGTTGAGGGCTATAATGAAGGAAAACACAAGGGTATGAGCAAAGACTAAGCTTGTTTTTTGCATTGTTGTGCAAGTAAGGAAAGCATCTTCACCAAGGGATGGCAATGGGTAGGATACCCACGAATTTTGCCCTATCCATGCTCGGACTAGTTTAATAAATAAATACCTATGCCCTACAAGTGACCCATTTATTTTTTTTACTTTCACTATCCTGACCCATTTCTGTTAGACTTTTCACTACTTGTTATTACTCGTACCTGTCATATTACACGAGTATGGGTACGAATCGAAGCGGGTACTATATCCAATTTTGAAACAACAATTATATTTTTTTCCTATTTCAAAGAAAAAGTCATTGTGACAATACAATATAATCGTTAATCTTCAATAATAATTCATAATAAAGAATCAAGAAACCACACATGTATTATAATTAAACCATAACAACATAACTAATACATTAATAATCAATTCAACACCATAACAATACAAATAAGCAAAGTATAACTCCAAAATCCAATGTAATCATATTTCTTTTTAGAAGATTATATTAAAAATGTATTTCGTGATAAGAAATATATATATATATATATATATATATATATATATATAATTGGGTTTAATGGGTACCTGAGAGGTACTACCCATACCCTACCATATTTATCGGGTATTAAAAATTAATACTCATACTAGTCTAAACCTGTTTATCTATTATTCATACTTGATTAAAGTTCGGGCACCCAAAAATACCTTACCCACTACTATCCTTACCTGCACCCAAAAACCCTAAGTTCTTAATAGTTAGGCTCATGAACAAATAATTTTGCAAATGGAAAAAGATTTTTGAGAGAAGAAGAAGACAATCTATTGATGAGAGACATTGTTGTAGAGAATGCCTTAATCCACATACTGAGAGGAAATCAACTGTTAAACATCATAGATAACCCAAGTTCAATGATGTTTCTATGACTTCGCTATGCAATTCCATAATGTTCAAGTGTATTAGAGGATGAAATATAGTGTAAAATGCCATTGACATTTAGACATTGCTCAAATTTAGTCAATGAGAATTCAACACCATCATCTGATTGAAAAATCTATATTTTTCTATCAAACTAAATTTTTGCTACGCTCTTAAACTTAGTGAAACAAGAATAAAAATCCAGTTCCATTCATAACGGGAAAAACCCAGTGAAAAGTGTGCAATTATCAATGAAACTCACATAAAATCTAATCTTTTGCACAAAAGTTTGAGGGGCTGGTCCCCATAGATCACAATATATTTTGTCTAAAAGAAATTCAAAAATTCTGTTCCTTAATTCAAAGGAGAGTTTACAACTTTTACTATATTGATAACTAGCACAAACTAATGGTTTATTATTCTAGGCAGTAATATCAATCAAATACTTATTGACTAGAATTTTTAAAGCCTTTGAATTTGGATGGCATAATATTTGATGTCAAATATCTTCTGATGCCTTCTCTCCTTTGAGTGCCATAAGATCATTGTAAAAGTATATACTCCTAATGTAAATAATATTATGAATTTCTAGTCTATTGTAAATAGGAAACCTTAGTCCTATTAGAATACTTTGATATACCCTAGTCATATTAGTACACTCTTCTGTAAACACCTTATAAATATAAGTTTATAATACTGCAATTTTAAACAGTCAAAATATACAAACCCTAAATTTCTATTTCAATCTTTTCATGGTATCAGAGTAGTAAGATCCAAAACTCTAAACACTTGTTTCCCTCCCTTTAAATCCAAAATCATGGAAATCATTACTCTAATTACCTCTCCATTCACTGAAATCCCCTACTCTGCTGTGGTCTCTAGTAGTATCACGACTGATGTGATCCATATGCTTAGTGCCGCACATGATTCCTCAGTCCTTTCTGTTCCATCAACTGGTCCTGTCATAATCATGCCTACACCTACAGCCGGTCCTTCACTTGTTACTACAGTCGGTCATTCATTTGGTTCCTCACTCTCCCTCTCATCTCCCAACTGTCTTACTCTCCCTACAACACCTGGTCCCACACCCATCACCTCCCATCAACACTCTTTCTCTCACCTGGTCACTCTCCCTCTAGCACTCAATTCTTCACTCCCCCTCTCACCAGCCACTTATTCTCAACAAACCCATCAATTTCTTACAGCACTCGGTTCTACACACCTCCTTCCCTACGGTGCCACACTACCATAAATACCACAATTTTCTATTTTCCCACCCTGCCGACCAACACAATTACCAATACACAATTAATTCCTCCATCAGGGTTTGTATCATCCTTCATTAATTCCCCAACTCATCCATTTTTCCCTAATCTCCCTATGTTCTTCGCTCTTAGTATCACCCACCTAGTTAATATTAAACCTGATGATTCTAATTATATTCTTTGGCACTCTCAATTTCTTCTAGTCCTTATAAGTTACGATCTGATAGGGTATGTTGATGGTACTCTTCCTATTCCTGGCTAGTATTATTATTCTAGTGATGGCACCACAACCCTTAACTCTGCTTTCTCACCCCGACTCCGTATCAACCAATGCCTTCGCTTTTGGATTAATATAACCCTTACTTTAGATATAATCCAAGACATCCATGATCTTCATACTTCTTGAGATGTCTGGCTAGCCTTGGAATAATGTTACCTTGATCAGTCTAATGCAAATGAGTTTGACCTTCGCCTGAAGTTTCATCAGCATACTAAAGCTGGTAAATCTATGGAATAATATCTTTGAGACTTCCAAGCCATAGTTGATGCTCTTTCTTTCATCAATTCACCTGTCTCCAACAAGGACCTCATCTCTTATTCTTTAGCAGGCCTGCCTACCGAGTATGAAAGCTTCATCAGCATGATCACTAACACTAATATTGCTTTTACCTTTGACAGTCTACGCACTAAGCTGCTCCTCTAGGAATAATTCCTAAAGCATCTTTAGGTCACTTCTCTGCTTTTTGACCCCCTATAGCTTTGCCACTACCACCACCTCTAGCACTTCTCGTAGTTATAGCAGGGGTCGTTCAGGTTATCGAGATCATGGCCAAGGACGTGGCCGCTATACTGGTCGTGGTGCCTCCTCTTAGCATGGTTTAGGTATCAATCATTCCTCTCACTTCTCCCTTACATTTAATCAATTTGCTGGTATTTCCCCTTACAAGCGTGAAGGTTTATTGGGACTGCATCCTGGCGCATCCTTCACGTCATGTCAAATTTGTCACACCACTGGTCACCTTTCCTTAACTTGTCCTCATTGGTTTAATCATGCTGTTGTCTCTCATGACTTGCCAAAATATTTTGTTATCATGTCACTTGGTGAGTCTAATGTCGCTCAGTGGTACCCTGATATGGTTGTCTCCGCTCATATGACTCTTCAGTTAGGTATATTTACTAACCTTACACCTTATTTTGGAAAAACCAAAATTTTAGTTGGTAATGGACAATTGCTTTATAATAATAATGTTGGTTATACTTTCTTACAGACCTTCACCAAACCATTTCACCTTAAAAATGTCCTGCATATCCCAAAATTATCTCACAATTTACTTTCTTTTAAACGTTTATGTTCTGATAACAACTGTTGCACTAACTTTGATGCATATCATGTTGTTATTAAGGACAAGAGTACGGAGAAAAATATTCTCAAATCCTCCAATAATGGTGACCTCTACCCTCTTCCACTAGGCTCAGTCACTCTCTCTCCTTTGGCACTAGTCTCTTATCAAGTCTCTGTTGATGTTTGGCATTGTCGACTTGGTCATTTATGTCCCCGAGTATTTTCTATTTTACAAACTTACAAGAATATTTCATTGTCTTCTAAATATTCTGGTTTTTATTTGGAGTGTCAGTTAGGCAAGTCTAAACATTTACCTTTTGATTCTGTTCAGCATTGTACTAACCAACCTTTGGCTTTAATACATTATAATGTTTGGAAATCTCCTATTTTGTCAAATTTGGGTTATCAATATCTCCTATTATTCTTGGATTTTTCCTATGTGTACAAAATCCAAAGTCTTTCAACACTTTTGTACCTTTAAAGCTCTTGTTGAAAATCAGTTTTCTGCAAAAATAAAAACTTTTCAAAGTGATGGTGGTAAAGAATTGGATCAAATGACTTTTAAACAATTTTTTACTCAACATGGTATTACTTTTTGCATGTCTTGCTCGGACACTCCTCAATAAAATGGTGTATATGAATGTAAGTGTAGACACATTAGTGAAATGACACGTGCCCTCTTAATTCACTCATTTATTTCTGAGTCATATTTTGTCGATGCTACATACACTGCACTTTACATCATCAATCGTCTACTTACTATTGTTTTGCAAAATCAAGCTCCTTATACAAAATTGTTGTCTAAAATTCCTGATTACTTCTCTTTTCGTGCTTGCTATCCTAACTTCATTGCCAATGCACCCCACAATCTTACACCTCGATCTATACAATGTGTCTTCTTAGGTTATGCTTAAAATTATAAAGGATATAGGTGTCTAGATCCCATCATTGGTCGTGTATATACCATTCGTCATATTGTCTTCCATGAACTATGTTTTCCCTATCCTACTCTCACTGCACCTGTCCTCTCCCCTACACCTAACCACTCATCCATTCTTCCACTTTCTCTTACTATGGCTGAACTCATGCATCAATCTTCTAAATCTCCCCTATATCTCTAGTAACTCATGTTCCTAGTCTCCTTGTTCCTAATCTTCGTTCTCCACCACCGGCTCCTATTGCCTCGCTGCCTCCACCTTTAATCTCTACCCCTAGACCCTTAATTTCCTCTCATGTCAGTCAACCCACCCCACCAATGTCTCTCCCTTTACCATCACCTTTATCCGTCTCCTTAGCCCCAACCTCAGCTTCTTCGACTCCCATTGTCATTCCCTCTCCTGAACCAACCGCTTCTTCTACCTTCACTTTTCCACCACCATTCTACTCTTCCCCTTGTCACCCTATGATCACTCATTATAAAACTAGAATTCGTAAACCCAAACAATTACTCTCTCTTTCCATTACTACCCAGTAAACTGAACCAACTTATTTTTCTCAGGAAAATAAAAATCCCGAGTGGCGATCAACTATGTCTGACAAATTTTATGCACTTTTAACTAATTACACTTGGGATCTGGTTCCATATGATCCAATGAAAAATTTAGTTGGGTGTAAGTAGATTTACATAATTAAATATCGGGCTGATGGGTTTGTGGACCGCTACAAAGCGAGGTTGGTTGCTCAGGGATTTCATCAACAACCAGGTATTGATTATCATGAAACTCTTAGTCCTATTGTTAAACCTACTACTACATGCACTGTTTTATCCTTGGCAATTTCTTATTCGTGGGTGATTCGACAACTTGATGTTAAGAATGCATATCTTCATGGTTATCTTAATGAAGTGGTGTACATGAAACAACCTCCTAGTTTTGTTGACACCCTTCGTCCCACTCATGTCTGTAAATTACACAAAGTCATTTATGGTCTGAAACAGGCTCATCGGGCTTGGTTTCATCGCTTCAGTTCTTTCTTTCTTATTCTTAGTTTTTCTTGTAGTCGGGTAAACACTTCAATGTTTGTTCTTACGTCATCCAATGGTCTTCTTGTCTTATTACTGTATGTTGATGACATTATTCTCACCGGCAATAATTCTAGTCTTTTTTTTTTTCATTTTATTCATACTTTATCTATCAATCTGCTATGAAGGATCTTGGTAATCTTAATTATTTCCTTGGCATTGAATTTGTTCGTCGTCCCACTAGTTTGTTTCTCTCTCAAACTAAATAAACCAACGTCCTTCTACTTAAATTTTCTATGTGTTCAGCCAAACTAGTTAAAATTCCTCTACCTTCCTAGACCGCACCTTCACTACACGAGAGTGACCTACTAGAAGATCCTTCGGAATTTAGGAGTGTGGTTGGAGGTCTTCAGTACTTAACCATGACTCGACCTAATATTGTATATGCTGTTAATCTAGCTCGTAAATTTTTGCATGCTCCCCGCATGGCTCATTTTCAGCTTGTTAAATACATTTTTCGCTGTTTATGTGGTACTACTAATCATGGGTTACTTCTTGCTTCTACAAATGATTTTTCTTTTTCATGCAATGCAGATGCTAACTGGGTCGACTGCCCTGACAGTCGTCGGTCCACCACAGGTTATGCTGTCTTCCTTTGACCAAATATTATTTCTTGGAAAGCAAAGAAATAACTCGTTGTGTCTTGTTCCAACACCGAATCTAAATACCGATTCCTTGCTTATATTGTAGCTGAAAGGCCAGCTTCTATATAACTTACATATGTTCCTAACTCGTCCAGTTCGAGTGTATTGTGATAACATTGGTGCCACTTATCTTGCGAGTCTTGCACATAGGTGTTCTTATGACAGTGCCAAACCTCGTGTGTTGTATGTTTGCCGTTGACAAGGTTGAGTACTTTCTCAGTCATTGTGTCTACCAACCAAGTTTTCAAAAGCTTGTCAGTTTTCTGCCATTTGGTATATTCTGGATTCAGGACTTCTTTTCCATCAACAATGATTATGTACTAAGGTTATTCAGACTCACCTGTGAGCAAACCTTCTAACTTAATGCCTTCAACTAGTAAAAAGATTTGTTCTTTCCAAAGAAGATAATTGGAGGGACTCAGTTTGACAACAACCAAGTTTGCAAGTTGTGACAAATAGGCAGTGAGAGGAGGAACAACAGCCATGAAAATAGGTTATTGGTTGGAATTGTTTTGAGTATATCAGTGGTTTAGAGATGTAGCTTTGATACCACGAAGAAATCTAAAAACAAGTTTATGTGTTATTGCTCTCTGTCAAAAATGTGAAAGGAACTAAAGAAATAAAATTTATTTATATTTGTATTTTTGTAGATAAAAGGAAAAAAATATCATATGCATAACTCTAAAGATCATCAGTTACAAAAATAATAATAAAACTAGTTAAAAGAATAATAGTTAGCTACAAACTTAAGAAAAACATGGTGCTTTTCTCATGGGATTACTCATCATTGTTGTGAGATTCTTGCCTTTTTGTCTTGGAGATTTTCTGTAGTATTTTCTGGAGCAGTAATGCTTTCTCCAGTAATATTTTCTACAATAGTAATGTTGCTTGATTATTGCCTTGTGTTCTTAATGTAATGGTAATAATAATATATTATTATTATTATTTAAAATTAATAATAAAACATTAGTTTTATTTTTATAACATTTTCTTTTCTTTCTTAATAATTTTGTTTGGAGAAGTGTTCTTTGTAATCTTTTCATTCGTTGATATTTATCTTTAAAAATATTAAAAAAATAAATGAGTAGAAGCTTATAATTACTATGTACGTCATCCATATGAGTCTATGACAATCAATAGTGCTTGTCGACATAACTAGTTCTGTATATTTAAAGGACAGAATGGAGCCAACTGCTCCAAAATATGGATGGATATAAATTAATATAATCTGAGGTGGATAATTTTTATTTTTTGATCCTTCTAGACAAAGGTCCAGTTTTTTACACAAAAAGGGAGGTGATATGATTGTTAATTTTTATTTGATTTTAATGGTGATAAAAATATATTAAATTATGTCAATAATTTTATTTAAGTGTTTAAAATTATAAAAATATTTTTTTGAAAATTAATCAATTAAATATTCAATTTTAAATAAAGTTTGAGATCAAAATTAAATACTAAAATAATAATTTAAATGATATAACTCCTTTTCTTAAGGATCTAGCTTTTTTTTATAGTTCAAACTTGCTTAACAAATTTTTTTTTGACAAAAATCATTTTAACGGGGAGGTTTTTTTTATTTCTCAAACAACAAGGAAGTAACGCTGGGTGGTTAATGTAATCTTTCCTAATTATTACTAGACTCACTTAAATTCTCTTTGTAAATTTCAATCCTTAATATATATGAAAAGAGTAACGCTTCCCTCATTTATCTCTTAAACCTACTCAAAAGTTTTTGAAAACACTAACTTCGTACAATTATCTAACTGGCATATCAATGCATTATGAACAATTCGTGGATTGAAATGTGGGCTTCAAAAGTACAATTGACCCAATAAATTTTTCATGAAAAAAAATCTGTATTTGGTTATAGTTGGCAAATTCTATACCAGTCATCTTAAAATTGGAGCCCTAGGTCTCAAGGAAAAATCTAAGCAACATATCCTGTAATTGTACGTATCATTTTCTTTAGTAAAGACCTCTTTCTCTCTCTCTCTCTCTCTCTCTATATATATATATATATATATGTATATGTATATATATATATGTGTATGTATGTATGTATATACATATGTATATGTATACACATATATACATATATATGTATATATATATATGTTTGTGTGCAAGCCCTGGATTGTAGAACCAAAACAAGAAAAAAAAAAAAAAAAAGTATGGGACGCATCTACCAACCCGCACCTCTTCTCCAAGACCTTAAAGTGAGTACTGAAGAGAGATATGTTGTTTTTCCATCCCAAGAAACTGAAAAACGATGCTTGTTCTTATCAAACATAGACCAAGTCCTTAATTTTGAAGTCCCCACGGTACATTTCTTTGCATCCCACAAAGATTTTCCTGCTGACGTTGTAACTGAGAAACTGAAAAAAGCACTAGCAGAGATATTGGTGCCATATGATTTCTTGGCAGGAAAATTGAGGGCTAACCTTGAAACGGGTCGTTTAGAGATAGAGTGTAATGGTGGTGGAGTTGGGTTTGTGGTGGCCTCTAGTGAGTACACACTGGATGAGATTGGTGATTTGGTTTACCCTAATCCAGCTTTTGCTCAACTTGTTGTCAGGACCACTGATAACGTTGGACAACCTGATCAACCACTTTGCATTGTTCAGGTAACAAGATCTCTCTCATTTCTCTCTTTATGTGGAACAAGTAATTTTGTATGATGATCGAGGTTGCCCTTTTTTTCATATAAAGTTTTTTTTTTTATTTATCACAGCGATGAATTGTTTGTCCTAAATCATTGGTATGGGAAACATTTTTGCCTAATCTTGTGTCATGAAATATATATGGTACAAAACTATTTCTCACTGTTGAATGTCATGAGAAGAGAGAGATGTGAGGAATCTTCTTTTCATTTAATGATAAAAAATAATTTATACTATGTATCTTTCATGACACATGGTTAGATAAGAGTTTTTCTTGGCATGGATATTCGACCCCAAGACCTCAAGGGAGAGAAATTTTTGCCTACTCCAAGTCCATATGAGAGATTCATAGACCAAAAACATATCCCATCTTTGAATGACATGAGAAGAAAGTGAAAGATAAATAAATTATTTCCATCAAATGGCGAGTAGTAAAGAGTAAAATAAATATGATTTAGAGATGCCTTTTGTCAATCTAAGATATATGGCACAAGGTTAGGCAAGAGTTATTCTTGGCATGGAGATTGACCTGAACACCTCAAGGGAGAGAAATTCTTACCTACACCAAGTCCATATGAGAGATTCGTCGACCAAAGACATTTCACACCGTTGCATGACATGAGAAAAAAAATTGAAAGATAAATAAATTCTTTCTGTCAAATGCTGATTAGTAAAGAGTAAAGTAAATACGACTTAAAGATACCTTTTGTCAAGTTATCTTTCACAGTCGGATCTAGTCTGTGAAGGAATTTCTCCCTCAAGGCATCCAAGTATTTTGACATAAGGCAATAACTAATGAGTTAGAAGTTGTTATATAACCTATTACCCAGGTTGAGTTAATTAATTCTTAATATTTCGTCACATGGTTAACATGTCTTTTTATAATTGGATGAATCTAAAAATAACATTTTAAGTTTGTTACTTGTGATATCTCTCTCTCTCTCTTATTGCTCATTATACAATTTTTGATGCCATTTATGTTATGTATAATGACTACAGATATAGAACCTCCAAATTGGGAGAAGTTCTTACTTGACACAATGCCATGAAAGATAAATGACACAAGATCCATCTTATCGTTAAATAAAATCAGAAGAGAAAAAAAAAAGATATTTTATTTTCATTCAAGAGTAAGATAGATTTTTATACCATATATCTTTTGTGACACTATGTTAAGTTAGAATTTTTCTCAAATTGATCATTCCGGTGTAACACTTAAAAGTAAATTGATAAACGAATGACATCTGTAAAGAGTTTGACTAGTAATTAATTATCAGTTTATCTTTTAAAAAAAAAGTATTGTAGGACACTGTAGTAAGGAAGATATTGACTCTAACCGATTAATGCTTCTGGGTGGTTGATGGGAGTGACGCCCACAGGTGTTCTCCTAACAGCACGCTATGTATAATTCATACTGTGATCTCTGTGTGTGTGCGCTATTATTTTGTCAGGTGGCCGTGGCATACATAAGTAACTGCCTTTGAAGGAGGTTTGTGTTTGCATCAAGCTAAGCATCCTTAATAAATGCCCTTTCTGCTCAGTGCATAGCTACTGTAGAGACACAACGACTTTTCAACAACCATGCGATTTATAACACCGCATTCTTAGATCTACCATCATTATTAATAAATACATAAGCTTTTGTATCACTCACTAGTTTGAGAGTTCTTGTCTAAAAAGGAAAATATAATGGACCAAATCTGGGCCCAGAAAACATCCCCCCTAGTTATAGTGGAAGTACATTTTCTTCAAATAATGATAATTGTATGTCTTTTTTACAGGTAACATCATTTAAGTGTGGTGGGTTTGCTATGGGCATATCCAACAACCATGCAACCTTTGATGGGCTAAGCTTCAAAATCTTCCTAGATAACTTGGCTGCCTTAGCTGCTGACAAACCCCTAGCTGTTACCCCATGCAATGACCGTCACCTACTAGCCGCTCGATCTCCACCACGTGTCACCTTCTCCCATCCTGAGCTGGTCAAATTTCAAAATTCAAACCCTCCACCAGTCTTTGATGCCACTTCTGAAGACTTAGACTTCAAGATCTTCCGGCTGAACCCTGCTGACATCGCCAACCTCAAGGAGAAGGCCACCACTGGTACTGTGGCCCAAACCGACATGCGGATCTCCGGATTTAACGCCATCACCGCTCTCATATGGCGGTGCAAAGCCTTATCATCGAGTGTCACAGACCTTGGGTATCATAATCCTGATAGGGAGTCTACAATACTTTATGCGGTGGAGATAAGACCGAGATTAATCCCTCCTTTGCCACCATCGTACACCGGGAATGCAGTGTTAACGGCTTATGCCAAGGCGAAATGTAAGGAGATAGATGAAGGACCATTTTCAAGATTGGTGGAGATGGTATCAGAGGGAGCAAAAAGAATGACAAATGAGTATGCAAGGTCTCTAATAGACTGGGGTGACATATACAAAGGTTTCCCACATGGGGAGTTGTTGGTTTCATCCTGGTGGAAACTAGGGTTTGCAAAGGTGGAGTATCCATGGGGGAAGCCCAGGTATAGTTGCCCTGTGGTGTACCACAGGAAGGATATCATCTTGCTCTTCCCTGATATTGATAGCAATGATGGGGTCAACGTTTTGGTTGCTCTACCTCACAAGGAAATGGATAAGTTTCAAGACCTATTCAGTAACTTCTTGCTGGCTTAAGAGGATTTACTTAACTCTCTTCTGATCATATATATATTTGAATGCATGGATGCGTGTCATACGTACATATGGTTTATAAGTATATATATATTGAAATAAATTGGCATGTAAAAATTTAAATTTGGTGAAGAGTGTTGTTAACTAAACACAATGCTGCATACGGCTGTGGCTCATGCTTTAATTATAATTAAATCCTTATATGAATATGATGGTTTTGTGGATTTATACTTGATTATAAATGTAAACATTTTCTACAATAGCAAGTATTATTATTTGGAGTATTACCTTTGTGTGTTTCAGCTCATATTATTTTTATTCAAATAAAATATTAGTTTACAATTTGTGTTTTGAATGAGGTAAGTCATATATTGCAATTGCACAGCAATAGTTCAGCACCATGTGGCCAAGAAGAGGAGTTTTTTTGGGTCTTGCAAGTGAAGTGGAGATCATGTCTCATTGGAAATTCCAGTTGGGTAGTAGTTATAGCTTGAACCAATTTTGCTGAATAGTGGAGAAAGTGACCCAGGTGGCATCACAAGGAGCCAATGAGTATGACTATGGAGTAGTTATTTAAGGATTCTTACCGCAGCATGTATATGCTTAACTTTGGTGGGGTGGATTCAGAAACCTTAGTGTCTTTATTATTAATTTTAAATCAATTTAGTTTAGTTTTTATTTGTTTTGCAAAGACAATTCAAAACTTGAAACTAGATTAAAATAGGCTTAGTTTAGATAAAAATATTTTCACAATGCAATTCCCTATGGATTCGACCTCGCACTTGCACAACACTATATTGCAAACGACTCGTCTGCTTGCGAGTAATTTAAAACTCACAACAAGTACCACTATAGAATCCCTATGCACTCAAGTGTTTCCCTTGTATTTGGATTAATAAACTCAAATAATTAAATTTTAAGATTAAAGCTTGAATTTCCTTAGTCCATTCAACTAAAAGTGAGGAAATTGAAGCTTGGAAAAGCCCCATCTCCAATCTCAGTCCACTCAACTAAAAACTCAAAAGAGTAGTGAGAGTTTCAACCTTCGTTAGAGAACAAGAACCAAGAGGAACTTGTTTATAACAAGGGCTAATGATAAGCAAATAAGAGTCACACCAAAAACCAAAAGGAAATGGGCCATTGATTTACTCCATCTAGAGAAAATTTGGTTAATGTTACTGTGCAAAGTGAAGAATGGAATAATAATTCAAGATTAAAGTTTACAAATATTTCCAAGTAATACTTTAAGATTAAATCTTCCTAATGGAGTCACCAACGACAAGAATTATCACCATACACTAATAAAGAAAAAGTATGTATACATTTACAATTTATGATCAAACAAGATGACACCAAATATTGCATTTAAAGTGGTGCGGTAAAAGTAAATACATAAAAGGAAAAAAAAAACTTTAACCATAAAATAAAGAAATAATCAAAATAAAAAAGAAATCAAATTAAAGCATGCGAACTTAAATAAATAAACTAGACATGTGAGAATTTAATGCATAAGTCAAAACTATTTTAAACAAATTGATTAAATATAGGATGCACGACATATATACAGGTGTGCGCGGATTAGAACTAGGTGTGTGCGGATTAGTACTAAGTATGTGCGAGTGTGTGCGGATATGTGTCAAGTGCATTCAAATGCGTGCCAAGTGTATGCACGTGTTTCGGGTGTGTGCAGGTGTTTTGGGTTTAGTATTAAGTGTGTACAAGCATGTGCAGGTGCATGTTGATGCTTGCGGATGCGTGCAAGTATGTGCAGGTGTGTTCACGTGTGTGCATGTTAGTACTAAGCGTGTGCGGGTGTGTGTGGATTAGTACTAAGTGTGTGTGAGTGAGTGCGGATGCGTGCCAAGTGTGTGAGGATTTAAAGTGAAAGAGACTAAAGTGGGTTCCTAATGAGCATGTGATTTTGAAATAAAATGGACCAAAGGAGGTCCTAACAATTTTTAAAATAAGAGAGCATATGATTTGTAGAAAATTGGAAGAAAGTGTGTAAGTTAAAAGAAATGAAATGAGCATCATAAAGGAACTAGGATAAAGAAATGAATGTGGAAATTACAATGGAGTTCATCAAGTAAAAAGTAAGTTGGATTATCTAATATATTTTCAAGGTGGTTTATACACATAAAGCATGTTAATAATTTATTTTACAACTAAAAGAAATTTAACGAACTTTTTTGGTTTAGGAAAATTTCAATGTGTCGGATAATCCTCGGAAATTCTACGCGCTTTTATGGAATTAATGAATTAAAAAGGTTGGTTTAATTGAGGATTAGAAGAACAAATGCAAGAGATGGCCGAATATGAAGACGTGGGGACTCTTTCCTTATAAGGTGTTTTTCTCTTCTTTTTTTGTGTGCACTCTATTCTCTTTTGTGATACTTCTCTTTTTGTTTTTTCTAAACTTCTCTCTCTTTTACTCTCTTTAAACTTCTCTCTTTGCTCTTTCTATTCTTCCATTCATTTCCCTCTCCTTGTGTATTTTGTGCTAACAATGGAAGGTATTTATAGGAGGAGAGTGAGTTGTCTAAAGGATTAAAAAAGAACAATATAAAGGGGAGAAAAAAAGTGACTGGCCATAGGGAAGTGAGAAGATAAAGGTTGCAACTTTTAAGGTGGAAAAGGTGAGAGTTAAGAAGAGTAAGGTGTGGTAAACAAAGCAAAAAGTGAGAGGAAGATAACTCTCTTGGTGGCTAGTCATGGGGAAGAGAAGGGGAGATTTTTTAGGTGGAAAAGGAAAGAAGGGAAGGTGGTTTCAAAAAAGAAAAAAGGTAGAAGAAAACCTCATTTTTGGTGGTTTTTGAAAAAAGTGTAAGTTTTAGGTCCTATGGTGGTTACAATAAAGCAAAAAAGTGGGCAGGATTTCTCCTCTTTGTGGCAACCATAGGAAAAGGAAAGGGAATTTTTTGTTTTTTTTTTTTTGAGGTGATGAAATGAATTTTTTTGAGGAAAATGGCAGAGCTTAAGGAGTGGAAGTGTACAATTAAAAAAAAAGAAAAAGAAAAAGAAAAAGAAAAAGGAAGAAGACTTTCATTTTGCACACTCACATGGGAAGAAAAAGATGTAGTTTTTAAGCAATTGACGCGTTGCATTTTAGGTAGAAAAGGTTTTTTTCTAAGTAGAAAAATGCAGTTTTTGGCTCATAGGGAAGGGTTGGAACCTAGGAGAAAAATGTGAGTTTACAAAGGCAAAAAGGAAGAGGAAAACTTCTTTTTTCTCACACCATATGGCCGGTCACATTGTAAATCAAAGGAGTTTATAACTAGAGTTAAGTTGAGACCTTTTAGTGTATTGAAATTTTTGGGTTCTGAGGTAGTGAGAGTTTGACAATTTTGTTTGTCTTAAAGTTGTAATTGAAGGATAATAAAATTGCAAGAATTTGTTGGTGAATATAGACAAAGAGACAATGAATTTGCTTTTTCTTTCTCTTATTTGACTGCATGTGCATATATATCCACGAAACTCGCACAACAATGTGGGTGACAATTATGATGATTTGCTTACAAATAAGTCTTTTTAAATACAATTTATTTATAAATTAATTTAATCAATGATAAAAAAATTAGAAATTTTACTGCAACACGAAAACAAATCGATGAATCCACATCGTCGGTCGTGGACTCTCATAGCATACCACCTATTGACCTACAAAAGAAATATTGCAATTACTGAATTGAGTGCGGTTGGCTTTGGAAGACATATCCGTTTTATGTTTCTACTTTCACATAAAATAATAAAATTAAATTTAAAAAGTGTTTGATGGTTGAAAACAAATAATATTTTTTAAAAAATAAAATGAAAATTGAGCCAAATTTAGAAATGAAAAAAAAATCATTATTTTCAGTAAATTTGAAAAAAAATTAAATGAAATTTTTTTTTTTGTGAAACTAAAAGATGAAAATAAAATGGAAAATGAAAACAATTTTTATTCTCTAAAATAGAAAACATTGTTGAAAACCAAAAGCATTCGTGCAAAATCTGGGTCGATTTGTGAGGTTAAATTGTGCATTCAGTTCAAGTATGCCAAAACAGATGTTGGACTTATAAAATGAACATTGACTTATGTTAATTTGGAAAAGCCCAAATAGCCCAACATGAGTCTATTTGCTTTTCTTAAATCTTAGTTTTCGATCATATCTGACCAAAACGAGAGATTTGAGCTAAACAAAAGGGTCACAATTTAGATATGTTTTGGAGTTGTAGGTTGATGGTTAAAAGATCAAATGAAATACTCCTTTGTCTCGTATATGTTGTTGTCTTATTTATCTAATTAAACAATTAATTTTTATTAATATTAAATATATAATTTTTTTAAATTTGTTAAAATATAATGTTATGGAATTTACAATTTACTAAAAATAAGTTTATTTAATTTTTAATCAATAAATATGAAAGAAAAAGATAAGAATCAAAATTGTTTTTAAAAATCCAAAATTGTGGAACAAAAAGGAGACTGTTGGCATCACCATCCTTATCTTGTTTGCCCTCAATTACTTAAAACTATTTTATCAGAGTTGTGATTGGTGAAGAATGTGTCAATAAAAGCAAGAAAAAGTGAAAGTGTTTATCTTTAGGAAAAGGAATTTCCTGTCGGTGGGCAACACATCTTTCAATTGGCAAAGGACAACAGTTCATGTAACATAGCTAACATTGAATATGAAATTTCAGTAAATATTAAAATCAGTTTCGCCTCTAACCCATGCATGACACTATCAACGCCAAGTTCTACACATGGACTCGAGTACTCACCAAAGCTTGGCCCAGTAGTTGCAGGAATATCAGTCACCGACCTGAAAAGTTGACTTTGATTTAAAACCACTTTAGTACTTTTTTTTATAAAAAAAAAAAGAATTTATTAAAAAGCACAGCACATGGGGACAGAGGGCATATGAAAGCAGAAAAAAGGGTAATGCGGCTGTGCTCAAGTTACAGTCTGAAAAGTTTTGGGAATTTTACTGTACATGCTAAATTAACGTTGTCAATAACATTCTAAAAAATTGTGATGATGATCCGATGGAATAAGAATCTCTTTTAAGACCAAACAATTGATAGTTTAACCCAATTACATCATAACATGCACGTAAAGTATATGTAGTATGTAAGTTGAAGGTCACCTTTTGATCACAATAAAAGTTATATACATACAGAGAGAGATAATTAATTATTTTTTTTGTTGCGCAGGGGTGGCCTTTTGTGTGTGAACACGCAATGCTCAATTTTTTTTTTTTTTTTTTTTTCCATTTTGAGTGTTGATCTTACATTCTCAGATTCAGATTTGAGAAAACTTACTAATAATTAAGATGAGGTTCATTAATAATTATACTAAAAAATTTATAAAAAAAAATTATACTAAAATTATCATTGAATCTCTTCGAAATTATTAGTGGACTTCTCTAGATCCGTAGTGATTAACTTATATTCGAATCCGTGGAATCAACACTCATTTGATTTAACAACTGTTAAGTTTTAAATGAGATATATATATATATATATATATATATATATATATATATATATATATTGCAATTGCACAGCAATAGTACAGCACCATGTGGCCAAGAAGAAGAGTTTGTTTGGGTCTTGCAAGTGAAGTGGAGATCATATCTCATTGGAAATTGCAGTTGGGTAGTAGTTATAGCTTGGACCAATTTTGCGGGTGTGTGTGGATTAGTACTAAGTGTGTGTGAGTGTGTGCGGATGTGTGCGAGTGTGTGAGGATTTGAAGTGAAAAAGACTAAAGTGGGGTCCTAATGAGCATATGATTTTTAAATAAAATGGACCAAAAGGGGGTCCTAACAATTTTTAAAATAAAAGAGCATATGAAATGAGCATCATAAAGGAACTAGGATAAAGAAATGAACGTGGAAACTACAATGGAGTTTCATCAAATAAAAAGTAAGTTAGACTATCTAATATATTTTCAAGGTGATTTATACATATAAAGTATGTTAATAATTTATTTTACACCCAAAAGAAATTTAACGAATTTTTTTGGTTTAGGAAAATTTCCACGTGTAGGGATAATCTTCGGAGATTCTACGTGCTTTTATGGAATTAATGAATTAAAAAGGTTGGTTTAATTGAGGATTAGAAGAACAAATGCAAGAGATGGCCGAATATGAGGACGTGGGGACTCTTTCCTTATAAGGTGTTTTTCTCTTTTTTTTGTGTGCTCTATTCTCTTTTGTGATACTTCTCTCTTTGTTTTTTCTAAACTTCTCTCTTTGCTCTTTCTATTCTTCAATTCATTCCCCTCTTCTTGTGTATTTTGTGCTAACAATGGGAGGTATTTATAGAAGGACAGTGAGCTATCTAAGGGATTAAAAAAGAACAATATGAAGGGGATAAAAAAAGTGGCCGGCCATGGGGAAGTGAGGAGAGAAAGGTTGCAACTTTTAAGGTGGAAAATGTAAGAGTTAGGAAGGGTAATGTGTGGTTAACTGTAAACAAAGGTTCAAACCCAAGAGGGGGGTGAATTGAGTTTTAAAAACTTTAATTAAATATGCAAGTTTTTAAACAGTTAAATACACAATGCATACAATCAAATAATATTGTTGAGAGTAAAGGAGTTCAAAGGAAGAGAAAGTGAAAACTCCGTTTATAGTGGTTTGGCAATATCAGAATCTTTCCGACTCTATGTCCACTCTCTTCAAGGAACCTCCTTGAAGCAATCCACTAAAAGTTTAGTTGTGCAACTTCACGGGTGTTGCACAAACCTTATAACCAATTCCTTCCTTATGGATGCTAGTCCCTTCCTCACATAAGCTAATCCCTTCCTCACAGAAGCTAATCCTTTCTTCAAGGAAGCTAATCCCTTCCTCACGGAAGTTACAAAGACATGTTTAATCCTAAACACTCTAAGAGTTATTACAACTTTTTCCCCTTTACAATAAATGAGATTTGCTGTAAAGTAAATAGTAGAGAGATAGCAATAAGTGCTTTTACAAATAAACAATATGTCTCTTTCAAGAACAAACTTGAAGAATGGCTCAACAATAAGTATTTCAAAGCTTTTGAGAATTACTAAGCTTTCTTGTGAATTAAATGTGTTCTCTTCTTATTTTAAATGCTCATTGAAGTGGGTTTATATAGCCTTGAATTAATATGACCATTTGACACTGACTTGGTAGGTTTGGGGCATTAAGTGCTCAAGTTTCACATCTCAAACGGTTATATTTTCTGAATTACCAATTGATTGGGTTCTTGTACCAGTCGATTGGGTCAAGTGAGAAACTTCACTTTTTAGGCTACGGGAGAGTACCAGTCGACTGGATGCTCAACACCAGTCGACTCGGAACCTTCTATGAGAAACTTCACTTTTTAGACTATGGGAGAGTACCAGTTGACTGCGTCCTAAGCATCAGTCGATTGGGAACTTTCTATCCCAAGTACCAGTCAATTAGATCCTCAACACTAGTCGACTTGGAACCTTCTATCCCATATCCCAGTTGATTGGTATATGTAGCTAGTCGACTGGGTTGTCCTTCAACCCATTTTTTCATGTTTTAAAATTGTTTTTGACTTAGAAACTTTTTGTGTTTTGGTTTGTCAAAGTCTTATGTAAATTTAGCCACAAATCAAGCTATGTAATTGAATGTAAGAGATTTACAATTGTTTCAATTACTTTAATGCCTATTTTAGATCTTCTGTCATGTTTTGGTGTCTGAATCGAGTTGAATTATTGCATCTTTGTTTATATGTTGAAGGCTTTTGCTGCTTAAACACTTAGATAAAATTGTTAGTGTAATTAGTGTAGTGTTTTATCATTATTAAAATCAAATATAAGTAAAAAATCTTCCCATTTTTTATGATGACAAAACTAATGAAAGAAAAACAGTTTTAAAAACTAAGTGTTGGGTTTTTAGGAAAAATTGGGCAGAGTTTCCTCTGTTTTTCGGATAAAACCAACCTGTTGATCATTCAAACGTAGTTTATATATAGTTATATTAATCCAACCAGTCAACGCAAGATAATATTACATTTTTCAATTTGTTAGGAGCAGTTACAGCATATAAGGTAACGTCAAGTGCTTAAACTAAGAAATCATTTAGCTTATAAGTAAAGCATATATAAGAGTAAAAAGCTAACTAACTGAAAACTAAGCATCTATATATAATCATCCACATCATAAGATTTACAAAAGTTGTATCAATGAGTACAAGCAAATAAGTGTATGTGAAGAAAAAAAATGTCCGTGCGTAGTATCTATGGAGCTAATAAATATACATAATAGTAAGATAAAACAAAAATAGCTTAGTGAGTGGGGGAATCAGAGCCGTCTTGAAGAATATCTTGAAGCTCAACCTAAGAGCCCTTCGTGTGCTCCCGATGTAACTCGAAATCATCTCGAAGTGTGAGGAGATCACGATGCATGTGATCGATAGAAGAGCTCAAGCTCTGGAATCTAGACTGTATAGATAGCTGGAGGCTCATCATAGCCTGAAGTAGGTCATCGTATCCAACCTGACCAACACCATAGCCACCATGCTGTGGACTATGTGCTCGCTCATCAGTGTCCATTGCAGTAGGAGAAGTTGCATCACCACAAACCTCGTCGTCCTCCTCGCTGCTGTCATCCTCAACACCAATCTGTATGTTCCAACCTGCCTTAGAGTATATCATACCCTTTCGGATCTTGCACCCTATCTTTTTCAAAGACGAGACGTTGATGATTTCCTTCAGGCCGATATCCTGAGCCTTAGAGGCGGGTAGGGGGACTTGAAAATGTTGTAGGATTAGGGTGATAAGCATCCTATAGGGAAGACACCCGTAGTCGTTCACTTCATTGTTTATCATGTTAGGGGTAGATATTGAAATGGTGTCTTGTTTTGAGATACCAGATCAATACCACATCTATCTTCGAGAGATATCCCCGACTCCTAAATCATGGGTGGATGGTCCAACTCACGATGAGGTTGAACAACTTTGAATGGAGGGGCATGTCACTACATTGGTGAAATGTAGTGAGCCTGAAGATGTAGTTAGGGTCGCCCCTAACACTCTAGCATGTCTCATCATAGTCAAAGTTGTACGGCCATCCGTTCAGACTCCATTGGATCCCTCCCACGGGGATCCTTAGGATGTTGACCAGAAGGTCAGTGTTTACCTCAAATTCTATGCCCATCACACTGGTTCTGAAATGAAGAGTCAATGGACTAGGTTTCACTAGGTTGGCATGGAACTGGTGAATGAGGTGAGGTAGTATTTTTGGTGTATCTTAACACGTGGTGTAAAGTGAATAGCTTCAAAGGCAGGTAAAATATCGAAATTTGCATGACAAATAGAATCAAAGTCAACGAATCTACCCATCATGATCTTTTTGTTACAAATTACAAAGTTATACCTGTTCTTAGCGGTTGGGCTCCAGAAGAGCGAGTTATTGAGCTCCGGCCTCGCCTTCTTGCTTGAGGAACCCACTAAACCTTTATTTTTGGCTTCGGTCCTCCAACTGTGGTTTTGATTTGGATTATCTCTGACATTATGAAAGGGTCTTTTTAGAAAGAGAAAGCTTAGAGTTTTAAAAATGGCGTGAAAAATTAAAAAATCTGAAGCGACTATTTATAGAATTGCAATACCAGTCGACTAGGTCCTTCATCATTTTGGGAATTTTTGACATACTAGTCGATTGGGTAAACCAGTAGAGACAAACCAGTCGACTGGGTAGGTCACCAAAATTTTAAATTTTGGCTCCAAACAATGTCTTGTAGTACTAGTCGATTGGTAAAATGGGCAGTGGGATACCAGTCGACTAGGGTGAACACACTAGTCGACTGGGTCCTCCATAAAACTTAAAATTTGAGCTCCAACTTAAGATTTCAGCACATAATTGTTTATCTATGCCATCTTGAGTGAGAGCAATATTAAATGAGAGTTAATACTCATTCACTATATGTCAATTTATACATATGATGAATGTGAATGCAATCAAACATACAGTTTATCATAGTCTTTCAAGCCCATTGATGATTGACAAATATTGCATATTTTTGTTCCTTAATTTACATTTGTTAGCTTAGGAATTTGTTACTTTGAGTTGTTTTTTTTTGTTGTTTTATAGGTTTACAAGTACATGGAAATGAGTTTCACTAAATTGCCAGAATTGCCCGTACAGATCAGTCATTTTTGCAGATTAAACTGTATTGATTCAAGAGGAACCAGGAGATTAGCCATATATGCTTGGAAAGATCCGGATGTCTATTTTCTGAAGAATTTACGACTCATAAATATGATTTTTCTAACAGTTTAGTTAGCATTTCTATTTCATTTTATTTTTGCAATTTTATTTTATTTTATTTGTTTCTATTTGCAATTGCTTATAAAAAATTAAAAAATTAAAAAAATGAAATACAAAATAAATATTAAAAATTAAATAAAAAATGATGGATGAATCAAGCATTGAGGACCCCCTGGAGGCATGCTTTGCTCAGTTTGGAGAGGACTTGATTTGGATAAATTACTTGAGCAAGCGAATGCTATTTTGGAGTCTGCTCCTCGGGAGAGCAGTGAGACGGAGGAGACTGTGGATGAATCCAGCATTGAGGACCCTTTGGAAGCATGCTTTGCTCAGTTTGGAGAGAATTTGGATTTGGATAAGTTACTTGAGTAAGCGAATGCCATTTTGGAGTCTGCTCCTAAAGAGAACAGTGAGACGGAGGAGACCCCAAGAAGGAACTTAAGCCTTTACTAGACAATTTTAAGTATAAGTTCTTAGGTTCAATAGAGTCTTCACCTGTGATGATAGCTTTAGATTTGGTTGCTACTCAAGAGGAGAAGAACCTGGTGCTTAATTGGGAGAAGTGCCATTTTATGGTAGAGTAAGGTATTGTACTTGGGCACGTCATATCTCATCAAGCGATTGAGGTCGACAAAGCGAAGGTGGACCTGATTTCTAACCTTCCACCCCCACGTACAGTGAAGCAGGTTTGTTCTTTCTGGGCAATGCAGAATTCTACAGGCGATTTGTCCAAGATTTCAGCAAGATCGCTAGGCCCTTGTGCAAGTTGTGAGTCTGACTGAAGATGTTAAACTTAGCGCTCATGGGAGGCAACACATAGCGTATCTTTTATTGTTTTTTTTATATTTCTTATTACTGTTTATTTTTAGTAGTTTTTGTTTTCCAGTATTACTTTGGTAATTGTTTTTCAGGGACAACGCGTACTTCAGTTCAAGTTTGGGGGTATTCTATGAGCCATACCAGTCCAGCTAGTTCTCCATCTCCCAGGTCAGCTCTTTCCATGTTATTCACACATTGGGGACACTATGTACTCTAAGTTTGGGCGTATGAAAGACATATTTACACACATTTTGTCTCAATTTTTTATTATATATTATTGAAAAGATAAATGCATGTTCATGATTGTTTTGAAATTTTGGTTGATCTAAACAAATACTGTGATGTGATTTCATTAGTGAGCTTAAAATTTTGAGCACATGATCTGATAATAGAGTTTTAAAGTTTAGTTACTTTAGGCATTTAAGAATTCACATGTTTGATCTAATATGACACGAGCACATTAACATATAATTGTGTGAGGGATGATATGTGATTTTCATGTGTATGTTTTCATGGCTTAACCGAAACTGGATAACTTGTTGGATGAACACTTTGGCATAGAAAAAAAAGAGAGAAAAAAATGCTCATAATGATCATTTATAAAATTTTTGCTGAGTAACTGGAACTCTTGCCTCTGTAAGCAGTGGGTGTTCACGTCAAAAGGTGAGAATTTTGCCTGGTAGTATTAAGGCCAGTTTAATTTTTTAGTCTTTTTTACTCGAGTTAGTAAGTCCTTAGGGGTGTCTTTACACCTAGTGCCCTAAAACCATCTGGTTTGGGAGTCATTGACTCAACACTCGCTACATGGGTCAATTAGAAAGCTTAAGGAAACTAAACATAGCAGAGCCTCATAATAAAAGAAATGTTGGAAATCACCTTGACAAGATGCCCAGGTGGTGATCTTCCAAACATCCAAGTCTAGAATGACTTATAAAGAAAAGATACACCAACCAAAGCAAGAAAAAAGACAAGCAATTGTTATCGAGGTTCGGCAATAGCCTACGTCCCCGTGAGTTCCTCCAGACTCTCTGCACTAAATCAATAATTCTTACAATCACAACAACCCCTCTCCAAGAATCCACAAATTCTTGAAGAAATAAAGAAGAGAACAAGAAAGTGATAAGGTCTTGAGGTACCCTGAAACTTTCCCCTTTGGAAATTCCACTTACAAGTCCCTTGAATCCCCTTTCTATACTAATCTCTCTCTTTACAACCAGCCTCTCTAATGAGTCCCTCTTGTATGTCTGTGTCTTTGCACTCTCATACAATTCTCTCATTCACATGTTCAATCACAACTGTTTATTATCACATTGTTCTTGAGAATGAAGCTAGGTGACCCTTTATATAGTGCACCAACTTCTTGTCCAATCTTGAGAGTCAATCTCCACCCTTAGATCTTGATGACCACTCAGCCATGGCCCTCATTCAATCCTAAGTGATGCTATGCATTTTAACCTTGCACCTATGAATTTAACAAGAGGCTGAATCAAGTGGAATATGTGTGCCTCAGTGTACCTAGCGCCTAGGCACTGAACAGGGCATGCTGCGGCGCTAGGCAAAACACCCTTTTCACCACTTTCTGGGCGTCGTGGCCTTGGTAAGAGAGAGGCGACGCTCCCCTCCACCAGGACTTCCTCCTTGCTAGGCACCATGGCCTGGAAGGAGCAGGACTACGGTGCACACTGAAGCTGGACCCTTCACAGCTGTGCGCACTTCTTTGTCTTGTTGAAAGGAGAGGTGTGCACACACCCAAAGTGAGGCGCACACTTGTGTGCACTCCTTCAACATGCTGAAATTCATTCTTCCATCGCTTGTTTAAACCTTAACCATGTTTAAACCTTAGACAAATATGAACAATCTCTACTTTTGTCTAAGGGTTTAAACCCGAACCATTGTGTAGAGAACTTCAGGATTCAAACTTATCTTGAGTCATCATATCAACTGACTCCAATCCTAAGAAGTTCAAAGCAATGATTAAACTTATTTAGAGGTAGAACCTTGGCACCTAAATCTGTAGGACTTTCTCTTGTGGCCTTCTTGTCAACATGAATGCATCCTTTCGTACCATTTTTCGGAATGTAATGATACCAAACATCTATATGCTTTGTCTTCTCATGGAACACTGAATTCCTTCACAAGTGCCACACACTTTGGATATCCGAAGACACCACCACCTGCTCTTTTAGGACCATCCACTCGGCTAAAAACCCTTTACACCATATAGCCTCCTTTATGGCTTCCGAAGCCACTATGTATTCTGCCTCCGTTGTTGAGAGTGCTACCACCGGCTATAACCAAGCCTTCCAATACCTTAGCAACCACTTCATCCCAAGCCAAAGCTCTTTTATGGGATTACTCACACATCTGCTGAGAACACCCATTGCTTGAGGAATGTCGGGTCTAGTGCTTACCATCATGGACATGGCTGGTCCAACCGCACTAGAGTAAGGGACCTTTACCATTTCCTTCTTCTCCTCATCCATTCCAGAACATTGTTCACTGGAGAACTTGAAATGACCAGCAAGGGGAACCTTTACTGGTTTACCATTTTCCATAGAAGACCAAGAAACTTTCAACCAATTTCTCTCCCTTTCCTGAATTCTTCTCATACCAAGAATATTTTGTGCAAGGCTGAGATCCTTCCTCTCGAACTCCTCACTGAGTTGAGCTGTAAGCCTTTTCATCCTCTTCCTCCTATACTCACTTGACAGCATATCATTGGCATAGATAAGGATAATCACCACTTCATCCACCTGTGAAATCCATGCCTTTCCTTTGTGTGAACCCTTTCGCCACTAGCCCAGCCTTATTCCAGACTTCATCTTTTGGAGGGTACCCTTTTTTGATCTTGTAAGTCCATTTACAATCCATAACTCTCTGTTTTCCCAAAATGTGCACCAATTCCCAGAAGTTATTCTTCCTCAAAGAATCTATTTCTTCCTCCATAGCTAGCTTCCATCTTGGCGAATCCTTACATCCCATGGCATCAATGTAAGTCTCTTGTTCACTCATCTCTCCTTCTGTCCAATGAGCTGCTGCATCCGCAAACCCATATCTTGAAGGTGGTCCGACCAGCCTTCTTTCCTGGTCTCTTGTAAGCAGATAGTTCTTCCGACTCACTGCATCATCCTCTTTTAGTTTAACCTCCTCATGAGTGTCCTGAGCTTGGCATTCATCAATGGGCTCTACCTGGTCCGAACCCTCTTACTTTCTTTGCTCTACCTAAACCGAATTCTCCTTGATGCTATACTCCACAAATACTGAACTGATTTTCTCACTAGCCCCTGCAGGGTTAGTTTTCCCCAAGTAGACAAATAATAATTCATTAAAATTAACATCCCTACTTATTATGAGTCTCAATCCTTCTTGTTCTAAGGACCACAACCTATACCCCTTAGCCTCTTCCCCATATCCTAGAAACACATATTTTCTAGATCTTGGGCTAAGTCTATCATCATTTTGTTGTGCATATACAGCACACCTAAAAGTCCTAAGGTTGTCCAACTCAGGGGGTTTTCCACTCCACATCTCCTCGGGAGTCTTATGGTACACAACCTTAGAGGGTAATCTATTAACCAAATACGCAGCAGTAGACACTGTTTCCCCCCAAAAACATTTGGGTAATCTAGATCCATCTAACATGCACCTAGCCTTTTCCATAAGGGTCTTATTCATCCTCTCAGCAACTCCAATTTGCTGAGAGGTTTTCACAACCGTTCTATGTCTTAGAATGCCATTTAACATACATAATTAATCAAGTTCTTGGTTAAAAATTTCTAAACCATTAGCAGTTCTTATCCCCTTAACTACCCTGCCCATTTGAGTCTCCACCAGCTTTTTCCACACCAATAATTTATTCAAAGCATCTGATTTATTTCTAACCAAATTAATCCAAATCTTTCTTGAATAATCATCAATTAAAGACAGAAAGTAAAAGTTACCTCCCTGTGTTGGTGTCCTTGCTGGTCCCCAAAGGTCCGCATGAATGTAGTCAAGAATGCCCTTAGACTTATGCAATTCGATATTGAAGCTGACCCAATGTTGCTGCCCAAGAACACAACTCTTGCAGAAATCGAGTGTCACTACCTTATCACCATCAAGTAATCCATTCTTGCTGAGAACTTCCAGGCCTTCTTCGCTTATATGTCCCAAGTGAGTGTGCCAAAGGGTTGCCTTCTCCATCTCAGCCATCAAGCTTGCTGCTTGACCCTTGATGTTCGTGTCTCCGATTATCTCATAGAGACCATCATTTATTACTGCTTTGATCACTACCAAAGATCCCTTAGCTACCTTGATCTTTCCTCCCTCTGCTTTGTATGTGTATCCCATAGAATCTAGCTGCCCCAATGAGATCAAATTTCTCTTCACATCCGAAAGATACCCAATGTTCCTCAGTAGCCTTGTCACTCCATCAAACATCCTCAATTAGATGTCTCATATCCCCCTCACTTGGCAAGAATTATCATTCCCCAAGAAGACCCTTCCATCATTGATCTCCTTGAAATTCTTGAACCATTCCTGGTGAGGGCACATGTGATGAGTGCATCTGGTATCCAAAATCCATTTTCCGCTACCTTCTTTCCCCTTGTTCACATCCGAGCACACACACAAGAACATCATCATCTTACTATTTTATTTTGGCAACCGAAGCCTCTCCATTCTTGGTATAGCTTCTTTCCTCGTCCCTTATCTTCTCATTGCAATCTTTCTTGACATGACCCTCCTTGTGGCAGTAGTAACATTTCTTCCTTCCAAATCTCAGTTTGGAATGTGCTCTCCCATGGCTTTCTCCTCTACCTCTGTCCCAGTAGTAGCCAAGTGTGTTGCTTTTCACTTTCCCATGGCTCTCTCCTCTACCTCTGTCCTGGTAGTAGCCATGTATGTTGCTTTGCACTCTCAAATGGCTCTCTTCTCTACCTCTGACCTGGTAGTAGCCATATATGTTGCTGTGCACTCTCCTATGGCTCTCTCTTCTACCTCTGACCTGGTAGTAGCCATGGATGTTGCTGCCATACCGAGTTACTAGCTTTCTTTTAATGAATAGTCTTCTTCCACTTAATGCACTCCTCATCTTGGCATCAAGATTATCTTGTAACTCTTTCTTAGGATCAAATTTAAAAGCAAAGATTCGTTTACAAAGATATCTCTTATTAGGGAGAGTCTTAGTAAGAAACAACTCATCTAGTTTCTTCCATATGACAGCTGAATCTTCTGAGTCTCTGCACTCCCTTGTGACATTATCCGACATGTGCATGAAGATGGTGCTGTAAGCTATATTCTTCATCTCATTTCGTTGGTCCTCTGTGGTACTTGCTAGAAAAGCATCATCTTCTCCAATCGTCAAGTCCACCTTTTTGTTGCATAAGAACAACCTTGATCTTCTACTTCCATAGGGAAAAATCTCCCTTTTCATCAAACTTCTCAATACTGAAATTTGAACCCATCTTGCGGAGAAATCCCTTGATTCATGCAGCACCCACAAATACTTTCCAACTTTTTCTAAACCTCAAGAACACAGATCGAAGATTGATCTCAATACTGTTCTTGAATCAACCTCAAGAACACGATCAGATCTTGGTCTTTACTTTGTTCTTGAATCACCCTCAAGGACACGATTAGATATTGATTTTAACTCCGTCCTTGATTCACCTCAAGAACATGATCAGATATAGATCTTAACTCTTTTTTTGAATCACCTAAGAAGTTGACTTTTGATTCTTGGAGTCTTGACTCTGTTACCTTCTATTCTTACTCCGATACTCGCCAATCTTGGCTCAAATCCCGTTGTCCAAAGCTCTGATACCACTGCTGGAAATCGCCTTAACAAGATGCCCAGGTGGTGACCTTCCAAACACCCAAGTCTAGAATGACTTGTAAAGAAAAGATATAGCAACAAAAGCAAGAAGAAAGACAAGCAATTGTTATCGAGGTTCGACAATAGCCTACGTCCCTGTGAGTTCCTTCGAACTCTCTGCACTAAATCAATAGTTTTTACAATCATAGCAACCCCTCTCCAAGAATCCATGAGTTCTTGAAGAAATAAAGAAGAGAATAAGAAAGTTATAAGGTCTTGAGGTACCCTGGAACTTTCCCCCTTTGGAAATTCTACTGACAAGTCCCTTGAATCCCTTTTTCTATACTAATCTCTCTCTTTACAACCAACCTCTCTAATGAGTCACTCTTATATGTCTGTGTCTTTGCACTCTCATACAATTCTCTCATTCACATGTTCTGTCACAATTGTTTATTATCACATTGTTCTTGAGAATGAAGCTAGGTGACCATTTATATAGTGCACCAACTTCTTGTCCAATCTTGAGAGTCAATCTCCACCCTTAGATCTTGATGACCATTCAACCATGACCCTCCATCAATCCTAAGTGATTCTGTGCATTTTAACCTCACACCCACGCAGTTAACAAGAGGCTGAATCAAGTGGAATATGTGTGCCTCAGTGTACCTAGCGCCTAGGCACTGAACAGGGCATGCTGCAGCGCTAGGCAAAACACCCTTTTCACCACTTTCTGGGCACCGCAGCCTTGGTAAGGGAGAGATGCGGCGTTGCCCTCCACCAAGACTTCCTCCTTGCTGGGCGTTATGGCCTGGAAAGAGCAGGGCTGCAATGCACACTAAAGCTGGACCTTTCACAGCTATGCGCACTTCTTTGTCTTGCTGAAAGGAGAGGTGTGCACACACCCAAAGTGAGGCGCACACTTGTGTGCACTCCTTTAACATGCTGAAATTCATTCTTCCATCTTTTTTTTAAACCTTAACCACGTTTAACCATGTTTAAACCTTAGACGAATACCAACAAGAAAGAAGAGAATAAAACTACGCAATTGTTGTTCATTCTGATGGGAAATTCGGTGAATCTTAAGACATGGAAACACTGCACATTGGAATTATTTGGAAGCTTCATATTTATGTGCTAATCCTCTTTGCACTGATTCAGACTTGTGATGCCTTAGCCTGCCTCTTGTAAGTAATTAGGTTTTAAAATTCTTATTCATTGCGAAGATGGGTCATATTTTTTAAGCTTGTTCAGGAATGAATATCATGGTTTTGTGTGATATTTAAATTTTTGGATACCATGAATGATGGATTTATCTATGTGTTCTCTGTTTTTCATTTAGTTTTTTTTTTATTTTGTTTTGCTAAAGGACTAGCAAAATGTAAGTTTGGGGGAATTTGATGAGTGCCAAATATTGCACATTTTGGTTCTTTAATTTACATTTGTTAGCTTAGGAATTTGTTAATTTGAGTTGTTGTTGTTGTTGTTTTTTTTGTTTTTTTTTTTAGATTTACAAGCATTTGGAAAGGAGTTTCACTAAATTACCAGAATTGCTCGTACAGATCAGTCACTTTTGCAGATTAAATTGTATTGATTCAGGAAGAATCAGAAGATGAGCCATATATGCTTGTAAAGATCCGGATGTCTATGTTCTGGGAAATTTTATGGCTCATAAATATGATTTTTCTAGAGAAAGTTATGGTAGTTTTAGTAAACAAAGGTCAGGCTGCACGTGATTTCAGCGTGGTAGAAGTGATTTTTGCGGATTAAACTGTAATGATTCAGGAAGAACCAAGAGATGGGCCATATATGCTTGGAAAGATCCAAATGTCTATTTTCTGGAGAATTTTATGGCTCGTAAATATGATTTTTCTAGAGAAAGTTATGGCAGTTTTAGTAGATAAAGGTCAGGTTGTACAAGATATCAGTGTGGGCAGAAGTTTTGAAGGGCATGTGAAGGCTTAAATCCCACATCCCACATCCCACATCAGATTGGAAACACATTGCACTCATGGAGTTCCCGTATAAAAGCCCCATTTCACTTCATCAAAAAGGTGTGCAATCTGGAGGACTTCTGCTAGCAATCTAGGGGATCTCCAAGGCTTTGCTACCAAGGGGGGAAACAGCTGCAAGTGAAATTTCTCTAATGTATAGTCAGTTTTAATTTATTTCTTTTGAGTTTAAAGTTTTATGTTTAGTACTTTAATTGCGAAATTTATTTTCATAACCATGAGAGGCTAACACCTTCATCTAAGGTTGAAGATAAAGTCTTTCCATTGTTTGGCATAATATTTTCAGATATGTTCGTACAATTATGATATTTTTAGTATTAATGTTTTGTTTCAATTGTTTGAGTAAATTCTTATGATTGATTGTGTTTAAATTGTTCAAATTAGATATTCCTTGTGTATCATATGCTGGATACGATGGATCATCTAAAGTAAATTGGATATCCATTGTGATTCTAAAGGAATACATTGGATGATTTGGTTGAATTAGGGTATTCGCTGTGATTTGTATAATGGTGGATTCATGGAATTATTTAATAGATTACTTTTATATAGAACATGAAAATATATATTGTACTTTGGTGGGGTGGATTCAGAAGCCTTAGTATTTTTATCATTTCTTTCAACTCAATTTAGTTTAAGTTTATATGTTTTTTACAAGATACAATTCATAATTTGGAACTATGTTAAAATAGGTTTAGTTTAGATAAAAATATATTTTCACGACGCAATTCCCTGTGGATTCGACCTCGCACTTGCACACACTATATTGCAAACGACTCATGCACTTCCGAGTAATTTAAAACTCACAACACCCATCAATAGCCTAATCTTAAAAAAGCTATATTCTCTTAAGGATTTTGTCAGAATATCGGCTATTTAATCTTCGGAAAGAATGAATTTTAGTCTAATATCACCCTTTTGAGCATGGTCTCTTATGAAATGATGCCTAATTTCTATGTGTTTAGTTCAAGAATGCTAAATAGGGTTTTTGGTCAAGTTGATGGCACTAGTGTTATCACAATGAATTGGAATATCTTTAAAGTTCATGTTATAGTCTTCTAGTTATTGCTTCATCCACAACACTTGTGCACAACAACTTCCGACAGCAACATATTTCGCTTCGGCGGTAGATAGTGCAACCGAATTTTGTTTCTTAGAAAACCAAGAGATTAACATTGCACATAAAAATTGGCATATACAACTAGAACTTTTTCTATCTAGCCTACAACCCGTAAAATCAGCATCAAAATATCCAACAAGCTCAAAAGATGATTCTTTAGAGTACCATAATTCTAAGTTTTGAGTCCCTTGTAGATATCTAAGGATTCTTTTTACTGCAATTACATGTGATTCCTTAGGATTAGCTTGAAATCTAGCACACATGCATGCACTGAACATTATATTAGGTCTACTTACAGTTAAATAAAGTAAATCTCCTATCATGCTTCTATAAGTTTTAGTAATCTACACACTTACCTTCCTCATCTAAGTCAAGTTTTGTAGAAGTGCTCATAGGAGTGCCTATTGACTTTGAGCTTTCCATCCCAAACCTCTTTAATAGGTCCTTGGTGTACTTTGATTGATTGATGAGGATGCCGTTTTTTAATTGTTTGATTTATAGTCCAAGAAAGTAGGTAAGATCTCTCATCATGCTCATTTCAAATTCACCTTGCATACACTTAGCAAAATCTTAACACATAGATTCATTAGTAGCACCAAATATAATATCATCAACATATATTTGGACTAGTACTGTGTCATTTTTGTGAGTTTTTGTGAAGAGAGTTGTGTCTATTTTTCCTCTTGTAAAATCAATTTCGAGCAAAAACTTACTTAGTCTTTCATACCATACTTTTGGAGCTTGCTTCAACCCATATAGAGCTTTAGAAAGCTTATAGACATGGTTTGGAAGACTAGGATTTTCAAATCCAAGAGGTTGCTCAACATACACCTCTTCTTCTATAAAGCCATTTTAAAAGGCACTTTTTACATCCATTTGAAATAACTTAAACTTATTAAAGAATACAAAGGCTAATAACATTCAAATAACTTCTAATCTAGCTACAGGAGCTTAGATCTCATCAAAATCTATTCATTCTTCTTGATTATATCCCTTAGCAACTAGTCTAGCCTTGTTCCTAGTTACTATTCCATTTTCATCTATCTTATTTCTAAATACCCATTTAGTTCCTATTATAGTGTGATTATTTGGTCTAGGAACTAGATTCCATACTTTGTTTTTTTCAAATTGATTTATTTCTTCTTGTATAGTATTTATCCAATCAACATCCTTCTCGGCTTCTACAAACATCTTAGGTTCTACTTGTGATAAATAAGCTACACAATTGTAAATATTTCTAATAGAGGATTGAGTTCTTACCCCTTGTGAAGGATCACCAATCACTTGATCGATTGGATGATAATTCACATACCTCCAATCTTTGGGAAGACTATCCTCTTACTGACTTGTAGATGACTGATCAAGATTGAGAGCATCTACCTCTTGACTTGTTTGAGGTTAGCTCTTCTTCGGGTCAACAATGGGAGTAGATGTTTCCATTCTTGGAACAAAATCTGCATCATCATTAAAAGAAACTACTCTACTACTAATTGAGATAGACTCATTAAAGGCTATATGTATGAATTCTTCAACCACTACAGTTCTCTTGTTAAAAACTCTATAAGCTTTACTAGATGTTGAATATCCTACAAATATCCCTTCGTCGGTCTTTGAGTCAAATTTACCCAAATTAGTTTTATTGTTATTTAGGATGAAGCATTTACAACCAAAAGCACGAAAATAAGAGATATTAGGCTTTCTACCCTTCTATAGTTCATATGGAGTTTTATTTAGTATAGGCTTAATTAATACTCTATTTAAAATATAGCATGAAGTATATACGGCTTCTGCCCAAAAATATTTTGGCAAACTATTTTCACAAAGCACTGTTCTTGCAAATTCTTCTAGAACTCTATTTTTCCTCTCAACAACTCCATTTTGTTGAAGAGTTCTAGGTGCAGAAAAATTGTGATCAATTCAATTTTCATCACAAAATTTTGAAAAGCTTTGGTTTTCAAATTCTTTTCCACGATCACTTCTAATACTCAAAATGAAAATTTCTTTTTTCATTTTGAACCCTTTTACAAAAGTTCATAAATCCTTTGTAAGCAATAAAAATAACAAAGGTATATCTTGAATAGTCATCTACAATAACAATGTTGGAAATCACCTTGACAAGATGCCCATATTGTGATCTTCCAAACACCCAAGTCTAGAATGACTTGTAGAAAGAAATACAGCAATCGAAAGCAAGAAAGAAAAGAAGACAAAAGATTTGTTATCGAGGTTCGGCAATAGCCTACGTCCCCATGAGTTCCTCTGAAATCTCTACACTAAATCAATGGTTCTTTACAATTACAGCAACCCTCTTCAAGAAACCTCAAGTTCTTGAAGAAACCAAGAAGAGAAGAAAGAAGATGATAAGAACTATTACAATGCTCTCTATCTATACTACTCTCTCTTCTTTACAACCAGCCTCTCTACAATGAGTCCCTCTTGTGTTTTGTGTCTTTGCACTCTCACACAATTCTCTCTTATATTGTGTCCTGTCACTCTTTACAATTGATTTCAAAGTATGTCACAAACTTATTATTCTTGTTGATAATGAAGCTAGGTGACCCTTTATATAGTGCACCAACTTCTTATCCAATCTTGAGAGTCAATCTCCACCCTTAGATCTTGATGACCACTTAACAATGGCCCTCCATCAATCCTAAGTGGTGCTATGCATTTTAACCTTGTATCCACGCACCTAAGAAGAGGCTTAAACCAGCTATCCATGTGTGCATCAGTGTGCCTAGTGCTGCGGCACTGAACAGGGCATGCTGCGGCGCTAGGCAAAACACCATTTTCACCACTTACTGAGTGGTGCGGCGCTGCCCTTCTTTTAACACCTCTCTTGCTGGGTGATGTAGCGCTGGTGAAGGAGCAGTGCAGCACACACTGATACTGCCCTTCACACAGCTGTGTGCACTCCTTTGCCTTCCTGAATAGGGGTGTGCACACACACCACACACTCCTTTAACATGCTGAAATTTAATCTCCCAACCTTGGTTTAGACTTTAACCATCTTTGAACCATGTTTAAACCTTAGACAAATACCAACAAACAAGAGCATATTGATGGCCACCTAGACTTATGGTACTTATTGGACCGAATAAGTCCATATGTAAAAGTTTCAATGGTCTAGTGGTTGAGACTATATTTTTTGATTTAAAATAAATTCTAGTTTGTTTTCCCATTTGACCAGCATCACACACCTTGTCTTTTTCAAATTTGATTTTTGGTAGTCCAATGACTAAATCTTTTCTTGAAATTATTTTAAGCAAATCTATATTCACATGGCCAAGTCTTCTACGTCATAGCCATGGGTTTTCACTAAATGCGGGAAAATATATTTCACTTTCTGAATGCAAAGATTTTAAATCAACTATATATATATATATATATATATATATATATATATATATATATATATATATATATTCGTGTCTATGGCCAACAAATTTGATCTTGTTACTCTTGGTGTCTATAACTGGACAATGAGGTTTCAAATATGACTTTGTTGCCTTTGTCACATAATTGACTAATACTAAGCAAATTTGGCTTAAGGCCTTACACATACAACACATGATCAATGGTTGAGAAATCATTACCAACTTTTTCATGCCCAATGATCTTTTTCTTTGTGTCATCTCCAATGGTGACATGTCCGCCATCCCTTAGAGTTAGTTCATTGAACATGCCTTGATCATCAATCATGTACTTTGAGCATCCACTATCAAGGTATAAATAGTTACCTTTTTACTTGGTGTGGAGACATATCTACATTACAGAAGGATATACAATTACACTCTTAGGTACCCGAAATTTCTTAGTTACTGATAAAAGACATAAAATGCACTTTAACAGTACTTAATTGTTAGCATTTTAGGGTTGATCTAGATTTTATTGCACTTTTATACCTTAACAATTCTAAAGTGTCATTCTTGGATCATTGATTTGTTTTGATGCATTTTCAGGTGTTTGGAGTCTAAAAGAGAGGGAAATGCTACCGTTGAATAAAGCATAAAGATCCCATGCATATCGGAGCAAAGGAGTGCTTTCGGAAGGACAAAATGAAGGGAAGTAAAGTGTGTGTGCCGTGACTTGGAAATGAGTTTCACTAAATTTCCAGAATTGCCCATACAGATCAGTCATGTTTGCAAATTAAACTGTATTGATGCAGGAAGAACCAGGAGATGAGCCATATATTCTTAGAAAGATCCGGAAGTCTATTTTCTGGAGAATATTACGGCTCGTAAAAATGATTTTTCTAGAGAAAGTTATGGCAGTTTTAGTAGACAAAGGTCAGGCCTCCAGAACCTGCACCAGCTAGCACCTAGGCGCCCAGAACATGCCCTCCTTAGCTTCAGCTAGTGCCTAGGCGCCCACCAAGGAGCACCTAGGCGCCCACACGTTTTTCCAACTCCGAGACAGAACCTAATTAGGGTCTTAATAATAAGATTAAACCCGAAAACACCCTTGGACCTTTGTATTATAAATAAATCACTTTAGGGTTTGAAAAAGGACAATCATTGGAGGCTAGACAAGGGTCCAAAGACTTAAGGAGGATCCCCATGGCCGTCTAATCTCCAATCAAGGCAAAGGGATGAATTCCTAGGTGTAGTTGTTCTATTTTTCTTGATGCAGTTGTAATGTGGATTTATCGTTAAACATTATTATGATTTACTTTTCAATTTAATTAGAAGATTTCCCCTTAATCCAGTGATTGCATCTTTCTCCCCCATATAAGTTTTGTCATGCTCTTCTTATATGATTTTGTTGAGGTGTGATTGAGTCTGATAGATTTCTCTTATAGATTTGTCCATTACTGCAGTATTATCATCATAATATATTGTCGTTTCTTGATAATCTATAAGTTAGGTCATGTGTGCTTGAAAGTAAAAAGTATTTCATAACAATTACATTAGGGTTTGCATATGCGCTTTAATTGAATATTTGTCAATTGCCTGTTTGGGATGTAAAACTTGCAATCGAGATAAACAATTGAATCAAAATAGGAATAAGGCAACGAACCTAAGGAGGATTCCCGGAACCTTGTTATCTATCCATCATATTATCAACACAATTTTCTCACAATTTAGATTCTCTCATTTAATTTTTTATCGTTTGTGTTAAGGTTTACACATTCTTTTGTAATTAACTTGTTTCCCTGTGGAATCGACATCCCAAAGCTATGCTACAACTACCGCGTTATACTTTGGGCGTAATCAGTTACTTTAGGGTTAGTCTTAGAAAATACGGTTCGTTTGGGGACCCATACCTTCTTAACACTATAAGGTGCTCTATAATTATAGACATGTTGATGATGCATAATCCTAGGATAATAGTTATTTAAATTTCTAGGATTTCGTAATTGTGCATGTCTATAGTTCATTGGATAAACATTCCTAGTATACATGTTTCTTTGATGCATGTTATTACTAGGAATTGTATAATGGTAGCTCATAAGATGTGCACTTGTGGTGTGAGCATACATATTATTTCTAGAGTATACATGATAGTTATTCCTAGGGTGTGTATTTCTAGTATATACATTCCATGAATGATTATTCTTAGCATTTGCATTTCTTAAGTAAGCATACATATATGCATGAGTATTTTCAGGATGCTTCATTCTAGTATATGTATTAGAATTTAAATTTACATTCTTAGACCTACTAGCATATATTGAAGGAGTACTTTTGGTCTTGCTAGTGGTCTTGGAAGTAGAGGCTTCATTCACACATGTTGCTTTCATGAATAAGGTTTCTTTTAATTTTTGCTTGCCTAATGGAGAATAACCCAACCCGGATTTTCCACCACTTAATCTTTGGCAAGAAAGCACTTCATCTAGCTTTTCTTTTCTAAGCATAAGTCTAGATATAGTGCTATTCAAATCAATTATTTTCTTCTTTAAATTTTCATTTTCATTTTTTTAGAAAATCTTGTGAAGAATCATAAAGCATAGAAGATAGTTTTTCTTTTTTTTTCCTTTAAGCCTTCCATCTTTTTAGAAAGAGATGCGACTTCCTTTTTTAGGGTGGTATTCCTAGAATCAAATTTCTTCAATTCTTCATGAATTTCATTTATAACCTAAATTAATTCTTCACTACTGCTAACATTATTATTATTAGAAGGGGAAGAATTTGATACCTCATTTTCGTCGTCGATTGCTATTAGACATAGGTTGGCAATCTCCTCGTATCCGACCTCATTGTCCGAGGATTCTTCTTTCTTCGTCATTACTCCAAGTGGTTGCAATCTTAGCTTTCTTTTTGAAGCTCTTGTATGGTTTGCTTGCTATTGTACAATCAGTTTTGATATGATAGGGCTTTTTGCAATCATCACACACAAGAGGTTCTTTTTTTTGAGTGGAATCCCTTGTGTAAGGTTTCTTGCTCTTTTTCAAGAACTTGTGAAATATTTTGGTGATTAGTGCCATCTCACCATTTTCTTCGTTGCTCTCTACCTCTTCTTTTGTTTCTTCCTTTTTGTTGCTTGTAGAGGCCTTGAGAGCAATCATCTTTTTCTTCTTCTCATAATCATTGACAACAGGATTCATTTCCTCTATCTCGTATGTCAATAATGATCTGAGAAGTGTTTCAACATCAAGTTTGTCGAGATCTTTGGCCTCCGTGATGGCCGTCTTCTTTGCTTTCCAAGTGGATGGAAAAGACCTTAAGATCTTCCTTGTTAGTTCAAATTCCTCAATGTTCTTACCAAGAAGCTTTAGACTGTTAATAATGGTAGTAAAATGTGAGTGCATTTGAGAAATATCTTCTTTTAAAGACATTTTGAAAGATTCATACTCGGGTACTAGCATATATTTTTTATTTTTTTAACTTCACTAGTTCCTTCATATGTAACTTGTGATTTATCCCAAATTTCTTTAGCTGAAATACATGCAGAAATTTTATTGTATTCAGTAATATCTAGAGCACAATGTAATATGCTAGTTGCTATACTATTGAGAGACATTATTTTACAAACCTCTTCATTAAACTCAGTTTTGAGTTTAGGCATTGTATGATTGATTTCTCCAATGATTATTTCCTTTGTAGGAATTCTAGGTCTCTCTTCAATGACCCTCCATAGATTGTAATCTTGTTCTTTGACAAATATTTTCATTCTATTTTTCCAATAGTTATAGTTGGAGCCATTGAATAAGGGAGGTCTAGTATAGGAATGCCCTTCGGTATAGCTATTAGATGCCATCGGATCAACTCAAGGATTTTAAGCCTGAAATTGAGTACATAGCTTTGATACCAATTGTAAACCAAGGTTTAAACCCAAGAGGGAGGTGAATTAGGTTTTAAAAACTTTTGCTAATTAAACTTGCAAGTTTTTAAATAGTAAAATACACAATGCACACAATCAAATAATATACTTTAAAGTAAAGGAGTTCAAAGGAAGAGAAACTGCAAACTCCATTTATAGTGGTTCGGCAAGATTAGAATCCTTCCAAACATGCGTCCACTCTCTTTAAGGAACCTCCTTGAAGTAATCCACTAAAATTTTAGCCATACAACTTCACGGGTGTTGTACAAACCTTACAACCGATCTCTTCCACATGAAAGCTACAATGAAGTGTTTAATCCTAAACACTCTAAGAGTTATACCAACTCTTTCTCTTTACAATAAATGAAATTTACTGTAAAGTAAATGGTAGAGAGATAGTAATAAGTGCTTTTACAAATGAACAATATCTCTCTTTCAAGAACAAGCTTGATGAATGGCTCAACAATAAATTTATCAAAGCTTTTTGAGAATTAATGAGCTATCTTGTGAATTGAATGTATTCTATTCTTTTTTAAATACTTGTTGAAGTGGGTTTATATAGCCTTGAAGCAATATAGTCGTTTGAAACTGACTTGGTAGGTTTGGGACATTAAATGCTCAATTCTCGCGTCTCAAACGGTCATATTTTCTAATTACCAGTCAACTAGGTCCTTATACTAGTCGACTAGGTCAAGTGAAGATTTTTTACTTTTTAGGCTAAAGGAGAGTACCAGTCGAATGGGAACTTTCTGTCCCATATCCCAGTCGATTGGTATAGGGACCCAGTCGACTAGGCTATCCTTCAACCCAGTTTTCCTTTTCAAAAACTGTTTTTGACTTAGAAACTTTTGTATTTTTAGTTTTGTCAAAGTATTTTGTAAATTGAGCCACATATCAAGCTATGTAATTAAACATAAGAGATTTACAATTGTTTCAAATACCTTAATGCTTATTCTAGATCTTCTATCTTGTTTTGGTGTCTAAATCGCATTGAGTTCTTGCATCTTGTTTCCGTACTGAATGCTTTTACCGCTTAAATACTTAGATGAACTGTTAGTGCAATTAGAGTAGTATTTTGTCATTATTAAAATAAAATACGGGTCAACAATCTCCCCCTTTTTGATGATGACAAAACTAAGGAGAGAAAAAAAAAACAGTTTTAAAAACTAAGTGTTGGTTTTTGAAAAAATTTGGGCGGAGTCTCCTCTATTTTTTCGATAAAACCAACCTGTTGAGCATTTGAACGCAGTTTAAAGACAGTTATATCAACCTAACCAAGCAATGCATGACAATATTAAATTTGTCAATTTGTTCAGAGCAAAGCTCCCCCTAAATTTATGCTTTATTCCAAGTGTACATTGATTTTTCTCCCCTGTTTTGACAACAGTAGAAAATGAGGTGTAAACTAAAAAATTAAGCAAAATAAACACCATAGACATGAAGATAAGGTAAAAACAAACTTGCTCGCAAAACTGAGCATGATTCAGAATTGGGAAGACTTCCTGGGAAGAATCAGAAGTTTGCACATAAGCTTGAACAATTAAAGCATATAGATGAGCAAAAATTGCTCAAACTAAGAATCCATAGGGCTTAAAAGTAAAGCATGTATATGAGTTAAAATCTAAATAACTAATAAGTAATCATCTATATACAAACATCCGTACATTATAAGCTGAAGGAAGTTGTCTGAAAATCAAGTACAAGCATATGAGTGTATTACAAAGAAAATGAATGTTCATGCTAAAAATCTAATAAACTATATGTACATAACAAAAAAATAAGACAATAACTCAGTGAACGGGGGAATCAGAGCCATCTCAAAGAATATCCCAAAGTTCAGCCAAAGAGCCCTCTGTGTGCTCCCGGTGCAACTCAAAATCGTCTCTGAGTGTGCGAAGGTCACGATGCAAGTGATTGACTGAAGAGCTCAAGCTCTGGAACCTGGACTGCATGGATAGCTGGAGGCTCGAAATAGCTTGTAGAATGTCATCGTAGCTAGCCTGATCAGCACTTAAGCCATCATACTATGGACTAGATTCTCGTGCGACAATGTCTATAGTAGTGGGAGAAGTTGTATCACCAGGAACCTCATTGTCCTTCTCGCTGATGTCGTCCTCTCTAGTCTGAATGTTCCACCTAGCCTTGGAGTATATCATCCTATCTCAGATTGTGCACCCCATCTTCTTCAAAAAAGAGATATTGATGATGTCCTTGGGACCGATGTCCTGAGCCTCTGAGGTGAGTAGGGGGACATAGAAATACTGGAGGGTCAGGGTGATGAGCATTCCGTATGGGAAGCACCCAGAGTCACTCGCTTCACCATTAATCATGTTAGCAAGCAGTAGGTGGTAGATATTGAAATTGTGTTCTGTTTTGAGACACCAAATCAATACCACATCTATCTTGGAGAGATAACCCCGACTCCCGAGTCTCGGGTGGATGGGCTAACTCACAATGAGATTGAGAAACTTTGAGTTGAGAGGCATATCACTACATTAGTGAAATATAGTGGGCCTAAAGATGTAGTTAGGGTCGCCCCTAACAATCTGACATGCCTCATTGTAGTCAAAGTTGTCTGGCCATCCATCTAGACTCCACTGGACCCTTCCCACGGGGATCCTCAGAATATTGACCAGAAGGTCAGTATTCACCTCAAATTCTACGCCCATGACATTGGTTTTACACCTAAGAGCCACTGGACTCAGTTTAACTAGGTTGTCGTAAAATTGGTGAATCAGTTGAGAGTAATATTTATGATGGATCTTGACAAGTGGTTTCAAGTGTATCACCTCGAAAGCATGTACTATATCAAAATTTACATGACAGATAGAATTGAAATCAACGAATCTACCCGTCATGATTTTCTTGTTACGAATGATGGAATTATACCTGCTCCTTACGACGAGGCTCCAAAAAGAGCGAGTCATCGAGCTTAATCCATGCCTTTTTGCTCAATGAACCAGCAACTCTTTTTCCCTTGGCATCCGACGCCGAAGACTTTGAAGATCGAGGCCTTGTAGGTGCACGAGATCCTCCAACGGTGGTTTCGATGCGTATTCTTTCAGACATATTGAAGAAAGTTGTTGTACAGATTTGGGGAAATGTGGAGATTTCAACAGTGAGAAAGTTGAAAAAGAAGTGATTTGAGGTATAATTTAAGGCTCTATGGATTTTTTTTGAGAGATTTTAGACTGAGATCAAGGTTTTTCTAAAATAAGAAAGCTTAGAGTTTTTAAAAAATTGTGTGAAAATTGAAAAATCTGAAGAGACTATATATAGAATCGCGATACCAGTTGACTAGGTTAGGGTACTAGTCGACTGAATCCTTCATAATTTGAGGAATTTTTGACATACCAGTCAACTCGGTAAATTGGCAGAGATACACCAATCGACAGGGTAAACCATACCAATCGACTGGGTAGGCTACCAAAATTTCAAATTTTGGCTCCAAACAATGTCTTGTCGTACTAGTCGACTAGATGCTTTGTGCTAGTTGACTTGTAAAATGGATAGTGGGATACCAGTCGACTAGGGTCAATCTACTAATCGACTGGAACTTTTAGAAAACTTAAAATTTTGAGCTCTAACTTGAAATTTTAGCATGAAATTGTTTATCTATGCCATCTTAAGTGAGAGATATATTAAATAGGAGTTAATACTCATTCACTATATGTCAAATGTGCATATGATGAATGTTGATGCAATCAAACATACATTTTATCATAGTCTTGCAGGCCCATCAATAGTCTACTCTTGTGAAAGCTATCTTCACTTAAGGTTTTGTAAGAATATCAGGTATTTAATCTTATAAAGGAATGAATTCTAGTCTAGTATCACCTTTTTTAGCATGGTCTCTTATGAAGTGATGTCTAATTTCTATATGTATAGTTCTAGAATGTTGAATATGGTTTTTGGTCAAGTTGATAACACTAGTGTTATCACAATGAATTGGTATACCTTTAAAGTTCATGCCGTAGTCTTCTAATTGTTGTTTCATCCACAATACTTCTGCACAACAATTTTCAGCTGCTACATATTCCACTTCTGTGGTTGATAGAGCAACTGAATTTTGTTTCTTGGAAAACCAAAAGGTTAAAATTGCACCTAAAAATTGGCATGTTCCACTAGTGCTTTTTCTATCTAGTCTACAACCCGTAAAATCAGTATCTGAATATCCTACAAGCTCAAAAGTTGATTTTCTAGAATACCATAAGCCTACATTTTGAGTTCTTTTTAGATATCTAAGGATTCTTTTTGCTACAATTACATGTGATTCCTTGGGATTAGCTTGAAATCTAGCACACATGAATATGCTAAACATTATATCAGGTCTACTTGCAATTAGATAAAGTAAAGCTCTTATCATGCTTCTATAAGATTTAGTATCTACATACTTACCTTCCTCATCTAGGTCAAGTTTTTAAGAGGTGCTCATACAAGTGCCAATTGACTTTGAGCTTTCCATCCCGAACCTCTTTAATAGGTCCTTGGTGTACTTTGATTGATTGATGAAGATGCATTCTTTCAATTGTTTGAGTTGAAGTCCAAGAAAGTAGGTAAGCTCTCCCATCATGCTCATTTCAAATTCAACTTGCATACACTCAGCAAACTCTTTACACATAGATTCATTAATGGCACCAAATATAACATCATTGATGAGAGTCATAAAATGCATCTTAATAGTATTTATTTGTTAGTATTTTAGGGTTGATTTAGGGCTGAATTACACATTTTTGCCTTAATAATTCTAAAACGTCATTCTTGGTATATTGCTTAAAGCATGAAGATTCTATGCATATTAGAGTGAAGGAGTGGTTTTGGAAGGACAAAATGAAGAGAAACCTATTTTTAAGGTTTCATGCTGCAGCGAGCCAAGGTTTGAGCCGCGGCCTCCAGAACCATTAGCTTCTGAGTTAGAAGCTAGGATCAGGCATTTGCGCTGTGGCCACCAGTACCACTGACAAGCATGAACCAAAGGTGACGTCGTTGCACGGCAAGGTGTGCATCATGGTGCAGGAGTTTTTTTTATAGTAGTGTCGCGGCTTCCTTCTCCATGCAGCGACGCGAGCGCAATTCCCCTGTTTCTGTTTCACTACCTTATTAGGGCTTTGATGACATTTCTAGACCCGAAAATACCCTTAAACCTTTTGGAGTATTAATAGAACACTTAGGTTTTGCTGAAAATGAGGCTGGAATCAGGAGAGCTGCCATATTCTTCTCCATTCTAGGTGATCAAGCATGAGCCTAATGTCCAACTAATCTCCAAGCAAGGCAATTGGATGAATTCCTAGGTGTAGTTGTTCTTATTTCTATCCTTGATTCAGTTATATAGATTAATTGTTAAACATTGTTATGATTTACTTTTTGGTTAAGTAAGAAGGAAAAGATTTACTCTAAATCCGGTATTGCATCTTTCTCGTCCATATAAGTCTAGTGAAGCTCTTCTTATGTCAAGTTGTTAGATGTGATTGATTTCGGTAGATTTATCTTATAGGTTTGTTTATTATTGCGGTATTATTATTGAAATATATTTTCATTTCTTGATAATTTATAAGATAGGTCATGTGTGCTTGAATCGAAATTAAAGAGTACTTCGGAGCTGTAAGGAATTAAAAGTGAAGGTCTGCAAACTATTAAGGTGCGCTCGAGTGCACCTCTCTTATGATCGAGTGTACACTTAGAAGGCTCGAGTGCACACATGCGCTAAAGTGCAGACCCATAAGATCGAGCGCACATGCACCAGAGGTGACAGAGCCAGATTTGGAAAGAAGTCTCTGGACCTTAAATTGGAAATTAGGGTTTTGGGGCACCCTTAGAGCCCTATATATTGTCTTGTAAAACATAGAAAACATACTTTTGGATTGAGCTTGAAGTTGTAAGCTTTGGAGAGGAATTGACGACTCATTTCCCCAGTATTCTTCGGGTTTTATTTTTTTGTTCTAGTTTAGTTATGGTTATGATGTTTAGTTTACTTAGGATGTGTAACTAACTTCCTAATAGGGCTCGATTGAAGCCATAATTATGCTTTCCTATATATATAATCATTGATTGCCTTTGCAAATAGCCATGTTATAATGCTTTAATTGATTAATGTATGTTTTTATTTAAATTCCTAATATGTGTGTGTCTGATCAATGTATGCATGTGGTATGGATCAGTTAGTTAGATCAATTTGGATGATTGATTCCTAGGTCTAACAATAGTAACAAAAGAAATCCATACCGGATTCTTGGGTTAATCAACATGGAAAACCGGGAGCGGACAAAGCCCTAAGTCTCATGTGGCCGTCGATTTCCACAGACCTTATGCTCTCTTAAGGAATAACTCAGTATACACCATGCTGAATCCCTTAAGAGAGAAAAGAGTTAGACTATACACCAGGGAGATTAATAGCCTAAAGAGTGGACCAAGTCCTTAGGTTGACAACCATTAGGTATTCATGATAGGGCTATAACATTGGCACTTTACTTATTAGGAAAGTATGATTAGTGGTGGATATCAAAACCCTATGTTCTTATTATTATTAAGTCACACTTAACATTTATTTCTATCTTTTTATATTGAGAAACTAATTCTAAATCGAAACTCACCAATCCCAGTGGAGATGATCTCGCATTTGCACATTATGCTAGTATTGACCTTGTGCACTTGCAAGTAAAACAAGTTTTACCATTTGCTTATTTATTTAGGTAGATAATCGCTCAAAAAGTTTTTGGCGCCATTGCCAGGGATTGTGCTAAATTTCTTTCTAGAATTATTTTCGTTTAGTTTAGTAATTTTTATTTTTTTATTCTGTTTTATTTTTATAAAAAATCTCAAATTTTAAGTTTCTGTTTTTCACCTTTATTTTTGTTTCATCAAAAACCTAATCCATTTCTTTTTCGTTTTCTGTTTCAGGAACTACAACAGAACTCTCTGTACCACTTGCGATTGAGTGCGCTCCTCTGTGCGATCGAGTGCATTTGAGGCAGAGAGTCACTCGGGCAGTAGTTTTGAACTGCTGAACTGAAGCAATTGTTACTAATTCATGCAAGGTCTTCAGTCCAAGAACCAAAACATATTTCCACTCGAGGTGAGCTTAAATGGTGGATCTTCGAATCAGATAGCTACTATAGAAAGAAAGCTAGATATGATCGTAAAAGCCATGGTTGCTCAGAACAACTCACCTAGTCCAAAGGCTACACAACGCTAGGTATATGCTATATGCTCTCATTTTGATCATAATACTTATACTTGTCCTCTGTATTCAACTGTAGATCAAGAGCAAGCAAATTATGTGGGACCAAACAATGCATATGTAAATACCTACAATCCTAGATGGCAGAACCACCCCAATTTCTCATGGAACAACAATTGCAATGCCTTAAACCTTCAAGGGCAGTAAAGGAACTTCCAACCAGTAGCCCAACTAGTTCTGGAATCAAGGAAAAGTGACCTAGAGAGTCTTATGATGCAACTGGCAACTCAACAAAAACAGTTGATGACTTCACAAGAACAGTTGATGACTTCACAAGATCAGTTCATGGCAAAAACAAGAAAATTTCGGACTGAGCTAAGACAAATCACTACAAAACTTGAGCAAACAATTTAAAGGCTGGAAGTACAAGTAGGGAAATTAGCTAAGGAGCTAAGTGAAAGAAAGCAAGGTGAACTCCCATCCCACACACTACCTAATCCAAAAAGAAATCAACAACTGAATGTCGAGACAACTCTCCGAAATAGTAAGATCATAGAAGCTGATGAGCCTGTACAAGCGTCCACATGAAAGGTAAGTGAGATGGGGAAAGTAAATGGTGAGAATGTTGAATTCATAATATTTGATGAATTAAAACTACCCCAAGATGATATGAAAAGTTTTAATGTATGCATGACGCCAAATGTTGTTGAGGAAGTTTTTCAGGTCCATCACCTTAATCCATTGGAGTCCACCCTCACCCATGGTTTCACAAGATCAGATATTTAGCCAAAATCCATAGATGTTACTGATAACATCCTTGAGGCCTCTCCAAAGTAGCCAAGCACCAAATTTGGCATTGAAACAGTTACGGGTGCACTCAACTCATGCTTTTCTAGGAGGGAATAAGAGCGTCTGGCTGAAGACGTAAAACTTAACGCTTATGGGAGGCAATCCACAACAGTCTGGCTGAAAAGTTAAAACTTAGCGCTCATTGGAGGCACCCCATAGCTTATCCTTTTATTTTTATTGTTTTTCATATCTTTTTATTATTTATTTCTAGTTTCTTTTTGTTTTCCAGTATTACTTTAGTTTTTGTTTTTCAGGGACAGCATGTACTACAGTTCAATTTTGAGGGTGTGCTATGAGCTATGCCTGTCCAGCTAGTTCTCCATCTCCCGGTCAGATATTTCCATGATATTCATACATTGGGGACAATGTGTAATTTAAGTTTGGGGGTATAGGAGGCACATTCACACACTTTGTCCCAGTTTTTTAATTATTATTGAAAAGATAAATGCATGTTCATGTTGTTTTAAAAATTTTGGTTGATTTAAACAAATATTATGATAAGATTTAATCAATAAGCTTAAAATCTAGAACACATGGTCTAATAATAAATTTTTAAAAGTTTAATTACTTACTTTGAGGCATTTAAGAAATCACAAGTTTGATCTAATCTGACATGAGCACATTAGTACATAATTGTATAAGGTATGACATGTAATTCTAATTTTTATGTTTTCATGACTTAACTGTAACCAGATGACTTGTTAGATGAACACTTTGGCATAGAAAAATAGAGAAAATTTTTATTACACAATAAGAGAAAATAAAATGCTCTTAATGATCATTAAATAAACCTTCTGTTGTGAGTTTTAATTTACTCGCAAGCGCACGAGTCGTTTGCAGTATAGCGTTGTGCAAGTGCGAGGTCGAATCCACAGGGAATTGCGTTGTGAAAATATAATTTTAATCTAAATTAACTCTATCTTAACCTAGTTCCGAATTTCAGATGATATTGCAAAATAAATTAAAACTAAATTAAATTGATTTAAAATCTAATAATAAAAAGCATTAAGGTTTCCGAATCCACCCCACCGAAGTTAAGCATACATGTTCTAAAAATATAGCCTATCAAAACATTCAATGAATCCAACTATAAGACAAAAAACAAAGAATATCCCAACTAAACCAAAAGCACCCGATGTATCCGCTCTCAACAAATCACAAAGGGAATCCAATTTAATCGAAAAGCATTCAATGTATCCATCAGATGAAACACAAAGAAAATCCAACAGACAATTTAAACTCAATCAATTATAAGATTAACTCAAATAATTGACAGAACATTTATACTAAAAAATTGTCAGATTTGTACAAGCAAATCTGAACTACTACGCCAAACAACGGCGGGGCTTCATCTTCAACCTTAGCTGAAGAGTCTAGCCACTCATAATTATAAAACTATAATAACAAGTACTAAACATTTAAACTAAAACAACTGAATATAAATAAATAAATAAACAACTTTACATGGGAGAAATTCCACTCGCTGACGGGCGGCGCTTCCCCTCGTGGTAGCAATGCCTTCGGGATCCACCAGAATGCTGGCAGATGTCCACCGGTAAACACCAAAGTGGCTTAGGAATTGTACATTGGATTATGAAGCCAAATGGTGTTTATATAGGGGGAGACCCGGAGAAATGTGGCTTGCAGAAACGATGTGGGATACAGGCCCGTGTGCGCTCGATCGCAGTGTGGTGCGATCGATCGCAGGTACGATCGATCGCATGTCTTGTGCGCACGATCTCATGTGCGCTCGATCGCATGTCTGTTGCGATCGATCGCAGATGCACTGAACTTCAAATATTTCGATGTGGGATGTTGACCTTGCGCTCGTTCAAAGGCAGGTGCGCTCGAGCGCTGGTGCGCTCGATCGCATATCTGTTGCGATCGAGCGCAATGTCTCCAGAAGCTTCAAATCAACCTGAAATGCTGCACTTTCTCCACAAAGCTATAAAAACACACAAAACACAAGAAAAACGTAAAATAGAGTAAAATAATACTAACTAAGAGCATAACAAATATAAGTTAAGGGTCTAAAATATGCAATATTTTAGACTCATCACCTTCCACTTAGTAATTGGACCTTTTGCCTCAGTAAGCAGGTGTTCACGTCAAAATGTGAGAATTTTGGTCATAATGATCATTAAATAAAGTTTTCACCGAGTAACTGGACCTCTTGCCTCAGTAAGCAGTGAGTGTTCACGTCAAAATGTGAGAATTTTGCTTGGCAGCATTAAGACCAGTTAGTTTCGTAACCTTTTTTACTCGAGTTATTAAGTCCTTAGGGGTGTCTTTACACCTAATGCCCTAAAACCATCTGGTTTGGGAGTCATTGGCTAAACACTCCCTACATTGGTCAATTAGAAAGCTTAAGGGAACTCAACATGGCAAAAATCTCATAATAAAAGAAAAAGAAAGAAATAAAACTATGCCATATTTGCTTATTCTAATAGGAAATTCGATGAATGTTGAGACACCGAAATACTACACATTGGAGTTATTTCATATTTTATGTACTAATTCACCACACACTAAGTCAGACTTGTGATGCCTTAAACCAGCCTTGTGTAAGTAATTAGAATTTAAAGCCTTTATTCATTGCGAAGGTGTGTTTATGTTTTTAAGCCAACTCATGAACAAACATCATGGCTTTATGTGCAACCCAAATTTTTAGATATCATGAATGATGAATTCAACTTTGATTTCCCTTTTCAATTAGTTTTCATTTTGTCTTGCTAAGAGACTAGAAATATGTAAGTTTGGGGGTGTGATAAGTGCTTAAATATTCATATTTAAGCCACTTAATTTACACTTGCTAGGCTCTTTGTTTATATATTTTAGTAGATTCTACTTCACTTTTGTGTTTTCTGTGTTTTTCATAGGGCTTTGATGAAACAATGACATTTTGGAGCTCTAAGGAATAAAAAGTGAAGGTTTGCAAACCAGCAAGGTGCGCTCAAGCGCACCTCTCTTATGATCGAGCGCATAGGAATTCGAGTGCACACTTAGAAAGCTCGAGTGCACACATGTGTTCGAGCGCAGACCCATACGATCGAGCACACACGCACCAGAGGCGGCAAAGCCAAATTTGGAAAGAAGTCTCGGGACCTTAAATTGAAAATTAGGGTTTCGGGGCACCTTTAAAGCCCTATATATAGTCTTGTAAAACATAGAAAATATACTTTTGGATTGAGCTTGAAGTTGTAAGCTTTGGAGGGGAATTGAAGACTCATCTCCTCAGCATTCTTCGGATTTTATTTTTCTATTCTAGTTTAGTTATGGCTATGATGTTTAGTTTACTTAGCACGTGTTACTAACTTCCTAATAGGGCTCGATTGAAGCCCTAATTATGCTTTCCTATATATATAATCATTGATTACCTTTACAAATAACCATGTTATAATGCTTTAATTGATTAATGCATGTTTTTATTTAAATTCCTCATATGTGTGTGTCTGCTCAACGTATGCATGTGGTATGGATCAGTTGGTTAGATCAATTTGGATGACTGAGTCATGGGTCTGACAATAGTAACAAAAGAAATCCACGCTGGATTCTTGGGTTAATCAATATGGGAAACTGGGAGCGGACCAAGCCCTAGGTCTTATGTGGTTGTCGATTTTCACAGACCTTATGCTCTCTTAAGGAACAACTCAGTATACACCATGTTGAATCCCTTAAGAGAGAAAAGAATTAGAGTATACACCATGCCTAACTCATTGCTTAGGGATATCAATAGCCTAAGGAGTGGACCAAGCCCTTAGGTTGACAACCATTAGGTATTCATGATAGGGCTATAGCATTGGCACTTTACTTATTAGGAAAGTATGATTAGTGGTGGATATCAAAGCCCTATGTTCTTATTATTATTAAGTCACACTCAACATTTATTTTTTACTTTTTATATTGAGAAACTAATTCTAAATCGAAATTCACCAATCCATATAGAGATGATCTCGCACTTGCACACTATGCTACTATTGACCTTGTGCACTTGCAAGTAAAACAAGTTCGACTATTTGCTTATTTATTTTGGTAGATAATCGCTCAACAAGTTTTTGGCGCAATTTTCGGGGATTGCGCTAAATTTCTTTCTAGAATTATTTTGGTTTAGTTTAGTAATTTTTATTTATTTATTATGTTTTATTTTTATAAAAAAATCTCAACTTTTAAGTTTCTGTTTTTCTCCTTTGTTTTTGTTTCATAAAAAACCTAATCTATTTCTTTTTCGTTTTTTGTTTCAGGTACTACAACAGAGCTCTCTGTACCACTTGCGATCGAGTGCACCCCTCTGTGCGATCGAGCGCATTTGAGGCAGAGAGTCACTGGGGCAGCAGTTTTGAATTGCTACATTGAAGCAATTGTTACTAATTCATGCAAGGTCTTCGATCCAGAAATAAAAACATCTTTCCACTCGAGGTGAGCTTAAATGGTGGATCTTCGAATCAGATGGCTACTATGGAAAGAAAGCTAGACATGATCGTAAAAGCCATGGCTGCTCGGAACAACTCACCGATTCCACAGGCTACACAATGTTAGGTATGTGCTATATGCTCTCATTTTGATCATAATACTTATACTTGTCCTCCGTATTCAACTGTAGATCAAGAGCAAGCAAATTATGTGGGACTGAACAATGCATATGCAAATACCTACAATCCTAGATGGCAGAGCCACCCCAACTTCTCATGGAGCGACAATCGCAATGCCTTAAACCTTCAAGGGCAGCAAAGAAACTTCCAACTATTAGCCCAACCAGTTCCGAAATCAAGGAAAAGTGACCTAGAGAGTCTTGTGATGCAACTGGCAACTCAACAACAATAGTTGATGACTTCACAAGAACAGTTGATGACTTCACAAGATCAGTTCATGGCAGAAACAAGAAAATTTCGGACTAAGCTAAGACAAATCACTACAAAACATGAGCAAGCAATTCAAAGGCTAGAAGTACAAGTGGGGAAATTGGCTAAAGAGCTAAGTGAAAGAAAGCAAGGTGAACTCCCATCCCACACATTATCTAATCCAAAAGGACATCAGCAACTGAATGTCGAGTCAACTCTCCGAAATGGTAAGGTCATAAAAGCTGATGAGCCTGCACAAGTGTCCATACCAAAGGTAAGTGAGATAGAGAAGGTAAATGGTGAGAAGTTTGAATTCATAATATTTGATGAATTAAAACTACCCCAAGATGATATGAAAATTTTTAATGTATACATGATGCCAAATGTTGTTGAGGAAGTTTTTCAAGTCCATCACCTTAATCCATTGGAGTCCACCCTCACCCATGGTTTCACAAGATCAGATATTGAGCCAAAATCTGCATATGTTACTGATAACATCCTTGAGGCCTCTCCAAAGCAGCCAAGCACCAAATTTGGCATTGAAGCAGTTACGGGTGCACTCAACTCATGCTTTTCTAGGAGGGAATAAGAGCGTCTGGCTGAAGACGTAAAATTTAGCGCTTATGGGAGGCAACCTACAGCAGTCTGGCTGAAAACTTAAAACTTAGTGCTCATGGGAGGCACTCCATAGCTTATCCTTTTATTTTTATTGTTTTTCATATTTCTTTTACTATTTATTTCTAGTTTCTTTTTGTTTTCCAGTATTACTTTAGTTTTTGTTTTTCGGGGATAACGTGTACTACAGTTCAAGTTTGGGGGTGTGCTATGAGCCATGCTTGTCCAGCTAGTTCTCCATCTCCCAAGTCAGATCTTTCCATGATATTTACACATTGGGGACAATGTGTAATTTAAGTTTGGAGGTATAGGAGGCACATTCACACACTTTGTCCTAGTTTTTTTTTTATTATTATTGAAAAGATAAATGTATATTCATGGCAAGCTATATTCCCTGATTTGATGCCTCATGGTAAGCTATGAACTCTGCCTCCATGGTGGAAGTAGCTATGAGTGATTGTTTCACACTCTTCCATGATATAGCTCCTCCAGCTAACATAAAGACATAGCCAGAAGTGGATCTCCTGCTATCGAGACACCCAGTAAAATCGGAGTCTGAATACCCAACGATCTCCGATATGTGAGCATATAATCCTTCGTTCTCTGTAGATATCTCATAACCCGTTTAGCTGCTTTCCAATGATCCATGCCCAAGTTACTCAAATATTTGCCTAGCATTCCAACAATGTACGCAATGTCCAGTCGCGTACATACTTGTGCATACATGAGACTTCCCACAACCGAAGTATAGGGATATTTCTCCATTTCTTTCTTCTTAAGTTCATTTTTCGGACATTGGAGCAAACTGAACTTATCACCCTTTGCCACGGGTGTGTTTCCTGGTGCACAACCACTCATGCTAAATCTACTTAGCACTTTATCAATATAGGCCTTCTATGACAGTCTAAGTATACCTCTGGAATGATCTCTATGGATCTGTATACCCAAAACAAAGGACGCATCACCAAGATCTTTCATTTCAAATTTACTTGATAGAAATCTCTTAGTTTCATGCAATAGGCCTATATCGCTGCTTGCCAGTAGAATGTCATCTACATATAGCACCAAGATAATAAATTTGCTCCCATTGAACTTGAGATATATGCACTGATCAACGGTGTTTTCCTTAAATCGAAAGGATGTACTCACCTTATCAAATTTTTGATACCATTGCCGAGATGCCTGTTTTAAGCCATAAATGGACTTTTAAAGCTTGCATACAAGATGCTTTGAATCTTTGGACTCAGAGTTCTCCGGTTGCACCATGTATATTGTTTCTTCAATGTTTCCATTGGGAAATGATGTTTTAACGTCCATTTGAAGTAGCTCCAAATCATAGTGAGCTACAAGTGCCATAATGATTCTAAAGGAATCTTTCGTCGAAATCGGCGAAAAAGTTTCTTTGTAATCAATGTTTTCCTTTTGAGTAAAACCTTTGGCGACTAAGAGGGCCTTATACCTTTCAATGTTGCCTTTTGAATCCCGTTTGGTTTTAAATATCTATTTACAACCAATCGATTTCGCACCTTTGGACAACTCTACTAAGTCCCAAACACCATTGTCATCCATTGATTTCATCTCATCCTTCATGGCTTTAATCCACTTTTCAGAATTAGGACATTGTGTGACTTCACTAAAAGAAGTCGGATCATCTTTCAGACCAATATTAAACTTATGTTCCGGGAGATACACGACATAATCAGTTGAAATCGCGTTTCTCCTTTTCTCTAGTGGATCTCCTTAATGGCACTTCCACTTGAGGTTGTTGAGGTACCTCTTGATGAATCTCAGGCAGTTCTTGATTTTGAGCAGGCGACAATTCAGGTTCGTCATCAATGCGTTGGATCTCCGGATTTGCATTTTGAATAACATCAGGTATGGATACCTGAACATTTTCAGTTGCAACAACAGGAATGTAAACACATTCCTCTTCAAAATTGACTCGCCTGAGTTCGTCTCTCCCACTTAACTCAACATGTTCAATGAACTTGGCATTGCTTGTTTCGAAAAAGGATCTATTAGAGGAATCATAAAATTTGAAACCCCTTGATCTTTCAGAGTATCCAACAAAATAGTAGCTAACAGTCTTTGAGTCTAGCTTCTTCTCATTTGGCTTATAAAGCTGAGTCTCAGCTGGACATCCCCAAACATGCAAATGCCTAATGCTGGGCTTTTTGCCTATCCATAACTCGTATGAGGTTTTAGTTACTGCTTTACTTGGAACTTTGTTCAGGATGTAAACCGCAGTCTTGATGGCTTCACCCCAAAGCGATTTTGGCAAAGAAGAATGACTAATCATACTTCTTAACATATCCTTTAAGGTTCGGTTTCGTCTCTCAGCTACACCATTTTGACTAGGAGTCCCTGGCATGGTGTATTGAGGAACGATCCCACATTCCATCAAAAATTTGGCGAAGGGTCTGAGAAGTTGTTCACCTGATCTATCATATCTACCATAGTATTCACCTCCACGGTCAGATTTGATAGCCTTAATTTTCTTACCTAATTGATTTTCAACTTTGGCTTTGAAATTCTTGAACATGTCTATAGATTGAGACTTCTCATGAATTAAATAAAGATAGCCATACCTGGAGTAGTCATCTATGAAAGTGATAAAATATTGTTGTCCATTCCAAGAAGCTGTAGGGAATGGACCACAAATATCCGTATGTATAAATTCTAAGACACTATTACTACTATTAGCACCTTTATTTTTAACATTTGTTTGTTTTCCTTTAATGCATTTAATGCAGACTTCAAAGTCTGAAAAATCTAAGGGATCAAGAATTCCTTCTAACACAAGTCTTTGAATCCTTTGTTTAGAAATATGTCATAAACGCTTATGCCATAACATTAATGAATTCTCATTTGTTAATCTGCGTTTAATACCAACATTACTGGTATGGAAGGATTCATTTTCTTTGGAGGCAGTCATATCCAGTTTATATAAAATATCAATTAAAGAACCGGTACCAAACAAATTTGAATTCTGAAAAAGACTAAACTTTCTATTTCCAAATTAATAAGAAAAACCTGATTTGTCCAAACATGAAATAGAAACCAAATTCCGTCTAAAAGACGATACATAAAAAAGTCTCATCCAAATCCAAATTACAACCAGATTCCAATTGTAATCTAAATAAACAAACTGCCTCTACAGGAGCTCTTTCTTCATTTCCTACATAGATGAATCTTTCAGCATCAATTGACGTTCGGCTTCTTATGCACCCCAGCATAAAAACACTTATGTGAGTGGTTGCACCTGTATCTATCCACCAAGTGTTTTTAGGTACTAAAGTCAAATTAACTTCTGAACAAACAAAGTTTAGAAGTTTACCCTTCTTCTCACGCTAGGTTACATAGTTAGCGTATTTTGTGCAGTCTTTCTTCACATGACCAGCCTTGTGGCAAAAGAAACAAGCTATACCTTTATCTTGTTTCTGTTGTCCCTTGTGGTCTGAATTTCGAGACCCTGCAGTTTCCTTTCCTTTAATGTTCCTCTTTCTTTTCTTGCTGGAACTGGGGTCCTGATAAGTTGATGCTAAATGAGCACTTTCAACCTTTTCATGATTAAGTCTCTTTTCCTCTTGGACACATTGAGCAATCAGCTCATTCAAAGTCCATTTCTCCTTTTGAGTATTATAACTAATTTTGAAAGGACTGAATTGTGTAGGAAGATAGATCAAGACTAAATGCACCAGAATGTCTTCTAGTAATTCTAGCTTGAATGCCTTTAGTCTTATCACAAGGTTTGACATCTACATGATGTACTCTCTTATATTTCTCTTCCCCTTGTACCGCATTGAGACAAGCTTAGTCAAGATGGTGCTTGTCTTGACCTTTTCGTTTGCAGCGAATCGGTCTACTATTTGGGAGAGGAATTTCTTAGCATCATTTTCATCAGGAATAGAACCCCTGATGGTATCCGGAATCGAGTGCTTCATAATCATTAGGCTCATGCGGTTTGTTCGTTCCTACTTTTTATATACAACCTTTTGCCTCAGCGGTACTATCGCTGGTCAAAGGTGTGGGGCAATTGACCTTTAATGCATAGTCTAATTCCATGCACCCGAGCACGATTATAACATGATCTTGCCACTTCTTGAAATTCGTGCTGTTAAGAACGGGAATGCTATTAATGTTATCAGAAATCGATGTTGCTATAAACAAGAACAAAAGCTCACAATTAGTAACAACTCAGGTATATATGAATCAAAACAAAACTGTATACATATACACATGCATGTGGGCCCATAACAAGATACCTAGCACAACATTAATACTTAGTCTTTGGACAAAAATATCAACTTGTAAATGGTATCTCAAATATAGTTCATGAATATTGATAACCCAATCTGCCAAATAATGCGCATTTTTTTGGACTGACACATTATTTGCATAACAACCTTTATTTGTCACTATTCACAACTATTTAAATCTATTAACAATACAAAAATAACCTTCATTTGGGCCGATTATTTTCATACATTAATAGTATGTTTACATGTCTTAAAATAAATAGATTTACATATTAGAGATTGCTTTGGCAACATAATACTTCAATTCATTCATCAAAAACATTAAACATAAAATTCGGAACAAAATCCTTAAATTTTTTTTTTTGGTCATTTACCTTGACCGGCGCCACGGTGCCAGCCCTTGGCGCTGCGGCGCCAGCAATCTGCCCAAAGAGACAGATCACTCGTGCTGTAGCGCCAGTCCTCTACAATGAATACCAAAATAATATGCTTGCAATTGGCAAGCTGTCATGACAATAAAAAAAAAAATTATTTCCACAATTTCCACTTTACTATATATTCTCAGCATATCCAGAATATCATGGCAAGTTGTCATGACAATAAAAAATGATTTCCACAATTGCAATCTTTATAGAACAATTGCATACAATATAAAATGATTTCCACCGGTTATAAGAAAATTAAAAACGACTATCTTTATCATATGAACCAGTGCCAAAGGGCTTAATGCATAATTTACGAAATTAGCCAAAAAAAAGAAGGATCAAAGCCAACGCCGCAGTGCTGTTTTGATAAACTGCAATTCGCAGTTACAAAAACAGTCACGAAAATTCACCAAAATTTAATATTGTCATACCCAAAAAAAAAATCATATTTGGAGATGCAATTCACAGAGTAATTATACAAACTCATCAACAAACATTGATTTATAGCAATTTTTTTTAAAATAAATTTCTGCTCTAAACATACTTTATGGGAAAAAATTCAAGAAACTCAATTTTCATATGAATCTCAACAATTTAACATGAAAGGCTCTGATACCACTTGTTATATTAATCTTGATACTAATACACAAATAATAAATGATACAACCAAGATATTTTCATATTAAACTTGTCAAGAATTTATATATATATATATATTGAGAAGATGAGTTAGAAACAAACCTGAATCCATTGCAAGCAAGCCTCTTTGGGGTGATCTTCTAAGATTACAGGGAGAACCACCTTTGGTATGTGAATCAATCAACTGAATGTTAGAGGGAAGGGAGAAGAACTGTGTTAATAAAATTTAACACACGTTAAACACCTTCCCCTGATGTCTATTTATTTCCCTGTGCCTTAGGGACCATAACCCTAACAATTACCTCACACATGTGCATTGAGTCTTTGGCCCATTAACAAAGACCCATACCACATCGGGCTTCTACACTTAAGGTGACACATACTAAAGAACCTTGATACTTTGGAGACCCATAAAAATTATATCACTTAATTGAGTCATTTATTAGATAACGGGTCTACATGCACAATGTTATAACATATCTGAATCCAAAATTTCAACAAAAAAAATTTCCTATGGGTCGGCAACACATCTTTCACTTGGCAAAGGACAACAGTTCATGCAACATAGCTAACATTGAATATGAAATTTCAGTATATATTAAAATCAGTTTCGCCTCTAACCCATGCATGACATTATCAATACCAAGTTCTACACATGGACTTAAGGAGTACTCACCAAAGCTTGCCCCAGTAGTTGCAGGAATATCAGTCACCAACCTGAAAAGTTGACTTTGATTTAGAACCACTTTAGTACTTTTTTTATAAAAAAAAAAGAATTTATTAAAAAGCACAGCACACGGGGAGATAGGGCATACGAAAGCAGAATAAAGGGTACTGCGGCTGTGCTCAAGTCACAGTCTGAAAAGTTTCGGGAATTTTACGTTGTTAAAAAAGTTTTAAAAAATTGTGACAATGATTCGAATGAATAAAAATCTCTTTTAAAACCAAACATTATCATATACACGCATAGTATATAAAGTATCTACACTGAAAGTCACTTTTTGGTGATAATGAAAGCTGCATGTATATTGAGTTAATTAATAATTTTTTTTTTTTTTTTCGGATGAGTTGCCTTTTGTGTGTAAACACGGTGTGCTCAAATTTTTTTTTCCCGGAAATGTTGATCTTATATACGCAGATTTAGATTCAAGAAAACTTATTAATAATTATGAGGAGATTTATTAATAATTATATTAAAAAATTTTATACTAAAATTATCATTAATTCTCTTCGCAGTTATCAGTGGATTTCTCTATATCCGTAATGATTATCTCATATCCAAATCCGTGGAATCAACACTCTTTCAATTTAATGAGTATTCGGTTTTAAATGAGATATATATATATATATATATATATATATATATATTTATTGTTGTGGATGAGTTGCCTTTTGTGTGTGAACACAGTATGCTCAAATTTTTTTTTTTCGTAAGTGTTGATCTTATATACGCTGATTCAAATTCGAGAAAACTTATTAATAATTACGAAGAGGTTCATTAATAATTATATTAAAAAAATTTATACTAAAATTATCATTAAATCTCTTCGCAGCTATTAGTGAATTTCTCTATATCCTTAATGATTATCTCATATCTAAATTCGTGGAGTCAACACTTTTTCGATTTAACATGTTCATGCTATCATAAACCCAGGTAATTGGAATCAACACTCTTTCAATTTAGTGAGTGTTCGGTTTTATATATATATATATATATATATATATATATATATATATATATATATATACCCACACCCACTAGTGGCCAAGAAGAGGAGTTTGTTTGGTCTTGCAAGTGAAGTGGAGATCATGTTTCATTGGAAATTGCAGTTGCGTAGGAGTTATAGCTTGAACCAATTTTGCTGAATAGTGGAGAAAGTGACCCAGCTGGCATCAAAAGAAGGAGCCAATGAGTATGACTATGGAGTAGTTATTCAGGATTGTTACCGCAGCATGTCATGGTATAAATAAAAATTTCAAATATTGTAAAAGGGGTCCCGGATCAATCTTCTCTTTCAATGAACCACCGTTCCCTGCACTTTATCTTTCATTGCAACTTTAAATTTTCATCAATTTTCTTCATAGGTCATTGACCAAACAATTGTTGTAGTAAAAATTCACTCTCAAATCACAAAACAACACGTAGCGTTTTTAGGGACAAAACAATCATGTTGTCAATTAGGGACAAAATGATAAAAACCCGTCTACAAGTATAAGGGTAAAAACTTTGTTAAACTGCATACTGATCTCGGCTCTCCATTTATTTGCCAATTGAAGATCGAGATTGTTTACATAAATGACACTCTCTCCATCTCTCTATTATATCAAAGAAGCCAAATTATTAGAATACAAGTGTGAAATCACTTTTCTAAACTCTCTCAGTACAGTTATTCTCTTAAACTGTAGACTAATTTAGTCGTAGGAGTGTCCACCCAGATACAAACTCTAGGCCTTCACCTAAAGCTCTAAGTTTTCTTAGTAGGTACCCTCAATTATTTAGCCTCCAAAAAAGGTAGAGATTTAAAAGCAAGGCCTTGGCCTTTCTACTCGCCAGTAACTGCCTCCCTTGGTGACTTAATCATATTTGAGACATCCACATATTGGCGTCGTCTATGAAAAATCAACAACTCATACCATACAAATACTTCTCTTAATTAAGATGTTTCTAAAGAAGATGATCATCAAGGACAAACTCTTAGCCCAAACTTAGAGGGGAATTGCCAATTAGTAACCCCCGAGCATTGTAACCCTCTTGAGACCTTTTTCGGTGTAGGGGAGTCACAACAATATCACCCCTCGGTTAGGCACCTTGTAGGGTACCACTATAGAATCTCCATGCACTCAAGTGTTTCCCTTGTGTTTGGATTAATGAAACTCGAATAATTAAAGTTTAAGATTAAAGCTTGAATTTTCGTAGTCCATTCAACTAAAAACTGAGAGAAATTGAAGCTTGGAAAAGCTATATCTCCAATCTCAGTCCACTCAACTAAAAACTCAAAAGTAATAGTGAGAGTTTCAACTTATGTTACATAACAAGAACCAGGAGGAACTTGTCTATAACAAGGGCTAACGATAAGAAAATAAGGGTCACACCAAAAACCAAAAGGAAATGGGCCCCCGATTTACTCTGTCTAGAGAAAATTAAGTAAGTACTATTGTGCAAAGTGAAAAATAGAATAACAATTTAAGATTAAAGTTTTCAAATATTTCCAAGAAATAGTTTAAGATTAAATCTCCCTAGTGGAGTCTTCAACTATAGGTACTGCTCTTTTTCGCCTATTACCTATGGATCCGGCTCATTACCCACGACCATTCTTCTTGAAGAAGGAAATATATGGCAAGAGTGCGGATTACGATAATTAAGCATATGCAAACGAGTGAAACCTACAAAGTCTAATACAAACCTTTTATAAGAAGTAAGGAGTCTCTCGTGATGGATGCGTTTTTAATGTATTAGACAATGGGTCGTTTATTATCCGAATACAAAGCAAGGATGATAGGTAAGGAGTCGTCATTTGACTTTAAATGGGGTCAAATCCTTTGTTATTGGTCTGCGTGAGAGATTTCAAGGCTCAGTAGATTTGCCTACAAGATAGTGAGGAATTAAAACTCCCCTTCTTATCTAGACTGAAGTTTGACCCTTTGTGTTTTAAGGAAAATCCTTCAAAACTTTAATTTAAGTATTATCACCATACACTAATAAAAGCAAAAGTAAGTATACATTCAAAATTTATGATCAAGCAAGATGACAACATATATATATATATATATATATATATGTTGTAGATTGAAAGAAAGGAGGGCCTTCACTAATTTCGTCTCCTTCTACCAGAGCCCCTCTCCCTCTGGCAATTATAGTAAACAATAGCCACTGGCAATCCAAGATTGTAGAGTTCAGCAAAGTCTTTGGTGTTGAAGTTCTGGCGCCACCTGAGTGAATACACTGTCTGCCTACCCATTTGCAGAAACAACACGAAAACGAATTGATGAATCCCCACCGATGGTTGTGGACTCTCATAGCATACCACCTCTTGACCTACAAAAGAAAAAATTGTAATTACTGAATTGAGTGCGGTTGGTTTTAGAGGACGTATCCGTTTTATGTTTCTATTTTCAATTAAAATAATAAAATTAAATTAAAAATGTGTTTGATGGTTGAAAACAAATAATATTTTTAAAAATGAAAAATGAGCCAAATTTAAGAAACGAAAAAAAATCATTATTTTCAGTAAATTTGAAAAAAAAATTAAATGCAATTTTTTTATGAAATTGAAAGATGAAAATAAAATAGAAAATGAAAAAAAAAAATTTATTCTCTGAAATAGAAAACATTGTTGAGAACCAAAAGCATTCGTGCAAAATCTCGGCCGATTTGTGAGGTTAAATTGTGCATTTAGTTCAAGTATGCCAAAACAGATGTTTGACTTATAAAATTGATTTTGATTTATGTTAATTTGCAAAAGGCCAAATAGCTCAACATGACCCTATTTGCTTTTCTTAAATCTTAGTTTTCGATCATATCCGACCAAAACGAGAGATTTGACCTGAAAAAGGGGTCGTCGCTTAGATATGTTCTTGGAGTTGTAGGTTGATAGTTAAAAATTCCAAAGAAAACTCCTTTGTCTCATATATGTTGTTGTTTTATTCATCTAATTAAATAATTAATTTTTTTATTAATATTAAATTGATAAAATTTTAAAAAAATTTAAAATATAATGTTATGGAATTTACAATTTATTAAAAATAAATTTATTTAATTTTTAATCGATAAATATGAAAGAAAAAGATAAGAATCAAAATTGTTTTTAAAAAAAACAAAATTGTGGAACAAAAAGGAGACTGTTGGCATCACCATCCTTATCTTGTTTGCCCTCAATTACTTAAAACTATTTTATCAGAGTTGTGATTGATGAAGAATGTTTCAATAAAAGCAAGAAAAAGTGAAAGTGCTTATCTTTAGGAAAAGGAATTTCCTGTCGGTCGGCAACACATCTTTCACTTGGCAAAGGACAACAGTTCATGTAACATAGCTAACATTTAATATGAAATTTCAGTATATATTAAAATCAGTTTCGCCTCTAACCCATGCATGACATTATCAACACCAAGTTCTACACATGGACTCAAGGAGTACTCACCAAAGCTTGCCCCAGTAGTTGCAGGAATATCAGTCACCAACCTGAAAAGTGACTTTGATTTAAAACAACTTTAGTACCTTTTTTTATATAAAAATAAAAGAATTTATTAAAAAGCACAGCACATGGGAGAGAGAGGGCATATGAAAGCTGAATGTCTAATACAAACCTTTTATAAGAAATAAGGAAGCTCTCGTAATGGGTACACTTTTAATGTAGTAGACAATGGGTCGTTCATTATCCGAACACAAAGCAAAGATGATAGGTAATGAGTTGCCATTTGACTTTAAATAGGGTCAAATCCTTTTTTATTGGTCTGCGTAAGAGATTCTGAGGCTCGATAGATTTGCATACAAGATAGTGAGGAATTAAAGCTCCCTCTCTTATATAGACCAAAGTTTGACCCTTTGTGTTTTAAGGAAAATTATTCAAAACCTTAATCTAAGTATTATCACCATACACTAATAAAGAAAAAGTAAGTAGACATTCACAATTTATGATCAAGCAAGATGACACCAAATATTGCATTTAAAGTGGTGCGGTAAAAGTAAATACGTAAAAGAAAAAAAACTTTAACCATGAAATAAAGAAATAATCAAAATCAAATGTAATGTGTAGAAAAAAGAAAGCAAATTAAAGCATGCGAACTTAAATAAATAAACTAGACATTTGAGAATTTAATGCATAAGTCAAAACTATTTTAAACAAATGGATTAAACATAGGATGCACGACATATATGTAGGTGTGCAGGGATTAGAACTAGGTGCGTGTAGATTTGTACTAAGTATGAGCGAGTGTGTGCGAATGTGTCAAGTGCATTCAAATGCGTGCCAAGTGTATGCATGTGTGTCAGGTGTGTGTAGGTGTGTGGGGGTTAGTATTAAGTGTATACGAGTATGTGCAGGTGCATGTTGATGCTTGCTGATGCGTGCAAGTATGTGCAGGTGTGTTCACGTGTGTGCATGTTAGTACTAAGCGTGTGCAGATGTGTGTGGATTAGTACTAAATGTGTGTGAGTGTGGGCGGATGCGTGCCAAGTGTGTAAGGATTTAAAGTGAAATAAGACCAAAATGGGATCCTAATGAGCATGTGATTTTGAAATAAAATGGACCAAAGAGAATCCTAACAATTTTTAAAATAAAAGAGCATATGATTTGTAGCAAATTGGAAGAAAGCATCTAACTTAAAATAAATGAAATGATCATCATAAAGGAACTAGAATAAAGAAATGAACGTGGAAACTACAATGAAGTTCATCAAATAAAAAGTAAATTGGATTATCTAATATATTTTCAATATGGTTTATACGTATAAACCATCTTAATAATTTATTTTACAACCAAAAGAAATTTAGTGAACTTTTTTGGTTTAGGAAAATTTCCACGTATGGGGATAATCCTCAAAGATTCTATGCACTTTTATGGAATTAATGAATTAGAGAGATTGGTTTATGTAAACCGAGGTTCAAACCTAAGAGGGAGGTGAATTGGGTTTCAAAAACTTTTGTTAATTACTTTGCAAGTTTTTTAAACAGTTAAATGCACAAGGCACACAAACGATTAATATGTTTGAAAGTAAAATAGTTTAAGGAAGAGAAAATGCAAACTCCGTTTATAGTGGTTTGGCAATATTGGATTCCTTCCGACCCTACATTCACTTTCTTCAAGAAACCTCCTTGAAGTAATCCACTAAAACTTTAGTTGTACAACTCTTTAGTTATACAACTTCACAGGTGTTGTACAAACCTTACAACCGATCTCTTCCTCACAGAAGCTACAATGAAGTGTTTGATCCTAAATACTCTAAGAGTTATACCAACTTTTTCCCTTTACAATAAATGAAATTTGTTGTAAAGTAAATGGTAGAGAGATAGTAATAAGTGCTTTTACAAATGAACAATATCTCTCTTTCAAGAATAAGCTTGATGAATGGCTCAACAATAAATTTATCAAATCTTTTTAAGAATTAATGAGCTATCTTGTAAATTGAATGTGTTATATTCTTTTTTTAGATGCTTATTCAAGTGGATTTATATAGCCTTAAGCAATATAGCTGTTTGACACTGACTTGGTAGGTTTGGGACATTAAATGCTCAAGTCCCGCATCTCAAATGGTCCTATTTTCGAATTACTAGTCGACTGGGTCAAGTGAAGATTTTTCACTTTTTAGGCTAAAGAAGAGTACTAGTCGATTGGGTCAGAGGACCAGTCGACTGGGTCCTCAACACCAGTCGACTGGCAACTTTCTATCCCATATCCAGTTGATTGGTATAGGGACCCAATCGACTGGGTTGTCCTTCAACCCAGTTTTCCTTTTCAAAAACTATTTTTGACTTAAATTTTTTTTGTATTTTTAGTTTTGTCAAAGTCTTTTGTAAATTGAGCCAAAAATCATGCTATATAATTGGACATAAGAGATTTACAATTGTTTCAATTATTTTAAGGTCTATTCTAGATATTCTGTCTTGTTTTGGTGTCTGACTCGGGTTTAGTTCTTGCATCTTGTTTCTGTACTGAATGCTTTTACTGCTTAAACACTTAGATAAAACTATTAGTACAATTAGAGTAGTGTTTTTTCATTATTAAATTCAAATACGGGTCAACAATCTGAAGAGATTATTTATAGAATCGCGATACTAGTCGACTGGGTTAGGGTACCAATCAATTGGGTCATTCATACTTTGGGGAATTTTTGACATACCAGTCGACTAGGTCGGGACACCAGTCGACTAGGTAAACTAGTAGAGATACACCAGTCGATTAGGTGAACCATGCTGGTAAACTAGGTAGGTGACCAAAATTTCAAATTTTGGCTCCAAACAATGTCTTATAGTACCAGTCGACTGGATGCTTTGTACTAGCCGATTGGTAAAATGGGCAATGGGATACCAGTCGACTAGGGCCAAACTACTAGTCGAGTAAGTCTTTTAGACAACTTAAAATTTTGAGCTCTAACTTGAAATTTTAACACGAAATTGTTTATCTATGCCATCTTGAGTGAGAGATATATTAAATAAAAGTTAATACTCATTCACTAGATTTCAAATATGCATATGATGAATGTTGATGCAATCAAACATACGTTTTATCATATTCTTGCAGGCCCATCAATAGTGTAATCTTGTAAAAACTATCTTCACTTAAGGGTTTTGTAAGAATATCAGCTATTGATCTTCTAAAGGAATGAATTCTAGTCTAATATCACCTTTTTGAGCATAATCTCTTACGAAGTGATGTCTAATTTCTATATGTTTGGTTTTAGAATGCTTAATAGGGTTTTTGGTCAAGTTGATAGCACTAGTGTTATGACAATGAATTGGTATATCTTTAAAGTTCATACCATTGTCTTCTAATTCTTGTTCCATCCACAAACTTGTGCACAACAACTTTCGGTTGCTACATATTCTGCTTCTATGGTTGATAGTGCAACTGAATTTTGTTTCTTGGAAAACCAAGAGGCTAACTTTGCACTTAAGAATTGGTATGTTCCACTAGTGCTTTTTCAATCTAGTCTACAACCCGCAAAATTAGCATCTAAATATCTTACAAGCTCAAAAGTTTATTTTCTAGAATACCATAACCCTAGGTTTTGAGTCCCTTGTAGATATCTAAGGATTCTTTTTACTGCAATTACATGTGATTCCTTAATATTAGCTTGAAATCTAGCACATATGCATACACTGAACATTATATCAGGTCTACTTGTAGTTAGATAAAGTAAATCTTCGATCATGCTTCTATAAGTTTTAGTATCTATGCACTTACCTTCCTCATTTAGGTTAAGTTTTGTAGAGATGGTCATATGAGTACCAATTGACTTTGAGCTTTCCATCTCGAACCTTTTTAATAGGTCCTTGGTGTACTTTGATAGATTGATGAAGATGCCTTCTTTCGGTTGTTTGATTTGAAGTCCAAGGAAGTAAGTAAGCTCTCCCATCATGCTCATTTCAAATTCACCTTGTATACACTTAACAAACTCTTGACACATAGATTCATTAATAGCACCAAATATAATATCATCAACATATATTTGGACTGATAGTGTGTAATTTTTGTGAGTTTTTGTGAAGAGAGTTGTGTCTATTTTTCCTTTTGTAAAATCATTTTCAAGTAAAAACTTACTTAGTCTTTCATACCATGCTCTTGGAGCTTGCTTCAACCCATGGAGAGCTTTAGAAAACGTATAAACATGGTTTGGAAGACTAGGATTTTCAAATCTAAGAGGTTGCTAAACATACACCTATTCTTCTATAAATCCATTTAAAAATATGCTTTTTACATCCATTTGAAATAACTTAAATTTATTAAAGCATACAAAGGCCAATAACATATGAATAGCTTCTAATATAGCTATGGGAGCATAGGTCTCATTAAAGTCTGTTCCTTTTTCTTGATTATATCCCTTAATAACTAGTCTAGCCTTATTCCTAGTTACTATTCTATTTTCAACCATCTTATTTCTAAATACCCATTTAGTTCCTATTATAGTCTGATTCTTTGGTCTAGGAACTAGATTCCACACTTTGTTTCTTTCAAATTGGTTTATTTCTTCTTGCACAACATTTATCCAATCAACATCCTTCTCGGCTTCTACAAATGTTTTAGGTTCTACTTGAGATAAATAAGCTACACAATTGCAAATATTTCTTATTGAGGAACGAGTTCTTACCCCATTTGAAGGATCACCAATTACTTGATCGATTGGATAGTAATTCACGTACCTCCAATCTTTAGGAAGACTATCCTCTTGTTGACTTGTTGATGGTTGATCAAGATTTTGAGTGTTTACCTCTTGATTTAATTGAGGTTTACTCTCCTTCAGGTCAACAATGAGAGTAGGTATTTCTATCCTTGAAATGAAATCTGTATCATCATTAAAAGAACCTACTCTTCTACTAATTTGGTTAGACTCATTAAAGGCTACATGTATGGATTCTTCAAGTACTAGAGTTCTCTCGTTAAATACTCCATAAGCTTTACTAAAGGTTAAATATCCTAAGAATATCCCTTCATCGGTCTTTGAGTCAGATTTACCCAAGTTAGTGTTATTGTTATTTAAGATAACGTATTTACAACCAAAAGCACGAAAATAAGAGATATTAAGATTTCTACCCTTTCCATAATTCATATAGAGTTTTATTTAGCATAGGCCTAATTAATACTCTATTTAAAACATAGCAAGAAGTGTTTACGGCTTCCGCCCAAAAATATTTTGGCAAACTATTTTCACAAAGCATTTTTCTTGCAAATTCTTCTAGAACTCTATTTTTCATCTCAACAACTCCATTTGTTAAGGAGTTCTAGGTGTTGAGAAATTGTGATCAATTCCATTTTCATCACAAATTTTTGAAAAGCTTTGGTTTTCAAGTTCTTTTCCATGATCACTTCTTATGCTTGATATAGAAATTCTTTTTTTTATTTTTATTTTTCATTTTGAACCTTTTTACAAAAGTTCACAAATCCTTTGTAAGTTTCATCCTTTAAAAATAACAAAGATATATCTTGAATAGTCATCAACAATAACAAGAGTATATTGATAGCAACCTAGACTAATGGTACTTATTGGACCAAATAAGTCCATATGCAAAATTTTCAATGGTCTAGTAATTGAGACTATATTTTTTTTATTTAAAAGAAATTCTAGTTTGTTTTCCCATTTGACAAGCATCACTCACTTTGTCTTTTTCAAATTTTATTTTTGGAAGACCAATGACTAAATCTTTTCTTGAAATGATTTTAAGCAAATCCATATTCACATGGCCAAGTCTTCTATGCCATAGTCATGGGTTTTCACTAAAGGCGGGAAAACGGTTTTCATTTTCCGAACGCAAAGTTTTTGAATAAACTATATAGACATTTTCGTGTCTATGACCAACAAACTTGATCTTGTTACTTTTGATGTATTTAGCTAAACAATGAGAGGTTTCAAATATGACTTTGTTGCCTTTGTCACATAGTTGACTAATACTAAGCAAATTTGGCTTAAAGCCTTGCACATACAATACATGATCAATGGCTGAGAAATTGTTACCAACTTTTCCATGCCTGGTGATCTTTATCTTTGTGTTATCTCTAATGATGACATGTCCGCCATCCTTTAGAGTTAGCTCCTTGAACATACTTTGATCACCGGTCATGTGATTTGAGAATCCACTATTAAGGTACCAATAATTACCTTTTTCCTTGGTGTGGAGACATATCTACATTACACAAGGATACACAATTGCACTCTTAGGTACTTAAAATTTCTTGAGTCCTTTAGGATTAGTCCTAGAAAATATTGTTCCTTTGGGGACCCTTACCTTCTTAACATTATAAGGTGCTCTATAATTATAGACATGTTGATGATGCATAATCCTAGGATAATAGTTATTAAAATTTCTAGGATTTCTTAATTGTGCATGTCTATAGTTCCTTGGATAAACATTTATAGGATACATATTTCTATGATGTATATTATTACTAAGAAATGTATGATGGTAGCTCATAGGATGTGCACTTGTAGTGTAAGCATATATATTATTTCTAGAATACACATGATGGTAATTCCTGGGATGTTCATGTGTAGTGTGCAAGTTATAAGTATATATATTATCTCTAGGATGCACATGATGGTTACTCTTAGGATGTGTGTTTCTAGTATATGCATTTCTTGAATGATCATTCCTAGCATTTTCATTTCTTAACTGAGCATACATATATGCATGGGTATTTCTAGGATGCTTAATTCTAGTATATGCATTAGAATTTAAATTCGCATTCTTAGACCTACTAGCATATATTGAAGGAGTACTTTTAATCTTGTTGGAGACTTCATTCAAACATGTTATTTTCATGAACAAAGTCTCTTTTGACTTTTGCTTGCCCAATGGAGAATAACCCAATCGAGATTTTCCTCTATTCAATCTTAGGCTAGATAACACTTCATCTAGCTTTTCTTTTCTAAGTATAAGTCTAGATATAGTGCTATTTAATTCCAATATTTTCTTTTTTAAATTTTCATTTCCATTTTTTAGAAATCTTGTGAAGAATCATAAAGCATGGAAGATAGTTTTTCTTTTTCTTCTTTTAAGCCTTCCATCTCTTTGGAAAGAGATGTGACTTCCTTTTTTAGGATGATATTCCTAGAATCGAATTTCTTCAATTCTTCATGCATCTCATTTATAACTTCAATTAACTCTTCACTACTACTAACAATGTTATTATTAGAAGGAGAAGAATTTGATACCTCATTTTCGTCGTTGATTGCCATCAAGTATAGGTTGGCAATCTCCTTGTATCCGACCTCATTGTCCAAAGATTCTTCCTCTTCATCATCACTCCATGTGGTTGCAATCATAACTTTCTTTTTTAAGCTCTTATATGGTTTTCTCATTGTTGGGCAATCAGTCTTGATGTGGTCGAGTTCTTGCAACCGTAACACACAAGAGGTTCCCTTTTTCAAGTGGAATACCTTGTGTAAGGTTTCTTGCTCTTTTTCAAGAACTTGTGAAACGTTTTGGTGATTAGAGTCATCTTACCATCTTCTTCGCTGCTCTCATCCTCTTCTTCTTTCTCTTCCTCTTTGTTTCTTGTAGAGGCCTTAAAAGCAATCATCTTTTTCTTCTTCTCATAATCATTGACAATGAGATTCATTTCCTTTATCTCGTATGTCAATAGTGATCCGAGAAGTGTTTTGACATCAAGTTTGTCGAGATCTTTGACCTCCGTAATGGTTGTTTTCTTTGCTTTCCAAATGGATAACAAAGACCTTAAAATCTTCCTTGTTAGTTCAAACTCCTCAATGTTCCTACCAAGAAGCTTTAAGCCGTTAACAACAGTGGTGAACCGTGAGTGCATTTGAGAAATTGTTTCATTATGAGACATTTTGAAAAATTCATACTCGGACACTAGAATATAGATTTTTTATTTTTTGACTTCACTAGTGCCCTCATATGTAATTTACAGTTTGTCCCAAATCTCCCTAGCCAAAACACATACCGAAAGTTTATTATGCTTAGAAATATCTAAAACACAATGTAAAATACTAGTGGCTCTACTATTTAGAGACATCATTCTAGAATCTTCTTCATTGAACTTAGTTTTGAGTTTAGGCGTTGTATGATTGATTTCTCCGATAGTTATTTCCTTTGTAGGAATTCTAGGTCATTCCTCAATGACTCTCCATAGATTGTAATTTTGTCATTCGACATAGATTTTCATTCTATTTTTCCAGTAGTTATAATTGAAGCCATTGAACAAAGGAGGACTAGTATAGGAATGCCCTTCGGTATAGTTATTTGATGCCATCGAATCAACTCAAGAATTTTAAGCCTGAAATAGAGTACGAGGCTCTGATACCAATTGTAAACCAAGGTTCAAACCCAAGAGGGGGATGAATTAGGTTTCAAATTTTTTGCTAAGTACTTTGCAAGTTTTTAAACAGTTAAATGCACAAGGCACACAAACGAATAATATACTTGAAAGTAAAAGAGTTTAAGGAAGAGAAAATGCAAACTCTGTTTATAGTAGTTCGGTAATATCGGATTTCTTCCGGCCTTACGTCAACTCTCTTCAAGGAACCTCTTTGAATTAATCCACTAAAACTTTAGTCGTACAACTTCATAGGTATATTATAAACCTTACAACCAATCTCTTCCTCATGGAAGCTACAATGAAGGGTTTAATCCTAAACACTCTAAGAGTTATACCAACTCTTTCCCTTTACAATAAATGAAATTTACTGTAAAGTAAATGGTAGAGAGACAACAATAAGTGCTTTTACAAATGAACAATATCTCTCTTTCAAGAACAAGCTTGATGAATGGCTCAACAATAAATTTATCAAAGCTTTTTGAGAATTATTGAGTTATCTTGTGAATTGAATGTGTTCTATTCTTTTTTAAATGCTCATTGAAGTGGGTTTATATAACCTTGAAGCAATATGGCCATTTGACATTGACTTAGTAGGTTTGTGACATTAAATGCTCAAGTCCCACATCTCAAACGACCATATTTTCGAATTACCAGACCAGTCGATTGGGTCAAGTGATGATTTTTCACTTTTTAGGCCAAAGGAGAGTACCGGTCAACTGGGTGAAGTTATCAGTCGACTGAGTCCTCAACACCAGTTAATTGGGAACTTTATATCCCATATCCTAGTCGACTGGTATAGGGACCAAGTCGATTGGGTTGTCCTTTAGCCTAGTTTTCCTTTTCAAAAACTATTTTTAACTTAGAAACTTTTTTGTATTTTTAGTTTTGTCAAAGTCTTTTGTAAATTGAACCACAGATCAAGCTATGTAATTGAATATAAGAGATTTACAATTGTTTCAATTACCTTAATGCCTATTCTAGATCTTCTTTCTTGTTTTGGAGTCTGAATCGTTTTGAGTTCTTGCATCTTGTTTCCGTACTGAATGCTTTTACCGCTTAAACATGGGGAAGTGAGGATAGAAATGTTGCAACTTTTATGGGGGAAAAGATGAGAGTTACAAGTATTTTGTAAATTGAGCCACAGATCAAGCAATTTAATTGAACATAAAAGATTTACAATTGTTTCAGTTGCCTTAATGTCTATTCTAGATCTTCTGTCCTGTTTTGGTGTCTGAATCACGTTGAATTCTTGCATCTTGTTTCCATACTGAATGCTTTTACCGTTTAAACACTTAGGTAAAACTATTAGTGCAATTAAAGTAGTGTTTTGTCATTATTAAAATCAAATATGGCTCAACAGTTTAATTGAGGATTAGAAAAACAAATGCAAGAGATGGCCTAATATGAGGATGTGGGAACTCTTTCCTTATAGTGTGTTTTTCTCTCTTTTTTGTGTGCTCTCTTCTATTTGTGATACTTATCTCTTTGATTTTTCTAAACTTCTCTCTTTTTAACTCTCTCTAAACTTCTCTCTTTGCTCTTTCTATTTTTCAATTCATTCCTCTCTCATTGTGTATTTTGTGCTAACAATGGGAGGTATTTATAAGAGGAGAGTGAGCTATCTAAGGGATTAAAAAAGAACAAAATAAAGGGGAGAAAAAAAGTGGTCAGCCATAGGGATGTGAGGAGAGAAAGGTTGAAACTTTTATGGTGGAAAAGATGAGAGTTAAGAAGGGTAAGGTGTGGTAAACAAAGCAAAAAGTGAAAGGAAGACAATTCTCTTGGTGGCTGGTCATGGGGAAGAGAAGGGGGGGTTTTTGAGGTGGAAAAGTAAAAGAGGGAAGGTGGTTTCAATAAAGCAAAAAGTAGAGGAAAAATTCCTTTTTGGTGGTTTTTGAAAAATGTGTAAGTTTTAGGTGCTATGGTGGTTTCAATAAAGCAAAACAAGTGGGCAGGATTTTTCTTGGAAAGGAAAAGGAAATTTTTTTTTTTTTTTTTCAAGTGGTGAAGTGGACTTTTAACACATAGGAAAATTGGAGAGCTTAAGGAGCGGAAGTGTACAATTAATGAAGAAAAAAAAGAGAGAAAGAATACATTCATTTTGCACACTCACATGGGAAGAAAAAGATGTAGTGTTGAAGCAATTGACATGTTGCTTTTTAGGTAGAATTTTTTTTTTCTAAGTAGAAAAATGTAGTTTTTGGCACATAGGAAAGGGTTAGAACCCAGGAGAAAAATGTGGGTTTAAAAAGGCAAAAACGAAGAGGAAAACTTCCTTTTTTTCTCACACTGTATGGCTGGTCACATGGGAGAGAGGACAGATACATTTTTTTTTATATAAAATAGATAGTTTATCTTGAAAATGTGAACCAATAAAAAAGTACCAAGTGGAGGGTAAAATTGAAAATTCACTCACTAAATTGGATGGTCTTCTTGGGCCTCGATTTTGGGCCAAAGTGTTTTGGGCTCAACAAAAATCAAATGAGCTCTAGTGGATTTTGAGTTAGGTAAAAATGATTTCAAACTCTTTGGTCTTGGATTTGGTGGAATAAAATATGGCCCAATTGATTGAAGCTCAAGGTGGATTTAGTGGATTGAATGGAAAATGGCTTGCAATTGGTTATACTCTGCAATTAAATTCAAACCTCTGAATCGCATTAGGAGAAAAAATTAGTCATAGGAACCCGTGCGCAGCCCGTTTAAAAATTTTGGAACGAAATTGGGTGTCTATATAGTGCATCTACAATAAAGACGAGGAACACGCACACACTTGCAAATCAAGCCCAAGATAGAGGACATAGAGGAGTTAAGTAGATTGAAGGAGTGTGATAAAGAAAAGGATAATGAGGATGATGAAATGCATAATATTGATGGTTCAAAGGTAATGATAAAAGATACTATAAATGAAGATGGGAAGACCAAAATGAATTATTTTACTAACTAAAGAACAAAGTCAGATTTGATAATGTGGTGGAGAATTTAAGCCAATGTGGATATTGTTGGGATTTTGCTCAAATCTCCACAAGGGAGATTTCTTACTTAGTTTAGGAAACATTAATTTCCTATTTGGTTGTTACTTTTTTCAGTAGTAGTATTTTACTATATTGTACATTCATAATTTCAATACATTTTGTAAATCAAAGGAGTTTATAACTAGAGTTAGGTTGAGATCTTTTAGTATATTGGAACTTTTGGGTTGTGAGATAGTGAGAATTTAACAAATTTTTTTTTTTCTTAAAGTTGTAATTGAAGAATAATAAAATAGTAAGAACTTATTGATGAATGCAGACAAAGAGACAGTGAATTTGCTTTTTCTTTCTCTTATTTGATTGCATGTGCATATATATATCCATGAAACTCGCACAGCAGTGTGAGTGAAAATTATGATGCTTTTCTTACAAAATAGTCTTTTTTAATACAATTTATTTATAAATTAATATAATCAATAGTAAAAAAATAGAAATTTTACCACAAAATATATCAGCTTTATCAGAAAATTAATGTAAATTACCCAAAAATCTACTAAAAGTAGCAGGCTGTTTTTATTTTTTATCATGGCATCATAGAACCTGCCAGCAATGTGTCATAGAGGTTGATAAATGTTAAACTTGAAAATGAGAAGCGAAACTTAAAAAGGATATTCAATATATAATAATACTTTTCATCAATTTTTATCAATGATATTGATTGTCAAACATTTATAGCCCCACATATTGTATGCAGCACTTTTGAACTCAAATATATAATAGCAAATTTTAACTAACTAGCTAGCTTTTTACGTGCATCGATCATTACAAACCATAGTCTAGTTCAGTTTTAATTTCCAATATCTTATTTTTCATATATATGTTGTAGACTGAAAGAAAGGAGGGCCGTCACTAATTTCGTCTCCTTCCACCTGAGCCGCTCTCCCTCTGGCAATTATAGTAAACAGTAGCCATTGGCAATCCAAGATTGTAGAGTTCAGCAAAGTCTCAAGTGTTGAAGTTCTGGCGCCATTCCGGTGCATACACTACCCAGTTGCCGAAACAACACGAAAACGAATCGATGAATCCCCACTGACAGTCGTGGACTCTCATAGCATACCATCTCTTGACCTACAAAAGAAAAAATTGCAATTACTGAATTGAGTGCGGTTGGTTTTAGAAGACGTATCCGTTTTATGTTTCTATTTTCACATAAAATAATAAAATAAAATTAAAAATGTGTTTGATGGTTGAAAATAAATAATATTTTTAAAAAATAAAAAAGAAAAAAGAGCCGAATTTACGATACGAAAAAAATCATTATTTTCAATAAATTTGAAAAAAAATTAAATACAATTTTTTTATGGAACTAAAAGATGAAAATAAAATAGAAAATGAAAACAATTTTTATTCTCTGAAATAGAAAACATTGTTGAAACCCAAAGGCATTCGTGCAAAATATGGGCCGATATGTGAGGTTAAATTGTACATTCTATTCAAGTATGTCAAAACAGATGTTGGACTTATAAAATGGACCTTGATTTATGTTAATTTGGAATAGCCTAAATAGCCCAACATGAGTCTATTTGCTTTTCTTAAATCTTAGTTTTCGATCATATCCGACCGAAACGAGAGATTTGACCTAAAAAAGGGGTCATCGCTTAGATATGCTCTTGGAGTTGTAGGTTGATGGTTAAAAGTTGAAATGAAAACTCCTTTGTCTCATATATGTTGTTGTCTTATTTATCTAATTAAATAATTAATTTTTTATTAATAATTTTTTTTTAAAATTTTTAGAATATAATGTTACGGAATTTAAAATTGATTAAAAATAAGTTTATTTAATTTTTAATCGATAAATATGAAAGAAAAAGATAAAAATCAAAATTGTTTTTAAAAATCCAAAATTGTGGAACAAAAAGGAGACTGTTGGCATCACCATCCTTATCTTGTTTGCCCTCAATTACTTAAAACTATTTTATCAGAGTTGTGATTGGTGAAGAATGTTTCAATAAAAGCAAGAAAAAGTGGAAGTGTTTATCTTTAGGAAAAGGAATTTCCTGTCGGTCGGCAACATATCTTTCACTTGGCAAAGGACAACAGTTCATGTAACATAGCTAACATTGAACATGAAATTTCAGTATATATTAAAATCAGTTTCGCCTCTAACCCATGCATGACATTATCAACACCAAGTTCTACACATGGACTTAAGGAGTACTCACCAAAGCTTGCCTCAGTAGTTGCAGGAATATCAGTCACCAACCTGAAAAGTTGACTTTGATTTAAATCCACTTTAGTACTTTTTTTATATAAAAAAAGAATTTATTAAAAAGCACAGCACATGGGGAGAGAGTGCATATGAAGGCAGAATAAAGGGTACTGCGGCTGTGATCAAGTTACAGGCTGAAAAGTTTTAGGAATTTTACTGTATACGTTAATTAATGTTGTCAATAAAATTGTAAAAAATTATGATGATGATTCAATAGAATAAAAATCTCTTTTAAGATCAAATAATTGATAGTTTAGTTCAATCACATCATGACACACACCAAAGTATATGAAATATGTAAGCTGAATGTCATTTTTGGTCACAATGAAAATTATATATATTGAGATAATTAATTTTTCTCTTTTGTTGCGTATGGATGACTTTTTGTATGTGAACACACTATGCTCAATTTTTTTTTCCACTTTGAGCGTTAATCTTACATTCTCGGATTTAAATTTGAGAAAACTTACTAATAATTATGAGGAGGTTCATTAATAATTATATTAAAAAAATTTATAAAAATTATAATAAAATTATCATTGAATCTCTTTGCAATTATTAGTAGACTTCATGCTATCATAGAGCTAGGTAATTAGAATCAACACTCATTTCAAGTTAAGTTAAGTTCACAATAGTTAGATTTAGAATATAATTGGAATATTTCTGAAATTTAAATTTAACGGTTATCAGCTAGCTTCGACCTAGTTGATTTTTTTTATGAATTAATTGCTTCCACTAGGAGCAGCGTGTATACAGTCAGCAGGTGAAATAAAACAAAGTCCCTTACTAGGAATTTACTGGATGGAAAAAAAAGTTGCATGTTTTGAGAATCATGCAATTCTGAAAGTAGGAAAAGGAAAAGGAATAGAACAAAATCCTTTACTAGGAATCTATTGGATGAAAAAACAAAAAAGGTGCATGTTTTGAGAAACATGCAAGTCTGAAAGTTGGAAAAGGAATAGAAGATATTGATGATTTCACTGTCATTCCTTGTACGTATATAGTAGGACCCTATTATAATTATCATCCCAAAAACTAAAAACCTAGTGCAATATCCTAAGGTATTTTTGTGGTGGTCCTTTCTTTTTAAGGTATTTTTGTGGTAGTCCTTCCTTTTTATTCTTTGTGCAGTCAGAGAAAAAAAAAAGTAGTACAATCAAACCACCAAGAGAAGAAAAACAAGTTAACAGCTAGAATTGTCTCTTTCGTGTAAAAAGATATTCCCTTACTTTTAACCTCATCTCAGCCTAATCTTTACTACCAAATATGAACTTTTTCAGTTTTGATAAAAATCTTAAGAACTACTAGTCTAAAATAGAGAGAAGTATCCCCTTGAAACTCCTAACAATATTGAAAATGTGTTAAACATAGCATATGTGTGTTCAGGAGAGAAAGAGAGAGAGAAAGTCCTCAAACTTTAACAATGTAAACAAACCCCAACCACCAAAACTGATCAAACATGTATTGCATCAGTGTGTTTTTGAGAGAGAGAGAGAAAGCTACTGACCAATGCAGGTATTCCCTTAGGCTAGGATCACTTGGGCTAGGTGCATCAGGATCCACCATGACCTGCAACAAATATAATAGATGAAGATGAATATTCTTTCGAGGCTAGCATTTATTGTCAGTTTTCTATATAATCATTTCAAATTTTTTTCATCATATTTCTTTTTTAAATAAATTCTCATATATATATGAAAAAAATTGCTATATATGAGCAAGACATAGTCAAATTTGTATACAGTTGGTGCAACCGAAAAGAGAGTGGAAAGAGAGTGCACTGGATGCATTTCATCTGTCCAAAAATTTCTCTCTTCTTGAAAGTACACACTTTCTCTCCACTTACACCAAATGCATAAATTAAAATTTTCTTGCAATACAGGCCACCTAATAATAAAGAAGAAGAAATGGGAGAAAAGAAATTTAAAAAAGTGAGAATTACCAAAGTGTAGAAGGTCCTCAAGTCATCTCCACCAATATCAACCCTAGGTTGGGTGACAACTTGAGAGGGCTTGAACTCACATCAGTTGTTAACCTCCCTGTTATTGTAAGTCACCGTTAGAGAAATGGACCTTGTAAAAGGGTCCAAAACATCTCCTATAACTCGCCCAACTACAAGAGGGTCTCTTTCTCTATGCATGACATAGTAACAAAATTATTGCAATTGCACAGCAATAGTGCAACACCATGTCATGGTATAAAGAGAAATTTCAAATATTGTAAAAGAGGTCCCCGGATCAATCTTCTCTTTCAATGAACTCTCTTTCCCTGTACTTTATCTTTCATTGTAACATTAAATTTTCATCAATTTTCTTCATAGGTCCTTGACCAAACAATTGTTGTAGTAAAAATTCAATCTCTAATCACAAAATGGCACGCAACATTTTTAGGAACAAAACGATCATGTCGTCAATCAGGGACAAAACGGTAAAACTTATCTGCAAGTATAAGGGTAAAAACCTTGTTAAACCACCTGGGGATCTCGGTTCTCAATTTATTCGCCAATTGAAGATCGAGATCGTTTACATAAAATTTTCGTCAAAATATTTTTATCATGAAGCACTTTCATTTTAGCTTTATAGATTCGAGAGTTCTCATAAGCATCATTTCTCAACTTCTACCTCGGTCAACTGATATTTCCTAAGCTTACCCGCTTCTCTTATGTCAAAATTGAAAGACTTGATGGCCTAATAAGCTCAAAGCTCGAGTTCTACAAGTAAGTGGCAAGGTTTTCCAAAAACAAGTCTATAAGGTGACATACCTAAGAGAGTTTTGAAAGCTGCACGGTAGGCCCAAAGTGCATCAACTAGTCTCAAAGACCAATCCTGGCGATCCAGGTTGACCATTTTTTTCTAGAATTTGTTTAATTTCTCTATTTGCAAGTTCTACTTGTCCACTTGTCTGAGGGTGGTAAGTTGTGGAAATCTTATGTAACACCCCATATTTTCTCATTAAAACTTCAAAGGAACGGTTGCAAAAATGTGTACCTCGATCACTAATTATAGCATGTGGTGTACCAAATCGAGATAACATATTTTCTTTGAGAAATTTAATTACCGTTCTATTATCATTGCTTTGGCAAGCTATCACCTCTACCCATTTTGACACATAATATATTGCCACAATGATATATTGATATCCAAAAGAAAGAAGAAATGGTCCCATGAAATCAATGCCCCAACAATCAAAGATTTCAATCACTAAAATTGGGTTTAAGGGCATTATATTTCGACGAAACACAGCTCTTAACTTATGACACTTTTCACATGAGTGACAATAGATGTTTGCATCTTTAAACAAGGTTGCCCAATAAAATCCACACTATAAAATTTTTACAGTGGTTTTTTTCATTGAAAAGTGGCCTCCACAAGCTTGGGAGTGACAAAATTCCAAGACGCTGGCAATCTCTTCATTAAGGATGCAACGCCTTAAAATTTGGTCAGGGCAGTACTTGAAAAGACAAATACTACATCTAGCAATTCTTTTTCAGTGGTGGAGCAGTTCATTTGAGCACTATTCAGGGTTTTACTAGCATAATAAATAACAAAAGGTTTTCCCTCCCTTCGTTGTCCAAGAACAGCACCTACAACATAGTCACTAGCATCACACATGATTTCAAAAGGTAAAGTCCAATCAGGTGACTGCATTATAGGTGCTGAAGTAAGCTTGCCAATTAGCATTTTAAAGGCCTCTTGACAAGCTTGAGTCCACTCAAATGAGACATCTTTAACTAAGAAGGCACATAGTGGTCTAGATATGTTGGAAAGGTTTTGTATGAACCTCCTATAAAAACTAGGATGACCAAGGAAGGATCTTACATCCTTTACTATCTTAGGTGTGGGAAATTTAGAGATTAATTCGATCTTAGATTGATCGATCTCTATCCCCTTAGAAGAAACAATATGCCCTAAGACAATACCGGATGGTACTATGAAATGACATTTTTCCCAATTTAAGACTAATTCATTTTCCTCACAACGAATCAACACTCTTTCTAAATTTATTAAGCATGTATCAAATGAAGATCCAAAAATAGTTAGGTCATCCATAAAAACCTCCATGCAATTTTCAACCATGTCACTAAAAATGCTGATTATGCAAAGTTGAAAAGTGGCAGGGGCATTATACAATCCAAATGGCATTCTACGAAAAGTATAGGTGCCAAAAGGACAAGTGAAAGTGATTTTCTCTTGGCCTTCTAATGCAATTTCAATTTGATAATAACCAAAATAACCATCTAAGAAACAGTAAAAAGGATGACCAGCTACACGCTTAAGAATTTGATCGATAAAGGGGAGCAGGAAATGGTCTTTCCGGGTGGTAGCTTTTAATTTTCTATAATCAAATCATATGCGCCACCCAATTACAAGTTTTGTAAGGACTAACTCTCTTAGGTCATTCTTTACCACAGTGACTCCGAACTTTTTAGGAACGACTTGTGTAGGACTTACCCATTTACTATCAGTTATGGGATATCTATAATTCCCGCATCTAATAGTTTTAACATTTCATTCATCACTACTTCTTTCATAGTGGGGTTATGCCTACGTTGAGGGTCTCTACGAGGACTAGTCCCTTCATCCAAATTTATCTTATGAGAACAGATCAGGGGACTAATTCCTTTTAAATCAGCCATGCTCCAACCTAAGGCTGATTTATGTGCATTTAAGGTCCGAATTAGTTTCTCACCTTGGGACTCAGACAATTCAGATGAGATAATAACAAAAAAAGTATCACCTGGACCGAGGAAAGCATGCTTCAAACCCTTAGGTAATGGCTTCAATTCGACTTTAGGTGTTTCCACACTTGAGAGGATTTGTTTCTCGCTTCTTTCGGGCAACTCCTCAAACTTTGGTTGCCATGCTCGAGTGCCATAATCCTGAGATTCATAAAAAACAATATAAATATCAATTAGATCAGTTTTATCATTAATAGAATCAATCTCAGAATTAAGAAGAAAATATCCAAGAGGATCAAAATCATGAGCTATAGAAACTTCCTCATTGAAGTGACTCGATCATGTATAATTGGTGGTTCTCATCCTCATCTTCGGGCTGTTTTGCAACATTGAAGATGTTCACCTTGAGGGTTATATTTCCAAAGGGCAGCTTCATAAGTCCATTCCTGCAATTAATTAGAATATTTATAGTAGCAAGGAAAGGTCTACCCAAAATCAAAGGAATTTTAGAGTTAGTGTCAACAACAGAGGTGGTATCAAGGATTAGGAAATCAATAGGATAATAAATTTATCAATTTGAATTAAGACATCCTCTACCACACCCCAGGGTACTTTAACTGAACGGTCAGCCAATTACAATACCACAGTGGTTGGTTTGATCTCTCCCAAACCCAGCTGTAAATAAATAGAGAATGGCATCAGATTTACACTAGCTCCTAAATCTAGCAGTGTTTGTCCAACCTCATGATTTCCAATGCTACATGTAATGGTTAGACAGCCAAGATCCTTGTATTTTGGGGGAATTCTTTGCTCAATTAAAGCACTAACCTGCTCTATTAGGAATGCTGTTTTCTTTACACGGTGTTTCCTCTTAATTGTACATAAATCCTTGAGAACTTTTGCATAGGTAGGAACTTGTTTAATCACATGCAAAAGGGGAAGGTTAAGTTTTACTTGCCTCAAGTTCTCTAGGATTTCATTGTTTAGGTCTAGATTTTTCTTGTTTGATTTTAAGGCTGGAGGGAATGGTGCCTTAGCAAGGCTCTTGGTAATATCAGGGTCCTTGGATAGTTTAGCATTACTACTACTTTAACCCTTTTCCACATCCTCGGATTTGTTCGTTGTTGGGATATGTAATGTTTTACCACTTCTTATCACAATGGCATTTACATTTTCTAGATTTGTTTGTGCCATGTGTTGACCATGGGGTGTGGGCTGAGTTTGGGAAGAGAACTTCCCTCACTCATTCACACTCAAGGAGCCCATCAGTTTGGTCACTTGGCTCCTTATCTCTTTGTTCTCTTCAACAACCCGTGTAATTAATGCCTCACACCTTTGGTTTGTCTTACCCTGTGCCTCAATAAAAGCATGTAAAATGTCTTCTAAAGAACTCCCAGAGGATGAGGGTGCATGATATGGTGCAGGGTATAATCTAGGGGGTTGTCTAAGCTGCTGGTTTTCAGACTTCCAGCTGAAGTTGGGGTGATTTCACCATCCCGGATTATAGGTGTTAGAGAAGGGTGCTGGGGGCTTCTGGTACATGCCTAAGGCATTACTTTGTTCCTCATACATCATTCTCATCTCAGCAAATGTGGGACACTCTTGGGCGAGATGATTTACCCCACCACACACAAAACATGGTTCTGAAGATTCGACATGATCAACCATGTGTGTTGGCTTTGAGCCTTTAGTTTTTAATGCATCTAACTCCCTAATAAGCATTTCGACCTTATCTTTCAGGCTGTCTTCTTCCCTAAGATGGTAAATTCCACCACCACTTAGGTTTTCTACAGGTTGTGACCTATTTGTGCTTTCAGTAGCACTAGGCCCAGTCCAAGTGTGAGCTTCTTCAGCAAGCTCATTGAGGTATTCTATGGCCTCATCATGATCTTTTTGCAGAAATTCACCATTACACATCATTTCTACGAATTGGAGCTCTCTATATGTAAGTCCCTCATAAAGGTAACTCACTAAGCGCCAACTCTCATACCCATGGTGTGGACACATACTTAATAACTCTTTAAATTTCTCTCAAGAGTGATACAAAGTCTCGTTCTCCTTTTGTGCAAAGGTGGAGATTTGTCTTTTTAAAGCATTGGTCTTATATTGAGGGAAGTATTTATTAAAGAAGACATGGGTCATCTTATTCCATGACCCAATAGATCATGGTCTCAATGAGTATAGCTAACTCTTAGCTTTATCCTTTAAAGAAAAAGGAAAAAACTTGAGTCTCACGATACCATCAGTTGCATATTGACTATGAGAAGTCGCAACTACTTCCTCAAACTCCCTAATGTGTACATATGGGTTTTCATTTTTCAAGCCATGAAATGTAGGGAGTAATTGTATCATCCCTGTTTTGAAATCTTGATGGCGAGTGTTAGCTGGAAACATGATGCATGATGGTACGGCTATTCGACTAGGATGCAAGTAATCCTTAAGTGTCCTAGCAACACTGTCATTAGGGTTTTCAACCATGTTATCAAAATCTTCTAAATTCTCGTTTGGGTGTACACTAGGGTTTGATCTAGGCGAGGTTTCACTAACGAACATAGAAGGAAAAGGTAGCTCTACTTCGGGTCCTTTAATGAATCTACCTCGTGAATCTCTTGGTCTAAGCATACACTAATTGAGTTAAAAGGAAATAAAAAAAAAAACATAACAAATAAAAGAAATCAAAAACTTAAAGAAAAGAACAATAGTACTGTCTTGTCTTAGAGTTGACAATCTTCCTTGTATGTAAGCGTGTCTCCCCGGCAACAGCGCCAAAATTTGATTACGTCCAAAGTATAACGAGGTAGTTGTAGCACAGCTTTGGGTTGTCGATTCCATAGGGAAATGTGAACTACAAGGAAAATGTAAACTTTAATATGAAATGGTAGAATCTAAATGAGAGAATCTGAGTAGTGTGAGAAAATTGTGTAATTGTAATGAAAAATATAATGGAAGCAACAAGGTTTCGAGAATCCTTCCTAGGTTTGTTACCTTATTCCAATCTCAATTCAGTTGTTTTTATCTCGATTGCAAGTTTCGTATCCCAAACAAGCAATCGGCAAATATTCAATCCAGCACATATATAGACCCTAATGTAATTGATATGAATTACTTTTTACTTTCGAGTTAAGCACGCATGACCTATCCTATAGATTTATCAAGAAACGACAATATATCTTTAATGACAATATTACAGTAATGGACAAACCTGAAAGATAAATCTACCGATCTCAATTATACCCAAACAACGTCACACAAGAAAAACATGACTAGACTTATATAAAGAAGAAATATACAATCACCAAATTAAGAGAAAAATCTTCTAATTAAATTAAAGAGTAACTTATATAATGTTTTGATAATAAATCCAAACTATAACTGAATCAATAATGGAAAATAAGAACAACTACACCTAGGGATTCATCCTTTCGCCTTGCTTGGAGATTAGTTAGCCATGGGGCTCATGCTTGAACACTTGATGGGGGAGAGTGTGGTAGCCTTGACGAGTTTTTCAGCCTTTCAATCCTCCTATCTTCTCAAATCCTAAGTGATCTATTTATAATACAAGAGGTCCAAGGGTGTTCTAGGGTTTAAACAATCATTAAAGTTCTAATTAGGTCATAACTCGGAAATAAAGTTTCATGTGCGCGCTGCGGCTCTCACTTACTAAAGTCGCGGCTCTGTCTGTTCTTGGTTGGATATGCTTCTGTGTGCCACGGCCCTGCCTAGTCCAGGCTGTGGATCTGCCTGATGGTCTTTGAGGGTGAGCTTTTGGGCGCTGCGACCCTGTCTAGTCTAGGTCGCGGCGCATACTGGTTTGTTTCCTTGTTCTTTTGTGCTTCTTTCTGGAGGCTGAGGCTTGGACTTCTTCAGACCGCAGTGCACTCACTCAAAACTTGATTCTCTTTATTTTGTCTTTACGCAATCATGCCTTCACATCGGTATTCATTGAGTCAGCATTCTTCAAGCAACGATAGCTTTTCCTTCTCTTTTGGACTCAACATACCTGAAAATTCACCAAAATAGATCAACAATCCAAGAATATCACTTTAGAGTTGTTAAAGAATAAAAGTGCAATTAAAACTTAGATCAACCCTAAAATGCTAACAATTAAGTAATTTTGAGATGCATTTTATGACTCTCATCACTATCTTGTTGATTTTCTCATTCTGGATACTCATTCTGTGGTTGATATGGAGTCTAAAGTTCCAATCATTTTAGGAAGACCTTTCCTAGCCACCTCTAACACTCTTAATAATTATAGGAATGGTATAATGAAGCTATCTTTTGGGAACATGACTCTAGAGGTCAACATTTTCAACATCGAAAGATAACCACATGACTCTAGATGATAATGATTATTATCATACTTATATGATAGACACACTGATCCCAGAGGAGGCTCACTTGAGCAAAAATTCAGAATATTTAGAGTATCTCCTTGGTATTTTTGATTCTGAGAGTTCAATTTATCCTGACGATGTTTTCGATGTTTCTGCTGCTTCAGGGTCAAAGGATAAAGGAGAACAGAAATGGTAACCAAGCTTTGAGGAGTTACCAAGAGATAGAGAGAGACCTAAGCCATCTGCTGAGGAGACCTTAAAGGTCGACTTAGCGACGCTACCTGAGGGATTCAAACATGCATTCTTAGGACCATGTGATACATTTTCTGTTATTATTTTCTCTGTACTTAGTGAATCACAAGAAAAGAAATTGATTGACATGTTAAGTGAGCACAAAGCTGCATTAAGATGGACAATTGCTTACATTAAAGGTATTAGCCCCTTGATATGTTCCCATAAGATCTATTTAGAGTAAAGAGCTAACCCCTGTAGAGACCCTCATAGACGACTTAACCCTACTATGAAAGAAGTCATGAAAAATGAAGTTTTAAAGTTATTAGATGTGGGTATCATTTACCCCATCTCTGATAGTAAATGGGTTAGCCCGACTCAGGTAGTACCTTAAAAGTCTGGGGTAACTGTGGTAACTAACTCGAAGGGGATGCTTGTCCCTACCAAGGTAGTGACAAGGTGGCGCATGTGTATGGACTATAGAAAACTTAATTTCGCCACCTGTAGTGATCACATCTCACTTCTATTTTTAGACCAAATCTTAGAACGTGTAGCTGGCCATCACTTCTATTGCTTTCTAGATGGGTATTCAGGATATTATTAGATAGAGATTGCATTAAAAGATCAGGATAAGACTATGTTCACATGCCCACTTGGTACTTATGCATTCCAACGTATGCCTTTTGGATTGTGTATTGCGTCGGCTATATTTCAAAGATGCATGATAAGTATATTTAGCGATATGGTTGAAAATTTTGATGAGTTCCAAATATTGCATATTTTGCCCCCTTAATTTACATTTGTTAATTATTATTTAGTTGTTTCCTAATATGATATTTTGTGTTAGTTCTATGATTTTTAATGTTTTGTAGGATTGTAAAGAAAATTGGGGATTTAATGTGAAAAAAATGCAAAAGCTGGAATCTGCTATTGCAATCGAGCCAATGAGACCTGCGATCGAGCGTAACAGTTCTCAAGTATTTATTTATATGTTTAGCTTAGGAATTTGTCACTTTGAGTTGTTTTTTCATTGTTTTACAGGTTTACACTTGGAAATGAGTTTCACTAAATTTCTAGAATTGTCAGTACAGATTAGTCATTTTTACGGACTAAACTGTATTGATTCAGGAAGAACTAGGAGATGATCCATATATACTTAGAAAGATCCAAATATCTATTTTTTTGGAGAATTTTACGGCTCATAAATATGATTTTTCTAGAGAAAATTATGGCAGTTTTAGTAGACAATGGTCAAGCTGTGAGTGATTTCAACGTGACAGAAGTGATTTTTGCAGATTAAATTGTAATGATTCAAGAAGAAACAGGAGATGAGCCATATATGCTTGGAAAAATCCAGATGTCTATTTTTTGGAGAATTTTACGGCTCGTAAATATGATTTTTCTAGAGAAAGTTATGGCAGTTTTAGTAGACAAAGGTCAGACTGTTCATAATTTCAGCGTGGGCAAAAGTTTTGAAGGGCATGTGAAGGCTTAAATCCCACATACCACATCGGTTGGAAACACATTCTACATCCCACATCCCACATCGGTTGGAAACACATTGCACTCATGGAGTTTCCCTATAAAATCCCCATTTCACTTTATCTTCAAGGGCAATCGGTGTGCAACCTGGAAGGCTTTGCTACCAAGGAGGGAAAGCGCCACACAACAGCTGCAAGTGGAATTTCTATATCCATGTATTGTCAGTTTTAATTTATTTCTTTTTAGTTTTGAAATTTAATGTTTAGCACTTTAATTATGAAATTTATTTTCATAACATGAGAGACTAAAACCTTCATCTAAGGTTGAAGATGAAGCCTCCCCATTGATTAGCATTATATTTTCATATATGTTATTCCAACATTTTTGAACTGATGTTCTATTTCAATTCAATTGTTTGAGTAAATTCTTATGATTGATTGTTTTGTTTATAAATTGTTCAAGTTGGATATTCCATATGTTTTATTTGACGGATACAGCGAATCATCTAAAGTTAATTGTATATCCATTGTGATTCTAAAGTAAACAGATACATTGGATGATTTGGTTTAATTAGGGTAATCATTGTGATTTGTATATTGATGGATTAATGGAATTATTTGATAAATTACTTTTATATAGAACATGCATAGGATGGAATTGCTTGTCGGGTGTAGGAACAAAGTCAAGAAAATATACGCTTTAATTTGGTAGGGTGGATTCAGATACCTTAGTATTTTTATCATTTGTTATAAATCAATTTAGTTTAGTTTATATTCTTTGCACAATACAATTCAAAATTTGGAACTAGGTTAAACTAGGTTTAGTTTAGATAAAAAAATGTATTTTCATGACGCAGTTCTCTATGGATTCGACCTCACACTTGCACACACTATATTACAAACAACTTGTGCGCTTGCGAGTAATTTAAAACTCACAAGAAGTTTTTGGCGCCGTTGCCGGGGATTTGTTTTGTTTGTGAAAATTAAATTTTTGTCCGAATTGATTTTATTTTTCTACTAGTTTAGTTAGCATTTTTGTTTTATTTTTGTAATTTAATTTGAGTTTATTTGTTTCTATTTGCAATTGTCTAAAAATAAATAAATAAAATATAAAGATGAGGGAGAATTTAAGGAAGGCATATCAACCGGAGACTGTGGATGAATTAAGCACTGAGGACCCCCTGGAGGCATGCTTTGCTCTGGAGAGGATTTGGATTTGGATAAGTTACTTGAGCAAGCGAATGCTATTTTGGAGTCTACTCCTCAATAAATTAGTGAGACAGAGGAGACTGTGGACGAATTAAGCATTGAGGACCCCCTGGAGGCATGTTTTGCTCAGTTTGGAGAGGATTTGGATTTGGATAAGTTACTTGAGCAAGCAAATGCCATTTTGGAGTCTGCTCCTTGTGAGAGTAGAGAGACACAGGAGACCGTAGCACCTGAGCCCCCCAAAAAGGAACTTAAGCCTTTACCAGACAATCTTAAGTATAAGTTCCTAGGTCCAACAGATTCTTTGCATGTGATTATAGCTTCAAATTTGGTTGAGGCTCAAGAGGAGAAATTATTAGACGTTTTAAGAGAGCACAAGTAAGCTATCGGCTGGACTATCGAGGATAGCAAGGAGATTAGCCCTCGGTGGTGATGTATAAGTTACAGTTAGAGGAGAATGCCGAGCCATCGAGGGAGCCACTGAGAAGGCTCAACCCAGCTATGCAGAGGTTGTGAGGACTGAAGTGATAAAGTTGTTGGATGCAGGATTCTGGGCCGTCTGGCTGACGTAAAACTTAGCGCTCATGGGAGGCACCCCACAGTATATTCTTTTGTTTTTATTGTTTTTTTCATATTTTTTGTTACTGTTTATTTTTTAATATATTTTTTTTATTGTTTTCCAATATTAATTTGGTATTTCTTTTTTAGGGACAATGTGTGCATCAGTTCAAGTTTGGGGGTGTGCTATGAGTCATGCCAGTTCAGCTAGTTCTCCATCTCCCAGGTCAGCTCTTTCCTTGTTATTCACACATTGGGGACACTATGTACTTTAAGTTTGGGGGTATAGGAGATACATTCACGCACACTTTGTCCTAGTTTTTTTATATTTTATTGAAAATATAAATGGATGTTCATGATTGTTTTAAAATTTTGGTTGATCTAAACAATACTATGATGTGATTTCATTAGTGAGCTTAAAATTTTGAACACATGATCTGATAATAGAGTTTTAAAGTTTAGTAACTTACTTTAGGCATTTAAGAATTCACATGTTTGATCTAATCAGACACGAGCACATTAGCACATAATTGTGTGAGGTATGACATGTGATTTTCATGTGTATGTTTTCATAGCTTAACTGAAACTGGATAACTTGTTAGATGAACACTTTGGCATAGAAAAATAAAAAAAAATTTTAAAAAAAGGAGAGAGAAAAAATGTTCATGATGATCATTGACAAATTTTCCACTGAAAAACTGGACCTCTTGCCTCAGTAAACAGTGAGTGTTTGTTGTGCGTTTATTTACCTAAATTAATAAGCAAATAATCGCACTCATTTTACTTGCAAGTGTACAAGGTCAACTTAGTAGTATAGTGTGCGAAAGCAAGATCATCTACACAGGGATTGGTGAATTTCGTTTTAGAATTATATTCGCAATGTAAAAAGATAGAAATAACAAAAGAGTTGATTTTGATAAAGATAAAATAATAAAGATAAAGGTGTAGGGACTTGATATCCACCATTAATTATGCTACCACAATATAACAATATGCCAATCCTTTAATCATGCCATGTATACCTAGTGTTTGTGAACCTAAGGGCATGGTATCTACTCCTTAAGTTATTGATTTCCCTAAGCAACGAGTTAGGCATGGTATCTACTCTAACTCTTCTCTTTCTTAAGGGCTTCAGCATGGTATCTACTGAATTGTTCCTTAAGAGAGCATAAGATCTTTGGAAATCGACAACCACATGAGACCTAGGGCATGGTATCTACTCCCAGTTTCCCATGTTGATTAACCCAAGAATCCGGCGTGAATATCTTTTGTTTCTATTGTTGAACCCAGGACTCGGTCATCCAAATTGATTCAGCTAACTAATCCATACCACATGCATACGTTGATCAGACACACACATATGAAGAATTTAAATAAAAACAGGCATTAATCAAGTTAAGCATCACAACACAAATATCGCGAAGGTGTCCAATACTGATTTATTGAGTAAACATAATTAGGGCTTCAACTAAGCCCTTACTAAAAGTTTAAGTACACATAATAAAAATAAAAGAAAGAAGAAACCCGAGAGAAGAGTCGTCAATTCTCCTCCACAGTTTCCTTCTCCAAGCTAAAAGCAAAAGATAAAAGAAGAGTTGTCCCTTGTGTGTGTTTTATAGGTGTATTTATAAGGGTTGAATAATCCTAGAAGAATCAGGAACCCTAAACTTTCCTAAAACATAAAACTCCTTTATTTCCAAAACTGGTTCTGCCGCTTTACTGTTCATGCCCGTACATGTGCACTTGATCACACATGTAGTGAACTCGATCGCAATGCTGTGCTCGATCCTTCTTTGCGCGCGCACGAGCGTTGATGCACTCGATCGCACTGAGGGTTGCGCTCGATCGCACTTTATCCAGCAGCTGCTCCAGGATTTCCATATTTTCTTCCTTTAAGTTCCAAAAATGCTTCTTTCTTCTCCAAAACCCTATAACAATGTGTAAAACACAAAAGTGAAGTAAAATAGACTAAAACATATAGATAAAGAGCTTAATAAATGTAAATTAAGGGGTTTAAATATGAATATTTAAGCTCCTATCACACCCCCAAACTTAGATATTGCTAGTCCCTTAGCAATACAAAACTAAAAACTAAATGAAGAACAAAATTAAAGATAAATTCATTTCCATGATACTCAAAGATTTGGGTTGTGCATAAAACTTATAATAACCGTTCATGAGTAAGCTTATAATAAAAACGTATTTTTTGATTTGCAAAAGGACTTTCAAAAGTTTTAAGTTATTTACCTAAGGTTGGCTTAAGGCATCGCAAGTTTGATTTGTGTGTGATGAGTTAGGACATATAAGATGGGGCTTCCACATAATTTTAACGTATAGGGTTTCCATGCCCAAACTTTTATTGAATTCCTTATCAAAGAGAACAAAAATGGCATAATACTTGTTTTTTTTTTTTCTTTTTATCATGCGATCTTTGCCATGTTAAGTTCCATCGAGCTTTCTATTTGACCCTTGTAACGAGTGTTTAGCCAATGACTCCCAAACCAGATGGTTTTAGGGTATTAGGTGTAAAGACACCCCTAAGGACTTACTAACTCGAATAAAAAAGGCTACAGAACTAACTGGTTTTTATACTTCTTAATGAAATTCCCACCTTTTGACGTGAACACTCAATGCTTACTGAGCCAAGAGGCCCAGTTAGTCAGTGAGAATATTTATTATGATTATTAGAAGCTTTTTGATCACTTTTTGCATGATGAACATTTTTCTTTATTCTTTTCTTCTTTATTTTTCTTATGCCAAAGTGTTCTTTTCAACAAGTTATCCGATTACAGTTAGATTATGGAAACATATACAAGAGAATTATATGTCATACCCCAAACAAATGCGTGTTAAATGTGCTCGTGCAAATTTGGATCAAACTCGTGAATTCTTAGGTGCCTTGAGGTAGGTAACTAAACTTTGTAAAATTCCCATTGCAAGACTATGTGTTCTAGCTTTTAAGCTTACTAATGAAGTGTTATCAAATTTTTTAAATAAATCAAAAAAAAATTTTACCAAAAGAACATGCATTTATCTTCCTAAAAAAAAATGGGACTTAGTGTGTGCATGTGTTTCAAGTGCGTGTGTGATAGTATCTAGTATCTCCTACTACCCCTAAACTTAAAATAAACATTGTCCCCAATGTGTGTGTGGCATGGAAAGATTTGACCTGGGAGATGGAGAACTTGGTTGCTTGCTTGCTTGTCAATGCCCCCAAACTTGAACTGGATGCACGCACTAAGTACCTGACAAAGAAAAATAAATGTTGGGGTGGTTCCACCATCCATGATTGTAGGTATTTGCATATATGTTGTAGTTGTTCGGTCCCACATAATTTGCTTGCTCTTGATCTGCAGATGAATACAAAGGGCAAGTGTTAGTGGTGTGATCAAAACGAGAACATATAGCACATACCTGGAGTGGTTTGCTTCACGGACTAGGTGATATGTTTTGAGTAGTCACGGCGTTTATGAGCATATCTAGCTTCATCTCCATAGCATCTAGACAAGCATATCGAGCTTTCACCATTGGTGCTTCTCCCTCGATTGAATTAGTTGAAAAGCTTCAGTGTAGCAGTTTCAGTACTGCTTCTCGGGTACTCTCTGGAGCTTTTGCGCTCGAGTGCACGAAGAACAGCGCCCGATCGCACTAGGATTACGCTCGATCGCACCAAGGAGTGCGCTCGATCGCAATGAGAACAAAAACTCCTCCTCTGCACACCTGAACAAAAACAGAAAATGAAAAGAAGGAATAAATCTGATTTTTGATAAAAAAAAAAATAAAACGGAACAGAAAAAAAAAAAAAAAAAAAAAAAAAAAAAAAAAAAAAAAACTAACGAAAATAATTCCAAAAAGAAAATTAGCACAATCTCCGGCAACAGTGCCAAAAACTTATTGTGAGTTTATTTACCTAAATTAATAAGCAAATAATCGCACTCGTTTTACTTGCAAGTGCACAAGGTCAACTTAGTAGTATAGTGTGTGAAAGCAAGATTATCTCCACAGGGATTGGTGAATTTCATTTTAGAATTATATTTGCAATGTAAAAAGATAGAAATAATAAAAGAGTTGATTTTGATAAAGATAAAATAATAAAGATAAAGGCGTAGGGACTTGATATCCACCACTAATTATAATACCACAATATAACAGTATGCCAATACTTTAATCATGTCATGTATACCTAATGTTTGTGAACCTAAGGGCATGGTATCTACTCCTTAAGCTATTGATTTCCCTAAGCAACGAGTTAGGCATGGTATCTACTTTAACTCTTCTCTTTCTTAAGGGATTCAGCATGGTATCTACTGAGTTGTTCCTTAAGAGATCATAAGATCTTTGGAAATCGACAACCACATGAGACCTAGGGTATGGTATCTACTCCCGGTTTCCCATGTTGATTAACCCAAGAATCTGGCATTGATATCTTTTGTTTCTATTGTTGAACCCAGGACTCGGTCATCCAAATTGATTCAGCTAACTAATCTATACCACATGCATACATTGATCAGACACACACATATGAGGAATTTAAATAAAAATAGGCATTAATCAAGTTAAGCATCACAACACAAATATCGCGAAGGCACCAATACTGATTTATTGAGTAAACATAATTAGGGCTTCAACCAAGCCCTTACTAAAAGTTTAAGTACACATAATAAAAATAAAGGAAAGAAGAAACCCAAGAGAAGAATCATCAATTCACCTCCACTGTTTCCTTCTCCAAGCTAAAAGCAAAAGATAAAAGAAGAGTTGTCCTTTGTGTGTGTTTTACAGATGTATTTATAGGAGTTGAATAATCCTAGAAGAATCAGGAACCCTAAACTTTCCTAAAATATAAAACTTCTTTATTTCCAAAACTGGTTCTGCCGTTTTACTGTTCACGCTCGTACATGTGCGCTTGATCGCACATGTAGTGCGCTCGATCCTTCTTTGCGTGCACATGAGTGCTGATGCGTTCGATCGCACCGAGGGTTGCGCTCGATCGTACTTTATCCAGCAGCTGCTCCAGGATTTCCAAATTTTCTTTCTTTAAGTGCCAAAAATGCTTCTTTCTTCTCCAAAACCCTATAACAACGTATAAAACACAAAAGTGAAGTAAAATAGACTAAAACATATAGATAAAGAGCTTAACAAATATAAATTAAGGGGCTTAAATATGAATATTTAAGCTCCTATCAGTGTTCACGTCAAAAGGTGGGAATTTTGCTCATAATGATCTTTGATAAACTTTTCGCTAAGTAACTGGACCTCTTGCACCAGTAAGCAGTGAGTGTTCACGTTAAAAGGTGAGAATTTTGCTTGGTAGCATTAAGGCCAGTTTAGTTTCGTAGCCTTTTTGACTCGAGTTAGTAAGCCCTTAGGGGTGTCTTGATAAGTGCTTAAATATTCATATTTAAGCCCCTTAATTTACATTTGTTAAGCTCTTAGTTTGCATATTGTATTCCATTTTACTTCATTTTTGTGTTTTTATAGGTTTTTGGAAGAAATGAAGCATTTTGGAACTCAAAGAGAAAAACTAGAACTGGGAGTTGTAGAAGAGTGCGATCGAGCGCACAAGCACTCGTGCGCACAAGGAGAAGGCTCGAGCGCAAACTCATGCGATCGAGCGCACACGAATCAGTAAAACATCAAAACAGCAGTTCCTATTTTGGAAAGAAGGGTTAGAACCCTGTTTTGGAAATTAGGGTTTCCAAATGTCCTTAGAACCCTATAAATAGACTTGTAAAACACAGAAATAATATCTCCCTTTTGAGGAGTAGATCTCCCTTTTGAGGAGCATATCTTCCTTTTAGTTTAGTTTTTGTTTGGGGAGATCGGAGAAGGAAACTGTGGAGGAGAATTGACGACTCTTCTCTCGGGTTTCTTCTTTCCTTTATTTTTATTATGCGTACTTAAACTTTTAGTAAGGGCTTGGTTGAAGCCCTAATTATGTTTACTAAATAAATTCAGTATTGGTGCCTTTGTGATATTTACGTTGTGTTGCTTAACTTGATTAATTACATGTTTTTATTTAAATTCCTCATATGTGTGTATCTGATCAACGTATGCATGTGATATGGATTAGTTAGTTGAATCAATTTGGGTGACCCAGTCCTGGGTTTAACATTAGTAACAAAAGATATCCACGCAGGATTTTTGTGTTAATTAACATGGAAAACCGGGAGTAGATACCATGCCCTAGGTCCCGTGTGGTTATTGATTTCCACAGATCCTATGCTCTCTTAAGGAACAAATCAGTATACACCATGCTGAATCCCTTGAGAGAGAAAGAAGTTAGAGTAGATACCATGCCAAACTTATTTCTTGGGGAGATCAATAGCTTAAAGAGTAGATACTATGCCCTTAGGTTGAAAAACATTAGGTATTCATGATATGAGTAAAGTATTGCCATACTGTTTTGTTGTGGTAGCATGATTAGTGGTGGATATCAAGTCCCTTCGCCTTTATCTTTATTAAATTCCAACTCAATATTTATTTCTCTTATTTTTATTTCATTATTTCGAAACTAATTCTAAATCAAAATTTACCAATCCCTGTGGAGATGATCTTGCATTTGCACACTATACTACTAAGTTGACCTTGTGCACTTGCAAGTAAAACTGTAAGATTATTTGCTTATTTATTTAGGTGGATAAACGCACAACAAGTTTTTGGCACTATTGACGGAGATTGTTCTAAATTTTTTTTGGAATTATTTTCGTTAGTTTTTTTTATTTTATTCTGTTCCTTTTTATTTTTATTTTTATCAAAAATCAGATTTATTCCTTCTTTTCGTTTTCTGTTTTTGTTCAGGTGTGCAGAGGAGGAGTTTCTGTCCTCATTGCCATCGAGCGTACTCCTTGGTGCAATCGAGCGCACTCCTTGGTGCAATCGAGCGCAATCCCAGTAGCGATCGAGCGCTGTTCTTGGTGCACTCGAGCGCAAAAACTCCAGAGAGTACTCGAGAAGCAATATTGAAACTGCTACACTAAAGCTTTTCAACTAATTCATTCGAAGGAGAAGCACCAATGGCGGAAGCTAGTTATGCATATCTAGCTGCTATGGAGAGGAAGCTAGATATGCTTATAAAATCCATGACTGCTCAAAACATCTCACCTAGTCCACGAGCCAAACAACTCCAGGTATGTGCAATATGTTCTCATTTTGATCACACTACTGACATTTGCCCTTTATATTCATCTGCAGATCAAGAGGAAGCAAATCATGTGGGACCGAACAACTACAATATATATGCAAATACCTATAATCTTGGATGGCAGACTTACCCCAACTTCTCATGGAGCAATGATCAAAATGCCTTGAACTTTCAAGGGCAACAAAGGAACTCCCAACAAGCAGCCCACTTAGTTCCCGAATCAAAGAAAAGCGACCTGGAGAGTCTTATGATGCAGTTGGCAACTCAGCAACAACAATTGATGACCTCACAAGATTAGTTTATGGTAGAGGAAAGGCAATTTCATATTGAGATAAGACAAACTACTGCAAGGCATGAACAGGCCATTCAAAGATTGGAAGTACAAGTGGGGCAATTGGCTAAAGAGCTGAGTGAACGACAGCAAGGTGTTGTTGAGCAAGTTTTTCACATCCATCACATTGTTCCATTGGAGACCACCCTCACCCAGTGTTTCAAAGGATCAGATGTTGAGCCAAAATCTGAGGATGTTACTAATGACATCATTGAAACTGTGCACCTTCTAGAGGCTTCACCAAAGCATCCAAGTAAGTACACCGATCCATTTAAACCTCATGTGCCTACTAATACTATTTTTTTCCTTCTATTGTCCAGGCACCAAATTTGGAGTTCAAGCAATTGCCAAAGCATTTGACTTATGCTTATATGGGAGAGAATAATACACTACCTGTGCTAGTTGCTACCAATCTTATTTTTGGGGAAAAATAAGGCTTGGTCCGGCTGAAGACGTTAAACTTAGCGCTCATGGGAGGCACCCCACAGCTTATCCTTTTATTTTTATTGTTATTTATTTATTTTTAGTACTTCTTGTTTTCCCATATTACGTTAGTTTTTCTTTTTTTAGGGACAATGTGTGCATCCGTTCAAGTTTGGGGGTATGCTATGAGCCATGCCGGCCCAGCTAATTCTCCATCTCCCAGATCAGATCTTTCCATGTTATTCACACATTAGGGACAATGTGTAATTTAAGTTTGGGGGTATGGAAGACACATTCACACACTTTATCCCAGTTTTTTTTAGATAAAAACACATTCATATTTAATGAAAAAAAAATTTTGGTTGTTTACAACAAATATTATGATAAAACTTCATTAGTAATCTTAAAATCTAGAACACATAGTCTAGTAATAAGAATTTTAAAAGTTAGTTACCTACCTCAAGGCACTTAAGAATTCATGAGTTTGATCCAGATCTGACACGAGCACATTAGCACGCATTTGTGTAGGTTATAACATGTAATTTTAATATATATATATATATATATATATATATATATATATATATATATATATATATATTTCCATGACTTAACTGTAATTAAATAACTTGTTAGATAAACACTTTGGTATAGACAAATAAAGAAAAAAAAAATGTCCATCATGCAAAAAGAGAAAATAAAATGCTCCTAATGATCTTTAAATAAAACTTTCACTGAGTAACTTGACCTCTTGCCTCAGTAAGCATTGAGTGTTCAAGTCAAAAGGTGGGGATTAAGCATTTAATGATCATAAAAATTTTCACTAAGTAACCGGACCTCTTGCCTTAGTAAGTAGTGAGTGTTCACATCAAAAGGTGAGAATTTTTGCTTGGAAGCATTAAGACCTGTTAGTTTCGTAGCCTTTTTGACTCGAGATAATAAGTCTTTAGGGGTGTCTTCACCTCTAATGCCCTAGAACCATCTGGTTTGGGAGTTATTGGCTAAACACTCGCCAATTAGAAAGCCTAATGGAACTCAACATGACAAAGATCTCATGATGAAAGAAAAAGAAAAGAAGTAAAAACTATGCCATTTTTGTTTCGTCTAACAAGGAATTCAATGAAGGTTTGGACACAGAAACACTATACATTAGAAATATTTGGAAGTTGTATCTTTTATATGCTAATCCACCACATACACTAAGTCAACTTGTGATGCCTTAAACTAGCCTTGTGTAAGTAACATGAACTTTTAAAATCCTTATTCATTGCAAAAATGTGTTTTTATCATAAGCTTACTCATAAACTATCATCGTGGTTTTCTGTGCAACCCAAGTTTTTAAATAAAACACGAATGCTGAATTTATCTTTGTTGTTTTTCATTTAGTTTTAGTTTCGTACTGTTAAGGGACTAGCAATATGTAAGTATGGTGTGATAAGTGCTTAAATATTCATATTTAAGCCCCTTAATTTACATTTATTAAGCTCTTAGTTTGCGTATTGTATTCTATTTCACTTCATTTTTGTGTTTTCTGTGTTTTTATAGGTTTTTGGAAGAAATGAAGCATTTTGGAACTCAAAGAGAAAAAATGGAACTGGGGGCTACAGAAGAGTGCGATCGAGCACAGTGCTTGGTGCAATCGAGCGCACAAGCACTCGTGCGCACAAGGAAAAGGCTCAAGAGCAACCTTGCACTCAAGTGCAAACTCCTGCGATCGAGCGCACATGAATCAATAAAACATCAAAACGGCAGTTCCTATTTTGGAAACGAGGGTTAGACCCCTATTTTGGAAATTAGAGTTTCCAAGTGTCCTTAGAACCCTATAAATAGACTTGTAAAACACATAAACAGTATCTCCCTTTTGAGGAGTAGATCTCCCTTTTGAGGAGCATATCTTCCTTTTAGTTTAGTTTTTGTTCGGGGAGATCGGAGAAGGAAACTGTGGAGGAGACTTGATGACTCTTATCTCGGGTTTCTTCTTTCCTTTATTTTTATTATGTGTACTTAAACTTTTAGTAAGAGCTTGGTTGAAGCCCTAATTATGTTTACTAAATAAATTTAGTATTGGCACATTTGTGATATTTACGTTGTGTTGCTTAACTTAATTAATAACTGTTTTTATTTAAATTCCTCATATGTGTATGTCTGATCAACGTATGCATGTGGTATGGATTAGTTAGTTGAATCAATTTTGGATGACAGAGTCATGGGTTTAACATTAGTAACAAAAGATATCCACGCCGGATTCTTGGGTTAATCAACATAGGAAACCGGGAGTAGATACCATGCCCTAGGTCCCGTATGGTTGTCGATTTTCACAGATCATATGCTCTCTTAAGGAACAACTCAGTATATACCATGCTGAATCCCTTGAGAGAGAAAAGAGTTAGAGTAGATACCATGCCTAACTGGTTGCTTAGGGAGATCAATAGCTTAGGGAGTAGATACCATGCCCTTAGGTTGACAAACATTAGGTATTCATGACATGAGTAAAGCATTGGCATACTGTTTTGTTGTGGTAGCATGATTAGTGGTGGATATCAAGTCCCTACGCCTTTTATCTTTATTAAATTCCAACTCAATATTTATTTCTCTTATTTTTATTTCATTATTTCGAAACTAATTCTAAATCAAAATTTACCAATCCTTGTGGAGATAATATTGCATTCGCACGCTATACTAGTAAGTTAACCTTGTGCACTTGCAAGTAAAACTGTACGATTATTTTCTTATTTATTTAGGTGGATAAACACACAACATATCTTTTCACCTAATGCCCTAAAACCATCTAGTTTGGGAGTCATTGACTCAACACTCGCTACATAGGTCAATTAGAAAGCTTAAAGGAACTAAACATGGTAAAGTCTCATAATAAAAGAAAGAAATAAAAATTATGCCATTATTATTCATTCTAATGGGAAATTCGGTGAATCTTGAGACATGGAGACATTACACATTGGAGTTATTTGGAAGCTTCATTTTTATGTGCTAGTTCACTTTACACTGAGTCGGACTTGTGATGCCTTAGCTTGCCTCTTGTAAGTAATTTGGTTTTACAATTCCTATTCATTGCAAAGATGCGTTTATACTTTTTAAGCTTGCTTATGAATGAATATCATGGTTTCGTGTGATACTTAAATTTTTAGGATACCATGAATAATGGATTTATCTTTGTGTTCTTTGTTTTTCATTCAGTTTTTTTTTATTATTTTGTTTTGCTAAGAGACTAGCAAAATGTAAGTTTGGGGGTATTTGATGAGTGCCAAATAATGCATATTTTGGCCCCTTAATTTAAATTTGTTAATCCTTTAGTTGTGTCCTAATCTGATATTTTGTGTTAGTTCTATGATTTTTAATGTTTTGTAGGATTGCAAAGGAAATTGGGGATTTAATGTGAAAAAAATGCAAAAGCTGGAATCTGCTGTTGCGATCGAGCACAAGAGACCTGCGATCGAGTGCAACAGCGCTCAAGTATTTATTTATATGTTTAGCTTAGGAATTTGTTACTTTGAGTTGTTTTTTCATTGTTTTACAGGTTTACAAGCACTTGGAACTGAGTTTCACTAAATTGCCAGAATTGCTCATACAAATCAGTCATTTTTACGGATTAAACTGTATTGATTCAGGAAGAACCAGGAGATGAGCCATATATGCTTGGAAAGATCCAGATGTCTATTTTCTGGAGAATTTTACGGCTTATAAATATGATTTTTCTAGAGAAATTTCTGGCAGTTTTAGTAGAAAAAGGTCAGGCTATGCGTGATTTCAGCGTGACAAAAGTGATTTTTGCGGATTAAACTGTAATGATTCAAGAAGAAATAACAGATGAACCATATATGTTTGGAAAGATCCGGATGTCTATTTTCTGGAGAATTTTACAGCTTGTAAATATGATTTTTCTAGAGAAAGTTATGGCAGTTTTAGTAGACAAAAGTTAGGCCGTGCATGATTTCAGCGTGGGTAGAAGTTTTGAAAGGCATGTGAAGGCTTAAATCCCACATCCCACATCGGTTGAAAATACATTCTACATCCCACATCCCACATCGGTTGGAAACACATTGCACTCATGGAATTTCCCTATAAAAGCCCCATTTCACTTTATTTTTAGGGGCAATCGGTGTGCAACCTGGAAGGCTTTACTACCAATGGGGGAAAGCGCTGCACAGTAGCTGCGAGTGGAATTTCTCTATCCATATATTGTCATTTTAATTTATTTCTTTTTTAGTTTCAAAATTTCATGTTTAGCATTTTAATTATGAAATTTATTTTCATAATCATGAGAGGCTAAAACCTTCATTTAAGGTTGAAGATGAAGCCTCACCATTGATTAGCATTATATTTTCATATATGTTATTCCGACATTTTTGTATTGATGTTTTATTTCAATTCAATTGTTTGAGCAAATTCTTATGATTGATTGATTGTTTTGTTTATAAATTGTTCAAGTTGGATATTCAATGTGTTTCATTTGACAGATACAGTGAATCATCCAAAGTTAATTGGATATCCATTGTGATTCTAAAGTAAACAGATACATTGGATGATTTGGTTTAATTAGGGTATTCGTTGTGATTTGTATATCGATGGATTCATGGAATTATTTGATAAATTACTTTTATATAAAACATGCATAGGATGGAATTGCTTGTCGGGTGTAGGAATAAAGTCAAGAAAATATATGCTTTAATTTGGTGAGGTGGATTCAGAAACCTTAGTATTTTTATCATTTGTTTTAAATAAATTTAGTTTAGTTTATATTCTTTGCACACTACAATTCAAAATTCAGAATTAGGTTAAACTAGGTTTAGTTTAGATAAAAGAATATATTTTTACGACGCAATTCCCTGTGGATTCAACCTCGCACTTGCACACACTATATTGTAGACGACTCGTGCGCTTGCGAGTAATTTAAAACTCACAACAAGCGATATGGTTGAAAAATTTATGGAAGTCTTTATGGATGATTTGGTTGTGTTTGGCAATTCTTTTGATTCATGCCTACTCCATTTACATGCTCTTTTGAGTAGATGTGGAGAAAAAAGTCTAGTGCTTAATTGGGAAAAATGTCATTTCATGGTTCCCTTTGAACTAGTTTTGGGGCACATAATTTCTAAAAAAGGATCGGAATGGATAAATCAAAAATAGAATTGATCTCTAAATTGCCCACACCCAAAACTGTTAAGGATGTTAGATCATTTCTTGGGCATGCTGGTTTTTACAGGAGGTTTATACAGAGTTTCTTTGCTATATCTAGACCATTGTGTAACCTTCTAGCTAAGGAAACCATGTTCAATTAGACATAAGAGTGTGAGGACGCTTTCCAAACATTCATTTATAGGCTTACGTCCGCCCCTATTATGCAGTCACCAAATTGGAATTTATCGTTTGAGATTATGTGTGACGCGAGTAATTATATGGTGGGGGCAGTTTTGAGACAACGAAGGGAGAGAAAGCCCTTTGTTGTATATTATGCTAGTAGAAATCTTAATAATTCACAAATGAATTATTCCACTACTGAAAAAGAATTGCTAGCGGTAGTCTTTGCCTTAGATAAATTTTGTGCTTATCTGATTGGTACACCTATCACTGTTTTTACTGACCATACAGCCCTTAAGTACCTTCTTTCAAAGAAAGATGCTAAGGAAAGATTGATTAGGTGGATTTTACTCTTGCAGGAATTTGATTTAACAATTAAGGATACGAAGGGGGTGGAGAATGTGGTGGCAGATCACTTGTCTCGTGTGGAGTTCAATGAGTCTACCTATGGGCCACTGATGAACGAATATTTATCATAGTATTTTGTATGTTTTTCAAGTATTTATTTATATGTTTAGCTTAGGAATTTTTTTCTTTGAGTTGTTTTTCGTTGTTTTACAGGTTCACAAGCACTTGGAATGAAGTTTCACTAAATTACCAGAATTTCCCATACAGATCAGTCATTTTTTTAGATTAAATTGTATTTAGTCAGGAAGAACCAGGAGATGAGCCATATATGCTTAGAAAGATCCAGATGTCTATTTTTTGGAGAATTTTACGGCTCATAAATATGATTTTTCTAGTGAAAGTTATGGCAGTTTTAGTAAAAAAATGTCAGACTGTGAATGATTTCAGCGTGACAGAAGTGATTTTTGTGGATTAAACTGTATTGATTCAGGTGGAACCAGGAGATGAGCGATATATGCTTGGAAATATTCGGATGTCTATTTTTTGGATAATTTTACAACTCATAAATATAATTTTTCTAGAGAAATTTATGGCAGTTTTAGTAGACAAAGGACAGGTTGTGCGTGATTTCAGCATGGAAGAAGTGCAGGAGCTATTAAATTCTGATTTTTTTTAGATTTGCATGGGCTGGATAGCAGCACAACCAGACCAGTTCTGGACAGCAGCAGAACCGGGCCTGGACAGCAGCAGAAGCACACGGCTTGAACAGAAACCCTAGGGCGACTTTTTTGTCTACAAAGTCGTCTCCATATAGCTATATATAGGAATTTTAGACTCAGAGAAGGGGGAGACGATGGTAGTTCTTGGAGAGATATTATCAAGAGGAGTTTTAGGAGGTGACGGTTTCTTTCATCAAGACGGTTTATCAAGAGATTGAAGACGACGATCAATTGCTTCAAGACTTTGAGGATTCATCTTATAATTCAGGAATAAATTCTATCTGTGCTCCTTTTGTCCTTCAATATGCTTATAACCCTAGTGTTTGAATTCTGTGATTGGGATTTAACATGAGCGGCTGAATGCTTTGTTGGGCATTTAGCTTAGCTTCCTTGATTGTTTTGGATATTTTGGTGGATTTAGTTTTATGAAATTTTCCATATTATTTCTTATTCAATATCCTTCATACCTTTGATTATTGCTTGTGGATTGGCCATCTATTATTGATAGTTAAGGTTAATATTTGAGATTAGGTTGAGGGCAAATCATCTAGACCTAATTAAGCTTTCTTGAATATGAATTTAAATCAGGATTCAAATCAAATTATGATTTAGGTGGTTGCATTTTCCTTATACTTAATTTAAGTAATTAATTGATGAACACGATCAATGGGATTTAATTAATTAGTTATAAATTGAGAATAAACACGATCAATGACATTCTCTAGTCTTAGCCAAAATACCAATAATCTTGTATGTTGATTAATTCTTTATATTCACCAAATGTTCTAATTCATGATTGGATAGCAAGTTAAATTCTCATTTGTTCTCATTGATTATACTCATTTCTTTATAATTCGTTTTGTTTAATTTACTTAATTATTTTTATTTCAATTTTCTCTTCACCAATCTTTCAATTAGAGTGTTTATGATTTAATTTCAGAGTTTGTTTTAGTAATTTTAAGAAAGTAATTTAGGATTTAAACCATTGCAATTCCTTGAGAGATCGACCTCGAGAGTAAAGTCATCACAATACTATTTGAGATTCGTGCACTTGCGAGCATTTAAAATTTGCACATTAGCCACCCATTCGGGATGACTTCCCGGATGAATATCTGTTCGCCGTAAGCTAAGTACCATGGTATGCACACATTGTAAATTACTTGGTTTTCGGCGAAATGTCATCCATATGGAGCGCGTCAGATAAGCACAAATTTTTGGTCAGGTAAGAAATTTCTATTGGGATGACCCTTATCTTTACAAGTATTGCCCTGACCAAATTATGAGGCAATGCATCCCTGTGGTTGAGATTGATAATGTCTTACATTTTTCTCATAGTTCAACTTATGGCGATCACTTTTCTATGAAAAAGACTACCGCAAAAATTCTATAGTTTGGATTATATTGGCATTCTTTGTTTAAAGACACCGATAATTTTTTTCGTTTTTGTGATAGATGCCAAAAGCTTGGTGCTATGTCCCGAAGGCATATGATGCCCCTTAACCCAATTCTTGTCATCGAAATATTTGATTATTGGGGGATCAATTTTATGGGATCCTTTTCCACCTTCCTTTGGGTATCTATATATCTTGCTTCCAGTGGACTACGTGTCCAAATGGGTAGAGGCTGTGGCATGCCGAAACAATGACAACAACACTATTGTCAAATTTCTTAAGGAAAACATTTTCTCCAGATTCGGCACACCTCAGGCTATGATTAGTGATCAAGGCACTCATTTTTGTAACTGTTCTTTTGAGGCTTTAATACGCAGGTATGAAGTGCACCACAAGGTTTCTAACGCCTACCACCCACAGATGAATAGCCAGGCTGAATTGGCCAACCAAGAGGTGAAGCAAATATTGGAGAAGACGGTGAACCCAGATGAAAGGATTGGTCTTTGCACCTTCCCGATGCTCTTTGGGCTTACCGTACTACTTACAAGACCAACCTCAGGAGGTCTCCGTACCAGCTTGTTTATGAAAAAGCTTGCCATCTACTAGTTGAGTTAGAACATCGTGCTTATTGTGCTATAAAGAGCATTAACTTTGATCTTAATGATGCAGGAATTCATAGGAAGCTTCAGTTAGCTGAGATTGAAGAGTTGTGAAATGATGCCTATGATAACTCCAGAATCTACAAGGCAAAGATTAAGGAGTCTCATGACTTAAGGCTTCACTTTCATCTCGACAAGCTAAAATTGAGATGGACCGGTCCGTTCCTGGTTAAACAAGACTTTCCCAATGGTTCGATTGAGATAGAAGATCCAAAAGATGAGAGAGTATTTCGAGTGAATGGGCAACATCTGAAGCATTATGTAGAGAAAGTAGAGGAACTAGATGAGATCTCTCTGGTTGCCCCTGTCTACTTTGATTGATGTTTGGTACTTCTATCTATATTATATTTTATTGCTTTATAGTTTAGTTTCTTTTGTTTTGCTTTGTTTGCTTTTATGTTTTGTTTTGTGTGATGTAGGTTTACCTACGCTACATTATTGGAGTTCTTCTCTCCTATCCATACGACTTTCTTTTCTTTTGGTGACTATAAAGACACTGTCACATTCTGGTTGAGGGTGGTAGCATATGCATGCTTATTATATATTGTTTTGTGTGAAACTATCATGGCATGTTAGTGAGATTTCGCAATTTTGTGAACTATTGATGCATGATTACAACTCTATTTTCATCAAGGTCCAATGACAATATCTTGATTAACATTGATTGTTTTCTAGAAAATCATTTATGTGCACATACTAAGCTTTGTGGATTGTTTAGAGAGTGATGCATATGATCTTTGGTTTTTAACCATGTTTGAAGCACATTTGTTTTTATTGAGTGGATAGTCTGAGAAAACTAGCATTGTGAAATTTTATTGCCTACTTGAGTTGGTTTTATTGCTATTTGAGATGCTTTGTTTGGCTTACCTTACATATGGAGAAATGATGTGGTTAGTCATGAAAGCCTTCGAATCCATCATTGACATTTGCGCGGAGTTTTGATCATCGACAATATTTTGGGAATGATTCATCTTCCATCAGTTTATTTATTTATATTTCAATTCTCTAAAAGAAAAAGAAAAAAAATCATTCTTCTATCAGCTTATATATTTATATTGTAATTCTCTAAAAGAAAAAGAAAAAAAAAAGACAGAAAAAAATAAAAAAATATTAGTTTTTGTTTACTTCAGTTTTCAGTTTTTATTTGAAAGAAGGAAGATTCAACAATTTAAGGAAGATAAGTTGTCGCACCACACTCAGAAGAAAGGAGCTTCAACATCAAGGCTTATTGGTTAACCATTGAAATTTCGAGGCATTACATTGGTAAGTCGGATAAAGTGTTCTGAATTATGTGATTAGCCTCTCTTGTTGTCGATTCTTGTTCACTTGCTTGTCCTAAATTGCTTGACCCTTTCACTGAGTGTTTTTATCTGCTTTCCAACTCCATGAGTAAATACCTTGCCTCTTTAAATTGATAAACACTTTACTTGTGAGGATAATGGAGTTTGAGCTTCTTTCTTGGTTGAATTTAAAGTTTTATGCATCATTGGTTTGTGGTAAGAAGGTTAAGGCTTAGTGCACACACTCACAGTTTCTCAAAAGACATGATTTGAATCTGTGAGCTTTGACCAACATTTGTTTGAATGCTAGATAGTTCTACAAAATTCTTGGATAAACAACATTCATGCTATGTTACTTTTCATGCATTGTTGTTTCGCTTGCATCACTAGGTATTAGCAATGAGCTGGTTGGGGGTTGTGATTATGGCATGAAAATGCACTTCAGATAGAGTTAATTATATGCATTTGTTGAGATTAATTTTGATTATTCATCGATTTTTTAACAAGTGTGGTCATTTAGAGAATTCTATGTTTTAGTGTGTTTTGCAGATTTAAAAAAAAACAAAGAAGCCTTAAACAAAAAAATATATAAAATATGTTCGAAAGAATCCACAACATCCGGACCAGTTCAGAGTAAGGAAACCGAGCTTCCCAAGAGGAGTGCAATAAAACCCATCATTTCTAAACTGTTAAAGATAAATTGAGCATTTTTCTAAGTCATGTTGTCACTAGCAAAGGGTGAAAAAGAGTTTCACTAAATAGCCAGAATTGTTCGTACATATCAGTCATTTTTGCGGATTAAATGGTATTGATTTAGGAAGAACCAGGAGATGAACCATATATGCTTGGAAAGATCCGAATATCTATTTTCTGGAGAATTTATGTCTCGTAAATATAATTTTTCTAGAGAAAATTATGGCAGTTTTAGTAGACAAAGGTCAGGCTGTGCGTGATTTCAGCGTAGCAAAAGTGAAAGAGCTATTAAATTCCAATTTTTTTTTGGATTTGCATGGCTTGGACAGCAGCACAACTGGACTAGTTTTGGATAGCAGCAGAAGCACACGGCTTGAACAGAAACCCTAAGGTGACTTTTCTGTCTACAAAGCTGTCTCCATATAGCTATATATATAGGATTTTAGACTCAGAGAACAGGGGGCTGAAGAGATACACACTGAATTTCTAGAGAGTTGTTGTGATTATGTATTATCGACTAGGCTAAGTTTCAACCAAGATGAAGATATGAACTCCTAGATATAATGGGTTTGGCTTGTATTTAATTCAGTATTTATGTTTTTAACACTGAATAATTATTTTGAGTTGTTCCCTTTATTTAATATTAAAGGATGTTTTTGTGTGACAGACAATTATATTTTCTTCTCCCGTATTCTTTCAGATAATGTGGTGGAGAATTTAACCAAGGTGGATATAGTTGGGATTTTGGCTCAAATCTCCACAAGGGAGATTTCCTACTTAGTTTACGAAAGTTTTAATTTCCTATTTGGTTGTTACTTTTTTCAGTAATAATATTTTACTATGTTATACACTCATAATTCTAATACATTTTGTAAATCAAAGGAGTTTATAACTAGAGCTAGGTTGAGACCTTTTAATGTATTGGAACTTTTGGATTGTGAGAGTTTAACAACTTTGTTTTTCTTAAAGTTGCAATTGAAGGATAATAAAATAATAAGAATTTGTTGGTGAATGTAGACAAAGATATAATGAATTTGCTTTTTCTTTCTCTTATTTGAATGTATGTGCATATATATCCATGAAACTCACACAGCAATATGGGTGATAATTATGATGATTTGCTTACAAAGAAGTCTTTTTTAATACAATTTATTTATAAATTAATATAATCAATGGTAAAAAAATTAGAAATTTTACCACAACATATATCAACTTTATCACAAAATTTATGTATTTTACCCAAAACCTACTAAAAGAAGCAAGCTGTTTTTATTTTTTATCATGGCATCATAGAACCTGCCAGCAATGTGTTATATAGGTTGATAAATGTTAAACTTGAAAATGAGAAGTGAAACTTAAAAAGGATATTCAATATATAATAATACTTTCCATCAATTTTTATTAATGATATTGATTATCAAACATTTATAGCCCCACATATTGTATGAAGCACTTTTGAAATCAAATATATAATAGCAAATTTTAACTAACTAGCTAGCTTTTTACGTGCATCGATCATTACAAACCATAGTCTAGTTCAGTTTTAATTTCCAATATCTTATTTTTGATATATATGTTGTAGATTGAAAGAAAGTAGGGCCTTCACTAATTTCGTCTCCTTCCACCAGAGCCACTCTCCCTCTGGCAATTATAGTAAACAGTAGCCACTGGCAATCCAAGACTGTAGAGTTCAGCAAAGTCTCTGGTGTTGAAGTTCTAGTGCCACCCGGGTGCATACACTGTCTGCCTACCCAGTTGCCGAAACAACACGAAAACGAATAGGTGAATCCCCCCTTACGGTCGTGGACTCTTATAGCATACCACCTCTTGACCTACAAAAGAAAAATTGCAATTACTGAATTGAGTTCGTGTTCTTCGTTTATCTACCTAAATAAATATGCAAATAACCAAACTTGTTTTACTTGCAAGTGCACAAGATCAATAGTAGCATAGTGTGCAAGTGCGAAATCATTTCCACAGGGATTGGTGAATTTTGGTTTTAGAATCAGTTTCTCAATAAAAAAAAAGATAGGATTAACAGTTGAGTGTGATTTTAATAATAATAAGGACATAGGGCTTTGATATCCACCTCTAATTATACTTTCCCAACGAGTAATATGTCAGTGCACTAGCCTTATCATGAATACCTAATGGTTGTCAACCTAAGGGCATGGTATCTACTCCTTAAGCTATTGAATTCTGTAAGCACCGAGTTAGGCATGGTATCTACTCTAACTCTTTTCTTTCCTAAGGGATTCAGCATGGTATCTACTGAGTTGTCCCTTAAGAAAGCATAAGATTTATGGAAATCGACAACCACATGAGACCTAGGGCATGGTATCTACTCCCGGTTTCCCATGTTGATTAACCCAAGAATTCGATGTGGATTTCTTTTGTTATTATTGTCAGACCCAGGACTCAATCATCCAAATTGGTCTAACTAACTAATCCATACCACATGAACAAATTGATCAGACATACATATATGAGGAATTTAAATAATAACTGGCATTAATCAAGTTAAGCATCATAATCAAGGCTATTACAAAGATAATCAATGAATGTACATATGGGAAAACATAACTAGGGCTTCAATCGAGCCCTATAAAGAGTTAGTTACACATGTTGTCTAAGATAAGCATCATAACATAAACTTAACATAAAATATAAAACCCAAAGAATACTGTGGAGACGGGTTGTCAATCCTCTCCCAAAGCTTACAACTCCAAGCCTAGCAAAAGATAAAAGATAGGATCCGTTTGTGTGTGTTTACAGGTGTATTTATAGGGTTTGAATAACCCTAGAAGACTTTGGAAACCCTAACCTTCCTAAAACGTAAAACCTCATCTATTTTCAAAACTGGTTCTGCCATTTTACTATTCACACCCGTACATGTGCTCTCGATCGTAGTCGTTGTGCGCTTGATCGCAAGGCTGCACTCGATCTTTCTTTGTGTACGCACGAGTGCTAATGCGCTCGATCACACCCAATAGTGCGTTCAATCGTACTTTAGCAAGCATCTGTTCCAGGATTTCCAGACTTCTTCCTTTAAGTGCCAAAGTTGCTTCTTTTTTCTCCAGGACCTTATAAAAACATGTGAAACACAAAAATGAAGTAAAATGGACTAAATTAGCATAACTAAGGACTTAACAAATGTAAATAAAGGGGCTTAAATATGAACATTTAAGCACCTATCACACCCCCAAACTTACATATTGCTAGTCCCTTAGCAATACAAGACTAAAAAAATGAAAAATAACGACACACAGATAAATTCAATATTCATAACGTCCACAAAAGTTTAGATCTCACACAAAACTATGATGCGCATTCATGAGCAAGCTTAACAAATATAAACACTTCTTTGCAATGAATAAGAGTTTTGAACGCAAATTACTTTCATGAGGCAGTTTAAGACATCACAAGTTTAACTTTAGTGTCTGGTGAACTAGCACATAAAAGATTAGGTTTCCAAATAATTCTAATGTGTAATGTTTCGATGTCTCAAGATTCACCAAATTTCCTTTTAGGATCAACAAAGATGGCATAGTTTTTCTTCTTTTCTTTTATTTGTGAGAATTTTGCCAAGTTTAGCTCCCTTATGCTTTCTATTTGACTCATGTAGCAAGCTTTTAGCTAATGACTCCCAAACCAAATGGTTTTAGAGCATTAGGTGTAAAGACCCCCTAAAACTTACTAACTCGAGTCAAAAAGGTTACGAAACTAACTGGTCTTAATGCCACCAATCAGAATTTTCACTTTTTGACTTGATACTCACTGCTTACTGAGGTAAGAGGGCCAGTTACTCAGTGGAAAGTTTTTTTTAATGATCATTGTGAGTAAAATTTTTCACCTTTTGACATGACACTCACTGCTTACTGAGGCAAGAGGGTCAGTTACTCAGTGGAAAGTTTGTTTAATGATCATTAAGAGCATTTTTTTTTCTTTTTAAGCAATAAAAATCTTTTTCTATTTTCTAATGCCAAAGCGTTAATCTAACAGGTAATTTGGTTCACAGTCAAGCAAAAGAAACATACAAATTAAAATTACATGTCATACTCTACATAATTATGTGCTAATGTGTTCGTGTTAGTTTAGGTCAAACTTGTGAATTCTTAAATGCCTAAAAGTGAGTGATCTAGGTTCAAAACTTAATTATTGGCCCATATGTTCAAGGTGTTAAGCTCACTTATGAAGTCAAATCATTTTGTTTGTTTAGATCACCCAAAATTTTATTGGGACAGAATGAACATGCATTTATCTATTAAAAAAAAAATTAGGACATAATGTGTGTGTGAGTGTGTCCCCATACTCCCAAACTTAAGTTGCACATTGTCTCCAATGTGTGAGGAGCATGAAAATATCTGACCTGGGAGATGGAGAACTCAATGGCTGGCATGGCTTGGAGCATGCCCCTAACTTGAACTGGACGCACTGAGTATCTCCTTGAAAAAGAAAAAACAAACATAAACTAGAAAACAAGTAATAATAAACAGATATAGAAAAGTAAATACTAAAAAGGATATGCTATGGGGTGCCTCCCATGAGTGCTAAGTTTAACATCTTCAGCCAGACGGGGTATCCTCTCACTGTTGATCATCGGGTGGTGCAGTCGAAGAGGTTCTGGGCGCTGGAGGTAGGCAATCAAGAATGGCTTGTAGCATTGCCTCCTATAATGCAAACCGTGCCTCCAAACCATCTATGCGCTGGTGCACGAGTGATGTGGCTGCAGAGACCTTACCTTGGAAAGAGGACAACTCAGTAAGAAAGTGTTGGGACTCTATGGGTCCCATGTCCAGATGATCTCCTCTCAAAATGGGCTAATTGTAGGGGTCTCTGTCTCCATATGATCCTCCTCAACCCTCTCAGCTGCAGGTGTAGGGGCTGGGAGTCCTTGAGGCATGTGCGAGAGGCTATGTGTCCACTGAGCCTTCCCGAAGAAGAGATGCTCTCGCACTGGTCCGTCACTAGTGGTCCCCTTAATCCCTTTCTTCTTGCAGATGTATGAGAGTAGGAATGGGAATGGGAGCCCTCATGCATTGGCCGTGGTGGTCTGACGACCATGGACATGATCCCAAAATTTATGCAGCTGGCTCCACATAATAGCTGGGAGAGAGTACCAGTGGCCTCTATGAAAGGCATACAATGTCTGCAGAAACTGGTCTCTCCTCTGTGTCTTGTGCCCCAATGGACACACATTACGCTGGAGGATGGTGTCCACGAGCCAAAGCCGTGGAGGCAACTTTGGCCGGCTTTGCTGCGTTGTTGTGTCTATCAGCGTACTGCCCAGCTCACATGTCCTCAATAATCCTGGACAGGTCAAAAGAGTCCAGTTGCTCCTCGATATCGGTGTCCTCTGGAGGGGACTTATCACAATAATGAAGAGCAATGGCTATGTCGGCACTAGTCACCTCAATGGATGTGCCCTGGACTGAGGAAGTCAATACTCCCAGTCTGCTGCAATCAAAAGACAGGCTCTTATAGAATTGGACTACCAGCTGGGTGTAAGCAGTCGAGTAGACTGGATTAAAAAGCCTCTTCAACCCCCGGTGTTTAAATGCTTGGACCTCCCATTGAGTGGCATCCATGTGCTTGAAGACTTCATCAATGGCGAAAGTGGTCTCGAATAAGAGCTCTCTCTGCTTGAAGCTTGGCTGGGATGACTGGGCACGGCTACTTGAGGCATAGGAGGTGGAAGCGAAGTGTTTTGACATGTGGATTCCTGTTGCTGCCAATATTGTGATCGATCTCGAATATGTGCGCTCGATCACACACTGGACTCTTTGCTCGATCGCAAATGTCGTGTGCTCGATCGCACATGGTCAGACGTTTTCTCAAACAACTTGTGGGTGACAGAAGACCAAGCTGTGGTCTTGTGGATCTGAGTATGTTCCTAACCTCCTGTAAACATAATAGCACCCAATCATACACAAGATAACACATATATATACTGAAAGTGTAAATAAAACATTAAAATCTGTGTGTGATCAAAATGGATACCTTGTGTATGAAGGGGATGTGTAATGGGGAGGGGGGACGTGGCGATGCTGGATGGTGGTGATGGGTGATGGTTAGTGATGGTGGTGATGGGGTGTGGTGATGCTGGAGTCGAGAGTGTGAGAGTGGTGGTTTGTAAATGAGAGAGTGCGAGTTAGAGGGTGTGAGTGAAAAGTGAAGAGAGAGTGAGTGAGGGAGGTGAAGAGTGAAGTGTTTAAGTCCATCACGTGACTGTCTGCCATGAGTGCGCTTGATCGCACTCTTGCGCTCGAGCACATTAAATGGTGCGCTCGATCGCAAGCAGTATGCATGGACAAAAATAAAAACTTACTAAGGCTGGAATGATAAAGCAAGAACAATACAACCTTAACATGTGTTAGTGGCCTCAGTACCACTAACCTCAAGAGAGGTGCTTGAGCTATATGAGTAATCAAATATGAATTGCTCAAGCACTCTCATGCTACAGTGCTACTTGTTTAGAATAAAGCACTTAGAGTCCAACTCTTGTGGCTCCAGTGCTTGTATCTCAACTGTATACTGTACATATTCAAGTGCCATGTTTTCATCTCTCGGAGGTAAGTTGACATCGAGGTATGGCTTGGCTCTGTGTCCATTTATTGTAAAGGGCTGATTTCCATTGGGACTACGGACCTCTAAAGAACCATGAGGGAAGACTTTGGTGACCATGTAAGGACTATACCATCGGGACTTGAGCTTGCCTGGGAACAGTCTTAATCTTGAGTCGTATAGCAATACCTTTTATCCCACATGGAACTCTTTCCTCACTAGTTGTTTGTTAGGATAAGCTTTGGTCCGTTCTTTGTACAACTTGGCATTCTCATAGGCGTCATATCTTAATTCCTCTAGCTTATTTAGATGTAGCTTCCTCTTCTCACCCACTTGCTTCATGTCAAAATTAAACTGCTTTATGGCCCAATATGCTCAATGCTCTAATTCTACCGAAAGATGGCATGCTTTCCCAAAAACTAGGTGGTATAGAGACATGCCAATTGGAGTCTTATAAGCTGTCTGATATACCCATAGAGCATCGTTTAGTTGCAAAGACCAATCATTCCGATTAGGTTTCACAGTCCTCTCTAGGATGCCTTTGATCTCACGGTTACTTATCTCCACTTGGCCACTGGTTTAAGGATGATAGGGGGTGCCAACTTTATGAGTGATCCCATATTTCCAGAGTAGTTCGGCAAAAGAACGATGATGAAAGTGGCTGCCCCCATCACTGATAATTGCTCTTGGAGTCCTAAATCACGTAAATATGTTAGCTTGTAGAAACTTAACAACTATTTTATGATCGTTAGTTTTTGAGGGGACAGCCTCGACCCATTTGGACACATAATCCACACCTTAAGAGCTATTCGTTTTGCCCCAAAATGTCCTCCATAAGCAAACTGATGGCAGTGTTGTAATAAGCTCAAGTGCTCCTATTCTGGGATACATCGTCTGATGATTTGATCGGGGCAGAATTTGAAAAGGTAAAGATCATCCCAATGGTAATGTCTTGACAGAGATATCAGCCGCTTTTTTTTTTGTGTGGTCATGCTTGGGGGAAAAACCTTAGCAATTAGATAATTTACTATATCAGCATACCATGGAAGTTTTACCTCTAGTGCGAACAATTGTTCATCAGGGAAGTTCTCATTCAAAGGCAACTCATTATCATCATTCTCATAGGGTAGCCTTGACAAATGATCTGCAACTATATTCTCACTGCCTTTATTGTCTTTGATCTCCAAATCAAATTCTTGTAATACGAGTACCCATTTGATTTAACCTAGGCTTTGCATCTTTCTTAGAAAATAGATATCTCAAAGTAGCATGGTCAGTGAATACAATAACCTTAGAACCAATAAGATATGATCCAAACTTCTCTAAAGCAAAAATAACAACTAATAATTCTTTTTCAGTAGTAGAATAGTTAAGTTAAGCATCAATTAAAGTTCTAGAAGCATAGTAAATAGTATGAGGTACCTTATTGACTCTTTGACCTAAGATAGCTTTCAAGGCGAAGTCACTAGCGTCGCACATCAATTCGGATGGAAGATTCCAATCCGGTGCCATCATTATCGGGGCAGAGGTGAGAAAATCCTTCAATGTGTTGAAAGCTTGCATATAGTTATTGATTGCGCTCAAAACATGCGTGGTAGTTGTAGCACAGATTTGGGGTGTGGATTCCACAAGAAAACAAGTTAATTACAAAAGAAGATGTAAACTTGAACACAAACGATAAAAGATTGATTGAAAGAATATGAATTATTGATTTTATGAAAATTATGTGAATGATTAAATAATATAATAAAGAAATGACAAGGTTCCGGAAATCTTCCCTAGGTTCGTTGCTCTAATCCTAACTTGATTCAATTGTATTTATCTCAATTGCAAGTTTCACATCTCAAACAGACAATCGACAAATATTCAATTAAAGCGCATTTATAAACTCTAATGTGATTGCTATGAATTATTCTTTACTTTCAAGCACACATGACCTAACTTATAAATTATCAAAAGACGACGGTATATCTAAACGACAATACCGCAGCAATGGACAAATCTATAAAAGTGATCTACCGGACTCAATCACACCCAAATAGATACACATAAGAAAAGCATGACTGAACTTATATGGAAAAGAAGCATGCAATCGCCAGAGTAATAATAAATCTACTAATTAAATTAAAAATAAAACATAACAATGTTTAATGAAAATAATATCCAACTACAACTGAATCAAATAAAGGAAAATAAGAACAACTACACCTAGGGATTCATCCCTTCGCCTTGCTTGGAGAGACTAGCAGGCCATGGGGTTCATGCTTCCTTGAGTTGCCTCCGGCCTCTCAATGATCATCCTCAGCTTGCCCTCCAAATCTATACTTCGGATTGCTCCTAAAAGCCCTCTGGATTGCTCCTAAAGGCCCTCTAGAGTCACTCTCTGATGATTTCAGATGAGCTCCGATTTATTGATTGATGCGAAAAGCTGAAGTGAAGGGGGGTTTTTATAGGCAAACTCTTAGAATGCTATATGTTTTCTGATCGATGTGGGATATTTCCCGAGTGCGATTGATCGCAGCCTTAGTGCGCTCGATCACATGTGCGCTCGATCGCAGATTGGTGCGCTCGATCGCAGTTACGCTACAAAGTGCTTGGTTGATGTGGGATGTGCGCTCGATCGCACTGCTTGTGCGCTCGATCGCAGTATAGACAGCAGTCCATCTTGTCCTTCCAGAAGCACGGGATCTTGGCCTTTTAAGCAACAATCGTTTCTTATTCTCTTTTAAACTCAAAGTACCTGAAAATTGCATTGAAATAAGTCAGTGGTCAAATAATATTACTTTAGAGTTATTAACACATAAAAGTGCAATAAAGACTGAGATCAATTCTAAAATGCTAACAATTAACCATTGTTGAGAAGCATTTTATGACTCTCATCACAACCTCCAACTAGCTTATTGCTAGTCCCTAGCATTTCAAGCGAAAACAAGAGATGAATTCTATGGTGGGAATCAAAGTAAATGAAAAGAAATATTAGTGTTAACCATGAGTAATTCACATCTTGTCTCAAAAATTGCACATAACACACGGCACAAAGAATCATTAAATTTCACCAAAATCCAAAAGTAATCCAAACACCAATCTTAAAATTGTTATTGACTCTTAACATCCATCTTACCACAAACCATTAGTCCGAACACCCAGATGATTTTATGCATAACATTCATGAATACAAGTCTTGGCCTCTAAAAACATAATAATTGCGTGACATCAATCACAAAAACAAGCTCCGTAGGCTCACTTTTCAAATCACTCTCCACTATTGTAGAAAAATCATACTTAGGCTAAGGTAAATGTTAAGAAAGAATGGGAAGGATTCAATAAGTAGAAGAACTTAATCTCTTAATTTTGAACACAACTCTTTAAGCACTGGATAACCTTACTTCAACACCCAACTCTTTCAACCATTTTTCGAGCATTTCTTTCAACAAATCACCATTTTTTTTCTTTTCTTTCTTTCTTCTTTCTTTGCCATAATTCTTTCTTCTTTTTTTTGGCACATAACCATTCACTTTCTTTTTCATTTTTTTTCTTTTCTTTTCCACAACCCCCAACTTATCTCTTTTAATGTACTTGGGTTACGGTAGTGATATTTTTTTTTTCATATTTCCACCCTTACTCCTTTCAAGTGCTTCTCACAACATGTATATAACTAAGTTCTTTTAAAAGAAAAGTAAGGATAAAAATATTTTTAGGCTCATAAAGGTATGTAAATGGTTTATCGAAAGAAACAAGGCTCAATTTTTCTTTTCAAGAAAAAGGCTCAAATAGGTGACTAGTGATAAATATAGCAATGATAGGTTTGAAAGGCTCAAACGGTTCAAAAATGGCCTATATTATATCCTAAGTAGTGTGCATTCTAGGAATTCGCCTAAAGTGATTATCAAGTAAGTTCTAGAGCTTGTCAAGACTGTAAAAATATTCATAAAACAATCACACATAAAATTTCTCTAAATATTTAAGACTAATCATACAATCTTACCACAAACTAGAGTTTTAAACCAAATGAAGATTGATGCTTAAATTAATTTCAAACCGAATCAAGATTTAACTTCTTCTACATGGTATCTGCTATCTCAATTAAGTTTATATCATTGACATGTAAATTGACTCAAAGGCTAACACCAAACATGCTAAACAAAAATGACACCAAGTAGTTCAATGAAAGAAAGAAAAGAAAAAAAAGATGTTAATATGTTTTCTCCACCCCCAACTGAAAAATTACATTGTCCTCAATGTTAAAGAAAAGGTAAAGGAAACTCCATTTGTAAGCAAAAGTGCACGGAAGCTAAAATTTGTGCACCTCCATATGAACTGCATGCTAAACTTCTTGTTGAAAGTCTGATCTACAATATAGAACAAACAAAAAGAAAGCAACTGTGGTGTACCATTAAGACTCCCATCGTGTGTTAGCACACTAAAAATTAAAATTACAGTGCATTCAATAATAATAAAAAAAACAAATAAACAACACAAAAATAAAAGAAAAAAATTGTACCTCTATTGTGTGGTCAAGGTAGGTAGACAGGATCCATCAGCGGAATTTCTTCCACTTCTGGATCTTGCCTATCCATTAAGATCTTAAGGTGTTGGCCATTGACTTTAAAGACCCGGCCATCTCTAGTATCTTTAATTTCTACCGCCCCATTTTCAAAAATATTTTTCACCACAAAAGGGCCGATCCACCTCGACCGAAGTTTTCTAGGATGCTTATAGAGTCTAGAGTTGTATAAGAATACTCGATCATTAGGTTTAAACGTTTTGCTCAAAATATTTTTATCATGGAATACTTTCATCTTAGTCTTATAGATTCTAGAGTTCTCATAAGCATCATTCCTTAACTCCTCTAACTCGGTCAACTGTTATTTTCGAAGCTTACCGACTTCTCCTATATCAAAATTAAAAGATTTAATTGCCCAATACGCTCGATGCTCGAGCTCTACAGGTAAGTGGCAAGACTTTCCAAAAACAAACCGATAAGGTGACATACCTAAGGGAGTTTTAAAAGCTGTACGGTAAGCCCAAAGTGCATCAACTAGTCTCAGAGACCAATCCTTGCGATCCGAGTTAACCGTTTTTTCTAAAATTTGTTTAATCTCCCTATTAGCAAGCTACTTGCCCACTAGTCTGAGGATGATAGGTAGTAGAAATTTTATGTAACACCCTGTATTTTCGCATCAAAGCTTCAAAAGAACGATTGCAAAAATGTTTACCTTGATCACTAATTATAGCACGTGGTGTACCAAATCGAGATAACACATTTTCTTTAAGAAATTTAATTACCGTTCTATTATCATTACTTCGGTAAGCTGCTGCCTCTACCCACTTAGATAAATAATCTATTGCCACAATGATATATAGGTATCCAAAGGAAGGAGGAAAGGGACCCATAAAATCGATGCCCCAACAATCAAAGATTTAAATTACCAAAATAGGGTTTAAGGGCATCATATTTCGAAGAGACACAGCTCCTAACTTTTGACACCTTTCACATAAGCAACAATAGGTGTTTGCATCTTTGAACAAGGTAGGCCAATAAAATCCACACTGAAAATTTTTGCAGCGGTTTTTTTATTGAAAAGTGGCCTCCACAAGCTTGGGAATGACAAAAATATCGCAAACAAAAGAAAAGAAGAATTATGCCATCCTTGTTGATTCTAATAGGAAATTTGGTGAATCTTGAGACATCGAAACATACATGTTAGAATTATTTGGAAACCTAATATTTTATGTGCTAGTTCACCACACACCAAAGTTGAACTCGTGATGTCTTAAATTGCCTCATGAAAGTGATTTGCGTTCAAAGCTCTTATTCATTGCAAAAATATGTTTGTATCTGTTAAGCTTGCTCATGAATGCGCATCATAGTTTTGTAAGATCTAAACTTTTGTTGGACACCATGAACATTTGATTTATCTATTTTTTCGTTTTAGTTCTTAATTTTGTATTGCTAAGGGACTAGCAATATGTAAGTTTGGGGGTGTGATAGGTGCTTAAATATTCATATTTTAGCCCCCTTATTTACATTTATTAGGTCCTTAGTTATGTTAATTTAGTTCATTTTACTTCATTTGTGTGCTTCACATATGTTTTATAGGTCTTGGAAGAAAAGAAGTAGTTTTGGCACTTAAAGGAAGAAGCTTAGAAATCCTGGAGCAGTCTCTAGTCAAGCTGCGATCGATCACACCATGCAATGCGATTGAGCGCACATTGCGATCGTGCACACACAAGAAAGATCAAGCGCACACTGCGATCGAGTGTAAGACGTGTGCGATCGAGCGCACATGTACGGACATGAATAGTAAACTGCAGAACCCTATTTTGCAAATAAGAGAGTTTTTATGGTTTAGGAAGTCTAGGGTTTCCTACACCTTCTAGGACTACTAAAGCCCTATAAATACACCTGTAAAGCACACATAAATAACCACCTCTTAGAGATCACTTTTATCTTTTGCTTAAGCTCGGAGTTTTAGGCTTTGGAGAGGATTGACAACCCGTCTCCCTAGTATTCTTTGGGTTTTATATTTCATGCTTAGTTTATATATGATGTTTATTTTAGACAGCATGTGTAACTAACTTTCTTATAGGGCTCGATTGAAGCCCTAGTTATGCTTTTCTATATATTTATTCATTGATAATCTTTGCCAATAGCCTTTATTATGTTACTTAACTTGATTAATGCCTGTACCTATTTAAATTCCTCATATGTATGTGTATGGCCAGCGTATGCATGTGGTATGGACCTGTTAGTTAGATCAATTTGAATGACCGAGTCCTGGGTCTAACATTAGTAACAAAATATATCCACACCAGATTCTTGGATTAATCAACATGGGAAACCGAGAGTAGATACCATGCCCTAGGTCTCATGTGGTTGTCGATTTCCATAGTACTTATGCTTTCTTAAGGAACAACTCAAGCAGATACCATGATGAATCCTTTAAGGAAGAAAAGAGTTAGAGTAGATACCATGCCTAACTCGTTGCTTAGGGAGATCAATAGCTTAAGGAGTAGATACCATGCCCTTAGGTTGGCAACCAGTATACATGATAAGGCTAATGCACTGATATATTATACAATTGGGAAAATATGAGTAGTGGTGGATATCAAAGCTCTATGTCTTTATTATTATCACTCACATTCAACAGTTATTTTGTTTCTTTTTACTTTAAAGAAACTAATTCTAAAAACTAAACTTTACCAATCCCTGTGGAGATGATCTTGCTTTCGCACACTACACTACACTGTCGACCTTGTGCACTTGCAAGTAAAACTTGTACGATTATCTGCTTAATTATTTAGGTATATAATCGCACAACAAGTTTTTTGCGTCATTGCCGGGAATTGCTCTAAAGTTTCTTTTAGAATTACTTTTGTTTAATTATTATTATTATTATTTTCTATTTACCATCTTTATTTTTATTTTTTATTAAACCCTAATCGATTTCATTTTTTGTTTTAAGTACATCAAACCCTAAATCACACTTTTTGTGTTACTTGCGATCGATCGCAGTCTTCTGTGCGATCGAGCGCAATTAGGGCAGAAAGTTACCTGAGCAGCATAGTGAACTGCTGCACTGAAGCTGTTGTGACCTGATTTATGCATAGACTTCGATCCCGACATCCAACATTCTTTCCCCTTGATCCCGAGCTTGAACAGACCATCCGACAAAGGCTTAGGGACAACTTTGAGGAGAACAAAGAAGAAGTTGAGAACGAAATACCAATGGCAGAACAGCTCAAAAACCAGCAACCACCTGCACTAGTACCGATGAAGCACTCCTTCATCCCACGGAACATTGATCAACCATCATGCATTGCATATCAACTTGAGGCGGCAGGAAACTATTACATATCTTCACAAATATTGAATGCTTTGACTCATTTTAGGGGAGCTCCTAATGAAGATCCACACTTGCACCTCCGAGAATTTTTTGATCTTTGCAAGTTCCAGCACATACAAGGCCTAGACCAAGAAGGAATAAGGTTAATTCTGTTCCCTTTTTCCTTGAAAGATAATGCTAAACTATGGTATAATTCTTTGCCTGCAGTTTCCATCCACACTTGGGACGGGTTGGCAAGCATGTTCCTACAGAAGTTTTTCCCAGCCCAAAAGATGAGGCAAATGAGGAAGGAGATCCAGTCCTTCCAACAAAAAGATGGAGACCTCTTCTTCGAACCATGGGGACACTTCAACGAGCTGCTACTCAAATGCCCACACCACAACCTGCCTCAAGATGAATTGGTACAAGCCTTTTATGAAGGTTTGAATGACACTAACAAAAGTATTGTTGATTCAGGTTGTGGAGGAGTGTTGATGGAGAAAAATAACAAAGAAGCAATGGAACTCTTCGAAACCCTCAGTGAACACAATCAGTAGTTCTCCTTTAGAGGTAGACAAGGTGTCAAGAGCAGAGGTATGTATGAGGTTACTCTGAATAGTGGACCCTCCGCCCAAATAGCTGCTTTGGAGAGGAAGCTAGATACGAGGCTAGATATGATTGTAAAAGCCATGACTACTCAAAATGCCTCATCCAGCCTACCATCCACCCCACTCCAGGTATGTGCAATATGTTCCCAATACGACCATAATACTGATACGTGTCCTTTGTACTCATCTGCGGATCCGAAACAAGCCAATTACGTGGGGCCTAACAACTATCCACCAAAGAACAACCTATAGGCCAACACTTACAACCCTGGATGGTGAAACCACCCAAATTTCTCGTGGAGCAACAATCAAAACAGTCAAGGACAGCAGAGAAACTTCCAACCAGCAGCATCAACTGTTCCCGAACCAAAGAAGAACAACCTCGAAAGTCTTGTGAGACAACTGGCCACTCAGCAGCAGCAATTTATGATGTCACAAGAACAATTCATGACTCAACAGAAACATACCACTGCAGCACATGAGCAAGCAATTCAAAGACTAGAGGTAAAAATGGGACAACTAGCTAAGGAGCTCAATAAAAAAAGGAAGAAGAGCTCCCTGCTCAAACACTACCTAACCTTGGGGGACATCAACAATTAAACGCTGTGACAACCCTGAGAAATGGCAAGGTAATAGGGTCCGATGAATCTGCAACAGCATCCAAAGAAAAACCATCGGCGTCAAGGGTAAGTGAAACGGAGAAGGTGAATACTCCACCCTTCCTGCAAAGGTTAGTAAAACAAAAGAAAGACAACAAATTAATTGATATTTTTGAAACCTTGCGGAAAGTAGAGATTAATATTCCTTTGTTAGATGCCATTAAACAAATTCTTGCATATGCTAAATTTCTGAAAGATTATTGCACTAACAAAAGGAAGTTTCAAGAACATGAGACGGTTGCCTTAAACGAAGAGGTCAGTGCTGTGCTTCTAAGAAAATTACCACCTAAACTGAAAGATCCAGGTAGTTTTACTATTCTTTACAGGACCAGCTATTCGAGCATGCATTATTGGATCTAGGAGAGAGTGTCAACCTGCTGCCATACAGTGTATACGAGACACTAGGTTTGGGGGAGCTTCAACTAACCTCCGTCACTTTGCAATTAGCGGACAGAAGCATCAAACGACCGAGAGGTATCCTTGAGGACGTGTTGGTAAGAGTAGGTAAATTTGTTATACCTGCTGATTTTATAGTGTTAGATATGGAAGAATTACTCTGCCAGTACCTCTCCCCATCATACTAGGACGCCCCTTTATGATAACTGCTGACACTAATATTAGTGTAAAAAGGGGCATTGTCACAATGAGGGTAAATGATGAGGAGATAGAATTTAAAATATTTAATACATTAAAATCAACCAACAATGATAATGAATATTCTAATGTGAGCTTCATGCAAAGTGTTGTTGAGAAAGCTTCTCAGGTCCATCACACTGCTCAATCAGAGACCATCCCCAATCATAAGGACACAAGAATGGACATTAAATCGGAGGAGAAAAATGTGATTAAAGACATCAATAAAGCTGTGCACCTTTTCACGAACACACCAAAACCTTCAAGTAAGTATGTTACTCAAATTGAACCTCATGCACTTACTGATACTACTTTTCCTTATTTTATTGACCAAGCATCAAAATGGGAGATGAAGCAACCATCAAAAGCACTTGAACCACCTGATGTGGATTCTAAGTGCCTCCTTCCAAACAACTAGTACTGAAACACGAGAGTGCTTGAGCAAGTTCATTTCAATTACCCATACAGCTCAAGCACCTCTACTGAGGTTAGTGGTACTGAGGCCACTAACAAATGGTAAGGTTGTACTATTCCAAATTTATCATTTTTCAGCTAAGGTAAGTTTTTCTTTTTACACATGCATACTATGTGCGATCGATTGTAGTATTCCATGCGATTGAGCACAAGAGTATGATCGAACGCGCCAGTCAATGTGCTCGAGCACACAAGTGCGATCGAGCGCACTCGTGGCAGAAGGTTCATATATAAATCTGAAAATTTTCACTCACACGTGCTCACTCTCTTTCACTATTTACTCACACCCTCACACTTTCTCTCACTCGCACTCTCCCGTCTACCAACACCCTTTCGCTCACACTCTCTTGCACCCTCTCATTCACAACCTCCATCACCACCATTCCGTCCCTCTATCACTCACACTCGTCACCATCACAACCTCTCACCATGACTGTCACCACCACATCCCCCTCTCCATTAAACATTCCATACACAAGGTAAGCATTTCCATTCACACACGAATTTTTACATGTTTCATTTACACTTTCAGTATCAATGTATGTTATTTTGTATATGATTGGATATTTATTGATGTTGTAGGAGGTTGGGATCACATTCAAATCCTCAAGACCATAACTTTATCTTTTGGTGCACATGACCTGTTCGAGGAAAAGCCTGACCGTGTGCGATCGAGCGCACGGTACTTGCGATCGAGTGCATAGCACCAGTGTGCGATCGAGCACACCAATTTGAGATCGATCGCAAATTAGGCAAAAGCAAACAAAAACATGACCAAACCATCTGTTTCTACCTCCGGTGCATCCAGCAGTTGTGCCTCGTCCTCTCAGCCTAGCATCGAGCAATGGGAGCTCTTGTTCGCGACTACCTTCGCCATCGATGAAGTATTTAAGCACATAGACACCACTCAATGGGCTGTCTAAGTCTTTCGACACCGAGGGTTAAAGAGGCTGTTTAAGCCAATTTGCTCTACTGCTTACTCCCAGCTCATAGTATAGTTTTATGCAAGCCTATCATTTGACTGCAGCTGACCAGGAGTACTCACTTCTTCAGTCCGGGGCACACCCATCGAGGTAACTAGTGCCGATATAGCCGCTACCCTTCATTGCATCGACGAGTCCCCTCCTGAGGACATCGATATCGAGGAGTAGCCGGAGTCCTTTGCCCTGGCTGAAGTCCCAGCACTTTCTAGCTAAGCTGTCCTCCTTCTGGGGTAAGGTCTCTACCGCCAAAACACTCGTGCATCAGCGCATCGATAGTTTGGAGGCACGATTTGCACGGCAGGAGGCTATGTTGCAGGCTATTCTTGATCACCTACCTTTGGCACCTGGTACCTCTTCGACTGCACCACCTGATGATCAGCAGTGAGAGGATACCACATCTGGCTAAAGACGTTAAACTTAGCGCTTATGGGAGGCACCCCAAAGCATATCCTTTTTCTTAGTTTATTTCATTTTATTAGTCGTATTTTCTAGTTTATTTTTCTATCTGTTTATTATTACTTGTTTTCCATTTTATATTTGTTTCTCTTTCTTTTTCAAGGACAGCGTGAGTGCATCCAGTTGAAGTTTGGGGGCGTGCTACGAGCCATGCCAGCTATCAGTTCTCCATCTCCCAGGTCAGCTCCTTTCATGCTATTCACACATTGAGGACAATGTGCAATTTAAGTTTGGGGGTATGGGGACACATTCACACATTCACTATGTCCCACATTTTTCTGTTGTGTTGCTATTTTCATAGATAAATGCATGTTCATTCTATCCAATAAACTTTTTTTGTGATCTAAACAAAACTTTATGATTCGACTTCATCAGTGAGCTTAACACTTTGAACATATAGGCCAATAATCAAGTTTTGAACCTAGATCACTGCCTTTTAGACATTTAAGGATTCACAAGTTTGACCTAAATTACCACAAACACACTGGCATATAACTGTGTGGGGTATGACATGTTATTTGGATGTGTATGTTTCTTTTGCTTAACTGTGAACTAGATGACTTATTAGATTGACATTTTGGCATATAAAAATAGAAAAGAATGATTAGTGCTCAAAAGAAAAAATAAATGCTCCTAATGATCAATAAAACTTGTTTTCTACTGAGTAACCGGCCCTCTTGCCTCAGTAAGTGATGAGTCTTAAATATTACATATTTTAGACCCTTAACTTATATTTGTTATGCTCTTAGTTAGTAGTATTTCACTTTATTTTACATCTTTATTGTGTTTTGTGTATTTTTACAGGTTTGTGGAGAAAATGAAGCATTTCAGGAGATGTGAAGCTTCTGGAGACATTGTGATCGATCACACGAGATATGCGATTGAGCGCACCTGCCTACGAACGAGCACATGGTCAACATCCCACATCGAAATATTTGAAGTTCAGTGTATCTACGATCGATCGTAGCAGACATGCGATCGAGCGCGCATGAGATCGTGCACACAAGACATGCGATCGATCGCACCACACTGCGATCGAGTGCACACGGGTAGTATCCCACATCGAATCTGCAACCCATATTGCTCCGGGTCTTCCCCTATATAAACACCACATGGCTTCATCATTCAATGTACAATTCTTGAGCCACTTTGGTGTTAACCGGTGGACCTCCACTAGCATTCTGGTGGATCCCAAAGGCATTGCTACCACGATAGGAAGCACCGCTCATCAGCGAGTGGAATTTCTCCCATGTAAAGTTGTTTATTTATTTCTTTATATTCAGTTGTTTTAGTTTAAATGTTTAGCACTTTTTATTATAGTTTTATAGTTATGAGTGGCTAGACTCTTCAGCTAAGGTTGAAGATGAAGCCCCGCTATTGTTTGGCGTAATAGTTCAGACTTGCTTGTATAAATCTGACAATTTTTAGTATAAAATGTTCTGTCAATTATTTGAGTTAATCTTATAATTGATTGAGTTTAAATTGTCTGTTGGATATTCTTTGTGTTTCATCTGATGGATACATTGAATGCTTTTCGATTAAATTGGATTTCCTTTGTGATTTGTTAAGAGCGGATACATTGGATGCTTTTGGTTTAGTTGGGATATTCTTTGTTTTTTGTCTTATAGTTGGATTCATGGAATGTTTTGGTAGGCTATATTTTTAGAACATATATGCTTAACTTTGGTGCGGTGGATTCGGAAACCTTAGTGTTTTAATTATTATTTTTTAAATCAACTTAGTTTAGTTTATATTTCTTTTGCAATATCATTCACAATTCGGAACTAGGTTAAGATAAAGTTAGTTTATATTAAAAATATATTTTCACAACGTAATTCCCTGTGGATTCGACCTCGCACTTGCACAACGCTATACTGCAAACAACTCGTGTGCTTGCGAGTAAATTAAAACTTACAACAAATTTTTGGCGCCGTTGCCGGGGAATTATTTGGTTTATGAAAAAAAATTTGGTCTGAATTGATTTTAATTTTCTACTAGTTAATTATCCAAAAAAAAAAATGTGGATGAATCCAGCGCCGGTTTCACAGTCTTTAGAGGACATCATTAAGGAGTACATGAAAATGACCGGCCCGTCCATCAATGCTGCCAACACATTCAATGTTGATAGCTGTTCCATCTGTGCTAGTCCTATGCATCTAGCATAGAATTGTCCATCAATGCCGGCTTGTTCCGAGTATCCCATGGAATAAATAAATGCTTTCAATGAGTGTTGTTGACAATCAAATGGATCTTACTCTAAAACATACAATCCAGGGTAGTGGGACCACTCTAATGTTTCATGGACGCAGAACCAACTGAGGAATCAGGGAGGAGACCCTTATCATGCTCACAATCAATACCCTCACGAATTTCCTCCACCAATTCCAAGTTATGGCCACTCAGATTATCCAGCACCATCACCCGCTTACCAAGCTCCCATTCAAGCGCCAGTGTCGGTTTCACAGTCATTGGAGGACACTCTCAATGATTTCATGAAAACGACTAGCCAATCTATGAGTGAAGTGATAAGAGCAACAATAGAAAACACCCAAGCGATTGCCACACTAGAGAGTCAAATTGATCAAATCACAAGTTACATGGGTGAAGGAGAGGAAGGAACGTTCCCCAGTCAAACTGATCCTAACCCAAAGGAACAGTTTGCGGTGGGAAATTTATTAACTCCTATGCATTGGCAAGAACAAGTGCAATCAATTGTCCCATTGAGGTCTGGGAGACAAGTGCACAATCAAGTGGAAGAGAACCCTGCTATGCACCAAGGGTAAGAAAGTGGCAACAATGAGAAGAGAGATGATGAGCTATCTACATCCAAACCTATTATTAATGATCTCTCTAGGTTGTTTTTACCTAAAGCGCCTTACCCTGAGAGACTACAAGCGCCCAAGAAAGAAGGGAAGTCTGAGGACATTTTGGAGGCATGCTTTGCTCAATTTGAAGACGATTTGGATTTAGATATGTTGTTTGAGCAAGCAAATGCTACTTTGGAGTCTGATCCTCAAAAAATGAGTGAGACGGAGGAAACCACAACACCTGAACCCCCCAAGAAAGAACTTAAGCCTTTATCGGACAATCTTAAGTATAAGTTCCTAGGTCCAACAGATTCTTTGCCTATAATGATAGCTTTAGATTTGGGTGATGCTCCAGAGGAGAAATTATTGGACATCTTAAGAGAGCATAAGGAAGCTATAGGCTGGACTATTGAGGATGTCAAGGGAATCAGCCCCTTGTTGGTAATACACATGAAACAGTTGGAGAAGAATGCCAAGCCATCGAGGGAGCCACAAAAAAGGCTCAACCCTGCTATGCAAGAGGTTGTGAGGGCAGAAGATATTAAACTGTTAGAGCCAGAGATCATTTATCTCATCTCTGATCGCAAGTGGGTGAGCCTGATTCCAGTCGGCCCAAACGTGCTAAATTGACGGTAATAAATAAAGACGACGAGTTGGTCCCAACTCGAGTGCAGTCAAGATGGAGAAAGTGTCTAGACTACTGTAAATTGAATGTTGCTACTAGGCCTGATCATTTTCCATTTCCAGTTATTGATCAGATGGTGGAGCGCTTAGTTGGGCCTGTTTACTAATGTTGGGTCTGGCTGAAGACGTTAAACTTAGTGCTCATGGGAGGCACCCCACAACTTATCTTTTTTTTGTTTATTTATTATTTTGCATTTTTATTATTAATGTTTGTTTCCAATGTTTTTTTTTTGTTTTCCAGTTTTTATTTTTCAGGGACAAAGCATACTTCAGTCCAAGTTTGGGGGTATACTATGAGCCATACCTGTCCAGCTAGTTCTCCATATCTCAGGTAAGCTCTTTCCATATTAGTCACACATTGGGGTCAATGTGTAATTTAAGTTTGGGGGTATGGGAGACACATCACACATTTTGTCCTAATTTGTTGTCTTTTCATCGTAGAGATAAATGCATGCTCATGTTATCATGAAATTTTGGTTGATTTTAACATTTTCTGTGATGTGATGTCATTGGTGTGCTTAACATTTTGAACACATGATCTGGTGATAAATTTTTAAAATTTAGTTACTTACCTTAGGCATTTGAGAATTCAAATATTTGACATAATCTAACACGAGCACATTAGCATAAATTATGTGAGGTATGACATGTGATTTTAATGTGTATTTTTCCTTATCTTAACTGAAACTGGATGAACACTTGGGCATATAAAAAAAAAATTACTACAACTTTCCACTGAGTAACTGGACCTCTTGCCTCAGTAAGCAGTGAGTGTTCACGTCAAAAGGTGGAATTTTGCTTGGTAGTTTTAAGGCCGGTTTATTTTCGTAGCCTTTTTTACTCGAGTTAGTAAGTCCTTAGGGGTGTCTGTACACCTAATGCCCTAAAACCATCTGGTTTGGGAGTCATTGACTCAACACTCGCTACATGGGTCAATTAGAAAGCTTAAGGGAACTAAACATAGCCGTGCCTTATTATAAAAAAAAAATAAAAAAAACGGTGCCTTTTTCATTCATTTTGATGGGAAATTCGACGAATCTTGAGACAGACCTTACACATTGGAGTTACTTGGAAGCTTTACTTTTATATGCTAATTCACTTTACACAGTGTCAGACTTATGATGCCTTGACCTGCCTTTTGTAAGTAATTATATTTTAACATTTCTATTCATTGCGAAGATGGGTTTATCTTTTTAAGTTTGCTCATGAATGAATATCATGGTGATGTGTGCTCCTTAAATTTTTGGATAACATGAGTGATGAACTTATCTTTATGTTCTTTGATTTTCATTGAGTTATTTTTTTTTTTTGCTAAGGGACTAGCAAAATATAAGTTTGGGGGTATTTGATGAGTCTTAAATATTGCATATTTTAGACCCTTAACTTATATTTGTTATGCTCTTAGTTAGTAGTTTTTCACTTTATTTTATGTCTTTTTTGTGTTTTGTGTATTTTTACAGGTTTGTGGAGAAATTGAAGCATTTCAGGAGATGTGAAGCTTCAGGAGACATTGCGATCGATCGCACAAGATATGCGATCGAGCGCACCTGCCTACGAACGAGCACATGGTCAACATCCCACATCGAAATATTTGAAGTTCAGTCCATCTGCGATCGATCGTAGCAGACATGCAATCGAGCGCACATGTGATCGTGCGCACAAGACATGCGATCGATCGTACCTGCGATCGATCACACCACACTGCGATTGAGCGCACACGAGCAGTATCTCACATCGAATCTGCAACCCATATTGCTTCGGGTCTTACCCTATATAAACACCACCTGGCTTCATCATTCAGTGTACAATTTTTGAGCCACTTTGGTGTTTACCGGTTGACGTCCGCTAGCATTCTAGTGGATCCCGAAGGCATTGCTACCACGAGGGGAAGCACCGCCCGTCAGCGAGTGGAATTTCTCCCATGTAAAGTTGTTTATTTATTTCTTTATATTCAGTTGTTTTAGTTTAAATGTTTAGCACTTTTTATTATAGTTTTATAGTTATGAGTGGCTAGACTCTTCAGCTAAGGTTGAAGATGAAGCCCCGCCGTTGTGTGGCATAGTAGTTTAGATTTGCTTGTACAAATCTAACAATTTTTAGTATAAAATGTTCTGTCAATTATTTGAGTTAATCTTATAATTGATTGAGTTTAAATTGTCTGTTGGATATTCTTTGTGTTTCATCTGATGGATACATTGAATGCTTTTCGATTAAATTGGATTTCCTTTGTGATTTGTTAAGAGCGGATACATTGGATGCTTTTGGTTTAGTTGGGATATTCTTTGTTTTTTGTCTTATAGTTGGATTCGTGGAATGTTTTGATAGGCTATATTTTTAGAACATATATACTTAACTTTGGTGGGATGGATTCGGAAACCTTAGTGTTTTTATTATTAGTTTTTAAAATCAATTTAGTTTAGTTTTAATTTGTTTTCCAAAATATCATTCAAAATTCGGAACTAGGTTAAAATAAAGTTAGTTTAGATTAAATTATATTTTCACAACGCAATTCCCTATGGATTCGACCTCGCACTTGCACAACACTATGTTGCAAACGACTCGTGTGCTTGCGAGTAAATTAAAACTCACAACAGTAAGCATTGAATGTCACGTCAAAAGGTGGAAAATCTTAAATGATCATTAAAAAGAACTTTTCGCTGAGTAACTGGCCCTCTTGCCTCAATAAGCATTGAGTGTCACGTCAAAAGGTGGAAAATTCTAATTGGTAGCATTAAGACCAGTTAGTTTCGTAGCCTTTTTTACTCGACCTAGTAAGTTCTTAGGGGTGTATTTACACCTAATGCCCTAAAACCATCTGGTCTGGGAGTCATTGGCTAAACGCTCGTTACACGAGTAAAAAAGAAAGCTTAAGGGAACTAACTTGACAAAAATATCGCAAACAAAAGAAAAGAAGAATTATACCATCCTTGTTGATTCTAATAGGAAATTTGGTGAATCTTGAGACATCGAAACATACACGTTAGAATTATTTGGAAACCTAATCTTTTATGTGCTAGTTCACCACACACCAAAGTCGAACTCGTGATGTCTTAAATTGCCTCATGAAAGTGATTTGTGTTCAAAGCTCTTATTCATTACAAAAATATGTTTGTATCCGTTAAGCTTGCTCATGAATGCACATCATAGTTTTGTAAGATCTAAACTTTTGTTGGACACCATGAACATTTGATTTATCTGTTTTTTCATTTTAGTTCTTAATTTTGTATTGTTAAGGGACTAGCAATATTTAAGTTTGGGGGTGTGATAGGTGCTTAAATATTTACTTCATTTGTGTGTTTCACATGTGTTTTATAGGTCTTGGAAGAAAAGAAGCAGTTTTGGCACTTAAAGGAAGAAGCCTGGAAATCCTGGAGCAGTCTCTGGTCAAGCTGCGATCGATCGCACCATGCAATGCGATCGAGCGCACATCGCGATCGTGCGCACACAAGAAAGATCGAGCGCACACTGTGATTGAGCGCAAGACGTGTGCGATCAAGCGCACATGTACGGGTGTGAACAGTAAACTGCAGAACCCTATTTTGGAAATAAGAGAGTTTTTATGGTTTAGGAAGTCTAGGGTTTTCTGCACCTTCTAAGACTACTAAAGCCCTATAAATACAACTGTAAAGCACACACAAATAACCACCTCTTAGAGATCACTTTTATCTTTTGCTTAATCTTGGAGTTTTAGGCTTTGGAGAGGATTGACAACCCGTCTCCCTAGTATTCTTCGGGTTTTATATTTCATGCTTAGTTTATATATGATGTTTATTTTAGATAGCATGTGTAACTAACTTTCTTATAGGGCTCGATTGAAGCCCTAGTTATGCTTTTTTATATATTTATTCATTGATAATCTTTCCCAATAGCCTTTATTATGTTGTTTAACTTGATTAATACCTGTGCCTATTTAAATTCCTCATATGTATATGTATGGCCAGTGTATGCATGTGGTATGGACCTATTAGTTAGATCAATTTGGATGACTGAGTCCTGGGTCTAACATTAGTAACAAAATATATCCATACTGGATTCTTGGATTAATCAACATAGGAAACCGGGAGTATATACCATGCCCTAGGTCTCATGTGGTTGTCAATTTCCATAGTATTTATGCTTTCTTAAGGAACAACTCAAGCAGATACCATGCTGAATCCCTTAAGGAAGAAAAGAGTTAGAGTAGATACCATGCCTAACTCGTTGCTTAGGGAGATCAATAGCTTAAGGAGTAGATACCATGCCCTTAGGTTGGCAACCAGTAGGTATACATGATAAGGCTAGTGCACTGATACATTATACAATTGGGAAAGTATGACTAGTGGTGGATATCAAAGCTCTATGTCTTTATTATTATCACTCACATTCAACAGTTATTTTATTTCTTTTTACTTTAAAGAAACTAGTTCTAAAAACTGAACTTTACCAATCCCTGTGAAGATGATCTTACTTTCGTACACTACACTACACTGTCAACCTTGTGCACTTGCAAGTAAAACTAGTACGATTATCTGCTTAATTATTTAGGTATATAATCGCACAACAATGCTCATCGGGAAAGTCATCTTTGATTGGCATGTCATCAGATGTGTCCTCAAATGTGAGCCTTGAAAGATGGTCAGCCACTACATTCTCTACTCCTTTCTTGTCCTTGATGGTGATGTCCAATTCTTGTAGGAGTAGGATCCATCGTATTAAGCATGCCTTAGCATCCTTCTTTGTAAGAAGGTATTTGAGAGCCGCATGATCTGTAAAAATAAGGACAAGAGAACCAATTAAATATACACGAAATTTATCTAAAGCAAATACTACAGCTAGCAATTCTTTTTCAGTTGTGGAGTAATTCATCTGAGCACTATTCAAAGTCTTACTAGCATAGTAAATCACAAAAGGTTTTCCCTCTCTTCGCTATCCAAGAACAGCACCTACAACGTAGTCACTAGCATCACACATGATTTCAAAGAGTAAATTCCAATAAGGTGACTGCATTATAGGTGCTGAAGTAAGCTTGCCAATCAGTGTTTTAAAGGCCTCTTGACAAGCTTGAGTCCACTCAAATGGGGTATCTTTAATTAGGAGGGCACATAGTGGTCTAGATATATTGGAAAAATTTTGTATAAACCTCCTATAAAAGCCAGCATGACCAAGGAAATATCTCACATCCTTTGTTGTCTTAGGCGTAGGCAATTTAGAGATTAATTCAATCTTAGATTGATCAACCTCTATTCCTTTAGAAGAGACAATATGCCCTAAGACAATACCTGATGGTACCATGAAATGACATTTTTCCCAATTTAAAACAATTCTTTTTCCTCACATCGAATTAATACTCTTTCCAATTTCATTAAGCATGTATCAAATGAAGATCCTAAAACAGTTAGGTCATCCATAAAAACCTCCATACAATTTTCAACCATATCACTAAAAACACTCATCATGCAACGTTGAAAAGTGGCAGGTGCATTACATAATTCAAATGGCATTCTACGAAAAGCGTAAGTACCAAAGGGACAAGTAAAAGTGGTTTTATCCTGATCTTCTAATGCAATTTCAAGTTGATAATAGCCAGAATAACCATCTAAGAAAGAGTAAAAAGGATGACCAGCTACATGCTCAAGAATTTGATCAATAAAAGGGAGTGGGAAATGGTCTTTCCGGGTGGCAGCATTTAATTTTCTGTAATCAATGCACATACGCCACCCGGTCACAAGTTTGGTAGGGACTAAATCTCCTAGGTCATTCATTACCACAGTGACTCTGGACTTTTTGGGCACGATTTGTGTAGGACTCAGCCATTTACTATCAGCTATGGGATATTTAATACCCGCATCTAACAGTTTCAGCACTTCATTTTTCACCACTTCTTTCATAGTAGGGTTAAGTCTACGTTAAGGGTCTTTATGAGGACTGGTTCCTTCATCCAAATTTGTTTTATGGGAGCAGATCAGGGGATTAATTTCCTTCAAATCAGCCATGCTCCATCCTAAGGCTGATTTATGTGCAATTAAGGTCTGAATTAATTTCTCACACTGGGTCTCAGATAATTCGGATGAAATAATAATAGGAAAGGTATCACTTGGACCAAGAAAGGCATGCTTTAAACCCTTAGGTAGTGACTTTAATTCGACTTTAGGTGCTTCCAAACTTGAGGGGATTTGTTTTTCACTTCTGTCAAGCAGCTCCTTAAACCTCGGGTGCCATGCCCAAATGCCATAATTTTGAGATTTGTCAAAAAACAGCACAAGTATCAATTATATCAGTTTTATCATCAAATAAATCAATCTCAGAATTAACAAGAAAACTCTTAAAAGGATCAAAATCATGAGCCATGGAAACTCCCTCATCGATGAGTGACTCGATCATGTATAGCTGGTGGTTTTCGTTCTCATCTTCGGGCTGTTTTGCAACATTGAAAATGTCCACTTCTAAGGTCATGTTTCCAAAAGACAGCTTCATGAGTCCATTCCTACAATTAATAATAGCATTTGCAGTAGCAAGGAAAGGTCTACCTAAAATCAAAGGAATTCTAGAGTTAGTGTCAACAACAGAAGTGGTATCAAGGATTAGGAAATCAACAGGATAGTAAAATTTATCAATCTGAATCAACACATCCTCCACCACACCCCGGGGTACTTTGACTGAATGGTCAGCCAGTTGTAGCACCACACCGGTTGGTTTGATTTCCCCTAAACCTAGCTGTAAGTAAATGGAAAATGGCATCAGGTTTACACTAGCTCCTGAATCTAGCAAGGCTTGTCCAACCTCATGATTTCCAATGCTATAAGCAATGGTAGGACAGCCTGGATCCTTGTATTTTGGGAGAATTCTTTCCTCAATTAAAGCACTAACTTGCTCAGTTAGAAATACAGTTTTCTTGATATGGTGTTTCCTCTTAATTGTGCATAAATCTTTGAGAACTTTTGCATAAGTGGGAACTTGTTTAATCACATGCAAAAGAGGAAGATTAAGTTTCACTTGCCTCAAGTTCTCTAGGATTTCATTATTTAAGTCCAAATTTTTCTTGGTTGACTTCAAGGCTTAAAGGAATAGTGCCTTAATAGGACTTTTGGTCACGTCAGGGTCTTTGGACAGCTCAGTATTACTACTAGTTTGACCCTTTTCCACATCCTCGGATTCATTCATTGGTGAGATGTGCAGTGACTTACCACTTCGAGTCACAATGGCATTTACATCCTTCAAATTTTCTTGTGCCACATGTTGACTGCGAGGTATGGACTAAGCTTGGGAAGGGAACTTACCTCGCTTAGGCACACTTAAGGAGCCCATTAATTTGGACACTTGGCTCATAATTTCTTTATTCTCTTCAACCACCTACGTAATTAATGCCTTAACCCTCTGATTTATCTTACCTTGTGCCTCTATAAAAGCCTATAAGGTTTCTTCTAAGGAGTTCCTAGAGAATGAGAGTGCATGATAAGGTGCAGGGGATGATCTAGGGGGTGGTGTATGCTGCTGATTTTCAGATTTCCACCTGAAATTGGGGCAATTCCGCCACCCCGGATTATAAGTGTTAGAGAAAGGTGTGAGAGGCTTCTTGTACATGCCTAAGGCATTACATTGTTCCTCGTATAGCCCTCTCATATCAACAAATGTGGGGAATTCTTGGGCGAGATGATCTACCCTGCCACACATAAAGTATGACTCTAAAGACTCGGCATGATTAGCCACATGTGTTTGCTTTGAGCTCTTAGTTTTCAATGCCTCTAACTCCCTAGTGAGCAGCTCGACCTTAGCTTTCAGGTTGTCTTCTTCCCTAAGATGGTAAATTCCTCCACCACTGGGGTTTCCTATAGGTCGTGACCTATTCGTGCTTTCAGTAGCACTAGGTCCAATCCATGTATGAGCTTTCTCAGCTAGCTCATTGAGGTATTCAATAGCCTCATCGAGGTCTTTTTGAAGAAATTCCCCATTGCACATCATCTCTACAAATTGGCGTTCTCTATAAGTAAGACTCTCATAGAAATAGCTCATTAAACGCCAATTTTCATACCCATGGTGTGGACATATACTTAACAGCTCTTTAAATTTCTTCCAAGACTGATACAAAGTCTCGTTTTCCTTTTGTGCAAAGGTGGAGATTTGTCTCTTTAACGTATTAGTCTTATGCTGAGGGAAGTATTTGTTAAAGAAGGCTCGAGTCATCTCAGTCCACGATCCAATAGATCGTGGTCTTAGTGAGTATAGCCAACTCTTAGCTCAATCTTTCAAAGAGAAAGGAAAGAACTTAAGCCGCACAATGTCAGCAATTGCACCTTGACTATGGAAAGTCGCAACTACTTCCTTAAACTCTCAGATGTGCACATATGGGTTCTCATTTTTCATGCCATAAAAATGTAGGGAGTAACTGTATCATCCCTGTTTTAAGATCTAATTGGGGAATGTTGGCTAGAAACATGATGCAAGATGGTGTGGTTATGCATGTAGGGTGGAGGTAATCCTGAAGGGTCCTAGTAGGTTGATCTTCGTGTTCACTCATCTCCTCAAGACTAGATGGATTATCAAATAAAGGGTTTAAAAAGTTTAATCCTGACTCTTGCATAGGCCTACAAGCAAATCTGCCCAAAGTGTCTCTATATCTGGGCATGCAAGATCAAACAATAGAAAGTACTATAAAACAGAAAGAATAAAAAAATAAAAAATAAATAAAAATTTAATGCAGCAAGCAAAAAGAAGGAACGAAGTTACCGCCTTTACAGCTGCTGAAAAGAAAGAGTATTTACAACTCTTTTACCATCATGTCAAAAGTTGATAATCTTCTTTGTATTTAAGCGTGTTTCCCCGACAACGGTGCCAAAATTTGATTACGCTCAAAACATATGCGGTAGTTGTAGCACAGCTTTGGGGTGTCGATTCCACAGGGAAACAAGTTAATTACAAAAGAAGGTGTAAACTTGAACATAAACGATAAAAGATTGATTGAAAGAATCTGAATTGTTGATTTTATGAAAATTGTGTGAATGATTAAATAATATAATAAAGAAATGACAAGGTTCCGAAAATCCTCCCTAGGTTCATTGCTCTAATCCTAACTTGATTCAGTTGTTTTTATCTCGATTGCAAGTTTCACATCTCGAACAAGTAATCGGCAAATATTCAATTAAAGCGCATTTATAAACCCTAACGTGATTGCTATGAATTATTCTTTACTTTCAAGCACACATGACCTAACTTATAAATTATCAAAAGACGACGGTATATCTAAACAAAAATACCTCAGCAATGGACAAATCTATAAAAGAGATCTACCGGACTCAATCACACCCAAACAAATACACATAAGAAAAGCATGACTGAACTTATATGGAAAAGAAGCATGCAATCACCGAAGTAATAATAAATCTACTAATTAAATTAAAGAATAAAATATAATAATGTTTAATGAAAATAATATCCAACTATAACTGAATCAAATAAAGGAAAATAAGAACAACTACACCTAAGGATTCATCCATTTGCCTTGCTTGGAGAGACTAGCCGGCCATGGGGCTCATGCTTCATTGCGTTGCCTCTGGCCTCTTAACGATCATCCTCAGCTTGCCCTCTAAATTTATACTTCGGATTGCTCCTAAAGACCCTCTGGATTGCTCTTAAAGGCCCTTTAGAGTCACTCTCTGATGATTTTAGATGAGCTCCGATTTATTGATTGATGCTAAAAGCTGAAGTGGAGGGGGGTTTTATAGGCAAACTCCCGGAATGCTATATGTTTTCTGACCGATGTGGGATACTGTCTGAGTGCGATCGATCGCAGCCTTAGTGCGCTCGATCGCATGTGCGCTCGATCGCAGTTGCGCTGCAAAGTACTTGGTCGATGTGGGATGTGCGCTTGATCACAGTACAGGCAGCAGTCCATCTTGTCCTTCCAAAAGCATGGGATCTTGGCCTTTTAAGCAACAATCTTTTCTTTTTCTCTTTGAAACTCAAAGTACCTGAAAATTGCACTGAAATAAGTCAGTGGTCCAATAATATTACTTTAGAGTTATTAACACATAAAAGTGCAATAAAGACTAAGATCAATCCTAAAATGCTAACTATTAACCATTGTTGAGAAGCATTTTATGACCCTCATCAGTTATCATTCCATTCAAACTTGGTATCTTTAGCCAACAATGCACAAAGAGGTCTTGAGATCTTGGAGAAATCCTTGATGAATCTTCTATAAAAACGGGTATGCCCGAGAAAGATTCTGACACCCTTGACTGTGAGAGGAAGAGGTAGCTTTGAAATAATGTCTATTTTAGCCTTGTCTACCTCAATACCTTTGTTGGAGATGGAGTGACCCAATACAATGCCTTGTTGAACCATGAAGTGACATTTCTCCCAATTTAGCACTAAGTTACTTTCTTCACATCTCTTTAGGACACTCTCCAAATGACTTAGGCATTCATTAAAATTGGAACCAAAGACACTGAAGTCATCCATGAATACCTCAATGTACTTCTCCACCATATCAGAAAATATGCTTATCATACATCTTTGAAAAGTGGCTGGTGCGTTGCATAATCCGAATAGCATCCTTCGATAAGAAAATGTACCGAAAGGGCATATGAAGGTAGTCTTTTCTTGATCCTCGGGTGCTATGGCAATTTGGTTGTACCCACTGTACCCATCCAAGAAGCAGTAATAGCTATGACCGGCTAATCTCTCTAACATCTTATCAATGAATGGCGGGGGAAATGATCTTTTCTGGTTACTTTGTTCAATTTTCGGTAATCAATACATACCCTCCAACCTGTTGTTTTTCTTGTAGGTATGAGCTCCTCATTTTCATTTTTTACAACAGTAATCCCACTCTTTTTAGGAACAACTTAGACCGGACTCACCCATTTACTGTCTGATATGGGGTAGATAATGCCAACATCTAGTAGCTTCAATACCTCGGCCTTTACTACCTCTTTCATGTGTGGGTTAAGTCTTCTTTGAGCATCTCGAGTAGGCCTTGCTTCTTCTTCAAGGTAGATACTATGCATGCACTTGGCTGGACTTATCCCCTTGATGTCAACAATGGTCCATCCAATGGTAGATCCATACTCCCTAAGAACTCTTAACAGCTTCTCTTCTTCTCCACTACTCAAATTAACAGCTACGATCATAGGTAAAGTCTTCTTTTCTCCCTGTTGTGAGTTTTAAATTACTCGCAAGCGCACGAGTCGTTTGCAGTATAGTGTTGTGCAAGTGCGAGGTCGAATCCACAGGGAATTGCGTTGTGAAAATATATTTTTAATCTAAACTAACTCTATCTTAACCTAGTTCCAAATTTCATAATTATATTGCAAAATAAATTAAAAGTAAACTAAGTTGATTTAAAAACTAATAATAAAAAGCACTAAGGTTTCCGAATCCACCCCGCCAAAGTTAAGCATACATGTTCTAAAAATATAGCCTATCAAAACATTCAATGAATCCAACTATAAGACAAAAAACAAAGAATATCTCAACTAAACCAAAAGCACCCGATGTATCCGCTTTTAACAAATCACAAAGGGAATCCAATTTAATCGAAAAGCATTCAATGTATCCATCAGATGAAACACAAAGAAAATCCAACAGACAATTTAAACTCAATCAATTATAAGATTAACTCAAATAATTGACAGAACATTTATACTAAAAATTGTCAGATTTGTACAAGCAAATCTGAACTACTACGCCAAACAACGGCGAGGCTTCATCTTCAACCTTAGCTGAAGAGTCTAGCCACTCATAACTATAAAACTATAATAAAAAGTGCTAAACATTTAAACTAAAACAACTAAATATAAAGAAATAAATAAACAACTTTACATGGGAGAAATTCCACTCGCTGACGGGCGACGTTTCCCCTCGTGGTAGCAATGCCTTCGGGATCCACCAGAATGCTGACGGATGTCCACCGGTAAACACCAAAGTGGCTCAGGAATTGTACACTGGATTATGAAGCCAAATGGTGTTTATATAGGGGGAGACCCGGAGTAAAATAGGTTGCAAAAACGATGTGGGATACAGGCCCATGTGCGCTCGATCGTAGTGTGGTGCGATCGATCGCAGGTACGATCGATCGCATGTCTTGTGCGCACGATCTCATGTGCGCTCGATCACATGTCTGCTGCGATCGATCGCAAATGCACTGAACTTCAAATATTTCGATGTGGGATGTTGACCTTGCGCTCGTTCAAAGGCAGGTGCGCTCGATCGCATATCTGTTGCGATCGAGCGCAATGTCTCCAGAAGCTTCAAATCAACCTGAAATGCTGCACTTTCTCCACAAACATGTAAAAATGCACAAAACACAAGAAAAACGTAAAATAAAGTAAAATACTACTAACTAAGAGCATAACAAATATAAGTTAAGGGTCTAAAATATGCAATATTTTAGACTCATCAAATACCCCCAAACTTATATTTTGCTAGTCCCTTAGCAAAACAAAATAAAAGACTCAATGAAAAACAAAGAACATAAAGATAAAGTCATCATTCATGGTATCCAAAAATTTAAGGAGCACACATCACCATGATATTCATTCATAAGCAAGCTTAAAAAGGTAAACCCATCTTCTCAATGAATAGAAATGTTAAAATCTAATTACTTACAAAAGGCAGGATAAGGCATCACAAGCTTGAATCAGTGTAAGGTGAATTAGTACATAAAAATGAAGCTTCCAAGTAACTCTAATGTGTAAGGTCTCCATGTCTCAAGATTCACTGAATTTCCCATAAAAAATGAATGAAAAGGCATAGTTTTTATTTTATTCTTGGATTTTTTTTTTTTTTTTTAATAATGCACGGCTATTGGTTAATTCCCTTAAGCTTTCTAATTGACCCATGTAGCGAGTGTTAAGTCAATGACTCCCAAACCAGGAGGCTTTAGGGCATTAGGTGTAAAAACACCCCTAAGGACTTACTAACTCGAGTCAAAAAGGCTACGAAATTAAACCGACCTTAATATTACCAAGCAAAATTCCACCTTTTGACGTGAACACTCACTGCTTACTGAGGCAAGAGGTCCAGTTACTCAGCGAAAAGTTTATTGATAATTTTCTTTTTATTTTATTTTTTATTTTATTTTATTTTTTTATTTTCCTATGCCCAAGAGTTCATCCAACAAGTCATCCAGTTTCAGTTAAGATAAGGAAAAATACACATTAAAATCACGTGTCATACCTCACATAATTTGTGCTAATGTGCTCGTGTTAGATTAGATCAAACATGTGAATTCTCAAAATGCCTAAAGTAAGTAACTAAATTTTAAAAATTCATCACCAGATCATGTGTTCAAAATGTTAAGCTCACCAATGACATCACATCACAGAAAATGTTTAGATCAACTAAAATTTCACGATAACATGAGCATGCATTTATCTCTATGACTAAAAGACAACAAATTAGGACAAAGTGCGTGATGTGTCTCCCATACCCCCAAACTTAAATTACACATTGACCCCAATGTGTGACTAATATGGAAAGAGCTAACCTGAGATATGGAGAACTATCTGGACTGGTATGGCTCATAGCATACCCCCAAACTTGAACTGAAGTACGCTTTGTCCCTGAAAAATAAAAACTGGAAAACAACAAACAACAAAAAAAATACTGGAAACAAACATTAATCATAAAAATGCAAAATAATAAATAAAAAAAAGAAAAGATAAGCTGTGGGGTGCCTCCCATGAGCGCTAAGTTTTACGTCTTCAGCCAGACTCTCCCTAGAATACTACACTCAATCTGAGTAAGTAGGATCCTCCAACAGTATCGTCTCAATGTCCGGACTCCTCAACTCTAAGAATGGCTTCAGCCTCTGTCCATTTACCTTGAAAGTATTACCATTCTTAGGATCCTCAATCTCGATGGCCCCATGAGGAAAAACCGATAGAATAATGAATGGGCCTGACCATCGGGATTTGAGCTTGCCTGGAGAAAGATGCAGGCGCGAATTATAAAGAAGAACTCTCTGACCAGGCTCAAAAGCTCGTCTCAAAATATTTCGGTCATGAGTCTTCTTCATTTGTGCTTTGTATGATCGGGCACACTCATATGCATCATTCCGCAGCTCCTCCAATTCATTGAGTTGGAGCTTTCGTCGTGAGCCAGCCTTGGAAAGATTAAAATTTAGTTGCTTGACAGCCCAATACGCACGATGCTCTAATTCAACCGAAAGGTGACATGCCTTTCCGTATACAATGCGATAGGGAGACATGCCAATTGGTGTCTTGAAGGCTGTCCGATATGCTCACAGTGCATCCGTCAATCGCAGAGACCAATCCTTTCTAGTAGGGTTCACAGTCTTTTCCAAAATATGTTTGATCTCGCGATTTGAGATTTCCACTTGACCACTCGTCTGTGGGTGATATGGGGTGGCAACTTTGTGTGTAATACAATATTTCTTCATCAACTTCTCAAAGATCTTGTTGCAAAAGTGCTTACCTCCATCACTTATGATTGCTCGAGGCGTACCAAAACGAGCAAAAATAGTGTCTTTCAAGAACTGGACCACAACTCTGTGGTCATTGGTCTTGCACGCAACAGCCTCCACCCACTTGGACAGATAGTCCACAGCAACTAGAATGTATAAGTAGCCAAAGGAGTTTGGAAATGGTCCCATGAAATCAATGCCCCACACATCAAAAATCTCAACAATCAGAATAGGGTTGAGGGGCATCATATTTCTCCTAGAAAGACTCCCTAGCTTTTGGCAACGCTCACAAGATATACAGTAGGTGTGAGAGTCCCGGAACAGGGTAGGCCAATAAAATCCACACTGCAAAATCTTTGCAGCGGTCTTTTTAGCACTAAAATGGCCTCCACATGCATGATCATGACAAAAGGCGATGACATTAGATTGGTCATGCTCAGGAATACATCGTCTAATGATCTGATCAGGACAATACTTGAACAGGTAAGGATCGTCCCAGAAAAAGTGTTTTACCATGGCCAAAAATTTTGATTTATCTTGCCTCCCCCAATGCAAGGGCATGTGTCCGGTGACAAGATAGTTCACTATGTCAGCAAACCATGGTGCGGGACTGTGAGCAATGTGCATCAATTGCTCATCAGGAAAGGTCTCAGAGATGGGAGTGGCAGCCTCATTGAATTCCACAATCAATCTAGACAAATGGTCCGCCACCACATTTTTCGAACCTTTCTTATCCCGAATCTCAATGTCGAACTCTTGAAGTAGCAAGATCCATCGGATAAGACGAGATTTAGCATCTTTTTTAGAGAAAAGATACTTCAATGCAGCATGGTCCGAGTAGATAATGACTTTAGATCCTAACAAGTAGGATCTGAACTTGTCTAGTGCAAAAACGACTGCAAGCAACTCCTTCTCAGTGGTAGAATAATTGAGTTGTGCGTCGTTTAGAGTTCGACTTGCGTAATAGATAGCATGGGGAAGTTTATCAACACGCTGCCCCAAAACAGCTCCAACAGCATAGTCTGATGCGTCGCACATAATCTCAAAAGGCACACCCCAGTTAGGTGGCTGAATAATGGGTGTGGACGTCAGAATTTCCTTCAGATCCCCAAATGCTTTCTTACAATCCTCATCAAATAGAAATGGGGCATCTTTTTGCAACAACTTGCACAAGGGCCTGGCGATCTTATTGAAATTCTGGATAAATCGCCTATAGAAACCTGCATGGCCCAGAAAAGATCGAACCTCTTTCACCGTACGTGGGGGTGGAAGGCTGGAAATCAAATCAACCTTTGCTTTGTCGACCTCAATCCCTCGATGAGATACGATATGCCCCAGTACAATTCCTTGCTTGACCATAAAATGGCACTTCTCCTAATTAAGCACCAGGTTCTTCTCCTTGCACCGTACCAAAACCAAAGAGAGACGGTGCAGGCACTCCTCAAATGTTGAACCGAAGACGGAGAAGTCGTCCATGAAAATCTCCAAGAACCGCTCTACCATGTCAGAGAATATATTGACCATGCACCGCTGAAAAGTGGCGGGTGCATTGCATAACCCAAAGGGCATGCGACGGTAGGCGAAGGTCCCAAAAGGACAGGTAAATGTCATCTTCTCCTGATATTCGGGGTCCACGGGGACCTGGTTATATCCAGAATAACCATCCAAAAAGCAATAATACTCGTGCCCAGCCAAACGCTCCACCATCTGATCAATAAATGGAAGTGGGAAGTGATCCTTCCTTGTGGCAGTGTTCAGCTTACGGTAGTCTATACACACTCTCCACCCAGACTGCACACGAGTTGGCACCAACTCGTTGTCCTTATTCTTTACTACCGTTAACCCAGCTCGCTTGGGCACGACATGAATGGGGCTCACCCACTTGCTATCAGAGATGGGATATATGATCCCTGCATCTAACAGCTTAATAACCTCTGCCCTCACAACCTCTTGCATAGCAGGGTTGAGCCTTCTTTGCGGCTCCCTTGATGGCTTAGCATCTTCCTCCAAATGTATCCTGTGCATCACCACCGAGGGGCTGATTCCCTTAATATCCTCAATGGTCCAGCCGATAGCTTCCTTGTGCTCTCTTAAAACATCTAATAATTTCTCCTCTTGGGCCTCTCCCAAATCTGAAGCTATTATCACAGGCAAACAGTGTGCTGGACCCAGGAACTTATACTTAAGATTATCGGGTAAAGGCTTAAGTTCCTTCTGTTGAGGTTCGGGTGACTTCTTCTCCTCCTCTATGCTTTCTTGAGGATCAGACTCCAAAATGGCATTTACTTCCTCAAGTAACTTATCTAAACCCAAGTCCTCTCCAAAGTGAGCAAAGCATGCCTCCATAGGATCCTCAATGCTTGATTCATCCACAATATCCTCAAGAATCTCCTCTATCAAGCATACATCTCTCATTTCATCATATTCCAGTGGTTGCCTAGTGATATAAAAAATGTTCAACTCCACTGTCATATTGCCGAAGGAGATCTTCATCACCCCTGTCCTACAATTGATTAGGGCGTTAGCCGTGGCTAAGAATGGTCGCCCTAGAATCACCGGTATTTGAATCCCTACATTCTGAACTGGCTCTGTGTCAAGCACAATAAAATCCACGGGGAAATAGAACTTATCCACTTTTATCAAAACATCCTCAACTATCCCCCGTGGTCTTTTCACTGACCTGTCAGCCAATTGAAGCGTCGTGGATGTGGGCTTCAATTCTCCTAACCCCAACTGCACATAGACTGAGTAGGGTAGAAGATTCACACTCGCCCCTAGATCCAAAAGGGCCCTCTCAATATGGCTGACTCCTATCGTGCAAGAGATGGTAGGACACCCCGGGTCCTTATACTTGATGGGTAGCTTGCACTGAAGGATTGAACTGACCTGCTCGGTCAAAAATGCCTTCTTTGGGACATTCGTCCTTCTCTTGATAGTGACCAAGTCCTTTAAAAACTTGGCATATGATGGCACTTGATGGATGGCATCCAAAAATGGGATATTGATATGGACTTGCTTGAATATCTCCAAAATTTCTTCATACTTCCCTCCTTTCTTGGGCGCCTGTAATCTCTCGGGGTAGGGCGCTCTAGGTAAAAATGACCTAGGAGGGTCTTTCTCAGTAGGTGTGGCTGTAGATGGCTCAGTATCTCTCTTCTCTGTGTTGCCACTCCCTTGCCCTTGCTGCATAGCAGGGCTCTCTTCCACTCGATTGTCCACTTGTCTCCCAGACCTTAGTGTGACAATCGACTGTACTTGTTCCTCCCCGTTCGTTGGAGTTGATGAACTCTCAACCATAAATTGTCCTTTTGGGTTTTGCACGGGCTGACTAGGGAACTTTCCTTTCTCTCTCTCACCCAAGTGACTTGCAATTTGCCCTATTTGACTCTCCAGCTTGGCAATTGCTTGGGTGTTTACCATTGTTGCACTCCTCACATCGCTCATATTTTGGCTAGTCGCCTTCATGAATTCCTTGAGGGTGTCCTCAAGTGATTAAGAAACTGGCGCTGGTGTTTGAGCGGGTGCATGGTAAGCAGGTGAAGGTGCTGGATGGGCAGAACGACCATGATTAGGAATTTGTGGGGCAAATCCGGGAGGATATTGATTTTGAGCATGATGAGAGGATCCTCCCTGATTCATTGGTTGGTTCTGTCTCCATGAAAAATTTGGGTGGTTCCGCCACCCTAGATTGTACGTCTCAGAGTACGATCCATTTGACTGCCTTCGAAAGTCATTGAAAGCATTTACTTGTTCCATAGGATACTCGGCACAAGCCGGCATTGATGGGCAATTCTGTGCTAGATGCATGGGACTAGCACAGATGGAACAGCTTTCAACATTGAATGTGTTGGCAGCATTAATGGATTGGTTCACAGTGAGAGCGTCAATCTTCTTAGTGAGGGCATCTAACTTTATCCTCAAATCAGCGTCCTCTCTGACCTCATAGATACCTCCCCTCTTAGGAGCACGAATGGACTTATCTCGACAGCTTGAAAAATCCCACTGCTGTGAGTTGTCGGACAACTTGTCCAACGCCATATATGCTTCGTCTCCTATCAGACTCAAGAATGCACCCCCATTCATAGACTCGATCATGCTACGGTTGGGTTGAGTCAACCCTTGGTAGAAGAATTGAACGAGTCTCCACTTCTCATATCCGTGTGGAGGGCATCTGATCAGTAACTCTTTAAAGCGCTCCCAGCTTTCAGAGAACTTCTCATCCTCGTCCTGAGTGAAAGAGCTAATCTCCTTACGGCACTCATTCACTCTAGACATTGGGAAAAACTTATGGTAAAATTTGCTAAGCAGGTTTTCCCAAGATGTAATAGACCTGGACGTGTTGGAGTCCAACCACGCCCTAGCTCTATCGTGAAGGGAGAAAGGGAAGAGTCGAAGATGGACTGACTCCTCAGAGAAGTTCTGGAATTTGAATGTAGCACAAATGTCTTTGAACTTCTTCACATGACTATAAGGATTTTCAAGATCTAAGCCATGGAATGAGGGTAGGAGTTGGATAACATGTGGCTTCAAATCAAAGTGTGTGGCATTGGTTGGTGGCAACACTATGCAGGAAGATGAGTTACTCGCAACGGGTGCGAACAAATCCCTAAGGGATGTAGTGGAGTCCACGTTCCAAGCTCTAGGTTGCTCTACATGTTCAGGATGATTAAAATTTTCTCCCATCTCAGCAGTCTCTCTCTCAACTGGCGCTCTTTTCTGTCTCCTAAGAGTTCTTTCTAAGTCGGGATCTAAATGTGTCAAATCTAAGTTCAAGGATCTCCGACCAAGCATACACTATCAGAAAAATAATGAGATACTAACCAGCAGAAGCAACAGAATAAAGCAAAAATAATAATTTTTTTTTTAAACTAATTAAATTAACTAGTAGAAAAATAAAATCAATTCAGACCAAAAAATTTTCACAAACAAAACAATTCCCCGGCAACGGCGCCAAAAACTTGTTGCGAGTTTTAAATTACTCGCAAGCGCACGAGTCGTTTGCAATATAGTGTTGTGCAAGTGCGAGGTCGAATCCACAGGGAATTGCGTTGTGAAAATATAATTTTTAATCTAAACTAAATTTATCTTAACCTAGTTCCGAATTTCAAATGATATTGCAAAATAAATTAAAAGTAAACTAAGTTGATTTAAAAAAAACTAATAAAAAAGGCACTAAGGTTTCCGAATCCACCCCACTGAAGTTAAACATACATGTTCTAAAAATATAGCCTATCAAAACATTCAATGAATCCAACTATAAGACAAAAAACAAAGAATATCTCAACTAAACCAAAAGCACCCGATGTATCCGCTCTTAACAAATCACAAAGGGAATCCAATTTAATCGAAAAGCATTCAATGTATCCATCAGATGAAACACAAAGAAAATCCAACAGACAATTTAAACTCAATCAATTATAAGATTAACTCAAATAATTGACAGAACATTTATACTAAAAATTTTCAGATTTGTACAAGCAAATCTGAACTACTACGCCAAACAACGGCGAGGCTTCATCTTCAACCTTAGCTGAAGAGTCTAGCCACTCATAACTATAAAACTATAATAAAAAGTGCTAAACATTTAAACTAAAACAACTGAATATAAAGAAATAAATAAACAACTTTACATGGGAGAAATTCCACTCGCTGACGGGCGACGCTTCCCCTCGTGGTAGCAATGCCTTCGGGATCCACCAGAATGCTGACGGATGTCCACTGGTAAACACCAAAGTGGCTCAGGAATTGTACACTGGATTATGAAGCCAAATGGTGTTTATATAGGGGGAGACCCAGAGTAAAATAGGTTGCAGAAACGATGTGGGATACAGGCCCGTGTGCGCTCGATCGTAGTGTGGTGCGATCGATCGCAGGTACGATCGATCGGATGTCTTGTGCGCACGATCTCATGTGCGCTCGATCACATGTCTGCTGCGATCGATCGCAAATGCACTGAACTTCAAATATTTCGATGTGGGATGTTGACCTTGCGCTTGTTCAAAGGCAGGTGCGCTCGAGCGCTGGTGCGCTCGATCGCATATCTGTTGCGATCGAGCGCAATGTCTCCAGAAGCTTCAAATCAACCTGAAATTCTGCACTTTCTCCACAAACATGTAAAAATGCACAAAACACAAGAAAAACGTAAAATAAAGTAAAATACTACTAACTAAGAGCATAACAAATATAAGTTAAGGGTCTAAAATATGCAATATTTTAGACTCATCACTCCCAAATAGGCATACGTTAAATGCTCGGGCAGCTGCTCTAATTCCAATGTTGGGGCCTGGATAATGGAGGGAATAAGAGTAGTATTAGTAGGTAAGAGAGATTCAAATGGAGGAGTATACTTACTTGAGTGTTTTGGAAAGGTCTCAAGGAGGTGCACAGCTGTGATAATGTCATCAGTAACATCTTCAGGATCTTGCTCAATCTCTATCTCCATGAAGCTATGGGTGAGAGTGGTCTCCAATGGATCAATGTGTTGGACCTGAAAAGCTTACTCGACCAAATTTTGTATCATACATACATTAAAGCACACCAAATCATCTTGAGGAAGTTTCAATGCATCAAATATTTTAAATTCTATTTTCTCACCATTTATCTTCATACTCACTATGCCCTTTTTCACACAAATCTTAATATCAGTAGTTCTCATGAAGGGTCTCCCTAATATGATGGGCAGGGGTAATGGTATAGGGCATTCCTCCATATCTAGCACAATGAAATCAGCAGGTAAAATGAACTCTCCCACCTTAACTAGGACATCCTCAAGAATACCCCTAGGTCTTTTGATACTCCTATCTGCCAATTGCAAGGTAATGGAAGTCGGTTGTAGCTCCCCCAAACCTAAGGTTTCGAATACCGTGTATGGTAGCAAGTTTACACTCGCTCCTAAATCTAATAATGCTCTCTCAAATAGCTAACCACCTATCCTATAGGGAATAGTAAAACTACCCGGATCTTTCAATTTCGGTGGGAGTTTTCTTAATAGTGCAACACTTACTTCTTCAGTTAATGCTACTGTTTCATGCTCTTGAAACTTTCTCTTATGAGTGCAACAATCTTTTAGGCACTTAGCATAGCCAGGTATTTGGTGAATTGTATCTAATAAAGGAATGTTAATTTCAACTTTCCGCAAGGTTTCAAAAATATCAATCAGTTTCTTATCTTTCTTTTGTTTTACTAAACTTTGCGGGAAGGGTGGAGCATTCACCTTCTCTGTTTCACTTACCCTTGATGCCGATGGTTTCTCTTTGGATGCTGTTGCAGATTCATCGGACCCTATCACCTTGCCATTTCTCAAAGTTGTGACAACCTTCAATTGTTGATGCCCCCCAGGGTTAGGTAGTGTTTGAGCTGGAAGCTCACCTTGCTTTCTGCCACTTAGCTCTTTAGCCAGTTGTCCCATTTGTACCTCTAGCCGTTAGATGGCTTGCTCATGTTTTGTTGTGGTTTGTCTTAGTTTAGTCCGGAATTGCCTTTCATTTGCCATGAACTGATCTTGTGAGGTCATTAATTGTTGCTATTGAGTGGCTAATTGTCTCACAAGACTTTCGAGGTCGTTTTTCTTTGTTTTGGGGGCAGCATGGGCCGCTAGTTGGGAGTTTCATTACTTCCTTTGCTGGTTAAGGGTATTTTGATTGTTGGTCCAAGAGAAATTTTGGTGGTTTTGCCATCTAGGGTTGTAAGTGTTTGCATATGGGTTGTTCTTTGGTGGATAGTTATTAAGTCCCACGTAATTTGCTTGTTCCAGATCTGCAGATGAATACAAAGGACACGTGTCAGTATTATGATCAAATTGGGAACATATCACGCATACCTGAAGTGGTGTAGTTGGTAGGCTAGATAAGGTATTCTGAGCAGCTATGGCTCTAACCAACAGGTCTAGTTTCCTCTCCACAGCAGCTATTTGAGGAGAAGATCCTTCATTTAAATTTACCTTATACATACCCTTACTCTTGGTTATATATCTACCTCGAGAGGAGAACTGCTGAGTGTGTTCGCTTAAGGTTTCGAAGAGCTCCATAGCTTCTCCGCTGCTTTTCTCCATCAGCACTCCTCCACAACTTGAATCAACAATACTTTTGTTAGTATCACTCAAACCTTCATAAAAATCTTGTACCAGTTCATCTTGAGGTAGGTTGTGATGTAGGCATTTGAGTAGCAGCTCGTTAAAGTGTCCCCATGCTTCAAAGAAGAGGTCCCCATCCTTTTGTTGGAAGGACTGAATCTCTTTCCTCATTTGCCTCGTCTTTTGGGCTGGGAAAAACTTCCTTAGGAATTTGCTAGCCAACTCTTCCCAAGTGTGGATAGAAACTGCAGGCAAAGAATTGTACCATAGTTTAGCATTATCTTTTAAGGAAAAATGGAACAGAATTAACCTTATTCCTTCTTGGTCTAGGCCTCAGATGTGCTTGAACTTGCAAAGGTCAAAGAACTCTCAAAGGTACAAGTATGGATCCTCATTAGGTGTTCCTCTAAAGTGAGTCAAAGCACTCAATATTTACGGAGATATGTAGTAGTTGCCTTCTGCCTCAGGTTGATATGCAATACATGATGGCTGATCAAGGTTCCATGGGATGAAGGATTGCGTCATCGGTACTCGAGCAGGTGGTTGCTGGTTTTCGAGCTATTCTGTCATTGGTGCTTTGTTCTCGAATTCTTCTTCATTCTCCTCGAACTTATTTCTAAGCCTTTGTAGGATGGTCCGCTCAAGCTCAGGATCGAGACGAAAGAATGTTGGATGTCGGGATCGAAGTCCGTGCATAAATCAGGTAAACCAGCTTCAGTGCAACAGTTCAACTCTGCTGCTTGGGTAATCAGCAAAGTCTCTAGTGTTGAAGTTCTGGCACCACCCGGGTGCATACACTGTCTGCCTACCTAGTTGCCGAAACAACACGAAAACGAATAGGTAAATCCCCCCTGACAGTCGTGGACTCTCATAGCATACCACCTCTTGACCTACAAAAGAAAAATTGCAATTAATGAATTGAATGTGTGCTATTCGTTTATCTACCTAAATAAATATGCAAATAACCGAACTTGTTTTACTTGCAAGTGCACAAGGTCAATAGTAGCATAGTGTGCAAGTGCGAGATCATTTCCACAGGGATTGGTGAATTTCGGTTTTAGAATCAGTTTCTCAATAAATAAATAAAAAGATAGAATTAACAGTTGAGTGTGATTTTAATAATAATAAGGACATAAGGCTTTGATATCCACCTCTAATTATACTTTCCCAACGAGTAATATGTCAGTGCACTAGCCTTATCATGAATACCTAATAGTTGTCAACCTAAGGGCATGGTATCTACTCCTTAAGCTATTGAATTCCCTAAGCATCGAGTTAGGCATGGTATCTACTCTAACTCTTTCCTTTCCTAAGGGATTCAGCATGGTATCTTCTGAATTGTCCCTTAAGAAAGCATAAGATTTATGGAAATCGACAACCACATGAGACTTAGGGCATGGTATCTACTCCCAATTTCCCATGTTGATTAACCCAAGAATCCGATGTGGATTTCTTTTGTTACTATTGTCAGACCCAGGACTCGGTGATCCAAATTGGTCTAACTAACTAATCCATACCACATGCACATATTGATCAGACATACACATATGAGGAATTTAAATAATCACAGGCATTAATCAAGTTAAGCATCATAATCAAGGCTATTGCAAAGATAATCAATGAATGTGTATATGGGAAAGCATAACTAGGGCTTCAATCGAGCCCTATAAAGAGTTAGTTACATATACTGTCTAAGATAAGCATCATAACATAAACTAAACATAAAATATAAAACCCGAAGAATACTGTGGAGATGAGTTGTCAATCCTCTCCCAAAGCTTACAACTCCGAGCTAAGCAAAAGATAAAAGATGGGATCCATTTATGTGTGTTTACAGGTGTATTTATAGGGTTTGAATAACCCTAGAAGACTCTGGAAACCTTAAACTTCTAAAACGTAAAACCTCCTCTATTTCCAAAACTGGTTCTGTCGTTTTACTGTTCACGCCCGTACATGTACGCTCGATCACAGTCGTTGTGCACTCGATCGCAAGGCTGCACTCGATCTTTCTTTGTGTACCCACGAGCGCTGATGCGCTCGATCGCACCCAATAGTGCGCTCGATCGCACCCAATAGTGCGCTCGATCGCACTTTAGCCAACATCTGCTCCAGGATTTCCAAACTTATTCCTTTAAGTGCCAAAGTTGCTTCTTTTTTCTCTAGGACTCTATAAAAACATGCGAAACACAAAAATGAAGTAAAATAGACTAAATTAACATAACTAAGGACTTAACAAATATGAATATTTAAGCACCTATTAGTGCGGTTGGTTTTAGAAGATGTATCCGTTTTATGTTTCTATTTTGACATAAAATAATAAAACTAAATTAAAAATGGGTTTATGGTTGAAAACAAATGAAATTTTTTTAAAAGTGAAAAATGAGCCAAATTTACGAAATAAAAAAAATCATTATTTTCAGTAAATTCGAAAAAAAAATCAAATGCAATTTTTTTTTTATGAAACTAAAAGATGAAAATAAAATAGAAAATGAAAGCAATTTTTATTCTTTGAAATAGAAAACAAAAACAGAAACATTATTGAAAATCAAAGGCATTCGTGCAAAATCTGGGCCGATTTGTTAGGTTAAATTGTGCATTCAGTTCAAGTATGCCAAAATAGATGTTGGATTTATAAAATGGACCTTGGAGTTGTAGGTTGATGGTTAAAAGTTCAAATGAGTATTTTATTTGTCTCATATATGTTGTTGTCTTATTCATCTAATTAAATAATTAGTTTTTATTAATATTAAATTAATAAAAAAAATTTAAATTTTTTAATATAATGTTATGGAATTTATAATTTATTAAAAATAAGTTTATTTAATTTTTGATCTATAAATATAAAAGAAAAAGATAAGAATCAATTTTTTTTTAAAAAAAATCAAAATTATGGACCAAAAAGGAGACTGTTGGCATCACCATCCTTATCTTGTTTGCCCTCAATTACTTAAACTATTTTATCAGAGTTGTGATTGGTGAAGAATGTTTCAATAAAAGCAAGAAAAAGTGAAAGTTACCTTTAGGAAAAGGAATTTCCTGTCGGTCGGCAACACATCTTTCACTTGGCAAAGGACAACAGTTCATGTAACATAGCTTACATTGAATATGAAATTTCAGTATATATTAAAATCAGTTTCGCCTCTAACCCATGCATGACATTATCAACATCAAGTTCTACACATGGACTCAAGGAGTACTCACCGAAGCTTGCCCCAGTAGTTGCAGGAATATCAGTCACCAACCTGAAAAGTTGACTTTGATTTAAAACCACTTTAGTACTTATTTTATAAAAAAAAAAGAATTTATTAAAAAGCACAGCACATGGGGAGAGAGGGCATATGAAAGCAGAATAAAGGGTACTGCGGCTGTGCTCGATTCACAGTCTGAAAAGTTTCGGGAATTTTACGTTGTCAAAAAAGTTTTAAAAAATTGTGACAATGATTTGATTGAATAAAAATCTCTTTTGAGACCAAACATTATGGCACACGCAAAGTATATAAAGTACCTAAACTGGAAGTCACTTTTTGGTAACAATGAAATTTTTTTTGTTGCGCATGAGTGCCTTTGGTGTGTAAAAACGTTATGCTCAATTTTTTTTTTTTAAGGCTTGATCTTATATACACGGATTGAGATTCGAATAAACTTATTAATAATTATAAATGATTAATTAATAATTATATTAAAAAATCTTAAAAAATTTATACCAAAATTATCATTAAATCTATTTGCAATTATTAGTGGATATCTCTATATTTGTAATGATTATCTCATATCCAAATCCGTGGAATCAACATTTTTTCAATATATATATGTGTGTATGTATACACACACATATATACATAAACACATGTGTGTATATATATATATATATATATATATATATATATACACACATCACCATGTGGCCAAGAAGAGAAGTTTGTTTGGGTCTTGCAAGTGAAGTGGAGAGGTCATCTCCACCGATATCAACCCTAGGTTGGGTGACAACTTGAGGGGGCTTGAACTCACATTCATTGTTAACCTCTCTGTTATTGTAAGTCACCTTAGAGAAATGGACCCTTGTAAAAGGGTCCAAAACACCTCCTATAACTCGCCCAACTACAAGAGGGTCTCTTTCTCTATGCATGATATAGTACCAAAATTATTGCAATTGCACAACAATAGTGCAACACCATGTCATGGTATAAATAGAAATTTCAAATATTGTAAAAGAGGTCCCCGGATCAATATTCTCTTTCAATGAACTATCTTTCCCTGCACTTTATCTTTCATTGCAACATTAAATTTTCATCAATTTTCTTCATAGGTCCTTGACCAAACAATTGTTGTAGTAAAAATTCACTCTCTAATCACAAAACGACACGCAACATTTTTAGGGACAAAACGGTAAAAACCCATCTACAAGTATAAGCGTAAAATCCTTGTTAAACCGTCTGGTGATCTCGGCTATCTATTTATTCGCCAATTGAAGATCGAGATCATTTACATAAATGACACTCTCTCCATCTCTCTTTCATATAAAGGAAGCCAAATTATTATAATACAAATGTGAAATCACTTCTCTAAACTCTCTCAATACAATTATTCTCTTAAACAGTAGACTAATTTAGTCGTCGGAGTGTCCACCTAGATACAAACTCTAGACCTTCACCTAAAGCTTTAAGTTTTCTCAACAGGTACCCTCAGTTACTTAGCCTCCAAAAAGGTAGAGCTTTAAGAGCAAGGCCTTGGCCTTTCTACTCGCCAGCAACTGCCTCCCTTGGTGACTTAATCACATTTGGGACATCAACATATTGGTGTCGTCTATGAAAAATCAACAACTCATACCATACAAATACTTGTCTTAATTAAGATGTTTATAGAGAAGACGGTCATCAATGACAAAACTCTCAGCCCAAACTTAGAGGGGAATTGCCAATCAGTAACTCCCGAGCATTGTAAGTCTTTTGAGACCTTTTTCGATGTAGCGGAGTCACAGCAATATCACCCCTTGGTTAGGTAGCTTGTAGGGTACCACTATATAATCCCCATGCACTCAGGTGTTTCCGATTAATGAAACTCGAATAATTAAAGTTTAAGATTAAAGCTTGAATTTCCTTAGTCCACTCAACTAAAAACTGAGGAAATTGAAGCTTGGAAACTCTCCATCTCCAATCTCAGTCCACTCAGCTAAAAACTCAAAAGTGATAGCGAGAGTTTCAACCTACGTTACATTACAAGAACCAAGAGGAACTTTTCTATAACAAGGGTTGACAATAAGCAAAGGTCACACCAAAAACAAAAAAGAAATGGGCCTCTGATTTACTCCGTCTAGATAAAATTAGGTGAGTGCTACTGTGAAAAATGAGAATGGAATAATAATTTAAGATTAAAATTTTCAAATATTTGAAATAATTTAAGATTAAATCTCCCTAGTGGAGTCACCAACTAGAGGTACGGCTCTTTTCCGCCTATTACCTATGCATCCGGCTCATTACCCAAGGCTATTCCTCTTGAAGAAGGAAATATATGGCGAGAGTACGGATTACAATAAGTAGCCATATGCAAACGAGTGAAACCTACCAAGTCTAATACAAACCTTTTATAAGAAGTAAGGAGGCTCCTGTGATGGGTGCGCTTTTAATTTATTAGACAATGGGTCATTTGTTAATCGAACACAAATCAAGGATGATAGGTAAGGAGTCGCCATTTGACCTTTAATGGGGTCAAATTCCTTGTCATTGGTCTACGTGAAAGATTCTTAGGCTCGATAGATTTGGGTACAAGATAGTGAGGAAGTAAAGCTCCCCTTTTTATCTAGACCGAAGTTTGACCCTTTGTGTTTTAAGGAAAATCATTTAAAATTTAATTTAAGTATTATCACCAAACACTAATAAAGCAAAAGTAAGTATACATTCACAATTTATGAACAAGCAAGATAACACCAAATATTGCATTTAAAGTGGTGCAGTAAAAGTAAATACATAAAAGAAAAAAAAAACTTTAACCATGAAATAAAGAAATAATCAAAATCAATTGTAATACGCGGACAAAAAAAAGTACATTAAAGCATGCAAACTTAAATAAATAAACTAGATATGTGAGAATTTAATGCATAAGTCAAAAATATTTTAAACAAATGGATTAAACATAGGATGCGAGACATAAGTGTAGGTGTGCGCGGATTAGAACTAGGTGTGTGCAGATTTGTACTATGTATGTGCGAGTGTGTACGGATATGTGTCAAGAGCATTCAAATGTGTGCCAAGTGTATGCACGTGTGTCGGGTGTGTGTCGGGTGTGTGGGGGTTAGTATTAAGTGTATACAAGCATGTACAGGTGCATGTTAATGTTTGCGGATGCGTTCAAGTATGTGCAGGTGTGTTCATGTGTGTGCATGTTAGTACTAAGCGTGTGCGGGTGTTTGTGGATTAGTACTAAGTGTGTGTGAGTGTGTACGGATGCGTGCGAAGTGTGTGAGGATTTAAAGTGAAAGAGACTAAAGTAGGGTCCTAATGAGCATGCGATTTTGAAATAAAATGGACCAAAAGGGGTCCTAACAATTTTTAAAATAAAATAGAATATGATTTGTAGAAAATTGGAAGAAAGCATGTAACTTAAAAGAAATGAAATGAGCATCATAAAGGAACTAGGATAAAGAAATGAACGTGGAAACTACATTGAAGTTCATCAAATAAAAAGTAAGTTGGATTATCTAATATATTTTCAAGGTGGTTTATACACATAAAGCATGTTAATAATTTATTTTACAACCAAAAGAAATTTAGCGAACTTTTTTGGTTTAGGAAATTTTTCATGTGTTGGGATAATCCTCAGAGATTCTACGCACTTTTATAGAGTTAATAAATTAGAAAGGTTGGTTTATGTAAACCGAGGTTCAAACCCAAGAGGGGGGGTGAATTGGCTTTTAAAAATTTTTGCTAATTACTTTGCAAGTTTTTAAACAGTTAAATGCACAAGGCATATAAATGATTAATATGCTTGAAAGTAAAATAGTTTAAGGCAAAGAAAATGCAAACTCTGTTTATAGTGGTTCGGCAATATTGGATTCCTTCTGACCCTACGTCCACTCTCTTCAAGGAACCTCCTTGAACTAATCCACTAAAACTTTAGTCGTACAACTTCACAGGTGTTGTACAAACCTTACAACCGATCTCTTCCTCACGGAAGCTATAATTAAGTGTTTAATCCTAAACACTCTAAGAGTTATACCAACTCTTTCCCTTTACAATAAATGCAATTTGCTGTAAAGTAAATGGTAGAGAGACAACAATAAGTGCTTTTACAAATGAACAATATCTCTCTTTCAAGAACAAGCTTGATGAATGGCTCAACAATAAATTTATCAAAGCTTTTTGAATTAATGTGCTGTCTTGTGAATTGAATGTGTTCTATTCCTTTTTAAATGCTCATTGAAGTGAATTTATATAGCCTTAAAGTAATATAGCCATTTGACACTGACTTGGTAGGTTTAGGACATTAAATGTTCAAGTCTCGCATCTCAAACGGTCATATTTTCGAATTACTAGTCGATTGGGTCCTTGTACCAGTTGATTGGAATGCTAATTAAAGTGGGTTTATATAACCTTGAAGCAATATGGCCGTTTGACACTAACTTGGTAGGTTTGGGACATTAAATGTTCAAGTCTCGCATCTCTAACGATCATATTTTTGAATTGCTAGTCGACTGGGTCCTTGTACCAGTCGACTGGGACAAGTGAAGATTTTTCACTTTTAGGCTAACGAAGAGTACCAATCGACTGGGTGAAGTTACCAGTCAACTAGGTCCTCAACATTAGTCGACTAGGAACTTTCTGTCTCATATCCTAGTCGATTGGTATAGGCACTCAGTCGACTAGGTTTTCCTTCAACCCAGTTTTCCTTTTCAAAAACTGTTTTTGACTTAGAAAATTTTTGTATTTTTAGTTTTAACAAAGTCTTTTATAAATTGAGACAAAAATCAAGCTATGTAATTGAACATAAGAGATTTACAAAATTTTTGTATTTTTAACTTTGTCAAAGTCTTTTGTAAATTGAGACAAAAATCAAGCTATGTAATTGAACACAAGAGATTTACAATTATTTCAATTACATTAATGCCTATTCTAGATCTTTTGTCTTGTTTTGGTGTCTGAATCGCGTTGAGCTCTTGCATTTTGTTTCCATACTGAATGTTTTTACCACTTAAACACTTAGATAAAACTGATAGTACAATTAGAGTAGTGTTTTATCATTATTGAAATCAAATACAGATCAACAATTTGCCCCTTTTTGATGATGACAAAACTATGGAGAGAAAAAAAAAACAGTTTTAAAACTAATTGTTGGTTTTTAAAAAAATTTAGGCAGAGTTTCATTTGTTTTTCTGATAAAACCAACATGTTCAGCATTCAAATGTAGTTTAAATATAGCTATATCAACCCAACTAAGCAATGCAAGACAATATTAAATTTGTCAATGTGTTTAGAGCAAAGCTCCCCCTAAATTTATGCTATATTCTAAGTGTACATTGATTTTTCTCATTTTTCACCCTCGTTTTGACAATAGCAAAAAATGGGATGTAAACTTAAAAAATAAGAAAAATAAACACCACAACCATGAAGATAAGGCAAAAACAAACTTGTGTGCAAAAAATAGCATGATTTAGAATTGGGATTACTTTCCGGGAAGAATTAGAAGTTTGCATATAAGCCTGAACAGTTAAAGCATATAGATGAGCAAAAAATGCTCAAACTAAGTACCCATATAGCTTAAAAGTAAATCATATATACGAGTTAAAAGCTAAATAACTGATAAGTAAGCATCTTTATACAAACATCCATACATCATAAGCTGAAGAAAGCTGTCTGAAAATCAAGTATAAGCATATGAGTGTATTACAAAGAAAATGAATGTTCGTGCTAAATTTATAAGAAGCTATTTATACATAACAAAAAGATAAGACAACAACTCAGTGAGTGGGGAATCAAAATCATCTCAAAGGAGATCTAGAAGTTCAGCCAAAAAGTTCTCTATGTGCTCTCGGTGCAACTCAAAATCGTCTCTGAGTGTGTGAAGGCCGCGATGCAAGTGATCGGCTGAAGAGCTTAAGCTCTGGAACCCAGACTACTTGGACAACTGGAGGCTCAAAATAACCTATAGAATGTCATTGTAGCCAACCTAACCAGCACTAGAGCCACCATTCTGTTGTGCAAATATCTACCTAAATTAATAAGCAAATAATTGAAGTTTTACTTGTAAGTGCATGTTGATATTTGTCTAAGGTTTAAACATAGTTTAAAAAAGGTTAATGTCTAAACTAAGGTTGGAAGAATAAACTTCAGTATGTTAAAGAAGTGCACACAAGTGTGCGCGGCACCTTGGAGTAAGGCAAAGGTAGGCACACTAGTGTGTGCACCTAAGCACACAAGCTGGAAAATATGTGCATCAGGTCAGACCGAAGCCCAGCTTTGTCCAGGCCGCATTGCATAGCATGGAGGAATGCTGGAAGAAGGCCAGGCTATGGAGCACCCTACCCCAGGCTGCGGCGCACAGAGTGGTAGCAAGTGTGCCCTGTTTCAGGCCGCACCTTGAAGGCACACATAGTTTGTTTGATTTAGCCTTTGTTAAGTACGTGGAGACATGTCCAAAATGCACAGCATCACTTAGGATTGATCAAGGGCCATGGTTGAGTGGTCATCAAGATCTAAGGGTGTAGATTGACTCTCAAGATTAGACAAGAAGTTGGTGCACTATATAAAGGGTCACCTAGCTTCATTCTCAATATAACATTGTGACATAATTTGAGATCAATTGTAAAGAGTGACAAGACACAATACAAGAGAGAATTGTGTGAGAGTGCAAAGACACCAAACACAAGAGGAACTCATTGTAATGAGGCTGGTTGTAAAGAGAGAGTAGTATAGATTTGATAGAGAGTATTGTAATAGTTCTTATCATCTTCTTTATTCTCTTCTTGGTTTCATCAAGAACTTGAGGTTTCTTGAATTGTAAAGAACCATTAATTTAGTGCAGAGAGTTTAGAGGAACTCACAAGGACGTAGGCTATTGCTGAACCTCGATAACAATTGTTTGTCTTCTTTTCTTTCTTGCTTTAGTTGTTGTATTTTTCTTTACAAGTCATTCTAAACTTGGGTGTTTGGAAGATCACCACCTGGGCATCTTGTCAAGGTGATTTTCAACAGTGGTATCAGAGCTAGTACAGCCGGGTGTTGGAGCAAGAACAAGAAGGTGACTGATGAGAGCCATAAAATGCATCTCAACGGTGCTTAATCGTTAGCATTTTGGGGTTGATCTCGGTCTTGATCGCACTTTTACATGTTAATAACTCTAAAGTGATATTCATAAATCATTGACTTGATTCAATGTATTTTCAGGTGCCTTGGAGTCCAAAAGAAATGGAAAAGATATCATCGCTTAAAGCACAAAGTTTCGATACATATAGGAATGGAAGAATGGTTATGAAGAGACAAAAGTGATAAAAAGCATTCAAAACACAAGAGTCAAAGCATGCCAAGACCAAGAGAAGTTATTTCAACACTTAAAGAGCTAGGAGTACCAGTTTGCGCCGCACCGTGGCCAGACCAGCATCGCACCGCCCAGAACCGCATCTTGGCATCCCTCCTAGCACCGCGCCGCAACTGGACCAGCGCCGAACCGCCCATAACCGCATCTTGGCACCCCTCCTAGCGTTGTAGTGTGGCTAGGGCAGTGCTGCACCACCCAGCAAGGCACACTCATGAATAAAAGAGAGTGTCGCACCGCCCAGAAGGGAGAGGCGCGGCACGCACATGGTCTCCTGACCTAATTAGGACCTCTAAGTGGCTATTTTAAGCCCAAAAATAATCTTGAACCCTTGTACTATAAATAGATCACTTAGGGTTAAAGAGAAAAACATCTTTTTGAGAGGCTGGAGGCTGAGGAAAACATCATGAAGGCTGCCACACTCTCCCCCATGGCCAACTAATCTCCAAGTAAGGCAAAGGGATGAATACCTAGGTGTAATTGTTCTTACTTTCTAGTCTTGATTCATTATAGTTTGGATTTATTATCATTAAAAATTGTTATGATTTACTTTTTAATCTAATTAGAAGATTTCCCCTTAATCCGGTGATTGCATCTTTCTCCCCCATATAAGTCTAGTCATGCTCTTCTTTTGTGATGTTGTTGAGGTGTGATTGAGTTCAGTAGACTTCTCTTATAGGTTTGTCCATTACTGTGGTATTGTCATTATGATATATTATTATTTCTTGATAATCTATAAGTTAGGTCATGTGTGCTTGAAAGTAAAGAGTATTTCATAACAATTATGCTAGGGTTTATATATGTGCTTTAATTGAATATTTGCCGATTGCTTGTTTGGGATGTGAAACTTGCAATCGAGATAAAAACAACTGAATCAAGATTAGAATAAGGCAACTAACCTAGGGAGGATTCCCAAACCCTTTTTGTTCTCTATTATATTTTCTGCAATTACTTCATTACCAAAAATTCATATTTTCTCACTTAAATCGTTATCATTTGTGTTATAGTTCACACCTTCTTTTGTAGTTAACTTGTTTCCCTGTGGAATCGACACCTCAAAGCTGTGCTACAAAAACTGCGTTATGTTTTGGGTGTAATCAAATTTTGGCACCGTTGCTGGAAGAATTGAGTACAAGGAAGATTGTCAACCATGAGACATGACAGTAGAAGAATTGTAAATAATTTTTCTTTTCAGCAGTTTGTAAAGGTGGTAACTTTGTTCCCTCTTTTAGCTTGCTACATTAATTTTATTTTATTCTTTCTTTTTATAGTATTTTTTTGTTGTTGTTATTTTGTCATCTTACATGCCCTGATATAGAGACACTTTGGGTAGATTTGCTTGTAAGCCTGTGTTAGAGTCATAATTGAATTATTTTCTAAATCCTTTATTTGATAATCCATCTAGTCCCAAAGAAATGAGTGAACATGAATATCAACCCCCTAGGACCCTTCAGGATTATCTCCACCCTACACGTATAGCCACACCATCATGCATCATGTTTCCAGCCAATACTCGCCATTTAGATTTTAAAACAGGGATGATACAGTTACTCCCTACATTTCATGGCTTGGAAAGTGAAAACCCATATGTGCACATTAGAGAGTTTGAGGAAGTAGTTGCGACTTTTCATAGTCAAGATATAACTGCTAACATTGTGAGACTTAAGTTCTTTCCTTTCGCTTTGAAGGATAGAGCAAAGAGTTGGCTATACTCACTGAGACCATGATCTATTAGGTCGTAGGCTGAGATGACTTGGAATTTTTTTAATAAATGCTGCCCCCCTAAATAAGACCAATGCTCTAAAAAGGCAAATCTCCACCTTTGCACAAAAGGATAGTGAGACTTTGTATCAGTCTTGGGAGAGATTTAAGGAGTTGTTGAGTATGTGCCCTCACCATGGGTATGAAAATTGGCGCTTAGTGAGCTATTTTTATAAGGGACTTACATATAGGGAGTGCCAATTTGTGGAGATGATGTGTAATGGTGAGATTTTAAAAAAAGATCCTGATGAGGCCATAGAATATCTTATTGAGAGGCCGGAGGCTGGGGAAAACATCATGAAGGCTGCCACACTCTCCTCCATGGCTAACTAATCTCCAAGCAAAGCAAAGTGACGAATCCCTAGGTGTAGTTGTTCTTATTTTCTAGTCTTGATTCATTATAGTTTGGATTTATTATCATTAAACATTGTTATGATTTACTTTTTAATCTAATTAGAAGATTTCCCCTTAATCCGGTGATTGCATCTTTCTCCCCCATATAAGTCTAGTCATGCTCTTCTTATGTGATGTTGTTGAGGTGTGATTGAGTTCGGTAGATTTCTCTTATAGATTTGTCCATTACTGTGGTATTGTCATTATGATATATTGTCGTTTCTTGATAATCTATAAGTTAGGTCATGTGTGCTTGAAAGTAAAGAGTATTTCATAACAATTACATTAGGGTTTATATATGTTCTTTAATTGAATATTTGTCGATTGCTTGTTTGGGATGTGAAACTTGCAATCGAGATAAAAAAAACTGAATCAAGATTGGAATAAGGCAATGAACCTAGGGAGGATTCCCGGACCCTTGTTGTTCTCTATTATATTTACACAATTATTTCACACTACTTCAAACTCAGATTTTCTCGTTTAACTTTTATCGTTCGTTTTAAGGTTTGCACTTTCTCTTGTAGTTAGTTTGTCTCCCTGTGGAATCGACACCTCAAAGCCGTGCTACAACTACCGTGTTATATTTTGGGCGTAATTAGTGATGGAGCCAAGACTCCAAGAATCAAAGATAAACTTCTTGGGTGATTCAAGAACGGAGCAAAGATCAAGATCAGATCGTGTTCTTGAGAGTGATTCAAGAACTGTGTTAAGATCCATCTTCGATCATGTTCTTGAGGTTGAAGAAAGCATTTGTGGGTATTGCATAAATCTAGGATCTTGTCCCCAAAGTTGGCTTCAAATTTTGGTATTGAGAAGTTTGATGGAAAGGGAGATTTTTCCCTATGGAAGTGGAAGATCAAGGCGGTTCTAGTGTAACAAAAAGTGGACTTAGCTCTTGAAGAAGATGATACTTTTCCAGCAAGTGTCATGGAGGACCAGCGAAATGAGATAAAGAAGATGGCATACAACACCATCTTCTTGTACTTATCAGATAATGTCACAAGAGAGTGCGAAGACTCAGAAGATCCAGTTGTAATTTGGAAGAAACTAGATGAGTTGTTTCTTGCCAAGACTCTCCCTAATAAGAGGTATCTTCGTAAACGAATCTTTGCTTTTAAATTTGATCCTAAGAAAGAGTTGCAAGATAATCTTGATGCCAAGATGAGGAGTGCATCAAGTGGAAGAAGTTTGTTCATTAAAAGAAAGCCAGCAACTCGGTATCGCAATAACAATGGCTACTACCGGGACAGTGGTAGAGGAGAGAGCCATAGGAGAGTGCACAACAACATACATGGCTACTACTGGGACAGAGGTAGAGGAGAGAGCCATGGGAGAGTGCACAGCAACAATGGCTACTACTGGGTGATTACACCCAAAGACTAACGCGGTAGTTGTAGCATAGCTTTGGGGTGTCGATTCCACAGGGAAACAATGTTAACTATAAGAGAAGATGTAAACTTAAACACGAACAATAAAATCGACTGAGAATATATGATAATGAAGTAATTGAGAGTAGAATATGTAATAAGTTGTGATTAATAATAATAGAGTAACAACAAGGTTCCAGGAGTCCTCCCTAGGCTCATTGCCTTTATTCCAATCTTAATTCAGTTGTCTTTATCTCGATTGCAAGTTTCACATCCCAAACAAGCAATTGGTGGATATTCAATTAAAGCTCATATACAAACCCTAATGTAATTGATATAACTTACTCTTCTTTATTTGTTAAACACACATGGCCTAAACTATAGAGTTATTAAGAAACAACAATGTATCTTTAACGACAAAATTACAGTAATAGACAACCCTAGAGAATAAGCCTACCAGACTCAATCATATCCGAACAACCTTGACATGAGAAAAGCATAACTAAACTTATATCAAAGAGAAAGATACAATCACTAGATTGAAAGGAAATCTTCTAATTAGCTTAAAGAATAAGTCATAAAAATATTTGACAATAAATCCCAATTACAACTGAACTAATAAAGGAATTAAAGAACAACAAAACCTAGGGATTCATCCTTTCGCCTTACTTGGAGATTAGTTCGCAATGGAACTCATGGTTGAAAAATTTGGTGGAGGAGAATGAGGCTGCTTCTTGGAGTTTCCATATCTTGATTCCTCCCTTTTCTTCAACCTTAAGTGCCCTATTTATAGCACAAGGGTTCAAGAGTATTTTTGGGCTCAAAATAGACACCTAGAGGTCCTAATTAGGTCAGGAGACCGTGTACATGCCTAGGCACTGCCTTTGTCCGATATTGGTGGTGTTCTGGAAGGCGCGACGCTCACTTTTGCACGCCTAGGCGCTCACTCATGGTAGAAAGGTGGAGTTTCTGGAAGGCGCGACACTCACTTTTGCATGCCTAGGTGCTCACTCATGGCAGAAAGGTGGAGTCTTTGGATGGTGCGCCGCTCACTCTTGCATGCCTAGGCGCCCACTCTTGCACGCATAGCTTAATGTCTTGACGCACACCTGGCCTTCCGAACATGTGGACTTTTCTTGTGGCTACATTGCACAACAGGCCTTCTGAAACTGCTCTGTTCACTTCGATATACATGAACTTTTGGTGCTTCAATAAATAATAACTTTTCCTCCTCTTTTAAGCTTAAAGTACCTGAAAATGCACCGAAATAGATCAATGATCCAAGAATGATACTTTAGAGTTGGTAACGTATAAGAGTGCAATTAAAACCTAGATTAACCCTAAAATGCTAACAATTAAGTACTGTTAAGATACATTTTATGACTCTCATCACAACCCCCAACTAGCTTATTGCTAGTCCCTAGCAATTCAAGCGAAAACACGAGATGAATTCTACGGTAGGAGTCAAAGACAAAGTGAAGCAATGTTAGTGTTAAACTAGGAGCAGTTCACTCTTGTTTCAAAAATTGCACACAACATATAGCACATAGGATCTTTAAATATCACTCAAGTAAAAAATAATCCAAACATCAATCTTAAAATCGTTATTGACTCTTAACATCCATCTTACCACAATCCATTAATCCAAACACCCAGTTGATTTTATGCATAACATTCATGAATACAAGTCTTTGCCTCTAGAAATATAATAAATTGTGTGACATCAATCACAAAAACAAGCTCCATAGGCTCACTTTTCAAATCACTCTCCACTATTGTAGAAAAATCACACTACATTGGATCAATAGGTCTTTAATAAGCTTGTAATGTTTAGGTTAAGGTAAGGGTTAAGGAAGAACGGGAAGGATTTGCAAGTGAAAGAACTTAATCTCTTAGCTTTAAACATAACCACTTTTAAGCACTAGATAACTTTACTTCAACGCTTAACTCTTTCAACCATTTTTTATAAGAGCATATCTCTTGATAAGTCACCACTTTTCTTTTATTTTTTCTTCTTTTTTTGCTATATTTCTCCTCTTTTTCTTTTTTCTTTTCTGTTTTTGGCAAATACCCATTCACCTCTTTTTTCTCATATTCTTTTTTCTTTTCTTTTCCACAACCCCCAACTTATCTTCTTTAATACACTTGGGTTATGGTTTTTCATATTTCCATCCTTACTCTTCTTGAGTGCTTCTCAACAATGTGTACAACTAAGTTCTTTTAAAAGGAATGTAAGGATAAAATATTTTTAGGCTCATGATGGTAACTAAATGAGTTTTTTGAAAGAAGCAAGACTCAAATTATTTTTCAAGAAAAAGGCTCAAATAGGTGACTAGTGATATATATTGCAAAGGTAGGTTTGAAAGGCTCAGACGGTTCAAAAATGGCCTATATCATATCCTAAGTAGTGTGCATTCTAGGAGTTCGCCTCAAGTGATTATTGAATAAGTTCTAGAGCTTATCGAGACCACAAAAGTATTCACAAGGCAATCATACATAAAACTTCTCTAAATACTTTAGATTAATCATACAATCTTACCACAAACTAAAGTCTCTAACCAAATCAAGATTGACACTTAAATTATTCTCAATCCGAAATAAAATTTAACTTCTTCTAAATGTTGTATGTTATCTCAATGAAGCTTATGTCATTGACATGTGAATTACATCCAAGGCAAACACAAAGCATGCTAAAAACAAAAGGTAAGGGAAAGTAACACCAATTTAATGAAAAAGAAATATATTTCCTCCACCCCCACTTAAAAAGTGCATTGTCATCAATGTTAAAGAGAAAGTAAAGGAAAATCCTTATGTAAGCACAAGGCACAGGTGCTAAAGATTGTGCCCACCAGATGAATTGCATGCCATTCTTCTTGCTGAAATTTCGATCACAATCTTGAAGTGTTCTGGGTTGCTCCTGGGCTATTTCTCACCAGAAAAATGTTGGGTTTTGGCCAAATGAAAGAGAAAAATAAAGTCACCAAAAAAAATAAGGAAAAAAATAATCTTAAAAATTTAAATTAAAGTAAAAAATAATAATTAAGATTGAATAAAAATTAATTAAAAACAGAACAAAAATAAAATAAAATAAAATAAAAGCATACCTTTGTTGTGTGGTCAAGGTGAATAGACTAGATCCATAAGCGGAATGTCTTCCACTTCCGGATCTTGTCTATTGATTAAGATCTTAAGTAGTTGACCGTTTACTTTAAAGACTCGACCATCTCTAGTATCCTCAATTTCTACCGCCCCATTTTCAAAAACATTTTTTACTATAAAAGGGCCGATCCATCTTGACCGAAGTTTTCCAGGATGCTTATGAAGTCTAGAGTTGTATAAGAATACCCGATCATTGGGTTTAAATATTTTCCTCAAAATTTTTTTGTCATGGAATACTTTCATCTTAGCTTTATAGATTCTATAATTTTTATAAGCATCGTTTCTTAGTTCTTCTAACTCGGTCAGCTGATATTTCCTAAGCTTACCCGCTTTGCCCATGTCAAAATTAAAAGACTTTATGGCCCAATAAGCGCGATGCTCGAGCTCCATGGGTAAGTGGCAAGGCTTTCCAAAAACAAGCCGATAAGGTGACATACCTAAGGGAGTTTTAAAGGCTGTTCGGTAAGCCCAAAGCGCATCAGTTAGTCTCAAAGACCAATATTTGCGATCGGGGTTAACCGTTTTTTCTAAAATTTGTTTAATCTCCCTATTAACAAGCTCTACTTGTCCACTAGTCTGAGAATGATAAGCAGTAGAGATTTTATGTAATACCCCCTATTTTTTCATTAAAGCTTCAAAAGAATGATTGCAAAAATGTGTACCTCGATCACTAATTATAGCACGTGGTGTACCAAATCGAGATAACACATTTTCTTTAAGGAATTTAATTACCGTTCCATTATCATTGTTTCGACACGCTGCTAACTCTACCCACTTGGATACATAATCTATTGCCACGATGATATATTGGTATTCGAAGGAAGGAGGAAAGGGTCCCATGAAATCGATGCCTCAACAATCAAAGATTTTAATTACTATAATAGGGTTTAGGGGCATCATATTTCGGCGAGACACCCAATAAAAATTATGTACCTCATATAAGAATTTCCTCTTGTCTTGAGTGCTCCAATCCATAGGTATCCCACCTGTAGCCAAATAATTTACGATGTGAGCAAACCATGGTAGAGAAGTAATGGAGAGTAATTGCTCATCGGGAAAATCATCTTTGATTGGCATGTTATCACAAGTGTCTTCAAAAGTGAGCTTGGATAGATGGTCAGCTACTATGTTCTCCACTCATTTCTTATCCTTGATGGTGATATCAAATTCTTGCAAGAGGTGGATCCATCGGATTAGCCGTGCCTTAGCATCATTCTTTGTAAGAAGATACTTGAGGGCTGCATGATCTGTAAAAATAAGGATAGGAGAACCAATTAAATAAGCACAAAATTTATCTAAAGAAAATACTACAGCTAGCAACTCTTTTTTAGTTGTAGAGTAATTCATTTGAGCACTATTTAAAGTCTTAGTAGTATAGTAAATGACAAAAGGTTTACCTTCCCTTCGCTGTCCAAGAACAACACCTACAGTGTAGTCACTAGCATCGAACATGATTTCAAAAGGTAAAGTCCAATCCGGTGACTACATTATAGGTGCGGAAGTGAGCTTGCCAGTCAGCATTTCAAAGGCCTCTTGACAAGCTTGAGTCCACTCAAAGGGGGTATCTTTAACTAGGAGGGCACATAATGGTCTAGATATGTTCGAAAAATTTTGTATGAACCTCCTATAAAAACCAGCATGACCAAGGAAAGATCTCACATCCTTTATTGTCTTAAGGGTTGGTAATTTAGAAATTAATTCAATCTTAGATTGATCAACCTCTATTCCTTTAGAAGAGATAATATGCCCTAAGACAATACCGGATAGTGCCATGAAATGGCATTTTTCCCAACTTAAAACCAATTCTTTTTCCTCACATCGAATTAATACTCTTTCTAAATTCATTAAGCATGCTTTAAATGAAGATCCAAAAACAATTAGGTCATCCATAAAGACCTCCATGCAATTTTCAACCATATCACTAAAAATACTCATCATGCAGTGTTGAAAAGTAGCAGGGGCATTACAAAATCCAAATGGCATTCTACAAAAAGCATAGGTGCCAAAGGGACAAGTGAAGGCGGTTTTTTCTTGATCTTCTAATGCAATTTCAATTTGATAATAACCAGAATAACAATCTAGAAAACAGTAAAAATGATGACCAGCTACATGCTCAAGAATTTGATCAATAAAGGGGAGTGGGAAGTGGTCTTTCCGGGTGGCAGCATTTAATTTTCTGTAATTAATGCACATATGCCACCCGGTCACAAGTTTGGTAGGGACTAGCTCTCATAGGGACAACTTGTGTAGGGCTTACTCACTTAATATCAGCTATGGGATATATAATACCCGCATCTAACAATTTCAGCACTTCATTTGTCACTACTTCTTTCATAGTGGGGTTAAGCCTACGTTGAGGGTCTCTACGAGGACTAGTTCTTTCATCCAAATTTATTTTATGGGAGCAGATTAGGGGGCTAATTCCCTTTAAATCAGCTATGCTCCATCATAGGGCTAATTTGTGTGCATTTAAAATTTGAATTAATTTCTTACCATGGCTCTCAGATAATTCAGAATAAATAATAACAAGAAAGGTATCACCTGGATCGAGAAAGGCATGTTTTAGACCCTTAGGTAGTGGCTTCAATTTGACTTTAGGTGCTTCCACACTCGAGGGGACTTGTGTCTTACTTCTTTCGGGTAGCTCCTCAAACCTTGGTTGCCATGCCCGATTGCCATAATCCTGAGATTTGTCAAAAACAACACAGATATCAATTATGTTAGTTTTATCATCAAATAAATCTATCTTAGAATTAACAAGAAAATTTTCAAGAGGATCATAATCATGAGTTAAGGAGACTCCCTCATTGATGAGTGACTCAATCATGTAAAGCTGGTGGTTTTTGTCCTCATCTTCGGGTTGTTTTGCAACATTGAAAATATTTACTTCAAGGGTCATGTTTCCAAAGGATAGCTTCATGAGTCTATTCCTACAATTTATTAGAGCATTTGCAGTAGCAAGAAAATGTCTACCCAAAATCAAAGGGATTTTAAAGTTAGTGTCAACAGCAGAAGTAGTATCAAGAATTAAGAAATCAATAGGATAATAAAATTTATTATTGGACGAAAATATACCTAAATTAATAAGCAGATAATCGTACTAGTTTTACTTGCAAGTGCACAAGGTCAACAATGTAGTATAGTGTGCGAAAGCAAGATCATCTCCTCAGGGATTGGTAAAGTTCGGTTTTAGAATTAGTTTCTTCAAAGTAAAAAGAAATAAATAACTGTTGAATGTGATTTGATAATAATAAAGACATAGGGCTTTGATATCCACCACTAGTCATACTTTCCCAATTGTATAATGTATCAGTGCACTAGCCTTATCATGTATACCTAATGGTCGCCAACCTAAGGGCATAGTATCTACTCCTTAAGCCATTGATTTCCCTAAGTAACGAGTTAGGCATGGTATCTACTCTAACGCTTTTCTTCCTTAAGGGATTCAGCATGGTATCTGCATAGTTGTTCCTTAAGAAAGCATAAGGGCTGTGGAAATCGACAACCATATGAGACTTAGGGCATGGTATCTACTCCTGATTTCCTATGTTGATTAATCCAAGAATCTGGTGTGGATATCTTTTGTTACTAATGTTAGACCCAGGACTCAGTCATCCAAATTGATCTAACTAACCTATCCATACCACATGCATACGTTGGCCATACATATACATATAAGGAATTTAAATAAGCACAGGCATTAATCAAGTTAAGTAACATAATAAAGGCTATTGGCAAAGATTTTTGCAATGAATAAATATATGAGAAAGCATAACTAGGGCTTCAATCGAGCCCTATAAGAAAGTTAGTTACACATGCTGTCTAAAATAAACATCATATATAAACTAAGCATAAAATATTAAACTCGAAGAATACTAGGGAGACCGGTCATCAATCCTCTCCAAAGCCTAGAACTCATAGCTAAGAAAAAGATAAAAGAAGTGTTCTCTAAGAGGTGATTTCTTGTGTGTGCTTTATAGGTGTATTTATAGGGCTTGAGAAGTCCTAGAAGGCTCATGAGTTCCTAAAATTTCCAAAAATACAAAACTCTCTTATTTCCAAAATAGGGTTCTGCACTATTCACGCTCGTACATGTGCACTCGATCGCATGCGTCTTGCACTCGATCGCAGTGCAGCGCTCGATCCTTCATGTGTGCGCATGATTGCAATGTGCGCTCGATCGCAATGCATTGTGCGATCGATCACAGTTTGTCCAGAGGCTGCTCCAGGAATTCTAGACTTCTTTCTTTAAGTGCCAAAAGTGCTTCTTTTTCTCCAAGACCTATAAACACATGTGAAACACACAAATGAAGTAAAATGAACTAAATTAACATAACTAAGGACCTAACAAGTGTAAATAAAGGGGCTTAAATATGAATATTTAAGCACCTAGCACACCCCCAAACTTACATATTGCTAGTCCCTTAACAATACTAAACAAAACTAAAATGAAAAATAACAACACACAGATAGACCCAATGTTTATAATGTCCAAAAAAAGTTTAAGTCTTAACACAAAACTATGATGTGCATTCGTGAGCAAGCTTAACAGATACAAACATATTTTTGCAATGAATAAGAGTTTTGAACACAAATCACTTTCATGAGGCAATTTAAGACATCACGTGTTCGACTTTGGTGTGTGGTGAACTAGCACATAAAAGATTAGGTTTCCAAATAATTCTAACATGTATGTTTTGATGACTCAAAATTCACCAAATTTCCTATTAGAATCAACAAAGATGGCATAAGTTTTCTTCTTTTCTTTTATTTGTGAGATTTTTGCCAAGTTAGTTCCCTTAAGCTTTCTATTTGACTCATATAACGAGTATTTAGCCAATGACTCCCAAACCAGATGGTTTTAGGGAATTAGGTGTAAAGGCACCCCTAAGGACTTACTAACTCGAGCCAAAAAGGCTACAAAGCTAACTGGTCTCAATGCTCTTATTAGAATTTCCACCTTTTGACGTGATACTCACTGCTTACAGAGGCAAGAAGGCCAGTTACTCAGCAGAAAGTTCTTTTTAATGATCTTTTGAGTTAACAAATTTTCCACCTTTTGACGTGACACTCACTGCGTACTGAGGCAAGAGGGCCAGTTACTCAGTGGAATGTTTGTTTTATTGATCATTAGGAGCATTTCTTTCTTTTTGGGTACTAACAATTTGTTTCTATTTTCTTATGCCAAGATGTTAGTCTAATAGGCCATTTCGTTCACAGTCGAGCAAAAGAAACATACAAATCAAAATTACATGTCATACCCCACACAATTATGTGCTAATGTGCTTGTGATTGTTTAGGTCAAACTTGTGAATCCTTTAATGCCTAAAAGGAGGTGATCTATTGATAGACGCTTAAATATACATATTTAAGTCCCCTTATTTACACTTGTTAGATCCTTTATTACGTTAATTTGGTATCTTTTACTCCATTTGTGTGTTTTACATGTTTTTGTAGGGTTTTGGAGAAAAAGAAGCAGTTTTGGCACTTTAAGGAAGAAATCTAGAAGCCCTGGAGCACTTTCTGGACAAAGGGCGATCGAGCGCACATGCAGTGCGATCGAGCGCACATACGGTCGTGCGCACACTTGTAGGATCGAGCGCACACTGCGATCGAGCGCAAGGACACATGCGATCGAGCGCAAATGTACAGGCGTGAATAGTAAACTGCAGAACTCTATTTTGGAAATAACCCTATTTTGGAAATAACTCTATTTTGGAAATAAAGGAGTTTTGTGTTTTAGGAAAGTTTAGAAACTCATGAGTCTATTAGGACTTCTCAAAGACCTATAAATACACTTGTAAACTCACACACAAAAAGACACCTTAGATAGAAAACACTTTTCTATTTTCTTTTACTTGGAGTGGAGAGCTTGGGAGAGAATTGACGCCTCTTCTCTTGGGTTTATTCTTCTCCCTTATGTTTAGTTTAATTATGTTTACTTCAGTTAGTATGTGTAACTAACTCTCTTAGTAGGGCTTGGTTGAAGCCCTAATTATGTATACTCAATAAATTTAGTATTGGCGCCTTGCAATATTTATGTTGTGTTGCTTAAACTTGATTAATACCTGCTTTTATTTAAATTCCTCATATGTATATGTCTGATCAATATGTGCATGTGGTATGGACTTGTTAGTTAGATCAATTTGGATGACCGAGTCCTGGGTCTAACATTAGTAACAAGGGATATCTTATCCGGATACCCGGGTTAATCAACATGGGAAACCGGGAGTAGATACCATGCCCTAGGTCTCATGTGGTTGTCGATTTCCATAGTACTTATGTTTTCTTAAGGAACAACTCAAGCAGATACCATGCTGAATCCCTTAAGGAAGAAAAGAGTTAGAGTAGATACCATGCCTAACTTGTTGCTTAGGGAAATCAATAGCTTAAGGAGTAGATACCATGCCCTTAGGTTGGCGACCAGTAGGTATACATGGCATGAATAAAGCATTGGCATACTATTATATTGTGGTAGCATAATTAGTGGTGGATATCAAGTCCCTACGCCTTTATCCTTAGTATTTTATCTTTATCAAAATCAACTCTTTTATTATTTCTATCTTTTTATATTGCGAATATAATTCTAAATTGAACTTTACCAATTCCTGTGGAGATGATCTTGCATTCGCACACTATACTACACTGTTGACCTTGTGCATTTGCAAGTAAAACAAAGTACGATTATTCACCTATTTTATTTAGGTATATTATCGCACAACAAGTTTTTGGCGCCGTTGCCGGGGATTGTGCTAAATTTCTTTTTGGAATTATTTTCGTTAGTTTTTTATTATTATTATTTTAATTTATTCTATTTTATTCTGTTCTGTTTTATTTTTATCAACAATCAGATTTATTCCTTCTTTTCGTTTTCTGTTCAGGTGTGCAGAGGAGGAGTTTCTGTCCTTATTGCGATCGAGTGCAGTGCCTTGTGCGATCGAGCGCAAGTCTGCGATCGAGCGTAGAGGAGCTGCGATCGAGCGCAAAAGGTCCAGAGAGTACCCGAGCAGCAGTACTGAAACTGTTGCACTGAAGCGGTTCAACTAATTCATTCAAAGGGAGAAGCACCAATGACAGAAGCTCAATATACTTGTCTAGATGCTATGGAGAGGAAGCTAGATATGCTCATATATGCCATGACTAGTCAAAACATATCACCTAGTCCGCGAGGCAAACCACTCCAGGTATGTGCTATATGTTCTCGTTTTGATCACATTACTAACACTTGCCCTTTGTATTCATATGCAGGTCAAGAGCAAGCAAATTATGAGGGACCGCACAATGCATATACAAATACCTACAATCCTAGATGGAAGCACCACCCCAACCTCTCATGGAGCAACAATCAAAGCAACTTGAACCTTCAAGAGAAACAAGGGAACTGTCATAAAGCAGCCCAACCAGTTCCAGAACCCAAGAAGGATGATCTAGAAAGTCTTGTAAAACAATTGGCCACTCAGCAACAACAACTAATGGCAACATTGATAACTTCACAAGATCAGCAAAGACAAACAATTGCAAAGCATGAGCAAACCATCCAAAGGCTGGAAGTACAACTGGGGCAAATGGCTAAGGAGTTAAGTGGAAGACAGCAAGGAGAACTTCCTGCACAAACACTACCACATCCAAGAGGACATCAGCAACTAAATGCTGTGACAACTCTAACAAATGGTAAGATCATTGAAACTGATGAGCCTACACAAGCATCCACATCCAAGGTAAGTGAGATGGAGAAGGTAAATAGTGAGAAGGTTGAACTCAAAAGATATAATGCATTAAAATTACCCCCAGATAATATAAAATGTTTTAATGTATGCATGACGCAAAGTGTTGTTGAGGAAGCTTTTCAGGTCCATCACGTTGATCCAATAGAACCTGCTCTTAACTATAGTGTCCCAAGATCGGATATTGAGCCCAAATGCAAGGATGTTACTGATGACATCATTGAAACTATGCACCTTCTAAAAGCCTTTCCAAAGCCTCCAAGTAAGTACACTGATCCATTTGAAATTCTTGGGCCTACTAATACTATTCTTCCCCCTTTTATTGTACAGGCACCTAACTTGGAATTCAAGCAGTTACCCGAGCACTTATCTTATGCCTATATGGGAGAGAATAAGACACTTCCTATGCTAGCTGCTACCACTCTCAGTTTTGGGGAAAAATAAAGTTTGGTCCGGCTGAAGACGTTAAACTTAGCGCTCATGGGAGGCACCCCACAGCTTATCCTTTTATTTTTATTATTTTACATATTTATTGTTATTTATTTATTTTTATTACTTCTTGTTTTCCCGTATTACGTTAGTTTTTCTTTTTTAGGGACAATGTGTGCATCCGTTCAAGTTTGGGGGTGTGCTACGAGCCATGTCAGCCATCAGTTCTCCATCTCCCAGGTCAGCTCCTTCCATGCTATTCACACATTGGAGACAATGTGCAATTTAAGTTTTGGGGTATGGGGACCCATTCACACACTCACTATGTCCCACATTTTTTTGTTGTTTTGTTATTATTTTCATAGATAAATGCTTGTTCATTATGTCCAATAAACTTTTTATGATCTAAACAAAATGTTATGATTTGTCTTCATCAGTGAGCATAAAACTTTGAACATATAGGTCAATAAACAAGTTTTGAACCTAGATCACTGCCCTTTTGGCATTTAAGAATTCACAAGTTTAACTTGAACTATCACGAGCACATTAGCACATAGCTGTGTGGGGTATGACATGATATTTGGATTGGTATGTTTCTTTTGCTTGACTGTGAACTAGATGACTTATTAGATTGACATTTTGGCATATAAAAATAGAAAAGATTGATTCGTGCTCAAAAAGAAAAAAAAATGCTCCTAATGATCAATAAAAACAAATCTTCCGCTGAGTAACTGGCCCTCTTACCTCAGTAAGCATTGAGTGTCACGTCAAAAGGTGGAAAATCTTAAGTGATCATTAAAAAGGAATTTTTCGCTGAGTAACTGGCCCTCTTGCCTCAGTAAGCGTTGAGTGTCACGTCAAAAGGTGGAAAATTCTAAATAGTAGCATAAAAATCAGTTAGTTTCGTAGCCTTGTTGACTCGAGCCAGTAAGTCCTTAGGGGTGTCTTTACACCTAATGCCCTAAAAACCATCTGGTTTGGGAGTCATTGGCCAAACACTCGCTACACGAGTAATCAAGAAAGCTTAAGGGAACTAACTTAGCAAAAATCTCGCAAATAAAAGTCTATGCCATATTTGTTGACTCTAATAGGAAGTTTGGTGAATCTTGAGTCATCGAAACACTACCCATTTGAATTTCTTGAAAACTTAATCTTTTATGTGCTAATCACCACACACTGAAGTCAAACTTGTGATATCTTAGAATACCTTGTAAATATGATTTACGTTCAAAACTCTTATTCATTGCAGATATATGTTTACACTTGTTAAGCTTGCTCATGAATGCGCATAATTGTTTTGTGTAAAATCTAGATTTTTTATTGACACTATGAACATTGGATTTATCTATATTTCTGTTTTAGTTTTTAATTTAGTATTGCTAAGGGACTAGCAATATGTAAGTTTGGGGGTGTGATAGATGCTTAAATATACTTATTTAAGTCCCCTTATTTACACTTGTTAGATCCTTTATTACGTTAATTTGGTATCTTTTACTCCATTTGTGTGTTTTACATGTTTTTGTAGGGTCTTGGAGAAAAAGAAGCAGTTTTGGCACTTTAAGGAAGAAATCTAGAAGCCCTGGAGCACTTTCTGGACAAAAGGCGATCGAGCGCACATGCAGTGCGATCGAGCGCACATATGGTCGTGCGCACACTTGTAGGATCGAGCGCACACTGCGATCGAGCGCAAAGACACATACGATCGAGCGCAAATGTACAGGCGTGAATAGTAAACTGCAGAACTCTATTTTGGAAATAACCCTATTTTGGAAATAACTCTATTTTGGAAATAAAGGAGTTTTGTGTTTTAGGAAAGTTTAGAAACTCATGAGTCTATTAGGACTTCTCAAAGACCTATAAATACACTTGTAAACTCACACACAAAAAGACACCTTAGATAGAAAACACTTTTCTCTTTTCTTTTACTTGGAGTGGAGAGCTTGGGAGAGAATTGACGCCTCTTCTCTCGGGTTTATTCTTCTCCCTTATGTTTAGTTTAATTATGTTTACTTCAATTAGTATGTGTAACTAACTCTCTTAGTAGGGCTTGGTTGAAGCCCTAATTATGTATACTCAATAAATTTAGTATTGGCGCCTTGCAATATTTATGTTGTGTTGCTTAAACTTGTTTAATACCTGCTTTTATTTAAATTCCTCATATGTATATGTCTGATCAATATGTGCATGTGGTATGGACTTGTTAGTTAGATCAATTTGGATGACCGAGTCCTGGGTCTAACATTAGTAACAAGGGATATCTTATCCGGATACCCGGGTTAATCAACATGGGAAACCGGGAGTAGATACCATGCCCTAGGTCTCATGTGGTTGTCGATTTCCATAGTACTTATGTTTTCTTAAGGAACAACTCAAGCAAATACCATGCTGAATCCCTTAAGGAAGAAAAGAGTTAGAGTAGATACCATGCCTAACTTGTTGCTTAGGGAAATCAATAGCTTAAGGAGTAGATACCATGCCCTTAGGTTGGCGACCAGTAGGTATACATGGCATGAATAAAGCATTGGCATACTATTATATTGTGGTAGCATAATTAGTGGTGGATATCAAGTCTCTACGCCTTTATCCTTAGTATTTTATCTTTATCAAAATCAACTCTTTTATTATTTCTATCTTTTTATATTGCGAATATAATTCTAAATTGAACTTTACCAATCCCTGTGGAGATGATCTTGCATTCGCACACTATACTACACTGTTGACCTTGTGCACTTGCAAGTAAAACAAAGTACGATTATTCACCTATTTTATTTAGGTATATTATCGCACAACATCTATGTTCAAAACTTAATTATTGGCCCATATGTTCGAGGTGTTAAGCTCACTTATGAAGTCAAATCATATTCTTTGTTTAGATCACCAAAAAATTTTTTAGAACAGAACGAACATGCATTTATCTATGAGAATAACAACGTAACAAAACAACAAAAATATGGGACATAGTGAGTGTGTGAATGTGTCCCCATATCCCCAAACTTAAATCGCACATTGTCCCCAATGTGTGAATAGCATGGAAAGAGCTGACCTGGGAGATAGAGAACTGATGGCTGGCATGGCTCATAGCACGCCTCCAAACTTCAACTGCATGCACTCATACTGACCTTGAAAAAGAAAAAGAAAAACAAAGTTAAAATGGAAAACAAGTAATAAGAAACAGCTATAGAAAAATAAACTATGAAATACTAATAATAAAATAAAATAAACTCGTAAAAATGATATGCTTTGGGGTGCCTCCCATAAGTGCTAAGTTTAACGTCTTCAGCCAGACGTGGTATCCTCTCATTGCTGATCATCAGGTGGTGCAGTCGAAGAGGTACCAGGTGCCAGAGGTAGGCGATCAAGAATAGCCTGCAGCATAGCCTCCTGTCATGCAAACCGCGCCTCCAAACTATCCCTGCGCTGATACACGAGTGTGGTAATGACAGAGACCTCACCTCGAAAGGAGGACAGCTCAGCTAGAAAGTGCTGGGACTCGGTGGGTCCCATGTCCGAATGGTCCTCCTCTCGCACTGGGCTAATGACAGGGGTCTCAGTCTCCATATGATCCTCTTTAACTCTTTCAGCTGCTGGAGCAGGTGCTGGGAGTCCTCGAGGCATGTGTGAGAGGCTATGTGTCCACTGAGCCTTCCCGAAGAAGGGATGCTCTCACATTGGTCCATCGCTGGTGGTCCCCTTAATCCCTTTCTTCTTGAGTATGTAGGAGAGTAGGAATGGGAAAGGGAGGTCCCATGCATTGGCCGTGGTGGTCTGCCAGCCATGGATGTAATCCCAGAATTTGTGCAGCTGGCTTTATATAATCGCCGGAATAGAGTACTAGTGACCTCTGTGGAAGGCATATAGGGTATGTAAAAACTAGTCTCTCCGCTGTGTCTTGTGCCCCAATGGACACACATTGTGCTGAAGGATCGTGTCGACAAGCCAAAGTCGTTGAGGTAACTTTGACCGGTTTGCTACATTGTTGTGTCTGTCAGCGTACTGTCTAGCACACATATCTGTAATAATCTCAGCCAGGGCAAAGGGCTTCGGTTGTTCCTCGATATTGGTGTCCTCTAGAGGGAACTCGTTAGTGCAATGAAGAGCAGTGGCTATATTGGCACTAATCACCTCGACGGGTGTGCCCTGGACTGAAGAAGTCAGTACTCCCAGTCTACTACAGTCAAAGGATAGGCTCGTATAGAACTGGACTACGAGCTGGGAGTAAGCAGTCGAGCAAACCAGCTTGAAAAATCTCTTCAACCCTCGATGTCTAAATTCTTGGATGGCCCATTGAGTGGCGTCCATGTGCTTGAATACGTCATCGATGGCGAAGGCGATCTCGAATAAGAGGTCTCGTTGCTCGATGCTGGGCTGGGATGACAAGGCACGACTGCTGGATGCACCGGAGGTGGAAATAGATGGTTTGGACATGCTGTTGTTTGCCTCTACCTAATTTACGATTGATCTCAAAATAGGTGCACTCGATCGCACTAGACTATGCGCTCGATCGTAACAGCCGTGCACTCGATCGCACACGGTCAGGCGTTTCCTCGAACAGGTGGTGTGCACCAAAAAACCAAGCTCTGGTCTTGAGGATTTGAATTCATTCCTAACCTTCTGCAAGCAGAAAATAATATCCCATCACACACATGATAATTTGTACTTACTGAAAGTGTAAATAAAAAATAAAAAATGTGTGTGTGTGAACGAAATGGGTACCTCGTGTATGGAAGGAATGTGTAATAGGGAGGGGGTATATGGCGGTGATGGTTGGTGACGGTGGTGATGGTGGATGACAGTGGTGATGGGGAGAGGTGATGATGGTGATGGTGGATGACCGTGGTGAATGGGAGTGGTGAGTGTGAGAGTGGTGGCAGAGTGCGAGTGAGTGAGCTGAGTGAACAGTTGAAGAGAGTGAGTGCGAGTGAACAGTGAAAAGAGTGAGTGAATTTTGAGTGAAAATTTTCAGACTTATAACTAAACCTTCTGCCACGAGTGCCCTCGATGGCACGTGGGGTGCGCTCGATCACATTGACTGGTGCACTCAATCGCACTTTTGCGCTCGATCGCATGGAATGGTGCGATCGATCGCAAGCAGTGCACATGGGCAAAAATAAAAACTTACCTTAGCTGAAAAGAATGACAAGTTTGGAATGATACAACCTTACTATGTGTTAGTGGCCTCAGTACCACTAACCTCAGTAGAGACACTTGAGCTACATGATCGAAAAATGTGAAATACCTCAAGGGCTCTCTTGACATAGTGCTACTCCAGTTGAAGGGGGCACTTAGAGCCCACATCAGGTGGTTCAAGTGCCCTTGATAGTTGCTTCATCGCCACTTTTGATTCCTGGTCAATAAAGTAAGGAAAAGTAGATTTAATTTTTGCAGGAGGGTCAATTTGAAGAACATGCTTACTTGAAGGCTGTGGCATGTTTTTGAAGAGATGTGCAGCTGTATTGACATCTTTAATCACATTGTCCTCCTCGGGCCTAATATCCACTCTTGTGTCCTCATGGTTGGGGATGGTTTACAATGTAGTGGTGTGATGGACCTGAGAAGCTTTCTCAACAACACTTTGCATGAAGCTCACATTAGAATATTCATTATCATTATTGGTTGATTTTAATGTATTAAATATTTGAAATTTTATCTCCTCATCGTTTACCCTCATTGTGACAATGCCCTTTTTACACTAATATTAGTGTCAGCAGTTATCATAAAGGGGCGTCCTCGGATGATGGGGAGAGGCAATGGCAGAGTACATTCTTCCATATCTAATACTATAAAATCAGTAGGTATAATGAATTTTCCTACTCTTACCAACACGTCCTCAAGGATACCTCTCGGTCGTTTGATGCTTTGGTCAGCTAATTGCAAAGTGACGGAGGTTGGTTGAAGCTCCCCCAAACCTAGTGTCTCGTATACACTGTATGGCAGTAGGTTGACACTTGCTCCTAGATCCAATAGTGCATGCTCGAACAGCTGGTCACCTAGCCTATGAGGAATAGTAAAACTACCCGGATCTTTCAGTTTAGGTGGTAATTTTCTTAAAAGCACAACACTTACCTCTTCGGTTAAGGCAACCATCTCATGTTCCTGAAACTTCCTTTTGTTAGTGCAATAATCTTTCAGAAATTTAGCATATGCAGGAATTTGTTTAATGGCATCTAACAGAGGAATATTAATCTCTACTTTTTTCAATGTTTCAAAAATGTCAACCAATTTGGTCTCTTTCTTAGGTTTCACCAACCTTTGAGGAAATCGTGGGGGTGTATTTACCTTTTCCATCTCACTTACCTTAGAGGTGGATGCTTTGTCAGGTTCGTCGGATCCTACCACCTTACCATTTCTCAAGGTTGTCACAGCATTTAGTTGTTGATGCCCCCCAGGGTTGGGTAGTTTTGAGCTGGGAGCTCTCCTTGCTTTCTGCCACTGAGCTCTTTAGCCAGTTGTCCCATTTGTACCTCTAGTCTTTGAATTGCTTACTCATGTTTTGCAGTGGTTTGTCTTTGCTGAGTCATGAACTGTTCTTGTGACGTCATCAATTGCTGCTGCTGAGTGGCTAGTTGTCTCACAAGACTTTCGAGGTCGTTCTTCTTTGGTTCGGAAATAGTTTAGGCTGCTGGTTGGAAGTTTCTGTGCTGCCTTTAACTGTTCTGATTGTTGCTCCACGAGAAATTTGGGTGGTTTCGCTATCCAGGGTTGTAAGTGTTAGCATATGGGTTGTTCTTCGGTGGATAGTTGTTAGGCCCCACGTAATTGGCTTATTCTGGATTTGTAGATGAATACAACGGACAAGTGTCAGTATTATGATCATATTGGGAACATATTGCACATACCTGGAGTGGGGTAGATGGTAGGCTGGATGATGCATTTCTAGTAGCCATGGCTTTTACCAATAAGTCTAGTTTTCTTTCCATCGCTGCCATTTGAGGGGAAGATCCTCCATTTGCATTTAATTTGCATTTACCTCATACACACCTTTACTTTTGGTTACATGTCTGCCTCGAGAGGAGAACTGCTTAGTGTGTTCACTGAGGGTTTCGAAGAGCTCCATCGCTTCTTCGCTGCTTTTCTCCATCAACACTCCTCTACAACCTGAATCAACAATACTTTTGTCAGTGTCATTCAAACCTTCATAAAAGGCTTGTACCAATTCATCTTGAGGCAGGTTGTGGTGTGGGCATTTGAGTAGCAGCTCATTGAAGTGTCCCCATGCTTCAAAAAAGAGGTCCCCATCCTTTTGTTGGAAGGACTGGATTTCCTTCCTCATTTGCCTCGTCTTTTGGGCTGGGAAAAAATTCCTCAGGAACTTGCTTGCCAACTCCTCCCAAGTGTGGATGGAAACTGCAGGCAAAAAATTATACCATAGTTTAGCATTATCTTTTAAGGAAAAAATGAACAGAATTAACCTTATTCCTTCTTGGTCTAGGCCTTGTATGTGCTGGAACTTGCAAAGATCGAAAAATTCTCGGAGGTGCAAGTGTGGATCTTCATTAAGAGTACCCCTAAAGTGAGTTAAAGCATTCAATATTTGCGAAGATATATAATAGTTTCCTGTCACCTCAGGTTGATATGCAATGCATGATGGTTGATCAATGTTCAGTGGGATGAAGGAGTGCTTCATCGGTACTCGTGCAGGTGGTTGCTGGTTTTTGAGCTGTTCCGCCATTGGTGTTTCATTCTAGACTTCTTCTTTGTTCTCCTTGAAGTTATCCCTGAGCCTTTGTCGGATGGTCCTCTCAAGTTCGGGATCGAGGGGAAAGACTGTTGGATTTCAGGATCGAAGTCCGTGCATAAATCAGCAAAAACAGTTTCAGTGCAGCAACTTAACTCTACTGCTCGGGTAACTCTCTGTCCTATTTGCGCTCGATCGCACAGAAGGCTGCGATCGATCGCAAGTATCACAGAAAGTGTGATTTAGGGTTTGATGTACTTGACACAAAAAGAAATCGATTAGCATTTGATGAAAAGTAAAAATAAAGGTGGTAAACAGAAAATAAAATAATAACAATGATTAAACTAGCGAAAGTAATCCTAAAATAAAATTTAGCACAATCCCCGGCAATGGCGCCAAAAACTTGTTGGACGAAAATATACCTAAATTAATAAGTAGATAATCGTACTAGTTTTACTTGCAAGTGCACAAGGTCAACAATGTAGTATAGTGAGCGAAAGCAAGATCATCTCCACAGGGATTGGTAAAGTTCGGTTTTAGAATTAGTTTCTTCAAAGTAAAAAGAAATGAATAACTGTTGAATGTGATTTGATAATAATAAAGACATAGGGCTTTGATATCTACCACTAGTCATACTTTCCCAATTTTATAATGTATCAGTGCACTAGCCTTATCATGTATACCTAATGGTCGCCAACCTAAGGGCATGGTATCTACTCCTTAAGCTATTGATTTCCCTAAGCAATGAGTTAGGCATGGTATCTACTCTAACTCTTTTCTTTCTTAAGGGATTCAGCATGGTATCTGCATGAGTTGTTCCTTAAGAAAGCATAGGGGCTGTGGAAATCGACAACCACATGAGACCCTAGGGCATGGTATCTACTCCCGGTTTCCCATGTTGATTAATCTAAGAATCTGGGGTGGATATCTTTTGTTACTAATATTAGACCCAGGACTCGGTCATCCAAATTGATCTAACTAACCTATCCATACCACATGCATACGTTGGCCATACACATACATATGAGGAATTTAAACAAGCACAGGCATTAATCAAGTTAAGTAACATAATAAAGGCTATTGGCAAAGATTTTATCAATGAATAAATATATGAGAAAGCATAACTAGGGCTTCAATCGAGCCCTATAAGAAAGTTAGTTACACATGCTGTCTAAAATAAACATCATATATAAACTAAGCATAAAATATAAAACCCAGAGAATACTAGGGAGACGGGTTGTCAATCCTCTCCAAAGCCTAGAACTCCAAGCTAAGCAAAAGATAAAAGAAGTGTTCTCTAAGAGGTGATTTCTTGTGTGTGCTTTACAGGTGTATTTATAGGGCTTGAGGAGTCTTAGAAGGCTCATGAGTTCCTAAACTTTCCTAAAATACAAAACTCTCTTATTTCCAAAATAGGGTTTTGTAGTTTACTGTTCACACTCATACATGTGCGCTCGATAGCATGCGTCTTGCACTCGATCGAAGTGCTGCGCTCGATCCTTCATGTGTGCGCACGATCACAATGTGCGCTCGATCGCAATGCATGGTGTGATCGATCATAGTTTGTCCAGAAGCTACTCCAGGAATTCCACGCTTCTTTCTTTAAGTGCCAAAACTGCTTCTTTTTCTCCAAGACCTATAAACACATGTGAAACACACAAATGAAGTAAAATGAACTAAATTAACATAACTAAGGACCTAACAAGGGTAAATAAGGGGGCTTAAATATGAATATTTAAGCACCTATCATTTATCAATTTGAATCAAAACATTCTCTACCACACCTCGGCATACTTTGACTGATCGGTCAGCCAATTGCAATACCATGTCGGTCAGTTTGATTTCTCCTAACCCCAGTAGTAAGTAAATGGAAAATGGCATCAGGTTTATACTAGCTCCTAGATCTAGTAAGGCTTGTCCAACCTCATGATTTCCAATGCTACAAGCAATGGTAAGATAGCCCAGATCTTTGTATTTTGGAGGAATTCTTTTCTCAATTGACACACTAACTTGCTCAGTTAGGAATGTTGTTTTCTTGACATGGTGTTTCCTCTTAATTGTGCATAAATCCTTGAGAACTTTTGCATAGGTAGAGACTTGTTTAATTACATGCAAAAGAGGAAGATTAAGTTTCACTTGCCTTAAGTTCTCAAGGACTTCATTATTTATTTCTAGATTTTTCTTGTTGGACTTTAAAGCTTGAGGGAATGGGGCCTTAACAAGACTTTTAGTCACTTCAGGGTCTTTAGGCAACTCGACTTCATTACTAGTTTGACCTTTTCTCACATCCTCGGGTTTATTCATTGGTGGGATGTGTAGTGACTTACCACTTCGGGTCATAATAGCATTTACATCTGTCACATTTTCTTGTGCCATATGTTGACTGTGAGGTATGGATTAAGCTTGGGAAGGAAACTTACCTCGCTCAGTCACACTCAAGGAGCCTATTAATTTAGACACTTGGCTCCTTATTTTTTTGTTTTCCTCAACCATTTGTGTAATTAAAGCTTCACACCTTTGGTTTGTCTTACCTTATGCTTCTATAAAAGCATGCAAGGTGTCTTCTAAAAAGTTCCTAGAGGATGAGGGTGCATGATAAGGTGCTAGATATGTTCTAGGGGGTTGTGCTTATTACTGATTTTCAGATTTCCAACTGAAGTTGGGATGATTTTGCCACCTCGGATTGTAAGTGTTAGAGAAGAGTGCTGGAGGCTTCTTATATATGCCTAAGGCATTACATTGTTCCTTGTACAGCCCTCTCATGTCAATAAATGTGGGGCAATCTTGGGCGGGATGATCAACCCCACCACACACAAAACGTGGTTCTAAAGATTCAGCTTGATTAACCATGTGCGTTGGTTTTTTAGTTTTTAATGCCTCTAACTCTCTATTAAACATCTCGACCTTGGCCTTAAGGTTATCCTCTTCCCAAAGATGGTAGATGTTGTGCGATAATATACCTAAATAAAATAGGTGAATAATCGTACTTTGTTTTACTTGCAAGTGCACAAGGTCAACAGTGTAGTATAGTGTGTGAATGCAAGATCATCTCCACAGGGATTGGTAAAGTTCAATTCAGAATTATATTCGCAATATAAAAAGATAGAAATAATAAAAGAGTTGATTTTGATAAAGATAAAATACTAAGGATAAAAGCGTAGGGACTTGATATCCACCACTAATTATGCTACCACAATATAATAGTATGCCAATGCTTTATTCATGCCATGTATACCTACTGGTCGCCAACCTAAGGGCATGGTATCTACTCCTTAAGCTATTGATTTCCCTAAGCAACAAGTTAGGCATGGTATCTACTCTAACTCTTTTCTTCCTTAAGGGATTCAGCATGGTATCTGCTTGAGTTGTTCCTTAAGAAAACATAAGTACTATGGAAATCGACAACCACATGAGACCTAGGGTATGGTATCTACTCCCGGTTTCCCATGTTGATTAACCCGGGTATCCGGATAAGATATCCCTTGTTACTAATGTTAGACCCAGGACTCGGTCATCCAAATTGATTTAACTAACAAGTCCATACCACATGCACATATTGATCAGACATATACATATGAGGAATTTAAATAAAAGCAGGTATTAATCAAGTTTAAGCAACACAACATAAATATTGCAAGGCGCCAATACTAAATTTATTGAGTATACATAATTAGGGCTTCAACCAAGCCCTACTAAGAGAGTTAGTTACACATACTAACTGAAGTAAACATAATTAAACTAAATATAAGGGAGAAGAATAAACCCGAGAGAAGAGGCGTCAATTCTCTCCCAAGCTCTCCACTCCAAGTAAAAGAAAAGAGAAAAGTGTTTTCTATCTAAGGTGTCTTTTTGTGTGTGAGTTTACAAGTGTATTTATAGGTCTTTGAGAAGTCCTAATAGACTCATGAGTTTCTAAACTTTCCTAAAACACAAAACTTCTTTATTTCCAAAATAGAGTTATTTCCAAAATAGGGTTATTTCCAAAATAGAGTTCTGCAGTTTACTATTCACGCCTGTACATTTGCGCTCGATCGCAGTGTGCGCTCAATCCTACAAGTGTGCGCACGACCGTATGTGCGCTCGATCGCACTGCATGTGCGCTCGATCGCCTTTTGTCCAGAAAGTGCTCCAGGGCTTCTAGATTTCTTCCTTAAAGTGCCAAAACTGCTTCTTTTTCTCCAAGACCCTACAAAAACATGTAAAACACACAAATGGAGTAAAAGATACCAAATTAACGTAATAAAGGATCTAACAAGTGTAAATAAGGGGACTTAAATATGTATATTTAAGCGTCTATCACACCCCCAAACTTACATATTGCTAGTCCCTTAGCAATACTAAATTAAAAACTAAAACAGAAATATAGATAAATCCAATGTTCATAGTGTCAATAAAAAATCTAGATTTTACACAAAACAATGATGCGCATTCATGAGCAAGCTTAACAAGTGTAAACATATATCTGCAATGAATAAGAGTTTTGAACGTAAATCATATTCACTAGGTATTCTAAGATATCACAAGTTTGACTTCGGTGTGTGGTGATTAGCACATAAAAGATTAAGTTTCCAAGAAATTCAAATGGGTAGTGTTTCGATGACTCAAGATTCACCAAACTTCCTATTAGAGTCAACAAATATGGCATAGACTTTTATTTGCGAGATTTTTGCTAAGTTAGTTCCCTTAAGCTTTCTTGATGACTCGTGTAACGAGTGTTTGGCCAATGACTCCCAAACCAAATGGTTTTTAGGGCATTAGGTGTAAAGACACCCCTAAGGACTTACTGGCTCGAGTCAACAAGGCTACGAAACTAACTGATTTTTATGCTACTATTTAGAATTTTCCACCTTTTGACGTGACACTCAATGCTTACTGAGGCAAGAGGGCCAGTTACTCAGCGAAAAATTCCTTTTTAATGATCACTTAAGATTTTCCACCTTTTGACGTGACACTCAATGCTTACTAAGGTAAGAGGGCCAGTTACTCAGCGTAAGATTTGTTTTTATTGATCATTAGGAGCATTTTTTTTCTTTTTGAGCACGAATCAATCTTTTCTATTTTTATATGCTAAAATGTCAATCTAATAAGTCATCTAGTTCACAGTCAAGCAAAAGAAACATACCAATCCAAATATCATGTCATACCCCACACAGCTATGTGCTAATGTGCTCGTGATAGTTCAAGTTAAACTTGTGAATTCTTAAATGCCAAAAGGGCAGTGATCTAGGTTCAAAACTTGTTTATTGACCTATATGTTCAAAGTGTTACGCTCACTGATGAAGACAAATCATAACATTTTGTTTAGATCATAAAAAGTTTATTGGACATAATGAACAAGCATTTATCTATGAAAATAATAACAAAACAACAAAAAAATGTGGGACATAATGAGTGTGTGAATGGGTCCCCATACCCCCAAACTTAAATTGCACATTGTCCCCAATGTGTGAATAGCATGGAAGGAGCTGACCTGGGAGATGGAGAACTGATGGCTGATATGGCTCGTAGCACACCCCCAAACTTGAACGGATGCACACATTGTCCCTAAAAAAGAAAAACTAACGTAATACGGGAAAACAAGAAGTAATAAAAATAAATAAATAACAATAAATACGTAAAATAATAAAAATAAAAGGATAAGCTGTGGGGTGCCTCCCATGAGCGCTAAGTTTAACGTCTTCAGCCGGACCAAACTTTATTTTTCCCCAAAACTGAGAGTGGTAGCAGCTAGCATAGGAAGTGTCTTATTCTCTCCCATATAGGCATAAGATAAGTGCTCGGGTAACTGCTTGAATTCCAAGTTAGGTGCCTGTACAATAAAAGGGGGAAGAATAGTATTAGTAGGCCCAAGAATTTCAAATGGATCAGTGTACTTACTTGGAGGCTTTGGAAAGGCTTTTAGAAGGTGCATAGTTTCAATGATGTCATCAGTAACATCCTTGCATAATATCCGATCTTGGGACACTATAGTTAAGAGCAGGTTCTATTGGATCAACGTGATGGACCTGAAAAGCTTCCTCAGCAACACTTTGCGTCATGCATACATTAAAACATTTTATATTATCTGGGGGTAATTTTAATGCATTATATCTTTTGAGTTCAACCTTCTCACTATTTACCTTCTCCATCTCACTTACCTTGGATGTGGATGCTTGTGTAGGCTCATCAGTTTCAATGATCTTACCATTTGTTAGAGTTGTCACGGCATTTAGTTGCTGATGTCCTCTTGGATGTGGTAGTGTTTGTGCAGGAAGTTCTCCTTGCTGTCTTCCACTTAACTCCTTAGCCATTTGCCCCATTTGTACTTCCAGCCTTTGGATGGTTTGCTTATGCTTTGCAATTGTTTGTCTTTGCTGATCTTGTGAAGTTATCAATGTTGCCATTAGTTGTTGTTGCTGAGTGGCCAATTGTTTTACAAGACTTTCTAGATCATCCTTCTTGGGTTCTGGAACTGGTTGGGCTGCTTTATGACAGTTCCCTTGTTTCCCTTGAAGGTTCAAGTTGCTTTGATTGTTGCTCCATGAGAGGTTGGGGTGGTGCTTCCATCTAGGATTGTAGGTATTTGTATATGCATTGTGCGGTCCCTCATAATTTGCTTGCTCTTGACCTGCATATGAATACAAAGGGCAAGTGTTAGTAATGTGATCAAAACGAGAACATATAGCACATACCTGGAGTGGTTTGCCTCGCGGACTAGGTGATATGTTTTGACTAGTCATGGCATATATGAGCATATCTAGCTTCCTCTCCATAGCATCTAGACAAGTATATTGAGCTTCTGTCATTGGTGCTTCTCCCTTTGAATGAATTAGTTGAACCGCTTCAGTGCAACAGTTTCAGTACTGCTGCTCGGGTACTCTCTGGACCTTTTGCGCTCGATCGCAGCTCCTCTACGCTCGATTGCAGACTTGCGCTCGATCGCACAAGGCACTGCGCTTGATCGCAATGAGGACAGAAACTCCTCCTCTGCACACCTGAACAGAAAACGAAAAGAAGGAATAAATCTGATTGTTGATAAAAATAAAACAGAACAGAATAAAATAGAATAAATTAAAATAATAATAATAAAAAACTAACGAAAATAATTCCAAAAAGAAATTTAGCACAATCCCCGGCAACGGCGCCAAAAACTTGTTGTGCGATAATATACCTAAATAAAATAGGTGAATAATCGTACTTTGTTTTACTTGCAAATGCACAAGGTCAACAGTGTAGTATAGTGTGCGAATGCAAGATCATCTCCACAGGAATTGGTAAAGTTCAATTTAGAATTATATTCGCAATATAAAAAGATAGAAATAATAAAAGAGTTGATTTTGATAAAGATAAAATACTAAGGATAAAGGCGTAGGGACTTGATATCCACCACTAATTATGCTACCACAATATAATAGTATGCCAATGCTTTATTCATGCCATGTATACCTACTGGTCGCCAACCTAAGGGCATGGTATCTACTCCTTAAGCTATTGATTTCCCTAAGCAACAAGTTAGGCATGGTATCTACTCTAACTCTTTTCTTCCTTAAGGGATTCAGCATGGTATCTGCTTGAGTTGTTCCTTAAGAAAACATAAGTACTATAGAAATCGACAATCACATGAGACCTAGGGCATGGTATCTACTCCCGGTTTCCCATGTTGATTAACCCAGGTATCCGGATAAGATATCCCTTGTTACTAATGTTAGACCCAGGACTCGGTCATCCAAATTGATCTAACTAACAAGTCCATACCACATGCACATATTGATCAGACATATACATATGAGGAATTTAAATAAAAGCAGGTATTAATCAAGTTTAAGCAACACAACATAAATATTGCAAGGCGCCAATACTAAATTTATTGAGTATACATAATTAGGGCTTCAACCAAGCCCTACTAAGAGAGTTAGTTACACATACTAACTGAAGTAAACATAATTAAACTAAACATAAGGGAGAAGAATAAACCCGAGAGAAGAGGCGTCAATTCTCTCCCAAGCTCTCCACTCCAAGTAAAAGAAAAGAGAAAAGTGTTTTCTATCTAAGGTGTCTTTTTGTGTGTGAGTTTACAAGTGTATTTATAGGTCTTTGAGAAGTCCTAATAGACTCATGAGTTTCTAAACTTTCCTAAAACACAAAACTCCTTTATTTCCAAAATAGAGTTCTGCAGTTTACTATTCACGCCTGTACATTTGCGCTCGATCGCATGTGTCCTTGCGCTCGATCGCAGTGTGCGCTCGATCCTACAAGTGTGCGCACGACCGTATGTGCGCTCGATCGCCCTTTGTCCAGAAAGTGCTCCAGGGCTTCTAGATTTCTTCCTTAAAGTGCCAAAACTGCTTCTTTTTCTCCAAGACCCTACAAAAACATGTAAAACACATAAATGGAGTAAAAGATACCAAATTAACGTAATAAAGGATCTAACAAGTGTAAATAAGGGGACTTAAATATGTATATTTAAGCGTCTATTAGTAGATTCCTCCACCACTAGGGTTTTCGATAGATCGTGACCTATTTGTGCTTTCAGTAGCACTAGGTCCAGTCCATGTGTGAGCTTTTTCAGCAAGCTCATTGAGGTACTCAATAGCCTCATCAGGGTATTTTCGCAGAAACTCACCATTACACATCATCTCTACAAATTGGCGTTCTCTATAGGTAAGACCTTCATAGAAATAGCTCACTAAACGCCAATTTTCGTAACCATGATGTGGACACATACTTAACAGCTCTTTAAATTTCTCCCAAGACTGATACAAAGTCTTGTTTTCCTTTTGCGCAAAAGTGGAGATTTTTCTTTTTAATGCATTAGTCTTATGTTGAGAGAAGTATTTATTAAAAAAGACTTGGGTCATCTCATTCCATGACCCAATTAATTGTGGTCTCAGCGAGTATAACCAACTCTTAGCTTTATCCTTCAAGGAGAAAGGAAAAAACTTGAGTCTCACGATATCATCAGTTGCATCTTGACTATGAAAAGTTGCAACTACTTCCTCAAATTCTCTAATGTGCACATAGGGGTTTTTGTTGTCCAAGCCATGAAAAGTAGGGAGTAATTGTATCATCTCTGTTTTAAAATCTTGATGGCAAGTGTTGGCTGGAAACAAAATGCATGATGGTGTAGCTATCCGGCTAGGATGTAGGTAATCTCTAAGTGTCCTAGCAACATTTTCATTAGGGTTTTCAGCCATGTTAACACAGTTTCCTAAATTTTCTGTTGGGTGTACACTAGGATTTGATCTAGGCGAGGTCTCACTAACGGACGTGGAAGGGAAGGGTATTTCTAGTTCGGGTCCTTTAATGAATCTCCCTCGCGAATCTCTCGGTCTAAGCATACACCAACTGAATTTCTACGAGTGATAAATAAAAATAGAACAAAAACAAAAATTAAAAATTTAAAGAAGGGAACGATATTACTGTTTGGTTTAGGGTTGACAATCTTCTTATAAGTAAGTGCGTTTCCCCGGCAACGGCGCCAAAATTGGATTACGTCTAAAGACTAACGCGGTAGTTGTAGCATAGCTTTGGGGTGTCGATTCCACAGGGAAACAATGTTAACTATAAGAGAAGATGTAAATATAAACACGAACAATAAGATCGAGTGAGAATATATGATAATGAAGTAATTGAGAGTAAAATATGTAATAAGTTGTGATTAATAATAATAGAGTAACAATAAGGTTCCAGGAGTCCTCCCTAGGCTCGTTGCCTTTATTCCAATCTTAATTCAGTTGTCTTTATCTCGATTGCAAGTTTCACATCCCAAACAAGCAATCGGTGGATACTCAATTAAAGCTCATATACAAACCCTAATGTAATTGATATGACTTACTCTTCTTTATTTGTTAAACACATATGGCCTAAACTATAGAGTTATCAAGAAACGACAATGTATCTTTAACAACAAAATTGCAGTAATGGACAACCATAGAGAATAAGTCTACTGGACTCAATCATATCCAAACAACCTTGACATGAAAAAAACATGACTAAACTTATATCAAAGAGAAAGATACAATCACTGGATTAAAAGGAAATCTTCTAATTAGCTTAAAGAATAAGTCATAACAATATTTGACAATAAATCCCAATTACAACTGAACTAATAAAGGAATTAAAGAACAACAAAACCTAGGGATTCATCCCTTCGCCTTGCTTGGAGATTAGTCTGCCATAGAACTCATGGCTGAACACTTTGATGGAGAAGAATGAGGCTGCTTCTTGGAGTTTCCAGATCTTGATTCCTCCCTTTTCTTCAACTCTAAGTGCCCTATTTATAGCACAAGGGTTCAAAGATATTTTTGGGCTCAAAATAGACACTTAGAGGTTTTAATTAGGTCAGGAGACCGTGTGCGCGCCTAGGCGCAGCCTTACCAGCGCCTAGACACTGCCTTTATCTGAGATTGGTGGTGTTCTGGAAGGTGCAACGCTCACTTTTGCACGCCTAAGCGCTCACTCATGGCAGAAAGGTGGAGTTTCTAGAAGGCACGATGCTCACTTTTGCACACCTAGGTGCTCACTCATGGCAGAAAGGTGGAGTCTCTGGACGGTGTGGCGCTCACTCTTGCACGTCTAGGCGCCCACTCTTGCACGCATAGCTTGAGGTCTTGATGAACACTTGGCCTTCCGAACATGTGGACTTTTCTTATGGCCATGTCGCACAACGAGCCTTCTGAAACTACTCCGTTCACTCCGACATACATAAACTTTTGGTGCTTCAAGCAATGATAACTTTTCTTCCTCTTTTGAGCTTAAAGTACCTGAAAATGCACTGAAATAGATCAATGATCCAAGAATGATACTTTAGAGTTGTTAACGTATAAAAGTGCAATTAAAACCTAGATCAACCCTAAAATGCTAACAATTAAGTACTGTTAAGATGCATTTTATAACTCTTATCATCGGGACAGAGGTAGAGGAGAAAGACATGGGAGATGTTTTTACTACCATAAGGAGGGTCATGTTAAGAAAGATTGCAAGGAGAAGATGAGGGATGAGGAAAGAAGCCATACTAAGAATGGAGAGGCTTCAGTTACCAAAACATAACAGTAAGATGGTGATGTTCTTGTTGTGTGCTCAGATGTGAGCAAGGGGCAAGAAGGCAGCAAGAAATGGATCTTGGATTCCGGGTGCACTCATCACATGTGCCCTCACCAGAGTTGGTTCAAGAATTTCAAGGAAACCAATGATGAAAGGATTTTCTTGGGGAATGATATTTCTTACCAAGTGAGGGGCACGGGAGACATCCAGGTGAGGATGTTTGATAGAATGACAAGACTACTGAAAGATGTGAGATATCTCCTAGATTTGAGGAAGAATTTGATCTCATTAGAGCAGTTGGATTCCATGGAGTACACATGCAAGATAGAAGGAGGAAAGATCAAGGTAGCCAAGGGATATTTTGTAGTGATCAAAGCAGCAATGAAGGATGGTCTCTATGAGATGATCGGAGATATAGAGATCAAGGATCAAGCAGCAAGCTTGATGGCTGAGATGGATGAGGCAGCCCTTTGGCACACTCGCTTGGGACGTATGAGCGAAGAAGGCCTGTAAGTTCTCAGCAAGGATGGCCTACTTAATGGAAACAAAGTAGAGGAACTTGATTTCTGCGAATGTTGTGTTCTTGAGAAGCAGCACCGGGTCAGCTTCAACACCGAAATGCATAAGTCTAAGGACATTCTTGACTACATTCATGCAGACCTTTGGGGACCAGCAAGGACACCAACACAGGGAGGTAATATTTACTTTCTGTCTTTAATTGATGATTATTCAAGAAAGGTTTGAGTTTATTTGTTTAGAAATAAATCAAATGCCTTAAATAAATTAGTGGTGTGGAAAAAGCTGGTGGAGACTCAAATGGGTAGGTTAGTTAAAGGGATAAGAATAGATAATGGCTTAGAAATTTTTAACCAAGAACTTGATCAATTCTGTAGGTTAAATGGCATTCTAAGACATAGAACGGTTGTGAAAACTTGTCAGCAAATTGGAGTTGCTGAAAGGACGAATAAGACCCTTATGGAAAAGGTTAGGTGCATGTTAGATGGATATGGATTACCCAAATGTTTTTGGGGGGAAGCGGTGTCTACTGCTGCATATTTGGTTAATAGATCACCCTCTAGGATTGTGTACCATAAGACTCTCAAGGAGATATGGAGTGGAAAACCTCCTGAGTTGGACAACCTTAGGACTTTTGGGTCTACATTTGCATATCAAAAGGATGATAGACTTAGCCCAGGATCTAAAAAATATGTGTTTCTAGGATATAGGGAAGGGGCTAAGGGGTATAGGTTTTGGTCCTTAGAGAAAGAAGGATTGAGACTCATAATAAATAGAGATATCATTTTTAATGAATTGTTATTTCCCTATTTGGAGAAAACTAACCCTGCATGGGCTAGTGAGCAAACCAGTTCAGTATTTGTAGAGCATAGCATTAAGGAAGATTCAGTTCAGGTAGAGCAAGGAAGGCAAGAGGGTTCGGACCAGGTAGAGCCCATTGATGAGTGCCAAGTTCAGGACACTTATGAGGAGGCTGAACTAGAAGGGGATGATGCAGCAAGTCAGAAGGACTATCAGCACACAAGAGACCAGGAAAGAAGGCTGGTTGGACCACCTTCAAGATATGGGTTTGGGGATATTGCGGATGCAGAAGCTCCTTGGACAGAAGGAGAGATGAGTGAACAAAAGACTTACATTGATGCCATGGGATGTAAGGATTCGCCAAGATGGAAGCTAGCTATGGAGGAAGAAATGGATTCTTTGAACAACTTCTGGGAATTGGTGCACATTCCGGGAAAATACAGAGTTGTGGATTGTAAGTGGACTTACAAGATCAAAGAAGGGTACCCTCCAGGAGATAATGTCCAGAACAAGGCTAGGCTGGTGGCGAATGGGTTCACAAGAAGAAAAGACATAGATTTCACAGAAACTTCCTCACCTGGACACAAGCTGGAGAAAATGGTGAGCATCCTCATCTATGTCGTTGATGTGCTGTTGGTTCGGGACAGCAGGAAGAGGATGGAAAGGTTTATATCTCAACTCAGTGAGGAGTTCAAGAGGAATGATCTCAGCCTTACACAAAAGACCCTTGGGATGTGTATAATCCAAGAATAGGAGAGAAACTGGTTAAGGGTTTCTTGGGCAATGGGTGTTCTCAGCAGATTTGTGAGTAATCCTGGAAATAAGCCTTGGCTTGGGATGAAGTGGTTGCTGAGGTATTTGAAGGCTTAGTGGCAGCTGGTGGTAGCACTCATAACAACCAGGGCAGAATACATAGTGGCTTCAAAAGCCATAAAGAAGGCTATAGGGTGGAAAGGGTTGTTGGACGAGTCCTAAAAGAGCAGGTGGTGGTATCTTTGGATAGCCAAAGTGCATGGCACTTGTGGAGGAATCCAATGTTCCATGAGGTGACGAAGCATATGGATGTTCGGTATCATTACATTTCGAAAAATGGTATGAAAGGATGCATTCATGTTGACAAGAATACCACGGAGGAAAGTCCTACAGATTTAGGCACCAAGGTTCTACCTCTAAGAAGGTCCAATCATTGCCTTGGACTTCTTAGGAATAGAGTCGGTTGAATGATGACTCAAAATGAGTTTGGATCCTGAAGTTCTCTGCACAATGGTTCGGGTTTAAACACTTAGACAAAGGTAGAGATTGTTGATATTTGTCTAAGGTTTAAATATGGTTTAAACAAGGTTAATGTCTAAACTAAGGTTCGCGAATAAACCTTAGCATGTTAAGGAAGTGCACACAAGTGTGCGCGGCACCTTGGAGCAAGGCAAAGGTAGGCACACTAGTGTGTGCGCCTAAGCACACAAGCTGGAAAATATGTGCATCAGGTCAGGCCACCACCTAGCTTTGTCCAGGCCATAGTGCACAACATGGAGGAATGCTGGGAGAAGGCCAGGCCACGGCACACCCTACCCCAGGCTGTGGCGCACAGAGTGGCAGCAAGTGTACCCTGTTTCACGCTGCACCTTGCCCTGTTTCAGGCCGCACCTTGAAGGCACACATAGTCCATTTGATTCAGCCTTTGTTAAGTATGTGGAGACATGTCCAAAATGCACATCATCACTTAGGATTGATCAAGGGCCATGGTTGAGTGGTCATCAAGATCTAAGGGTGGAGATTGACTCTCAAGATTGGATAAGAAGTTGGTGCACTATATAAAGGGTCACCTAGCTTCATTCTCAATATAACATTGTGACATAATTTGATATCAATTGTAAAGAGTGACAAGACACAATATAAGAGAGAATTGTGTGAGAGTGCAAAGACACAAAAACACAAGAGAGACTCATTGTAGTGAGGCTGGTTGTAAAGAGAGAGTAGTATAGATTTGATAGAGAACATTGTAATAGTTCTTATCATCTTCTTTCTTCTATTTTTGGTTTCTTCAAGAACTTGAGGTTTCTTGAAGAGGGTTACTGGATTGTAAAGAACCATTGATTTAGTGCAGAGAGTTCAGAGGAACTCACAGGGACGTAGGCTATTGCCGAACCTCAATAACAATTGCTTGTCTTTTTTCTTTCTTGCTTTGGTTGCTGTATTTTTCTTTACAAGTCATTCTAGACTTGGGTGTTTGGAAGATCACCACCTGGGCATCTTGTCAAGGTGATTGTAAAGAACCATTGATTTAGTGCAGAGAGTTCAGAGGAACTCACAAGGACGTAGGCTATTGCCGAACCTCAATAACAATTGCTTGTCTTTTTTCTTTCTTGTTTTGGTTGCTGTATTTTTCTTTACAAGTCATTCTAGACTTGGGTGTTTGGAATATCACCACCTAGGCATCTTGTCAAGGTGATTTCCAATAGTGCACAAGGTCAATATAGTAGTATAGTGTGCAAGTGCGAGATCATTTCCACAGGGATTGGTAAACTTTAGATTTAAAATTAATTTCGCAATATAAAACAAGAGAAAGGAAAAGTAAGTTTGATTCGATAATAATAAAAGTTTAGAGCTTTGAAATCCACCACTAATCATGCTTTCCCATAATAAAACAATATACCAATGCTTTAATCATTTATGAATACCTAATATTGTCAACCTAAGGGCATCGTGTATACTCCTTAAGCTATTGATTTCCCTAAGCAACGAGTTAGGCATGGTGTATACTCTAAATCTTTTCTTTCTTAAAGGATTTAGCATGGTGTATACTAAGTTGTTCCTTAAGAGAGCATAATATCTGTGGAAATTGACACACACACGAGGCCTAGGGCATGGTATATACTCCCGGTTTCCCATGTTGATTAACTTAAGAATCCTGTGTGGATTTCTTTTGTTACTATTGTTAAACCTAGGGCATGGTCATCCAAATTGATTTAACTAACTAGTCCATACCACATGCATATGTTGATTAGGCAAACACATATGAGGAATTCAATAAAACAGGCATTAATCAAGTTAAGCATCATAATATAAATATCGCAAAGGCGCCAATATTGAATTATTGAGTAAACATAATTAGGGCTTCAATTGAGCCCTACTAGCAAATTAGTTACACATGAGTTTGATGTTAAACATCTTCATAAAGTAAAATAAAAGGAAAGAATAAACTCGAGAGAGAGCTTCCTTGAAGAATCATTAATTCTTCTACCAAATCCCCCATCTGGCCCTCGGCCTCTGGCCTCCGGCCTCCTCATCCTCCTCTTTATTTATGTGTCTACAGGCCTATTTATAGAGTTTAGAAACATATGGAAACCATAAAACTCATAAAACAAAACCTAAACTTATTTCCAAAATAGACCCTGCCATTTTACTATTTACTGCTGCGCGCATCAGCTCGATCTCAGGAGCCTTCTTCTTGCGCACGCGAGTGGAGGTGCGCTTAATCCTGGGCTTGGGTGCTGTTGCGCTTGATTACAAGTCTCATGTGCTCGATCGTAACAGCAGATTCTAGCTTTTCCCTATTAAGCTCTTTAAGCCAAATAATTCCATAATGTTTCGAAAACCTAGAAAAACACAGAAAACACAGGAAAGAGATAAAATATGATGAAATAACACAAACTAAGAGCTTAAAAATTGTAAATTAAGGGGCTTAAATATGAATATTTAAGAACTTATCACACCCCCAAACTTACATACTGCTAGTCCCTTAGCAATATGAAACTAAAAACTAAATAAAAAACAAAGAACACAAAGATAAATCCATCTTTCATGGTATCCAAAAATTGAAGTGTCACACAAAACCATGATATTCATTCATGAGCAAGCTTAAAAATATAAACTCATCTTCGCAATGAATAGAAATTTTAAAATCTAATTACTTACAAGAGGCAGGCTAAGGCATCACAAGTCCGAATCGGTGCAAAGTGAACTAGCACATAAATATGAAGCTTCCAAATAATTCCAATGTGCAATGTCTCCATGTCTCAAGATTCACCGAATTTCCATTAGAATGAACAACAATGGTATAGTTTTATTTCCTTATTTCTTTTATTATGAGGCTCTGCCATGTTTAGTTCCCTTAAGCTTTTTAATTGACCCATGTAATGAGTGTTGAGTCAGTGACTCCTAAACCAGATGGTTTTAAGGCATTAGGTGTAAAGACACCTCTAAGGTCTTACTAACTCAAGTCAAAAAGGCTACGAAACTAAACTGGCCTTAATGAAACCAAGCAATGAACACTCATTACTTACTAAGGAAAAATGTCCAATTACTCAATGGAAAGTTTATCAATGATCATTATGAGCAAAATTCCCACATTTTGACGTGAACACTCACTGCTTACTGAGGTAAGAGGTCCAGTTACTCAGTGGAAAGTTTATCAATGATCATCATGAGTATTTTTCTCTTTTTGTGCAAAATTATTTTATTTTATTTTTTTTCTATTCCAAAGTGTCCATCCAACAAGTCATCCGGTTTTAGCTAAGCTATGGAAACATACACATTAAAATCACATGTCATGCCTCACACAATTACGTGCTAATGTGCTTATGTCAGATTAGATCAAGCATGTGAATTCTCAAATGCCTAACGTAAGTAACTAAAGTTTCAAACTCTATCATCAAATCATGTGTTCAAAATTTTAAGCTCCCCAATGAAATCAAATCACAATATATGTTCAAATCAACCAAAATTTCAAAATAACATGAGCATGCATTTATCTTCTCTTTTAAACAATAATAAATATAAAAAAATTGGGACAAAGTGTGTGTAAATGTGTCTTCTATACCCCCAAACTTAAATTACACATTGTCCCCAATGTGTGAATAACATGGAAAGAGCTAACCTGGGAGATAGAGAACCAGTTGGATTGGCACGGCTCATAACAATCCCCTAAACTTGAACTGATGTACATGTTGTCCTTGAAAAATAAATACTAAAGTAATACTGGAAAACAAAAAGTACTAAAAATAAACAGTAACAAGAAATATGAAAAACAATAAAAACATAAAGGATATGCTGTGGGGTGCCTCCCATGAGCGCTAAGTTTTACGTCTTCAACCAGACAGTACACCCTCTCACTGCTGTTCTGCCATCGGTGCCTTTCCCTTGAATTCTTCTTCTTCCCCCTCAACGTTGTCTCTAGGTCTTTGTCAAATGGTCCGCTCAATCTCTGTATCGAGTGGAAAGATGGTTGGATTCTTGGATTGAAGCCCTTGCATGAATCAGCAAAAACTCTTAAGTGCAGCAGTTTCAGTACTGTTGGACTTGCGCTCGATCACTCCCAAAACTACACTCAATCGCCGCGTGCTCGATCACTGTGGACTTGCGCTTGATTACTGTGCTAGGAACTGCTTTGCTATAAACCTAAAGCAAAAACAGAAAAACAAAAAGAAGGTAAAAATTAGATTTTTTTTATTAAAATAAAACAAAACAGAATAATAAACAAAAAATAATTCTAAACAGAATTTAACGCAACCCCCAACAACGGTGGCAAAAACTTGTTGTGCAAATATCTACCTAAATTAATAAGCAAATAATTGAAGTTTTACTTGCAACTGCACAAGGTCAATATAGTAGTATAGTGTGCAAGTACGAGATCATTTCCACAGGGATTGGTAAATTTTGATTTAAAATTATTTTCACAATATAAAATAAGAGAAAGGAAAAGTAAGTTTGATTCGATAATAATAAAATTTTAGGGCTTTAATATCCATATCAACCAAAATTTCAAAACAACATGAGCATGCTGTTGTGTAAATATCTACCAAAATTAATAAGCAAATAATTAAAGTTTTACTTACAAGTGCACAAGGTCAATATAGTAGTATAGTGTGCAAGTGTGAGATCATTTCCACAGGGATTAGTAAATTTTGATTTAAAACTAATTTCGCAATATAAAATAAGAGAAAGGAAAAGTAAGTTTGATTCGATAATAATAAAGTTTAGAGCTTTGATATCCACCACTAATTATGCGTTACCACAATAAAACAATATGCCAATGCTTTAATCTCTTATGAATACCTAATGTTATCAACTGATAAGTGCTTAAATATTTATATTTAAGCCCCCTAATTTACATTTGTTAAGTTCTTAGTCGTGTTATTTCATGCTATTTTATTTCTTTTCTGTGTTTTCCTAGGAAATTGAAGAAAAGGGAGCATTATCAGGATTGGAAACCAAACACTTGCAAGAACTGGCAGATGCATAGTGCGATCGAGCACAGAAGAGTGCGATCAAGCACACCAGCACTCATGCGCACAAGAAGAAGACTGGAGCGCAACCTTGCGCTCGAGTGCACCAGCATGAGATCGAGCGCACACGTGTAGTAAAACGGCATAACTTATTTTGGAAAGTAGGGTTAGGGTCTTGTTTTGTAAGTAGGGTTTCCAGGTGTCCTTAAAACCTTATAACTAGGCCTGTAAAACACAGAAATGGGATCTTTTTTCAGTTTTAAGCTTTGGAGACGAATTGACGACTCTTCTCCATAGTATTTTTGGGTTTCTTTTTCCCTTTATTTCGTTTTATGAAGATGTTTAGCATCAAAACCATGTGTAACTAACTCACTAGTAAGGGCTTGATTGATGCTCTAATTATGTTTACCCAATAATTCAGTATTGGCGCATTTGCGATATTTATGCTATGATTCTTAACTTGATTAATGCTTGTTTTTATTTAAATTCCTCATATGTGTTTGCCTAATCGACATATGCATGTGGTATGGATTAGTTAGTTCAATCAATTTAGATGACCGAGTTCTGGGTTTAACAATAGTAACAAAAGAAATCCACATCGGGTTCTTGGGTTAAACAACATGGGAAACCGGGAGTATACACCATGCCCTAGGTCTCATGTGGTTATCGATTTCCACAGATCTTATGCTCTCTTAAGGAACAACTCAGTATACACCATGTTGAATCCCTTAAGAAAGAAAAGAGTTAGAGTATACACCATGACTAACTCATTGCTTAGGGAAATCAATAGCTTAAGGAGTATACACCATGCCCTTAGGTTGACAAACATTAGGTATTCATAGTGGGAGTAAAGCATTGGCGTATTGTTTTATTGTGGTAGCATGATTAGTGGTGGATATCAAGTCCCTGCGTCTTTATCATTATCAATCCAAACTCAATATTTATTTCTATCGTTTTATATTGCAAATTTAATTCTAAAGTGAAATTCACCAATCTCTGTGGAGATGATCTCGTATTTGCATACTATACTACTGTTGACCTTGTGCACTTGCAAGTAAAACTATACAAATATTTACTCATTAATTTTGGTAGATTTTTGCACAACAAGTTTTTGGTGCCGTTGCTGAGGATTGCGCTGTGCTAAATTTCTGTATATAATTATTTTTCGTTCAATTTTATTTTTCTGTTCAATTTTATTTTGTTTCATCAAAATATCTAAATTATTTCTTTTTTTTTTTGTTTTTTGTTTTTCTGTTTCAGGTGTGCAACAGAGTAATCTTTAGCATTGTGATCGAGCACAGTGCTTGGTGCGATCGAGCGCACTCGGGGCAGAGACTACCTGAGCAGCAGTACTGAAACTGCTGCACTGAAGTGGTTCAGCTAATTCATGCAAGGACTTTGATCTAGGAATCCAACCTTTTTTCCCCTCGATACAGAGCTTGAGCGGACCATTCGACAAATGCTTAGAGATAATGTTGAAGAGGTAAAAGAGGAATTCGAGGGAGAAGCACAAATGGCGAAACAGCTTGACAACTAACCGCCACCAGAGCGAAGACCCATGAAGTAATCCTTCATTCCACGGAACCTCGATCAGCCTTCATGCATTGCTTACCAACCTGAGGCGAAAGGCAATTATGACATATCCCCGCAGATACTCAGTGCTTTGACTCATTTCAGGGGTACACCTGCTGAGGACCCACACTTGTACCTTCGAGAATTCTTTGATCTCTGCAAGTTCCAGCATATCCGAGGCCTAGATCAAGAGGGAATTAAGTTAATTCTTTTCTCTTTTTCATTAAAAGATAATTCTAAGTTATGGTATAATTCATTGCCTGCAGTGTCCATCCGGGAAAAACTATCCAGTAAGTTCCTAAGGAAGTTTTTTCCAGCACAAAAGACAAGACAAATGAGGAAGGAGATTCAATCTTTCCAACAAAAGGATGGTGACCTGTTCTTTAAAGCGTGGGGACATTTCAATAAGCTGCTACTCAAATGCCCACATCACAATCTACCTCAGGATTAACTGGTATAAGCTTTCTATGAAGGTTTGAGTGACATTAATAAAGGTATTATGGATTCAGGTTATAGAGGTGTGCTAATGGAAAAGAGTAGTGAAGAAGCCATGAAGCTGTTTGAGACATTAAGTGAGCACACCCAGCAATTCTCCTCTAGAGGTAGACAAGGAGTTAAAAGCAAAGGTATGTATGAGGTAACTTTAAATGGTGAATCCTCAAATCAAATGACTGCTGTGGAGAGGAAGCTAGATCTGCTTATAAAAGCCATGACTACTTAGAATCCTTCACCAAGTCCATAAGCTACACCACTCCAAGTATGTGCTATATGTTCTCATTTTGATCACACTACTTAAACTTGCCCTTTGTATTCATCTGCTTATCCAGAGCAAGCAAACTATATGGGACCAAACAACTATGCTCCCAAGAATAATCTGTATACAAATTCCTATAATCCTGGATGGTGAAACCACCCCAACTTTTCATGGAACAACAATCAGAATACCCTGAATCTTCAAGGGCAGTAAAAGAACTCCTAACAAGCAGCCCAACCAATTCCAGAATTAAAGAAAAGTGACCTAGAGAGTCTTGTGAGGCAATTAGTCATTCAACACGCGCAACTGATGACTTTACAAGATCAGTTTATGGTAGAGGAAAGACAATTTCAGACTGAGCAAAGACAAACAAATGCAAAACATGAGAAAGTTATTCAAAGACTGGAAACCTAAATGGGGCAATTGGCTAAAGAGCTGAGTGGAAGAAAGCAGGGTGAACTTCCAGCCCAAACACTATCTAATCTAAGAGGATATCAACAACTAAATGCCATGACAACTCTCAGAAATTGTAAGATCACTGATGAACCGGCACAAGCATCTCCAAATAACGTGTCCACATCAAAGGTAAATGAGATGGAGAAGGTGAATGCACCACCCTTCCCTCAAAGGTTAGTAATGCCAAAGAAAGAGAATAAATTGCTTGATATTTTTGAAACTTTGAGAAAAGTAGAGATAAACATTCCTTTATTAGATGCAATTTGACAAATTATTGCTTATACTAAATTTTTGAAAGATTGTTGCACTAACAAAATGAAGTTTCAGGAGCATAAAACAGTGGCTTTAACTGAAAAGGTAAGTTCGGTATTGTTAAGAAAACTACCACCAAAGCTAAAAGATCCAGGTAGTTTTACAATTCCTTGCAGGATAGGTGACCATCCTTTTTGAGCATGCACTATTAGGTCTAGGAGCGAGTGTCAATCTGCTGCTATACACTGTATTTAAGACACTGGGTTTGGGGGAGCTTCAACCAACTTCCATCACCTTGCAATTGGCAGACAGAAGCATCAAACGACCAAGAGATATTCTTGAGGATGTCTTGGTGAAGGTAGGAGAATTTATTTTACCTATTGATTTTATTGTATTAGATATGGAAGAATATCCTAGGCCATTACCTCTACCCGTCATCTTAGGAAGACTCTTTATGAGAACTACTGATACAAATGTTTGTGTGAAAAAAAGGGTATTGTCAGTATGAAGATAAATAGTGAGAAGATAGAATTCAAAATATTTGATGCATTAAATTCACCCCAAGATAATATGGAATGTGTTAATGTATGTATGATGCAAGGTGTTGTTGAGCAAGCCTTTCAGGTCCATCACATTGATCCATTGGAGATCACCTTTGTTTATTGTTCTGATAGCACCCATACATTCACATCTGTCCAATATGCAACAAAATCAAGAGCACTTGAGCCATATGTGGTGGACTTTAAGTATCCACTGCCAAAAGACTAACACTGAAGCTACTATAGAGAGCGTTTGAGCAGTCCATGCTTTAATAGATATATAGCTCAAATGCCTCTATTGAGGTTAGTGGTATTGAGGCCACTGAGTATGGTACATTTCTATTTTTGTTATTGCTAATTGTTTTTCATTATTTTCATTTTTTTCGTACTTTCTGTAGTTCAGTTAGTGATTCAGTACATTCTGCCCTTGTGATCGAGCACATGTCACAGTGGCCTCGAGTGCAACCTCAACTTGCACCCAATAGCGCACGAGCACAATCACATGTGCACAACTACGCACAAGTGTGATCGAACGCCCTCAGGGCAGAGAGTCACGTGATTATTTTAAGACATTTCACTCACTTGCACATTTTTACTCTCACTCTCGCATCCTCTCACAAACTCTTTGCACTCATTGTCGCCCTCAAAGACCATTCACCCATGCACACTCACCATCACTCATCACCACCACATATCACTAACACACTATCACCATTCTATGACTCCAGGTATATTCATAACCCTCTATCACTCCTCACAATCACACAAGTTTTTGATTCATTTTTTTAAAACTAATCTATTGCATATACATTGTGTTTCTTGTTATGTGGATGTGTTTGGTTGACATTGCAGGCGGTTGGGAACTTTTAGCTCTCGTCGCCCACAAACTGTTCGATAAGAATCCTCAGTCATATATTAGTTAGTGTGATCGAGCACAGGGAGTAGTGCGATCGAGCGCATAGGCAAAGTGCGATCAAGCGCACATCACTGAGATCGAGCGCAAACTCTGTAGAACCTTATCCAGGATGCCTAAGCATATGACTTCCACCTTCCATGCCTTGAGAAGCCACACACAGTCTTCCCAGCCTAGCTTCGAACAACGGAAGATCTTATTCGAAACTATATTCAACATTAACAACGACTTCAAGAACTTTGAAGCAACTCAATCGGCTGTCCAGGAATTCAAGCACCATGGATTAAAGAGGTTGTTCAAGTCTTTTTGCTCTACTGCCTACACTCGGTTCATGGTTCAGTTTTATGAGAACCTATCTTTCGACTACGGCAGGCAGGGGGTCTTGTTCTCATCTGTTCAAGGTAACGACATCTGTAGATGTAGCTGCTGCCCTCCATTTTTCTGATGAGTCTCTTTCTGAGGATGCCCAGATAGATGAGTAGCCAAATTCATTTTCTTTGTCCACCATCATTGAGGACATATGTGCTAGGCAGTATGCTAATCGACACAACAATGTTGAGAGTCGGTCTAAGTTACCTCCACGACTCTTGCTCGTTGATTCCATTCTTCAGTGTAATGTGTGCCCATTGGGACACAAGATCGAGATGCATGACCAGTTCTTACAGGCACTATATGCATTACACAAAGGCCACTAGTACTCCATCCCAGCTATCATCTGGGGTGAGCTTCATAAATTTTGGGACCACGTCCGTGCATGCCAGGTCACCACTACTAATGCCTGGAGGTTCCCATTCCCATTCATTCTCAGCTACATTTTCAAGAAAAAGGGGATTAAGGGCTCCTCCATTGATGGACCAGTTCGGGACCACCCATTCTTTGGGAAGAGTCAGTGGACCCAGAGCCAGTCACACATAGGACCTACCGCTGAGAGAGTGGAGGATGATCCTATGGAAACTGAGGATCCAGCAGCTGGTTAACATGGGAGGAGGACCATACGGACATAGGACCTACAGAGTACCAGCACATTCTTAAGGATATGTCCTCCTTCCAGTGTGAGATGGCTGATATTCGTCGAGAGGATCGAGAGGCTATATTACTAGTTCATCAGCGCATCGATGGTTTGGAGGCATGCTTTACGAGGTAAGAAGCGATGCTACAGGCCATTCTAAATTGCCTACCTCTGGCCTCTGGTGCCTTATCTTCCGCATCACCTAGAGACCATAAATGAAAGTGGTGCACTGTCTGGCTGAAGATGTAAAACTTAGTGCTTATGGGAGGCACTCCACAACATATCCTTTTATTTTTAGTATTTTTCACATTGCTTGTTAGTATTTATTTTTATGTTGAACTTTTGTTTTTCTCATAACTGTTTACTTTTACTATCTTTTGTTTTCTGGTATTATTTTTGTTTTTCTTTTTCAGCGACAAGGTGTGTACATCAGTTCAAGTTTGGGGGTGTGCTATGAGCCATGCCAGCTAGCTAGTTCTCCAACTCTCAAGTTAGATCTTTCCATGTTATTCACACATTGGGGATAATGTGTTGTTTAAGTTTAGGGGTATGAGAGACACACTCACACACACTCTGTTCCAGTTTTTTTTATTATTATTGAAAAGATAAATACATATTTATATTGTTCTGAAACTTTTGGTTGATTTAAATGAATGTTGTGATAAGATTTCATCAGTAAGCTTAAAATCTAGAACACATGGTCTAATAATAAAGTATTAAAAAGTTTAATTACTTACTTTAAGGCATTTAAGAAATCACAAGTTTGATCTAATCTAACATGAGCACATTAGCACATAATTGTATGAAGTATGACATTTAATTTTAATATGTATGTTTCTATGACTTAACTGTAATCGGATGACTTGTTAGATGAACTCTTTAGCATAGAAAAATAGAAAAAAAAATTATTGCACAAAAAGAGAAAATAAAATGCTCCTAATGATCATTAAATAAACTTTTCACTAAGTAACTGGACCTCTTACCTCAGTAAGAAGTGAGTGTTCAAGTCAAAAGGTGAGAATTTTGCTCATAATGATCATTACCTCTTGCCTCAGTAAGCAGTGAGTGTTCACGTCAAAATGTGAGAATTTGGCTTGGCAGCATTAAGACCAGTTAGTTTCGTAGCCTTTTTGTCTCGAGTTAGTAAGTCCTTAGGGGTGTCTTTACACCTAATGCCCTAAAACCATCTGGTTTGGGAGTCATTGGCTAAACACTCGCTACATGGGTCAATTAAAAAGCTTAAGGGAACTAAACATGGCAAAAATCTCATAATAGAAAAAAAGATGGAAATAAAACTATGCTATTATTGTTCATTCTGATAGGAAATTCGGTGAATCTTGAGACACCGAAACACTACACATTGGAGTTATTTGGAAGCTTCATCTTGTATGTGCTAGTTCACCACACACTAAGTCAGACTTGTGATGCTTTAGCCAGCCTCGTGTAAGTGATTAGATTTTAAAACTCCTATTCATTGCGAAGATGGATTTATATTTTAAGCTTGCTCGTGAATAAATATCATGGTTTTGTGTGTGACATAAATTTTTGGATACCATGAATGGTGGATTTATCTTTGCTATTATTTTTTAGTTAGTTTTTAGTTTTGTATTGCTAAGGGACTATCAATATGTAAGTTTGGGGGTGTGATAAGTGTTAAATATTCATATTTAAGCCCCTTAATTTACATTTGTTAAGTTCCTAGTCGTGTTATTTCGTGCTATTTTATTTCTTTTCTGTGTTTTCCTAGGATATTGAAGAAAAGGGAGCATTATCAGGATTGGAAACCAAACACTTACAAGAACTGGCAGATGCATAGTGCGATCGAGCAAAGAAGAGTACGATAAAGCGCACCAGCACTCATGCACACAAGAAGAAGGCTCGAGCGCAACCTTGCATTCGAGCGTACCAGCATGAGATTAAGTGCAAACGTGCAGTAAAACGGCAAAACCTATTTTAGAAAGTAGGGTTAGGGTCTTGTTTTGGAAGTAGGGTTTCCAAGTGTCCTTAAAACCTTATAAATAGGCTCGTAAAACACAAAAAGGTGATCATCTTTCAGTTTTAAGCTTTGGAGACGAATTGACGACTCTTCTCCATAGTATTTTCGAGTTTTTTTCCCCTTTATTTCGTTTTATGAAGATGTTTAGCATCAAAACCATGTGCAACTAACTTACTAGTAAGGGTTTGATTGAAGCCCTAATTATGTTTACTCAATAATTCAGTATTGGTACCTTTGCGATATTTATGTTGTGATGCTTAACTTGATTAATGCCTGATTTTATTTAAATTTCTCATATATGTTTGCTTGATTGACAGATGCATGTGGTATGGATTAGTTAGTTGAATAAATTTGGATGATCGAGTCCTGGGTTTAATAATAGTAACAAAAGAAATCCGCGCCGGGTTCCTGGGTTAATCAACATGGGAAATCAGAAGTACACACCATGCCTTCTGATGAGAGTCATAAAATGCATCTTTACAGTACTTAATTGTTAGCATTTTAGGGTTGATCTAGGTTTGAATTGCATTTGTATACCTTAATAACTCTAAAGTGTTATTCTTAGATCATTGATATATTTTTATGCATTTTCAGGTACTTTAAGTTCAAAAGAGATGGAAAAGCTATCATTGCTTGAAGCACCATGACTCGATGAACACCGGAGTGAAGGTTCACAAGCACTTGGAAAGGAGTTTCACTAAATTGTTAGAATTGCCCATACAGATCAATCATTTTTGAAAATTAAACTGTATTGATGCAAGAAGAATAAGGAGATTAGCCATATATGCTTAGAAAGATTTGGAAGTTTATTTTCTGGAGAATTTTATGGCTCGTAAAAATGATTTTTCTAGAGAAAGTTATGGCAGTTTTAGTAGACAAAGGTCAGGCCTCCAGAACAGCACCAGTGTGTGCCGCGGCCTGGATCAAGCTGAGGTGCAGCCTGGATTAGGCTGGGCTGCAGCCTCCAGAAAGTGAAGAAAACAAGGAAAAGGCTGAGCCACAGCCTGGATTAGTGTGAGCCATGGCGCGAGCTCGAACCCCTATTTCTGAGTTATAACTTAATTAGGGCTTTAATGATTGTTTAAACCCTAAAACACCCTTGGGCCTTGTGTATTATAAATAGACCACGTAGGGTTTAATATTAGACATTCATCATTCATTCAAGAATCAATAAAAGGCTGGAAAACTCAATGGAGGCTGCCACACTCTCCCCCATAGACAACTAATCTCCAAGCAATGCGAAGGGATGAAACCCTAGGAGTAGTTGTTCTTATTTTCCTTTCTTAATTCAGTTATAATTTGGTTTATTATCAAAACATTGTTTATAAGTATTCTTTGATTAAACAAGAAGAATTTAAGTTCATGTGACAGCTGCACTTTATGTTGTTCTTATTCTAGATTTTCTTAATCCGGTGATTGCATGCTTCTTCTCCATATAAGTCTAGTCATGTTCTTCTTATGTCAAGTTGTTTGGATGTGATTGAGTTCGGTAGATTTATCTTTTAGGTTTGTCCATTACTGTAATATTGTCATTGAGATATATTGTCACTTATTGATAAATCTCTAGGATAGGTCATGTGTGCTTGAATCGAAATCAAAGAGTACTTCATAACAATTACATTAGGGTTTACATGTGCTTTAATTGAATATACATCGATTGCTTGTTTGGGATGTGAAACTTGCAATCAAGATAAAAACAACTGAATCGAGATTGGAATAAGGCAACGAACCTAGAGATGATTCCCGGAACCTTGTTGTGTCCTTATTATATTCTTCATTGCAAATACACAATTTCCTCATAATACTTTACTATCAAAACTCAGATTTACTTATTTGGATTTTATCGTTTCGTATTAAAGTTTACACTTTTCCTTATAGTTAACTTGTTTTCCTGTGGAATCGACACCCCAAAGCTGTGCTACAACTGCCGCGTTACTCTTTGTGCGTAATCAAATTTTTGCGCCATTTTCGGGGAAACACACTTAAGTACAAGGAAGATTATCAACTCTGAGACAAAACGGTAATATTGTTCTTTACTCTCTATTTTGATTTTCTAATTTTTTGTTTTTGTTTTTGTTTATTTAGTTTCCCCTCTAATCCGTTTGGTGTATGCTTAAACTAAGAGACTCGCGAGGTAGATTCATTAAAAGACCCGAAATAGAGTTACCCTCTGCTTCAACGTCTGTTAGTAAGACCTCGCCTAGATCATACTATAGTACACACCCAAACGAGATTTCAGAAAATTTTGTTAGCATGGCCGAAAATCATAATGAAAATGTTTCTAGGACACTTAAAGACTACTTGCACCCTAGCCGAATGGCCACACCATCCTGTATTATGTTCCCCCCCCCCAATATTCAACAACCTGATTTTAAATCGGGCATGATCCAATTGTTACCAGCCTTCCATAGATTTGAGAATGAAAGCCCCTATATCCATATTAGGGAATTTGAGGAAGTAATAATAACCTTTCAAGGTAGAGCTGATATGGTAGACATTATCAAACTTCGGTTTTTTCCTTTTTCTCTTAAGGAAAAAGCCAAGGTTTGGCTGTACTCGTTAAAGCCTAGGTCCATAGGTAGTTGGGATGAGATGACATGAGTTTTCTTCCAAAAGCACTTCCCAACCCATAAGATCAACAACCTCAAGAGACAAATCTCAAACTTTGCACAAAAGGAGAGTGAAACCTTATATCAAGTTTGGGAATGTTTCAAGGACCTTTTGAATTCTTGTCCACACCATGGGTATGGAGTTGGCGGGTGGTTAGCTACTTCTATGATGGACTTCTATGTAGGGAAAGAAAATTCATAGAAGTATTGTGCAATGGGGATTTTCTTAAAAAAATATCCTGACCAAGCCATAGATTTCCTAGATGACCTATCGAAAAAAGCCCACACTTAGACAGGACCAAATGCCATGGAAAGCACTAGGAAAAACCAACTCGTTGGGATTTATCAACTTAAGGAAGAGGATAACCTTAAAGCCCGTTTAGAGGCCCTAACTAAGGAAATTGAAGCCTTAAAAACCAGAAATGCTAGGGCCCCTGAACCGATTGCTAGGGTAGAGTCCTATGAGCCTTGTTTCATATGTAATGGGGTAGATCATTTACCTAAGGATTATCCAGTTTATTTTGAGATGAAGGAAGAGTGTAATGCTGTAGGTATACCCTTAGGGAAACCACACTCACCCTAATCTAACGCCTACAATCCCGGTTGGAAGAATCACCCTAATTTCAGTTGGAAATCCGACTTGCAAGCCCCTGCCCACTCTAGTACCCAATGGCAACCAGAAGCAACCTTATCTAATGCACCTCAACAATCTTTACCTTTGGAAGATATGTTTATGTCATTTATGCAGGTACATGTCGAGAGTGTGGAAGATCAAGGAAAAATAAATCAACGGTTGTTAGAGGAACAACAAGCGATAAAAAAAGAACAAAAGGTAATAAAGAGCCAACTCACTAAGTTGACTAGTTTCTTGATGATTCAAGAGCAAGGTCATTTTTCTTCATAGTCACAACCTAATCCAAGGGGACAACATATGGCACAAACCTCCGGACTTGAAAATCAAAATGTTAGAGAGGTTAATGCTATAATCACCCGTAGTGGTAAGAAAATTGATGGGCCCACTCTACCATCAAACTTGAACAACAAGGATAAAGCCCTTAAGGAACAAGAGGCCCATGATGATTATTCTCCACTAGTGCCTTACCCTCAAGCACTCTTTAAGTCTAAGGAGATAAATTCAGCATTAAAAGGTGAGATTCTTGAACAACTTCAGCATGTTAAAATTAATCTTCCTCTTCTTCATGTTATAAAACATATCCCCAACTATGCTAAAATCATCAAGGATCTATGCATACTCAAGAGAGGGCACAATGTAAAGAAGACGACATTCTTAATGGAGCAAGTGAGTGTAGTAATTGACAGCAAGACACCGCCCAAATATAAAGATCCGAGCTGTCCAACGATGGCTTGCCAAATTAGAAACAAATCTTGTGGCCAAGAATTGCTAGATTTGGTTGCTAGTGTGAACCTCATGCCATACTCCATGTACTTACAACTCAGTATAGGTGAGATCAAACCAACCTCCGTGGTACTTCAATTAGTGGATAGATCAGTAAGAAAACCAAGAGGTATTATAGAAGATGTTTTATTTCAAATTGATAATTTCTACTATCCTGTTATTTTTTGGTTTTAGATACCGTTTCTACTGTAAACATGGAGTCAAAAATTCCTTTGATACTTGGAAGACCATTCCTTGCCACCGCCAATGCCCTCATTAATTTTAGGAATGGTCTGATGACATTATTATTGTGAGTTTTAAATTACTCGCAAGCGCACGAGTCCTTTGCAATATAGTGTTGTGCAAGTGCGAGGTCGAATCCACAGGGAATTGCGTTGTGAAAATATAATTTAATCTAAACTAACTTTATCTTAACCTAGTTCCGAATTTTGAATGATATTTTGGAAAACAAATTAAAAACTAAATTGATTTTAACAACTAATAATAAAAACACTAAGGTTTCTGAATCCACCCCGCCAAAGTTAAGCATATATCTCAATGTTCTAAAGATAGCCTATCAAAAAATTCCATGAATCCAACTATAAGACAAAAAACAAAGAATATCCCAATTAAACCAAAAGCATCCAATGTATCCGCTCTTAACAAATCACAAAGGAAATCCAATTTAATCGAAAAGCATTCAATGTATCCATCAGATGAAATACAAAGAATATCCAACAGACAATTTAAACTCAATCAATTATAAGATTAACTCAAATAATTGACAGAACATTTTATACTAAAAATTTTCAAATTTGTATAAGCAAATCTGAACTACTACACCAAACAACGGCGGGGCTTCATCTTCAACCTTAGCTGAAGAGTCTAGCCACTCATAACTATAAAACTATAATAAAAAGTGCTAAACATTTAAACTAAAACAACTGAATATAAAGAAATAAATAAACAACTTTACATGGGAGAAATTCCACTTACTGACGGGCGATGCTTCCCCTCGTGGTAGCAATGCCTTCGAGATCCACCAAAATGCTAGCGGATGTCCACCTATAAACACCAAAGTGGCTCAGGAATTGTACACTGAATGATGAAGCCATGTGGTGTTTATATAGGGGAAGACCCGGAGCATTATGGGTTGTAGATTCGATGTGGGATACTGCCCGTGTGCGCTCGATCGCAGTGTGGTGCGATCAATCACAGGTACGATCGATCGCATGTCTTGTACGCACGATCTCATGTGTGCTCGATCGCATGTCTGCTATGATCGATCACAGATGCATTGAACTTCAAATATTTCGATGTGGGATGTTGACCATGCGCTCGTTCAAGCGCAAGTGCGCTCGATCGCATATCTCATGCGATCGATCGCAATGTCTCCAGAAGCATCACATCTCCCGAAATGCTTCATTTTCTCCACAAACCTGTAAAAATACACAAAACACAAGAAAGATGTAAAATAAAGTGAAATACTACTAACTAAGAGCATAACAAATATAAGTTAAGGGTCTAAAATATGTAATATTTAAGACTCATCAAATACCCCCAAACTTATATTTTGCTAGTCCCTTAGCAAAACAAAATAAAAGACTAAATGAAAAACAAAGAACATAAAGATAAGTTCATCACTCATGGTATCCAAAAATTTAAGGAGCACACATCACCAAGATATTCATTCATGAGCAAGCTTAGAAAGGTAAACCCATCTTCATAATGAATAGAAAACTTAAAATCTAATTACTTACAAAATGCAGGTTAAGGCATCACAAGCTTGAATCAGTGTAAGGTGAATTAGCATATAAAAATGAAGCTTCCAAGTAACTCTAATGTGTAAGGTCTCCATGTCTCAAGATTCACCGAATTTCCCATCAAAATGAATGAAAAAGGCTTAATATATATATATATATATATATATATATATATAAAATCAATTCAGACAAAAAATTTTCACAAACCAAACAATTCCCCGGCAACGACGCCAAAAACTTGTTTTGAGTTTTAAATTACTCACAAGTGCACAAGTCGTTTGTAATATAGTGTTGTGCAAGTGCGAGGTCGAATCCACAGGGAATTGCGTTGTGAAAATATAATTTAATCTAAACTAACTTGATCTTAACCTAGTTCCGAATTTTGAATAATATTTTGGAAAACAAATTAAAACTAAACTAAATTGATTTTAATAACTAACAATAAAAACACTAAGGTTTCTGAATCCACCCCGCCAAAGTTAAGCATATATCTCAATGTTCTAAAGATAGCCTATCAAAAAATTCCATGAATCCAACTGTAAGACAAAAAACAAAGAATATCCCAATTAAACCAAAAGCATCCAATGTATCCGCTCTTAACAAATCACAAAGAAAATCCAATTTAATCGAAAAGCATTCAATGTATCCATCAGATGAAACACAAAGAATATCCAATAGACAATTTAAACTCAATCAATTATAAGATTAACTCAAATAATTGACAGAACATTTTATACTAAAAATTGTCAGATTTGTACAAGCAAATCTGAACTACTACGCCAAACAACGGTGGGGCTTCATCTTCAACCTTAGCTGAAGAGTCTAGCCACTCAAAGCTATAAAACTATAATAAAAAGTGCTAAACATTTAAACTAAAACAACTGAATATAAAGAAATAAATAAACAACTTTACATGGGAGAAATTCCACTCGCTGATGGGCGGTGCTTCCCCTCGTGGTAGCAATGCCTTCGGGATCCACCAGAATGCTAGCGGACGTCCACCGGTAAACACCAAAGTGGCTCAGGAATTATACACTGAATGATGAAGCCAGGTGGTGTTTATATAGGGGAAGACCCGGAGCAATATGGGTTGCAGATTCGATGTGGGATACTGCCCGTGTGCGCTTGATCGCAGTATGGTGCAATCGATCGCAGGTACGATCGATCGCATGTCTTGCGCGTACGATCTCATGTGCGCTCGATTGCATGTCTGCTACGATTGATCGCAGATGCACTGAACTTCAAATATTTCGATGTGGGATGTTGACCATGCACTCGTTCGTAGGCAGGTGCGCTTGAGCGCAGGTGCGTTCGATCGCATATCTCATGCAATCGATCGCATATCTCATGCGATTGGTCGCAATGTCTCCAAAAGCTTCACATCTCTTGAAATGCTTCATTTTCTCCACAAACCTATAAAAATACACAAAACACAAGAAAGATGTAAAATAAAGTGAAATACTACTAACTAAGAGCATAACAAATATAAGTTAAGGGTCTAAAATATGCAATATTTAAGACTCATCAATTATCATTTGGAAATAGGACTCTAAAGGTAAATGTTGTTCGAGTCTCATGGCAGCCACATGAAGAGGATGAGTACATCAAAGATAATTCTAACTCTTCAGAATTCATTCCTAATAATTTTGAATTCAATGATTCTTCAGTTTATCCCCATGCTGTTAATGTTGTTGATGTTTTTTATAAGCCACAGGAATTTATTAAGAAATCTTGGCAACTATGCTTTGAGGAGTTGCTTGAGAGAAGTCACATGGATACAGGAATCAAATACCTTACTGCTGATAGTAAATGGGCAACATCAAGAACACTTGAGCCACATGTGGTGGACTTTAAGTATTCCTTTCCAAAAGACTAGCACTGAGGCCACTGAGTATGGAGCCTCATCTTCAGCACCACAATGAGGCCAGCAGTGAGAGTGGTGCAGTGTCTGGCTGAAGATGTAAAGCTTAGCGCTCATGGGAGACAACCCACAACATATCCTTTTATTTTTATTTTTATTTTTTTTGTTTTTAATATTCCTTTTTCTTGTTGTTTATTGTTATTTTGCTGTTTTCCAGTTTTACTTTCATATTTCTTTTTTAGGGACAAATATATGAAGCAGTTCAAATGGTGGTGCACAATTTTCAGCTTCTGCGCACTTTTGGCTATAAAGAGAGTTTCCTTAACTTTTGCTTTCACATGGAGGACAATGATTATTTTAAGTTGGGGGTGGAGGAAAAGAGGAAACATATTCTTGTTTTTCATATTTTTCTTTGAACTTGTTGGTGTCATTTTCCTTTTTGTTTGTTTTTAGCATGCTTTGTGTTAGCCTTAGAGTTAATTCACATGTCAATGATATGAGCCAAATTGAGATAGCATATAGCGTTTAGAAGTAGTTAAATCTTGCTTCGGTTTGAAATTAATTTAAGTATCATTCTTCATTTGGTTTGAGACTCTAGTTTGTGGTAAGATTGTATGATTAGTCTAAAACATTTAGAGAAGTTTTATGTGTGATTGTTTTGTGAATATTTTTGTGGTCTCGATAAGCTCTAGAACTTATTTGATAACCACTTTAGGCGAATTCCAAGAATGCACATTACTTAGGATATGATATAGGCCATTTTTGGACCATTTGAGCCTTTCGAACTTACCCTTGCTATATTCATCACTAGTCACCTGTTTGAGCCTTTTTCTTGAAAAAGAATTTGAGCCTTGTTTCTTTCAATAGCCTCTTTACTCACCTTTATGAGCCTAAAAATATTTTATCCTTATCTTTCTTTTAAAAGAACTTAGTTATACACATTTGTTGAGAAGCACTTAAAAAGAGTAAGGATGAAAATATGAAAACCATAACCCAAGTACACTAAGGAGATAAGTTGGGGGTTATGGAAAAGAAAAGAAAAATGAAAAATGAGGTGAATGGTCTTATGCCAAAATATAAAAGAAAAGAGAAGTGAATTATGGCAAAGAAAGAAGAATAGAAAGGAAAAGTAGTGATTTGAGAAAAATGCTCGAAAAATGGTTGAAAAAGTTGGGTGTTGAAGTAAGTTTATCTAGTGCTTAAAAGTGGTTATGTTTAAAGCTAAGAGATTGAGTTCTTTTACTTGTGAATCCTTCTGGTTCTTTCTTAACCTTTACCTTAGCCTAACATTACAAGCTTATTAAAGATCTATTGATCCAATGTAGTGTGATTTTTCTACAATAGTGGAGAGTGATTCGAAAAGTGAGCCTATGGAGCTTGGTTTTGTGATTAATGTCACACAATTTATCATGTTTTAGAGGCCAAGACTTGTATTCACGAATGTTAATCATAAAATCATTCGGATGTTCAGATTAATGGATTGTTGTAAGATGGATGTAAAGAGTCAATAACAATTTTAAGATTCATGTTTAGATTACTTTTGGACTTGGGTAAAATTTAATGATTCTATGTGTCATGTGTTATGTGCGATTTTTGAGACAAAAGTGAATTACTCTTGGTTTAACACTAACATTGCTTTACTTTGTTTTGATTCCCACCATAGAATTCATCTCTTGTTTTCACTTGAATTGCTAGGGACTAGCAATAAGCTAGTTGGGGGTTATGATGAGAGTCATAAAATGCATCTTTACAGTACTTAATTGTTAGCATTTTAGGGTTGATCTAGGTTTGAATTGCACTTTTATACCTTAACAACTCTAAAGTGTCATTCTTGGATCATTGATCTATTTCGATGCATTTTCAGGCACTTTAAGTTCAAAAGAGATGGAAAAGCTATCATTACTTGAAGCACAATGACTCGATGAACACTGGAGTGAAGGTTCATAAGCACTTGGAAAGGAGTTTCACTAAATTGCTAGAATTGCCCGTACAGATCAATCATTTTTTAAAATTAAACTGTATTGATGCAAGAAGAACCAGGAGATGAGCCATATATTCTTAGAAAGATCTAGAAGTCTATTTTCTGAAGAATTTTATGGCTCGTAAAAATTATTTTTCTAGAGAAAGTTATGGTAGTTTTAGTAGACAAAGGTCAGGCCTCCAGAACAACACCAGTGTTCGCCGTGGCCTAGATCAAGCTGAGGTGCGGCCTGAAGGACTGAGTCGTAGCCTGGATTAGGCTGGGCTGTGGCCTCCAGAAAGTGAAGAAAACAAGAAAAAAGCTGAGCTGCGGCTTGGATTAGTGTGAGCCGCAGCGCGAGCTCGAACCCATGTTTTCGAGTTACGACTTAATTAGGGTTTTAATGATTGTTTAAACCCTAAAACACCCTTGGACCTTGTGTATTATAAATAGATCACGTAGGGTTTAATATTAGACATTCATTATTCATTAAAGAATCAATAAAAGGTTGGAAAACTCAATGGAGGCTGCCACACTCTCCCCCATGGCCAACTAATCTCCAAGCAAGGCGAAGGGATGAAACCCTAGGTATAGTTGATCTTATTTTCCTTTCTTAATTCATTTGGAATTTGGATTTATTATCAAAACATTATTTATGAGTATTTTTTGATTAAACAAGAAGAATTTAGGTTCATGTGACAGCTGCGCTTTATATTTTTTTTATTCTAGATTTTCTTAATCCGGTGATTGCATGTTTTTTCTCCATATAAGTCTAGTTATGCTCTTCTTATGCCAAGTTGTTTGGATGTGATTGATTCCGGTAGATTTGTCTTTTAGGTTTGTCCATTACTACAATATTTTCATTGAGATATATTGCCGCTTCTTGATAAATCTCTAGGATAGGTAGTGTGTGCTTGAATCGAAATCAAAGAGTACTTCATAACAATTACATTAGGGTTTACATGTTCTTTAATTGAATATACACCGATTGCTTGTTTAGGATGTGAAACTTGCAATCAAGATAAAAACAACTAAATCGAGATTGGAATAAGGCAATGAACCTAGGGAGGATTCCCGGAACCTTGTTGTTTCCTTATTATATTCTTCATTACAAATACACAATTTCCTCATAATACTTTATTATCAAAACTCAGATTTACTTATTTAGATTTTATCGTTTCGTATTAAAGTTTACATTTTTCCTTATAGTTAACTTATTTTCATGTGTAATTGACACCCCAAAGTTGTGCTACAACTACCGCGTTACTCTTTGGGCGTAATCACCTTCAGTCTCATGTGGTTGTCGATTTCCATAGATCTTATGCTCTCTTAAGGAACAACTCAGTATACACTATATGGAATCCCTTAAGAAAGAAAAGAGTTAGAGTATACACCATGTCTAACTCATTGTTTAGGGAAATCAATAGCTTAAAGAGTATACACCATGTCCTTAGATTGACAAACATTAGGTATTCATAATATGAGTAAAGCATTGGCATATTGTTTTGTTGTGGTAGCATTATTAGTGGTGGATATCAAGTCTCTACGCCTTTGTCATTATCAATCCAAACTCAATATTTATTTCTATCGTTTTATATTACGAATTTAATTCTTCAGTGAAATTCACCATTCCTTGTGGAGATGATCTCGCATTTGCACTCTATACTACTGTTGACTTTGTGCACTTGCAAGTAAAACTGTACAAATATTAACTCATTAATTTAGGTAGATTTTTGTACAACAGTCAACCTAAGGGCATTGTGTATACTCCTTAAGCTATTGATTTCCCTAAGCAACGAGTTAGGCATGATGTATACTCTAACTCTTTTCTTTCTTAAGGGATTTAGCATGGTGTATATTAAGTTGATCCTTAAGAGAGCATAATATTAGTGAAAATTGACACACACATAAGGCCTAGGGCATGGTATATACTCCTGGTTTCCCATGTTGATTAACTCAAGAATCCAGTGTGGATTTCCTTTGTTACTATTGTTAAACCCAAGACTCAGTCATCCAAATTTATTTAACTAACTAGTCCATACCACATGCATATGTTGATCAGGCAAACACATATAAGGAATTCAAGAAAACAGGCATTAATCAAGTTAAGCATCACAATATAAATATCGCAAAGGCCCCTATATTGAATTATTGAGTAAACATAATTAGGGCTTCAATCGAGCCCTACTAACAAATTAGTTACACATGAGTTTGATTTTAAACATCTTCGTAAAGTAAAATAAAAGGAAAAAATAAACCCGAGAGAGAGCTTCCTTGAAAAGTCGTCAATTCTTCTGCCAAATCCCTCTCCGGCCTCTTCCTCCTCTTTTTTTTATTAGTAAATAAAGCTTGTATTAATAAAAAAATGTACAAAAGAATCACTGGGCATACCTAGGAGATGTACAATGAACTAGCACAGAAAGAAAAAATAAGCTTACAAAGGAAGCCTAAACAAAAAGCTTACAAGAGAAGCCTAATCTGTGGGCAAAGAGCATATACAATTCTATAAATTACTATTTGGATCTTCTTGGCAAGGCTGGTAGGATGAACTGTGGAATGCTCAAATAATTTGGCACTTCTAGCCATCCATATGTTGTACACTGTGCCTGCTAGGGCAATCCTTTTTGCTATAGTTGGGGGGCCAGATCCTCTTACTTTTTGGGTCTACTTGATTGCACTTTCAATTGTATTCATCTACCTTCTGCAGCCAAGCCAAATTTTGATGGCATCCCAGGTTACCTTGCTGATCCTGCATGAGAAGAAGAGGTGCTCCCTTGAATCTTCTTGCTCCTTACATAGGAGGCAGAGTTTGTCATCTCCTTCCAATTAGAGTCTATCCTTAGTGAGAAGCTTGTTCTGAATGGCTAGCCAGAGAATGAAGGAGTGTTTGGGGGGGGGCAGTGACCATTCCATACCAATGAGGCCCAACTGACCACATTTCGTTTCAGTCTGGTTGAGTTATAGACCTTCTTTATGCACAAATCATCCTGTACCCTCCATTCCATTAATCTGTCCCAAGCCTGTTGGGTGGATGATGACTTGGCAATTAAATCATCTCTAATTTCTAGGATTCTCTTCCAAAAAGGGGAGTCATCCTTTCTTGCCATGATCTTCCAGATTGATCTATTTATCATATAGTAGTGCTGAACCCACTGAATCCATAAAGAATCTTTCTTCATGTGGATGTTCCAAAGGACCCTGGTAAAGAGAGCTTTGTTCCATGATTTTAAGTCAACCAAGCCTAGACCTCCTTCAGTTTTTGGTTTGCATAAGTTTGCCCAGGTTACAAGAGCCTTCCTCATACCATTACTTTTACCATTCCAAAGAAATGTTATACACATCCTAACTATTTTCTCCAGGATGTTACTAGGGATAGAGAAGATTGCAAGCCAAAAACACTCCACACCTTGAAGCACTGATTTGATCAGTTCAGTTCCGCCAGCATATGACAAAGAAGAGCCAGCCCAGACATTTATGTACCCAGATATTTTTTCAATAAGGGGGGAGTAGTGAGTAGCATTTAATCTTGCTGCAGCCAGAGGCACCCCCAAATATTTGAAAGGGAGGCTACCATCCTCCATTCTAGTGATCCTTCTGATTTCCATTAACTCAGCAGCCTGGACTCCAACATGGAAGATGTTTGATTTGGCCAGGCTTGCTTGTAGCCCTGAGCACTCACTGAATTGGTTGACACACTTCACAAGCTACCCAACAGATCTACCATCCCCTCTAGCAAAGAGAATGAGGTCATCAGCAAAAGTCGAGTGGGTGATCTTGAGTTTATCACACTTAGGATGGTATCTGAATCCATCCTCTTCATTCAATCACCCAAGAAGTCTAGACAAATACTCCACAATTAAGACAAACAAGTATGGGGAGAGGGGGTCTCCTTGTCTGAGGCCCCTTTTACCAACAAAAAAACCACGCAAACTCCCATTAATGGAAAGAGAGAAGGTTGTTGTAGTTACACATTCCATGATCCATTTTCTAAACTTATCAGGAAATCCAAGGCCCTCTAACAAACTGTTCAGAAAATTCCATTCCACAGTGTCATAGGCTTTTCTAAGGTCTATCTTGATCATACACCTTGGAGAGATTCTTTTCCTACAATACTTTCTAAGCAGTTCCTAGACCGAGTAGGTATTTTTAGCCATGCTTCTAGATTTGATGAAAGCAGCTTAGGCTGGGTTGACAATGAGGCTCAAGCAGAAGGCTAGTCTGGAGGCAAGGATCTTGGAGATGATCTTGTATATCACATTACAACAGGCTATAGGTCTGAAATCCTCCACTTTAGATGCTTGTTTACCTTTTGATATTAAAGCTAGGGATGTATGGTTTAACTATTTTAGAAGTCTCCCATTCTGGAAAAATTTATGCACAGCCTTAATGATATCTTGGTTTATCACATCCCATGCTTTCTTGAAGAATCTGGATGAATAGCCATCAGGACCAGGGGACTTGTCTTCCCCTATACTCCAAAGGGCATCCTTGATCTCTTCCACTGTGACATCCTTAATCAGCAGCTCAGCTTGGCTCTCTTGGATTATAGGACTATCTCTAATGATTTCCGTATCAAGAGGCCTGTTACTAGAAGAAGAGCCTAAGAGATCCCTGTAGAACTTTAGGAACTCCTCAACCACTTCAGCTTCAGAGGAAGTCTAAGACCCATTAGAGGAGACCATTGTAGCAATATGGTTTTTACTTGTCTTCCTTTTTACCAAGGCATGGAAAAATTTTGAACCCCTATCACTGTTCATAAGATATCTGCATTTGGCCTGCTGGGACAGGAAGCTTCTTTCAGCTTCAGCTAGTTTGAAGACCTTTAGCTTCTGATTAGCCACCACTGATTGGAGCTCAAAATCAGAAGAATTTTCATGAAGCTCCCTTTGGAGGCTGGACAGCTTTTGTGAAGCCTCAAGAGCTCTCTTTGAAATGTGGTTGAAGTGTTTCTCATTGAGCAGTTTGAGATGAGTTTTAAGAGTTTTCAGGTTTCTACACAGTTTGAACAGTTTAGAACCACCCAAGGTGCTACCCCAGTAAAATTTAACAATGTCAAGAAACTTATTATGGTCAGCCCACATGTTGAAAAACTTAAAGGATTTTCTGCCCCCCAACTTCATCCAGCAAGTTAACAAGGCATGGAGAATGATTAGAGAGGTAACCAGCAGGATGAAATGTGGCCTGGGCTTTGAGCCCCTTATGGTACCAGGCATTATTCACCATCACTCTATCCAGTTTGCACCAGATATTGTTGTTTGACCATGTGAACAGGCAACCAGTAGCACTAACATCTGTAAGGCCAGTTTCTCTACAACAAAATGAGGGGTCCCTTAACTCATAGTCTGTTACAAGCAGACCATTTCCTTTCTCATCAGCAGCAAAAACATTGTTAAAATCCCCCAGAACAAGCCAATGAGCTGGGTTCTCATAACTGAAATTACACAGATTATCCCACAAAGGTCTTCTAGCAACAATAGTATTAAAGCCATATACAAAGCTAACTACAAATTTACAATAGGAAACTAAACAAAAAAACATTACAATGAATAACTTGGGGACATGCTTCAATTATAGATATACTGACCTTAGAAGGGTCCCACATCACCAAAATCCTGCCAGCAGGGTGAGCTGAAAAGTTGTTGATCTGTCTCCAAAAACTGAATTTGTTGCCTATAATTCTGAGCAGTTTATCTTCATCAAGCTTGGACTCCAAAATTCCTATCACATCAACTCTATTACTTTTCATGAGGTGCAACACCCCATTATGCTTCAGGGGTTTGTGAAAACCCCTTGATGTTCCAGCAGGCTACAATCATTGAGGGGTCTGGGAGGTTTTCCCTCCCTTCCCAAATATATGGGGATCTTTCAGGCCTAATTTTCCTTTTTTTTGCTTTGTAGTAGGAAGGCTTTTCCCTTGCACTCCTGAATCTTTAGGCAACTCATAAGTGTCAGGGAGTACAGAGGGATGGATGGACTTTAATCCAGCTACCAACTGGACTGAAGCTAGTGCATGCCCCTGGTCTCCCTCCACCCTTGTTTCTATAGAGTTGGGGACCTCTCTTTCTGGTAAATTCTCTACTTGGACTGCACCTCTAGGATCTTAGGTTGTCCTTCCTCTGGCTGGAGGAACTATGCATGGGTTATCCCTTATTGTTTCAGTGTCTTGGTTGTTCCCCCTTTTATCAGTATCATTTAGAGCTTTAGACCCTTCCTGCCTTACTATTTCTGTCCCCTTACCATTCTGCTTTCTCCCCTTATCTGACTTTACATTAAGGCTACAAGAGTGGAGATCATGGCCTAAGACCTTACACTTGGGGCAGTATCTAGGGAGGTTTTCATAAGATATCCTTTGTTCAAATGTGTTCCCATTAGGGAAGCTAACAAGCAGTGAGAATTTGATTTTCTTTGCTACATCAATCTCCACAAGTAGCCTAGCATATGAAATTCTTTCTTCATTGTTTGTAAACTGGTTAGCATATAGAGGCTTTCCAAGTTGGGTGCCTATCTTACTTAGGCAGTTTGCAGTCCACAACTCAAGGGGTAGTCCCTTCAGCTGAATCCATATAGGGATAGTACTTATTTCTTCATTGCCAAATTGAAAAATTTTTGGCATGGATTTCAAGAGTAAGGGTCTACCATATACTTGGTAGGGTCCTTCTTGTAAAACATTCATACTAGCCTCAGCATTCTCAAATTTGAAAACAATCCAGCCACTCTCATGGAATTGAGTTAAGACTTTTACCTTCCAAGAATCAGTGAACATCTTCAGGGTAGCCCTCCCTGGGAATCTCCCAGCAAAGTATCTGTAGATCGAGGTTTCAACCCAAGAGGAGGGTGAATTGGGTTTTTAAAACTTTTTGCGAAATTAATACAAGTTTATGAGAACAAATAAGCAGCAAACAATTAATACAAGTAATGTGCTGTAAATAAAGAGTTTAAAGAGAAGAGGATGCAAACTCAGATTATAGTGGTTTGGCAATATCGGATTCATTCCGACCCTACGTCCACTCTTTTCAAGGAACTCCTTGAAGTAATCTACTAAGTAACTTAGTCGTATAACTTTCCCGGTGTTGTACAAACCTTACAATCCCTTCCTCTCGAAAGCTATCCCCTTCCTCTCGAAAGTAATCCCCTTCCTTTCGGAAGTAATCCCTTTACAAAAGATGTTGTAAAGTAAATGGTAGAGAAACAGCTAATGGAAGCTTATACAGCTGAATAATGTCTCTCTTTCAAAGTAAAGCTTGAAGAATGGCTCAACAAGAATATTTCAAAGCTTTTTGGGTTTCAAAGAGTACAACAACTTGATTGTGTAATCTCAACTCTTTTTGAATGTGTGCAGCCTTCTATTGAATGCTCAATAGAATGGGTTTATATAGCCATCAAATAATATGGCCATTAGGACTTTAATTTGAAAAAGATTTACTTTAAAACGTCCAGATTTGGTGTCTAACAGTCATATTTTTGAACTACCAGTCGACTGGGTCGTGATACCAGTCGATTGGGTTCACTTGAAAAAATCTCGTTTTTAGACCTTCTTGGTTACCAATCGACTGGTATTTTTCATCCAGTCGACTGGTATGACTGACCCAGTCGACTGGAGATATACTGTCTCGTATACCAGTCGACTGGTATATGTACCTAGTCGACTGGGTTATCTTCCAACCCAGTTTTTTTGTTTTAATTGAAAATATTTGTTTAAAAACGATCGGTTTAGAAAAACCTTTTGTGTTCGAGCCATTGAACAAGCTATTACAATGTATAAGTGAGACTTACATTGGTTCTAAAACCTTAGACCTATACTAATTCTTCAGTCTTCACTTGATACTTTGATTCGGTTTGAGTTCTTGCACCTTGATCCTTGGTTGAATGCTTTTGTTGCTTACTACACTTAGTTAGTATAATAACAATTGTGTTTTGTCATCATTAAAATACGTGTGAGGGTCAACAGTATCCTACCAAGCAGAAGGGATAGTCTCCAAACACTTTCTCTATGTCTTCCTCTGTGACACAGACTGTATCTCCCTCACTTTTAATAGTGGAGAGTTGTAAGCCCTTACTTTGCTTCCTATTGTTAGCAAATAAGCTTACCCAATGAGCTTTCTTGCCTTCATCCTGGGGAGTACTGCCATTGTTAGCTTGACCTTTGGCTCTTGATTTCTCTTTAGCACCAGGTGAAGCATCTTGCCTTTGGAGTGCCTCATTGGAACTAGAACCAGTGGGGGGACCCCCATTCTTCAAGGGAGGGTAAGGCCTGGACCCATTTCTTGCCTCTTTCTTTCCTTGCCTTGCTGCAACTGGTCCTCCGTAAACAGTAGCTTGGCAGCTAGGATCATCTTCTTCACTAGAAGAATAGGATTCTACTTGGACTGAGTCATCATCACTCTCTTCAAAGGAGCTTGGGTTCTCATCCTCTAAGGCCTAAGAATCTACCTGCATTGCCTGTTTTGCCTCCTTTTTCTTAACTTAATTTTGGTTACTGTTCACCATTGAAGCTCTGTGTGAGCTTTCTTTATTGCCCAAGGCAGAGCCTTCCAACTCAGGCCTCAAAGACTTGGACTCCTCCTCTCCCAAGGAGTAGGAAGAGCTTTCTGACTCTTAGCTTGATCCTCTAGCCCCATTCTTGCTGGAGTCTACTAGAACTTCTTCTCGCGATTCCTCTACTGTAGCAGCTTTGTTTTTGAAATGGTTTAGTACAAATTTCAGGTCTTTCTACTCTTGGGCTGAAAGGAGAGGCTTCCTACTGGGTTTCTTCTTTTCCATGCTATAGATAGCAGTGGTTTTAACACAGAGAATAGGGGAGGGGGGAGGGAGAAGAGCGGGAAACCATGGACAAGCACTGTAGCAGTTGAGAGCTTCTCTTTCTAGCTTGCCCGGGTTTCTCTCCCTCCTCCTTATTTCTGTGTCTACAGGCCTATTTATAGAGTTTAGAAACATTTGAAAACTCTAAAACTCGTAAAACAAAACCTAAACTTTTTTCCAAAATAAGACCCTGTCGTTTTACTGTTTACTGCTGCGCCCATGCACTCAAGCCTTCTTCTTGAGCGCGCGAGTGCAGGTGCGATCGATCCTGGACTTGGGTGCTTGAGCGCTGTTGCACTCGATCGTAGGTCTCCTGTGCTCGATCGCAACAGCAGATTCCAATTTTTTCCTATTTAACTCTTTAAGCCAGATAATTCTATAGTGTTCCAAAAACCTAGAAAAACACAGAAAAAATAGAAAGGAGATAAAATAGGATGAAATAACACAAACTAAGAGCTTAACAAATGTAAATTAAAGGGCTTAAGTATGAATATTTAAGCACTTATCACATGTTGTGGACTAAGTGTTTGTGCGTCAATGTCTATAGCAGTGGGAGGAGTTGCATCACCAAAAACCTCATCATCCTCCTCACTGCTGTCATCCTCTCCAATCCGAATGTTCCTCCCAGCCTTAGAGTATATCATCCCATCTCGGATTGTGCACCCCATCTTCTTTAGAGAAGAGACATTGATGACGTCTTTGGGGTCAGTGTCCTGAGCCTTTGAGGCGGGTAGGGGGACAAGGAAACGGTGGAAAATCAAGGTGATGAGCATCTCATATGGGAGGCACCTAGAGTCACTCGCTTCACCATTAATCATGTTGGTGAGCAATAAGGGGTAGATATTGAAATTGTGTCCTGTTTTGAGACACCATATTAGTACCATATCTATCTTGGAGAGATAGCCCCGACTCTCGAATCTTGGGTGGATGGTCCAACTCACAATGAGATTGAACAACTTTAAGTTGAGGGTATATCACTACATTGGTTAAATATAGTGGGCTTAAAGGTGTAGTTAGGGTCACCCCTAACAATCTGGCACGCCTCCTTGTAATCAAAGTTGTCTATCCATCCATCTAGACTCCACTGGACCCCTCCCATGGGGATCCTTAGAATATTGACTAGAAGGTTAATATTCACCTCAAATTCTATGCCAATGATGCTTGTTTTAAACCTAAGAGCTATTGGACTCGGTTTAACCAAGTTGGCATAAAATTGGTGAATCAGGCGAGCGTAATATTTCTTGTGGATCTTGACAAATGGTGTTAAGTGTATCGCCTCAAAAGTAGGTAATATATCAAAATTTGCATGATGGATAAAACTGAAATCAACAAATTTACCCGTCATGATTTTCTTCTTACGGGTGACAGAATTATACCTACTTTTTGTGGTGGGGTTCCAAAAGAGCGAATCATCGAGCTCAATCCGTGCCTTTTTGCTTGATGAGCCAGTAACTCCTTTTCCCTTGGCATCCGATGTCGAGGACTTTGAAGACCGAGGCCTTGTAGGTGCGTGAGGTCCTCCAATGGTGGTTTTGATGCATATTCTTTCAGATATCTTGAGTAAAGTCGTTTTAGAGATTTGGGGAAATGTGGAGATTTCGACTATGAAAAAGTTGAAAAAGAAATGATTTGAGGTATAACTGAAGGTTCTATGGATTGTTTTTGAGAGATTTTGGACTAAGATCAATATTTTTCTAAAGAGAGAAAAATTAAGTTTTTTCAAAAATGGCGTGAAATCTGAAAAAAAAAAAATCTAAAGAGACTATTTATAGAATCGTGATACTAGTCGACTGGGTTAGGGTACCAATCGACTGGGTCCTTCATAATTTGGAAAATTTTTGACATACAAGTTGACTGGGTAAACTGGCAGAGATACACCAATCAGCTGGGTGAACCATACTAGTCAACTGGGTAGGCCACCAAAATTTCAAATTTTGACTCAAAACAATGTCTTGTAGTACCAATCGACTGGATTCTTTGTACCAGTTGGCTGGATGCTTTGTACTAGTTAACTAGTAAAATGGGCAGTGGGATACCAGTTGATTGGGGTTAATCTACTAGTCCATTGGGTCTTTTAGAAAACTTAAAATTTTGAGCTCTAACTTGAAATTTTTGCATGAAATTGTTTATTTATGCCATCTTGAGTGAGAGATATATTAAATAGGAATTAATACTCATTCACTAGATGCCAAATATGCATATAATGAATGTTGATTCAATCAAACATACATTTTTATCATAGTCTTGTAAGCCCATCAATAGTCTATTCTTGCAAAAGCTATCTTCATTTAAGGATTTTGTAAGAATATCAACTATTTGATCGTCTGAAAGGATCGAATTCTAGCCTAATATCACCTTTTTTAGCATGGTCTCTTATGAAGTGATGTCTAATTTTTATGTGTTTGGTTCTAGAATGCTGAATAGGGTTTTTGGTCAAGTTGATAACATTAGTGTTATCACAATGAATTGGTATATCTTTAAAGTTCGTGACATAGTCTTTTAATTGTTGTTTCATCCACAACACTTGTGTACAACAACTTCCGGCTGCTACATATTCCGCTTCTACGGTTGATAATGCAATCAAATTTTGTTTCTTGGAAAACCAAGAGGTTAACATTTCACCTAAGAATTGGCATGTTCCACTAGTCCTTTTTCTGTCTAGTCTACATCCCGCAAAATCAGCATCTGAATATCCTATAAGCTCAAAAGTTGATTTTCTAGAATACCATAACCCTAGGTTTTAAGTCCCTTGTAGATCTCTAAGGATTCTTTTTGCTGCAATTACATGTGATTCTTTAGGATTAGCTTGAAATCTAGCACACATGCATACCCTGAACATTATATCATGACTACTTATAGTTAGATAAAGTAAAGCTTATATCATGCTTTTATAAGTTTTAGTATCTACACACTTACTTTCCTCATCTAGGTCAAGTTTTGTAGAGGTGCTCATAGGAGTGCCAATTGACGTTGAGCTTTCCATCCTGAACCTCTTTAATAAGTCCTTGGTGTACTTTAATTGATTGATGAAGATACTTTCTTTCAATTGTTTGATTTGAAGTCTAAGGAAGTAGGTAAGCTCTCCCATTATACTCATTTCAAATTCACCTTGCATACACATAACAAACTCTTGACATATAGATTCATTAGTGGTACCAAATATAATATCATCAACATATATTTAGACTAATAGTGTGTCATTTTTGTGAGTTTTTATAAAGAGGGTTGTGTCTATTTTTCCTCTTGTAAAATCATTTTCAAGCAAAAACTTACTTAGTCTTTCATACCATGCTCTTGGAGCTTGCTTCAACCTATGCAGAGCTTTAGAAAGCTTATAGATATGGGTTGGAAGATTAGGATTTTCAAATCCAAGAGGTTGCTGAACATACACCTCTTCTTCTATAAATCCATTTAAAATGACGTTTTTTTACATCCATTTGAAATAGCTTAAATTTATTCAAGCATGCAAAGGCCAATAACATATGAATAACTTCTAATCTAGCTATAAGAGCATAAGTATCACCAAAGTCTATTCCTTTTTCTTGATTATATTCTGTTGAACCATATTTGATTTAATAATGACAAAACACTTCTCTAATTGAACTAACAATTTTATCTAAGTGTTTAAGCGGTAAAAGAATTCAGCATAGAAACAAAGATGCAAGAACTCAACTCGATTCAGACACCAAGACAAGACAGAAGATCTATAATAGGCTTTAAGGTAATCAAAACAATTGTAAATCTCTCATGTTCAAATAATTAGCTTGATTTGTGGCTCATTTTACAAAAAACTTTGACAAAACAAATCATACAAATGTTTTTAAATCAAAAACAATTTTAAAACATGAAAAACTGGGTTGAAGGACAATCTAGTCGACTAGGATATGGGATAGAAAGTTCCCAATTGACTGGTGCTAAGGATCCAATCGACTGGTAACTGGGACAGAAAGTTCCTAGTCAATTGGTACTCTACCATAGCCTAAAAAGTGAAGCTTCTCACTTGACATAAGTGATTGGTTCAAGGACCTAGTCGACTGGTAATTCAAAAAATATGACCGTTTGAAATGTAAGACTTGAGCATTTAATGCCCCAAACCTACCAAGTCAGTGTCAAATGGCCATAATGATTCAAGGCTATATAAACCCACTTCAATTAGCATTTAAGAAAAAAAAGAAGTGAACACATTTAATTCACTAGATTGCTTATCAATTCTTAAAAGCTTTGAAAAAATTTATTGTTGAGCCATTCTTCAAGCTTATTCTTGAAAAAGAAATATTATTTATTTGTAACAGTACTTATTACTATCTCTCTACCATTTACTTTACAGCAAATCTCATTTATTGTAAAGAGGAAAGAGTTGTAATAACTCTTAGAGTGTTTAAGATTAAACACTTCTTTGTAACTTCCGTGAGTAAGGGATTAGCTTCTGTGAGGAAGGGATTAGCTTCCGTGAGGAAGGGATAGTTTATAAGGTTTGTGCAACACCCGTGAAGTTGCACGACTAAAGTTTTAGTGGATTTATTCAAGGAGGTTCCTTGAAGAGAGTGGACGTAAGGTCGGAAGGATTTCGATATTGTCGAACCACTATAAATGGAGTTTGCACTTTCTCTTCCTTTGAACTCCTTTACTTTTAAGTATATTATTTGTTTTAGTTCAATGTGTATTCAACTATTTAAATCTTTCAAGTTTAATTAGCAAAAGTTTTTAAAACCCAATTCATTCCCCCTCTTGGGTTAGAACCTCGGTTTATAATTGGTATCAGAGCTTCGTACTCAATTTCAGGCTTAAAATCCTTACGTTGATCCGATGGCATCTAATAGCTATACCAAAGGGCATTCCTATACTAGGTCTCCCTTGTTCAATGGCTCCAACAATAACTATTGAAAAAATAGAATGAAAATCTTTGTCGAAGGACAAGATTACATTCTATGGAGGGTCATTGAAGAGGGACTTAGAATTTTTACAAAGGAAATAATCATTAGAGAAATCAATCATACAAACTCAAAACAGATTTTAATGAAGAGGATTGTAGAATGATGTCTCTCAATAGTAGATCAATTAGCATATTACATTGTGCTCTAGATATTATTGAATACAATAAAATTTCTTTATTTATTTCAGCTAAAGAAATTTGGGACAAATTGCAATTATATATGAATGAACTAGCGAAGTTAAAAAAAAATAAAAAATCTATATGTTAGTGTCTAAGTATGAATCTTTCAAAATATCTCCAAATGAAATTATTTCTCAAATGCACTCACGTTTTACTACCATTGTTAATGGTCTAAAGCTTTTTGGTAGGAACATTGAGGAATTTGAACTAACAAGGAAGATCTTAAGGTCTTTTCTATCCACTTGGAAAGCAAAGAAGACGGCCATCACGGAGGCTAAAGATCTTGACAAACTTGATTTTGAAATGCTTCTCGGATCACTATTGATATACGAGATGGAGGAAATGAATCCCGTTGTCAATGACGATGAGAATAAGAAAAAGGTGATTGCTCTCAAGGGCTCCATGAGCAACAAAGAGGAAGAAACAGAAGAAGAGGTAGAGAGAAGCGAATAAGATGGTGAGATGACTCTAATCACCAAAAGGTTTCACAAGTTCTTGAAAAAGAGCAAGAAACCTTACACAAGGGATTCCACTCCAAAAAGGGAGCCTCTTGTGTGTTACGGCTGTAAGAAGCCCGGTCACATCAAGGCCGATTGTACAACAACATGCAAAACATATAAGAGCTTCAAAAAGAAAACTATGATTGCAACCACATGGAGTGATGACAATGAAGAAGATTCTTCGGACAATAAGATCGGATACGAGGAGATTGCCAACCTATACTTGATGGCAATCGACGATAAAAATGAGGTATTTAACTCTTCTCCTTCTAATAATAACATTGTTAGTAATAGTGAAGAGTTAATTAAGGTTATAAATGAAATGCATGAAGAATTGAATAAATTCGATTCTAGAAATACCACCCTCAAAAAGGAAGTCTCATCCCTCTCTAAAGAGATGGAGGGCTTGAAGGAAGAAAAAGAAAAACTATCTTCCATGCTTTATAACTCTTCACAAGGTTTTCTAAAAAATGAAAATGACATTTTAAAGAAGGAAATAATGGATTTGAATAGCACTATATCTAGACTTATGCTTGGAAAAGAAAAACTAGATGAAGTGTTATTCTCCATTGGACAAGCAAAAGTCTAAAGAAACTTTGTTCATAAAAACAACATGTTTGAATGAAGTCTCCACTTCCAAGACCTCTAGCAAGGTTAAAAGTACTACTTCAATGTATGCTAGTAAGTCTAAAAATGTGAATTTAAATTCTAATGCATATACTAGATTTAAGCATCCTAGAAATACTCATGCATATACGTATGCTCACTCAAGAAATGCAAATGCTAGGAACAATCATTCAAGAAATGCATATATGATTTTGTTACCTTTGTCACATAATTGACTAATATTAAGTAAATTTGGCTTAAGGCCTTGCACGTATAATACATGATCAATGGTTAAGAAATCATTACCAATTTTTCTATACCCGATTATCTTTGTGTTATCTCTAATGGTGACATGTCCGTCATCTCTTAGAGTTAGCTCTTTGAATACACTTCGATCACCGGTCATGTGCTTTGAGTATCCACTATCATGGTACCAATAGTTACCTTTCTCCTTGGTGTGGAGATATATCTACATTACACAAGGATATACAATTGCACTCTTAGATACTCAAAATTTGTTAGGTCATTTGGGGTTAGTTCTAGAAAATGCGGTTTCTTTAGAGACCCATACTTTTTTAACATTATACGGTGCTCTATATTTATAGACATGTTGATGATGCATAATCCTAGGATAATAATTATTGAAATTTATAAGATTTCTTAATTGTGGATGTCTATAATCCTTGGATAAGTATTTCTAATATATATGTTTCTATTGTGAAGATTATGAACATGCATGTCATTTCTAGGAAATATATGATGATGATTTCCAAGATATGTACTTGCATTATTATGAACATACAAATTATCTCTAGGATGAATATGATGGTTACTCCAATCAACAAAAAATTTTGTTTACCAAAAGAACATGCATTTATCTTCCTAAAAAACTGGGACTTAGTGTATGCATGTGTTTCAAGTACGTGTGTGATAGTAACTAGTATCTCCCACTACCCCCAAACTTAAAATACACATTGTCCCCAATGTGTATGGCATGGAAAGATCTGACCTGGGAGATGGAGAACTAGGTTGCTTGCTTTGCTTGTAACACGCCTCCAAACTTGAACTGGATGCACGCACTAAGTACCTCACAAAAAAAAAAAACATTGTTCTGGAAAACAAGAAATATAAATACTGTATATGTAAATATAAATATAAACAAAAGAAAAACACTAAAATGAAAAGGATAAGTCTGAGGTGCCTCCCATGAGCACTAAGTTTAACATCTTCAACCGGATCAAGCCTTATTCTTCCCCAAAACTAAGATTTGCAACAACTAGCACAGGTAGTGTCTTATTCTCTCCCATATAAGCATAAGTCAAATGCTCTGGCAACTGCTTGAATTCCAAGTTAGGTGCCTGTACAATAAAAGGGAAAATAGTATTAGTAGGCCCAAGAATTTCAAATGGATCAGTGTACTTACTTGGAGGCTTTGGAAAGGCCTTAAGGAGGTGCATAGTATCAATGATGTCATCAGTAACATCCTTGCATTTGGGCTCAATATCCGATCTTGGGACACTATAGGTAAGAGCGGTTTGTACTGGATCAATGTGATGGACCTGAAAAGCTTCCTCAACAACACTTTGCGTCATGCATACATTAAAACATTTTATATTATCTGGGGGTAATTTTAATGCATTATATCTTTTGATTTCAACCTTCTCACCATTTATCTTCTCCATCTCACTTATCTTGGATGTGGATGCTTGTGCAGGCTCATCAGTTCCGATGATCTTACCATTTGTTAGAGTTGTCACGGCATTTAGCTGTTGATGTCCTCTTGGAGTAGGTAGTGGTTGGACTGGAAGTTCACCCAACTTTCTTTCACTTAGCTCCTTAGCCAATTTCCCCATTTGTTCCTCGAGTATTTGAATGGCTTACTCATGTTTTGTAGTGGTTTGTCTTTGCTCAGTCATGAACTGTTCTTGTAAAGTCATCAATTACCTCATAAGACTAGGTCATTATTTTCTTATTTTAGCACTGGTTGGGCTGCTAGTTGGAATTGTCGTTGCTGTCCTTGAAGATTCAAAGCATTTTGAGTGTTGCTCCATGAGAGGTTGGGGTGGTTCTGCCATCCAGGATTGTAGGTATTTGCATATGCGTTGTTCGGTCCCTCATAATTTGCTTGCTCTTGATCTGTAGTTGAATACAGAGGACAAGTATAAGTATTATGATCAAAATGAGAGCATATAGCACATACCTGGCATTGTGTAGCCTGTGGACTAGGTGAGTTGTTCTGATCAGCCATGGCTTTTATGAACATGTCTAGCTTTCTTTCCATAGCAGCCATCTGATTCGAAGATCCATCATTGAAGCTCACCTCATACATACCCTTGATTTTAATTCCTTGTCTACCTCTCGAGGAGAATTGTTGGGTGTGCTCACTTAATGTCTCAAACAGCTCCATGGCTTCTTCACTAGTCTTCTCCATCAGCACACCTCTACAATCGGAATCCACTATACCTTGATTTATGCCACTCAAACCATCATAGAAAGCTAGGACCAGCTCATCTTAAGGTAAGTTGTGATGTGGATATTTGAGTAGCAGCTCATTAAAGTATCCTCATGCCTCAAAGAAAAGGTCTCCATCCCTCTGTTGGAAGGGTTGAATCTCCTTCCTCATCTGCCTTATCTTTTGGGTTGGAAAAAATTTCCTTAGAAATCTACTGGATAGCTCTTCCCAAGTATGGATGGAATCTACAGGCAATGAATGATACCACATTTTAGCATTATCTTTTAATGAAAAAGGGAAAAGAATTAACCTGATTCCCTCTTGATCTAGGCCCCGAATATGCTGGAACTTGCAGAGATCACAGAATTCTCGAAGGTGCAAGTGTGGATCCTCAACAGGTGTACCCCTAAAATGAGTCAAGGCACTGAGTATCTGCGGAGATATGTAATAATTTTCTTCCGCCTTAGGTTGATAAGCAATTCATGAAGGATGGTTGAGGTTCTGTGGAATAAAGGATTGCTCCATAGGTCTCCGTTTTGGTGGCAGTTGGTTGTAAAGCTGTTCTATTGGTGCTTCACCCTCAAATTCTTCTTCTTTCTCCTCGAAGTTGTTTCTATGCCTCGTTCGAATGATCTGCTCAGTCTCTATATCAAGTGGAAGGATGGTTGGGTTCCTCACTCGAAGCCCTTGCATGAATCAGCAGGAATACCTTAGTGCAGCAGCTTCAGTACTGCTGCTCGGGTAGTCTCTAGACTATTTACGCTCGAGCACTCCAAGCACTGTGCTCGATTGCACCAGTGCACTTGATCGCACTTAGGTTTGCGCTTGATCACAGTGCCAGAATTAGCACTGATGCACACCTGAAACAGAAAGCAAGAAAATAACAAAAACGAAGAATTAAGTTAGATAGTTGATGAAAATAAAATAAAATAAAACAAAACATATTAAGAAAAATATTTAATGAAAAATAAGAAAATAAAATTGAACAAAATAAGAAAAATAAACAAGAAATAGTTCTAAACAGAAATTTAGCACAATCCCCGGCAACGGCACCAAAAACTTGTTGAGTGATTTATCTACCTAAATAAATAGGCAAATAATCGTACTCGTTTTACTTGCAAGTACACAATGTCAACTTAGTAGTATAGTGTGCGAAAGCAAGATCATCTCCACAAGGATTGGTGAATTTCATTTTAGAATTATATTCGCAATGTAAAAAGATAGAAATAATAAAAGAGTTGATTTTGATAAAGATAAAATAATAAAGATAAAGGTGTAGGGACTTGATATCCACCACTAATTATGCTACCACAACAAAATAGTATGCCAATGCTTTATTCATGTCATGAATACCTAATGTTTGTCAACCTAAGGGCATGGTATCTACTCCTTAAGCTATTGATCTCCCTAAGCAACGAGTTAGGCATGGTATCTACTCTAACTCTTTTCTCTCTCAAGGGATTCAACATGGTGTATGCTGAGTTGTTCCTTAAGAGAGCATAGGATCTGTGGAAATCGAAAACCACACAGGACCTAGGGCATGGTATAGACTCTCGGTTTCCCATGTTGATTAACTCAAGAATCTGGTGTGGATATCTTTTGTTACTAATGTCAGACCCAGGACTCGGTCATCCAAATTGATCTAACTAACAAGTCTATACGACATACACATATTGATCAGACATATACATATGAGGAATTTAAATAAAAGCAGGTATTAATCAAGTTAAGCAACACAACATAAATATCGCAAAGGCGCCAATACTAAATTTATTGAGTAAACATAATTAGGGCTTCAACCAAGCCCTACTAAGAATTTAATTACACATAATAAAATAAAAAAGAAAGAAGGAACTCGAAAACATTATGGAGAAGAGTCATCAATTCGTCTCCACAATCTCTTCCTTCGGGCTCTTCCAGTCTCCGGCCTCCCGACCTAAAACTAAACTAAAACTAATAGAAGATTGAAAAATAAAAGAAGGGATTCGATCCTCCCCTTGTGTGTGTTTTACAGGTGTATTTATAGGGAGTGAATAATCCTAGAAGGCTCAGGAACCCTAAACTTTCCTAAAACATAAAACTCTTTTATTTCCAAAATTGGTTCTGCCACTTTACTGTTCATGCCCGTACAGGTGCGCTCGATCGCATACGTAGTGCGCTGTGCTCGATCGCATGCTTAGTGCGCTCGATCACACTCCAAGCAGCAACTGCTCCATGATTTCTAGTTTTTTTCCTTTTAAGCTCCAAAATGCTTCTTTTTATTCAAGACCCTATAAAAACATATGAAACACAGAAATGAAGTAAAATGAACTAAATTATCATAACTGAGGGCATAACAAATGTAAATAAGGGGGCTTAAATATGAATATTTAAGCATCTATCAACCACACACAAAACATGGTTCCAAAGACTCGGCATGATTACCGCTTGGTCTTTAACGCATCTAGCTCCCTAGTGAGCATCTCAACCTGAGCCTTTAGGTTGTCCTCTTTCCTAAGATGGTAAATTCCACTATCATTTAGGTTTCCTACAGGTCGTGACCTATTTGTGCTTTCAGTAGCACTAGGTCCAGTCCAAGTGTGAGCTTTTTCAGCAAGCTCATTGAGGTATTCTATGGCCTCATTAGGATCTTTTTGTAAGAATTCACCATTACACATCATCTCTACAAATTGGTGCTCTTTATATGTAAGTCCCTCATAAAAATAGCTCACTAAGCGCCAATTCTCATACCCATGGTGAGGACACATACTTAACAACTCCTTAAATTTCTCCCAAGACTGATACAAAGTCTCATTGTCCTTTTGTGGAAAGATGGAGATTTGCCTTTTTAAAGCATTGGTCTTATGTTGAGGGAAGTATTTATTAAAGAAAACCTGAATCATCTCATTCCATTACCCAATAGATCGTGGTCTCAGTGAGTATAGCCAACTCTTAGCTCTATCCTTCAAAGCGAAAGGAAAGAACTTGAGTCTCACGATGTCATCAGTTGCATCTTGACTATGAAAAGTCGCAACTACTTCCTCAAACTCCCTAATGTGTACATATGGGTTTTCATTTTCCAAGCCATGAAACGTAGGGAGTAACTGTATCATCCCTGTTTTAAAATCTTGATGGTGAGTATTGGCTGGAAACATATGCACGATGGTGTGGTTGTTCGGCTAGGATGCAAGTAATCCTTAAGTGTCCTAGCAACATTCTCATTAGGTTTATCAGCCATGTTAACAAAATCCTTTAAAGTCTCGTATGGGGGTACACTATGGTTTGATTTAGGCAAAGTTTCACTAACGGACGTGGAAGGGGAGAGTAACTCTATTTCTGGTCCTCTAATGAATCTACTTCACGAATCTCTCGATCTAAGCATGCACCAAATGAGTTAGAGGGGAAATAAATAAAACAGAATAATAAAAGAAAATTAGAAAATCAAAACAAATAGAAAAGAACAATATTACTGTCTTGTCTCAAAGTTGACAATCTTCCTTGTATTTGAGCACGTTTCCCCGGCAACGGCACCAAAATTTGATTACGATCAAACTAATACGCGGTTATTATGTATAGTTAAGGTGTCAATCCCATGAGGAAAAGTGAACTACAAGGGAAAGTGTAAACCTTAACATGAATGATAAAGATCAAGTGAAAGAATCTGAGTTTTGATAATGAAGTAATGTGAGAAAATTGTGTAAATATAATGAAGATTATAATGGGAAGATAACAAGGTTCTGAAAATCCTCCCTAAGTTTGTTGCCTTATTCTAATCTCGATTCAATTGTTTTTATCTCGATTGCTAGTTTCACATCCCAAACAAGCAGTCGGTAAATATTCAATCAAAGCACATGTAAACCCTAATGTAATTGCTATGAAGTACTCTTTACTTTCGATTCAAGCACACATGACCTATCTTATAGATTTATCAAGAAACGACAATATATCTTCAATGGCAATATCGCAGTAATGGAAAAACCTAAAAGATAAATCTACCGAAATTAATCACATCCAACAATTTAACATAGGAAGAGCATGACTAGACTTAATTAGAAGAGAAAGATGCAATTACTGGATTAAGAGAAAATCTTCTAACTAAATCAAAGAGTAAATCATAACAATGTTTAACAATAAATCCGAACTACAACTGAATCAATAATAGAAATAAGAAGAACTACACCTAAGAATTCATCCTTTCACCTTGCTTGGAGATTAGTTGGCCATGGGGCTCATGCTTGAACACCGTAATAGAGAAGAATGTAGTTGTTTTCTTAAGTTTTTTCAGCCTTTTTTTTTATCAAACCCTAAGTGATCTATTTATAATACAAAAGGTCCAACGGTGTTTTCGGGTCAAAACTATCATTAAAACCTTAATTTTGAAATAGGACATCGCGCTTGCGCCGCGGCGCACACTAATCCAGGCTATGGCTCAAGCTTTTGACTGCTTTTCTTTACTTTCTGGAGGCCGCGGCTCGGACCTTTCAGGCAGCGGCTCAGACTGCCAGGTGGTGGCTTAGACTGGTCCAGGCTGCAGTGCACATTGATGGTCTTCTTGGTTCTTTTAGACATGGTTCTGGAGGCAAAAGCTCAGCCCTTCCAGGCCATGGCTCAGCCCTTCCAGGCTGCAGTGTGCACACTCTTTTTCCTATCCGAGAAGTTGTTGGTTCTGGTGGCCGAGGCTTAAAGTTCTGGGCCGCAGCATAGAACACTAAAGACTTGGTTTCTCTTCATTTTTTCCTTCCACAACTATGCCTTCACTCTGATATGCATCGAAGCATCATGCTTTAAGCTATGATAGCTTTCCATCTCTTTTGAACTCAAAGTACCTGAAAATGCACCGAAATAGATCAACAATCCAAGAATATCACTTTAGAGTTGTTAAGGTATAAAAGTGTAATTAAAACCTAGATCAACCCTAAAATGCTAACAAATAAATACTGTTAAGATGCATTTTTTGACTCTCATCAGTAATCCACTAAGAAATTTAGTCGTGTAACTTCACAAGTGTTGCACAAACCTTACAATCAATCCCTTCCTCTTGGAAGCAAATCCATTCCTCTCGGAACCTAATCTCTTCCTTTCGGAAGCTAATCCCTTCCTTTCGGAAGCTAATCTCTTTACCATAAATGTTGTAAAGTTAGTGGTAGAGAGACAACAATGAAAGCATATACAATTGAATAATATCTCTCTTTCAAGGTAAAGCTTGAAGAATGGCTGAACAATAAATATTTCAAAGCTTTTGTGTATCAATGAATATAAACTTGATTGAATGCGTAATCTCTTACCTTTAAAATGCTCAATAGGTATAGCCTTGAATTGATATGACCATTTTTTACTGACTTAGAATGTTTTGGTGTATTTTGTGCTTAATTCTCGTGTCTCAACGGTCATATTTTTTGAATTACCTTTAAGGCTATGATTGGTACCAGTCGACTAGGTAAGACTTACCAGTCAACTGGGGACCTTCTGTCCAAAGTACTAGTCGATTGGGTTGTTCTTACCAGTCGACTGGTGACTATCTGTCCCAAATACCTGTCTTTTGGTGTAAGTACCTAGTCGACTGGGTTGTCTTTCAACCCAGTTTTTTCATTCTTTGAAATGATTTTGACTTTTAAATGTTAGTTTTTAAAATGCTTTCTCAAAAAGAGCCATTAGAAAAGCTTGTTACCTGAACCAGTGAGATTTACAACTTGATTCAATACCTTGTACGTATACTAGATCTTCTTTCTTGATTTGGTGTTTGATTCGGGTTGAGTTCTTACACCTTGATCCTTGGCTGAATGCTTTTATCGCTTAATATACTTAGATAACACTATTAGTATAATTAAGGTTGTGTTTTTTCATCATTAAAATACAGGTGAGGGTCAACAATCTCCCTTTTTTTGATGATGACAAAACTAATGAGAGAAAACAGTTTTAAAAACTAAGTGTTAGATTTTTTTTAAAAAAATGGGCAGAGTTTCCTTTGTTTTTTGAATAAAACTAACCTGTAAAAAAGATAAAAAAATAGTTTATATGCAACCCAACCAATCAACTCAACATATATAATCATATACCAAGTTCTTTGGAGCAATACTCCTCCTAAATCTATGCACTAGTAATGAGTTTACAGTTATTTTTCTCATTTTCTCATATTTTTTTCTCGTTTTGACAACAGCAGAAAAAAGGGGTAGTAAACCAAAAAAATATATATAGATACTATAAACATGAAGAGCATGTATAAATAAACTTGTATACAAAAATTTGGCATTATTCAAAGTTCAAAAGCCTTCCCGAGAAAAACTAGAAGTTTCTATACATACAGAAGCAGTTTAAAGCATTTATCCGAATACAAAAAGATATAAAGCATGTAACCATATTGCATAAATGTAAAATAAGTATATTAATTAAGTCTAAGCATAAACCATCATCATATATATCACCAGTCTATACAACATAGGCTTCAAAGAGCTGAAACAGAAGTACAAAATACAGTAAATGATGAATATATGTTAGTGCTAAGAACAATGAAAAACTACATCAATATGTACATCAAAAGGGAGATAGAAAAACGACTCAAGGAGTGGGAGAGTCAGAGTTTCCACAAGTGAGATCCTGAAGCTCAGCCAGAGAGCCCTCGGTATGCTCACGGTACAACTCAATATCATCCCGGAGAGAGCGGAGGTCGTAATGCATAGCATCGACTGTAGAGCTCAATCTCTAGAAGCTGGACTGCATGGTCAGCTGGAGGCTCATGATAACATGAAGAAGATCGCCATATTCAGCCTAACTAGCACTCAAGTTACCCATAGGAGGTGCTCGATCATCCATATACATAGCAGCAGTAACAACAGCAGCATCTAGACCCTCGTCCTCATCATCACTGCTGTCATCCTTTCCAATCCGTATGTTCTTCCAGGTCTTGGAATAGATGAAGCCGTCTCGAACAATGCATCCCATCTTCTTCAGCGAAGAGACATTGATGATGTCCTTGAAGCTAATATTCTGAGCCTCGGAAGCTGGAAGAGGCACCCGAAAGTGCTAGAGGATGAGTGTGATGAGCATCCCGTAAGGAAGGCATCTGAAGTCGCTTGCTTCACCGTTTATCATGTTGGCGAGTAGCAGGGGGTAGATATTGAAGTGGTGCCCAGTCTTAAGGCACCAAATCAATACGACATCTATCTTAGATAGATAGCCCCCACTCTTGAGTCTTAGGTGGATAGTCCAACTCACAATGAGGTTGAACAATTTCGAGTCAAGGGGCATGTCACTACATGTGTGAAATTTAGTGGGTCGAAACACATAGTTAGGGGTGACCCTTGACTATCTGACATACCTCCTCATAATCGAAATTGTCTGGCCATTCATCCAGACTCCATTGGAACCCTCCCACAAGGATCCTCAAGATACTCATCAAGAGGTCAGTGTTGACCTCAAACTCCACACCCATAACACTGGTTCTGAACCTCAGAACCAGTGGACTGGGTTTCACTAAGTTCGCATAGAGCTGGTGAATCAGTCTCATGTAATATTTTTCATGTATCTTGACCAGTGGGGTCAAGTTAATGACATTGAAGACAGGTAATATATCAAAATTACAATGAAAAATAGATTCGAAGTCGACAAATCTACCTGACATGATCTTCTTATGGCGGATAACGGATGTATACCCGTCTTTCGCAGTCGGGCTGGAGAACAGTGAGTCGTCTAGCTCTGTTCTAGGCTTCTTACTTGATGAGCCCACCATGCCCTTCCCTCGGTAGTCCGGAGCTGTGGATTTGGTGGACTTTGGCCTAGTAGGCGCATGTGGTCTTCTAACGGTGGTTTTTATGCGAATTCAGTCGGACATTTTTGAAGAAAGGCTTTCTGGGTGGAAAAAGGTTTTTGGTGAAAAAAAAAATAGGATTTCAACCGTAGAAAGTTGAAATGGATGGTTTGGATGAGTAGATCGATGTGTTTAGGAAGTGTTTTGAGGGTTTTCTTTATCAAAATCACGAGATTTTTTAGAGAGAGAAAGCTTAGGGTTTTAAAAATGATATAAAAATCTAGAAAAAAAATGAAGAGACTATATATAGAATTGTGATACCAGTCGACTCGGGTCAGGGTACCAGTCGACTGGGGTTATTTGCAGATTGAGAAATTTCATATACCAGTCGACTAGGTCGGGATACCAGTTGACTGGGTGAACGGGCAGACAGATACCAGTCGACTGGATTGATAACTGAATTTCAAAAAATGGCTCCAAACAAGGTCTTGATGTACTAGTCGACTGGTATAGTGCTACCAGTCGACTGGGAATTTTGGTAGAGATTTACCAGTCGACTGGGATAGACTTACCAGTCGACTAGACTCTTAAGAAAAATTTTAGTCTTAAATCTTAGCAAGAAATTTGTTTATCTATGCCATCTTGAGTGAGGGAAATATTAAATAAGAATTAATTCTCTTTCACTAGATGTCAAATATGCAAAATCATGAATGATGAAACAATCAGACATACAGTTTATCATAGTCTAACAATCCCATTGACAGTCTTATTTTGCAAAAACTTGCTTCACTTAGAGGTTTTGTAAGAATGTCAACTATTTGATCTTCTGAAGGTATGAATTCTAGTTTTATATCACCTTTTTTAGTGTGGTCTCTTAAGAAATGATGTCTAATTTCTATGTGTTTAGTTCTAGAGTGTTGAATAGGGTTCTTGGTTAGGTTGATAGCACTAGTATTATCGCAATGTATTGGGGCACTTTTAAAGTTCATGACATAGTCTTCTAGTTGTTGTTTCATCCATAATACTTGGGCACAACAACTTCCAGCTGCAACATATTCCACCTTGGTGGTTGATAGCGCAACAGAGTTTTGTTTCTTGGAAAACTAAGAGGTTAACATTGCACCTAAGAATTGTCATGTTCCACTTGTGTTTTTTCTATCTAACCTACATCCAGCAAAATCATCATCTGAATATCCTACAAGCTCAAAAGATGAATCTCTAGAGTACCATAATCCTAGGGTTTGAGTTCCTTGTAGATACCTAAGGATCCTTTTTACTGCAACTACATGTGATTTCTCAAGATAAGCCTGAAATCTAGCACACATGTATACACTGAACATAATATCAGGTCTACTTGCAGTCAAATAAAGTAATGCTCCTATCATGCTTTTATAATATTTAGTATCTACACACTTACCTCATTCATCAAGATCAAGTTTTTTAGATGTGCTTATAGGTGTACCAAGTGGCTTTGAGCTTTCCATCCTAAACCTCTTTAGTAGGTCCTTAGTGTATTTTGATTGATTAATGAAGATGCCTCCTTTCAATTGTTTGATTTGAAGTCCATGGAAGTAGGTAAGCTCTCTTATCATGCTCATTTCAAATTCACCTTACATGCACTTGGCAAACTCTTGACATGTAGATTCATTAGTAGCACCAAATATAATATCATCAACATATATTTGGACTAGTAGAGTGTCATTTATATGAGTTTTTGTGAAGATAGTTGTGTTTACTTTACCTCTTATAAAATTATTTTCAATCAAAAATTTACTCAGTCTTTCATACCATGCTCTTGGAGCTTGCTTCAACCTATATAGAACCTTAGAGAGCTTGTGGACATGATTTGGAAGACTAGGATTCTCAAATCTAAGAGGTTGCTCAACATAAACCTCTTCTTCTATAAAGCCATTTAAAAATGCACTTTTTACATCCATTTGAAATAACTTAAACTTATTAAAGCATGCAAAGGCTAATAACATTCGAATAGCTTCTAATCTAGCTATGGGAGCATAAGTCTCATCAAAGTCTATTCCTTCTTCTTGATTATATCCCTTAGCAACTAGTCTAGCCTTGTTCCTAGTTACTATTCCATTTTCATCCATCTTATTTCTAAATATCCATTTAGTTCCTATTATTGTATGATTCTTAGGTCTAGGAACTAGATTCCAAAAATTGTTTCTTTCAAATTGATTTATTTCTTCTTATATGGCAATTATCCAATTATTATATTTTTCGACTTTAATAAATTTCTTAGGTTCTATTTGAGACAAATAAGCTACATAATTGCAAATATTTCTAATAGAGGAACGAGTTATTTTCCCTTGTGAAGGATCACTAATCACTTGATCAATCAGGTGATAATTTATATACCTCCAATCTTTGGGAAGATTATCCTCTTGTTGGCTTGTAGATGGTTAGTCCAATTTGAGAGTTTCCATCTCTTCATTCGTTTGAGGTGAACTCTTCTTTAGGTCAACAATGGGAGTAGGTGTTTCCATTCTTGAATAAAATCTGCATCATCATTGAAAGAAACTTCTCTACTACTAATTGGGTTAGACTCATCAAGAGTTACATGTACGGATTCTTCTACCACTAGAGTTCTCTTGTTGAAGACTCTATAAGCCTTACTAGAGATTGAATATCCTAAAAATATCCCTTCATCGGTCTTAGAGTCAAATTTACCCAAGTTAGGTTTATTTCTATTTAGGATGAAATATTTACAACCAAATGTACGAAAATAGGAGATATTAGGCTTTCTACCTTTCCATAATTCATACGAAGTTTTGTCAAGCATAGGTCTAATTAAAATTCTATTCAAGATATAGCAAGAATTGTTTACTGGTTCAGCCCAAAAGTATTTTGGTAAATTATTTTCACAAAGCATTGTTCTTGCAAATTCTTCAGGACCTCTATTTTTCCTCTCAACAACTCCATTTTGTTGAGGAGTTCTAGGAGCTGAAAAGTTGTGATCAATTCCATTTTCATCACAAAATTTTGAAAAACTTTAGTCTTCAAATTCTTTTCCATGATCACTTCTAATGCTTGAAATACAATTTCTTTTTTCATTTTGGACCTTTTTGCAAAGGTTTTCAAATCCTTTGAAAGTTTCATCATTGTAAGCAATAAAAATAACAAAGGTATATCTTGAATAGTCATCAACAATAACAAGTGCATATTGATGGCCACCTAGACTAATGGTACTTATTGGACCAAATAAGTCCATATACAAAAGTCCCAATGGTCTAGTAGTTAAGACTACATTCTTTGATTTAAAAGAAATCCTAGTTTGTTTTCCCATTTGACAAGCATCACATACTTTGTCTTTTTCAAAATTGATTTTGGGAAGTCCAATGATTAAATCTTTTCTAGAAATGATTTTCAGCAAATTCGTGTTACATGACCAAGCCTTCTATGCCATAGCCATAGATTTTCACTAAATGCGGGAAAACAGTTTTCATTTTTGGAATGCAATGATTTTAAATCAACTATATAGACATTTTCATGTCTATGGCCAACAAACTTGATCTTGTTACTCTTGATGTCTATAACTAGACAATGAGAGGTTTAACTTTGTTACCTTTGTCACATAGTTGACTAATGTTCAGTAAATTTGGGTTAAGGCCTTGTACTAACAATACATTATCCATGGTTGAGAAATCATTACCAACTTTTCCATGCCCGATGATCTTTATTTTTGTGTTTTTTCCAATGGTGACAAGTCCACCATCTCTTAGAGTTAGCTCCTTGAATATACTTTTATCACCGGTCATGTGTTTTGAGCATCCACTATCAAGGTACCAACAGTTACCTTTTTTCTTGGTGTGGAGACATATCTACATCAGACAAGGATACATAATGATATTTTTAGGTAACCAAAATTTCTTGAGTCCTTTGGGGTTAGTCCTTGAAAATACGGCTCCTTTTGGGACCCATACTTTCTTAACAGCATATGGTGATCTATAGACATGTTGATAATGCATAATCCTAGGACAATAGTTATTGAAATTTCTAGGATGACTTAGTTGTGCATGTCTATAATGCTTAGGATATGAGTTCCTAGGATACATGTTTCTATTGTGAGGAATATGAATATACATGTCATTTCCAAAAAATGTTTGATAATGATTTCTAGGATACATGCTTGCATTATCATGAGTATGCATATTATTTCTAGGATAACCATGATGGTAATTCCTAGGATATGCATGTGCAGTGTGCAAATTTTGATTATACATATTGTTTCTAGGATACATATGATGATTATTCCTAGGATGTGTATAAACATTTCTTGAATGAGCATACATATAAGCATGAGTATTTCTAGGATGTTTCATTCTTGTATACGCATTAGAATTAGCATTTCTAAACTTGCTAGCATTCATTAAGGGTATGTTTTTGACCTTGCTAGTGATCTTTAAAGTAGAGGCTTCATTCACACATGATGCTTTCATGAATAAGCTCTCTTTTGATTTTTGCTTGCCTAGTGGAGAGTATCCTAACCCGGATTTTCCTCCACTTAATCTTTGGCAAGAAAGCGCTTCATCAAGCTTTTCTTTTCCAAGCATAAGTCTAGATATTGTACCATTCAATTCTAATATCTTCTTCTTTAGGTTTTCATTTTCATCTTTGAGGAAATCTTGAGAAGAATTATAAAGCAATGAAAATAGTTTATCTTTTTCTTCTCTTAGACTTATCATCTCTTTAGAGAGAGATGACACCTCTTTCTTAAGAGTAGAGTTCCTAGAATCGAATTTCTTCAATTCTTCATGTATTTCATTTATGACTTCTATCAACTCTTCACTACTACTAACAATGTTATTTTTTGAAGAGGGAGAAGATAATACATCATTTTCATCATCGATTGCCATAAGACATAGGTTAGCTATTTCCTCATATCGATTTCTTTATTCGAGAAGTCTTCTTCTTCGTCATCACTCCAAGTGGTTGCTATCATAGCTTTCATCTTGAAGCTCCTGTATGGTTTGCTTGTTACCATTCAATCGGCCTTAATGTGACTGGGCTTCTTGATGAGTGAAAAATATTGCATATTTTGGCCACTTAATTTACATTTGTTAGCTTAGGAATTTGTTACTTTGAGTTGTTTTCATTGTTTTTCAAGTTTACAAGCACTGGGAAAGGAGTTTCACTAAAATTGCCAGAAGTACCCGTACAGATCAATCATCTTTGAAAATTAAACTGTATTGATTCAAGAAGAACCAGGATATGAGCCATATATTCTTAGAAAGATCCAGAAGTCTATTTTTTGGAGAATTTTACGGATCGTAAAAATGATTTTTTTACAGAAAGTTATGGCCGTTTTAGTAGACAAAGGTCAGGCTGTGCGGGCTGTGCGGGATTTCAGCGTGAACAGAAGTTTTGAAGGGCATGTGAAGACTTAAATCCAACATCCCACATCGGTTGGAAACACATTTCTATATCTCATATCCCACATCGGATTGGAAACACATTCCACTTGTGGTATTTGCCTATATAAGACCCACTCCACTTCATCATTCAGTGTATAATTTCTGAGCCACTTTGGTATTTACCGGTGGACGTCCGCTAGTATTCTGGTGGATCTCGAAGGCTTTGTCACCACGAGGGGAAGCGACACCCGTCAGCGAGTGGAATTTCTCCCATGTAAAGTTATTTATTTATTTCTTTACATTTAGTTGTTTTAGTTTAAATGTTTAGCACTTGTAGTTTCATAGTTATGAGTGGCTAGACTCTTCAGCTAAGGTTGAAGATGAAGCCCCGCCGTTGTTTGGCGTAGTAGTTCAGATTTTCTTGTACAAATCTGACAATTTTTAGTATAAATGTTCTGTCAATTATTTGAGTTAATCTTATAATTGATTGAGTTTAAATTGTCTGTTGGATATTCCTTGTGTTTCATCTGATGGATACATTGAATGCTTTTCGATTAAATTGGATTTCCTTTGTGATTTGTTGAGAGCGGATACATTGGATGCTTTTGGTTTAGTTGGGATATTCTTTGTTTTTTGTCTTATAGTTGGATTCATGGAATGTTTTGATAGGCTATATTTTTAGAACATATATGCTTAACTTCGGTGGGGTGGATTTGGAAACCTTAGTGTTTTAATTATTAGTTTTTAAAAATCAATTTAGTTTAATTTTAATTTCTTTTGCAAATTATCATCTGAAATTCGGAACTAGGTTAAGATAGAGTTAGTTTAGATTGAAAATATACTTTCACAACACAATTCCCTGTGGATTCGACCTCGCACTTGCACAATGCTATATTGCAAATGACTCGTGCGCTTGCGAGTAAATTAAAACTCACAACACTTCTTGCATCCATAGCACACAAGTGGTTCCCTTTTTGAAGTGGGATATTTTGTTTAAGGTTTCTTGCTTTTCATCAAGAATCTTTGAAACCATTTGGTGATCAAAGCCATCTCACCATCTTCATCGCTGCTCTCCACTTCTTCTTTCATTTCCTCTTCTCTGTTGTATGTAGAGGCTTTAAGAGCAATCATCTTTTTCTTCTTCTCATCATCATTGACAATGGGATTCATTCTTCCATCTCATATGTCAACAATGACCCAAGAAGTGTCTCAACATCAAGTTTGTTGAGATCTTTGGCCTCCGTGATGGCTGTCTTCTTTACTTTCCAAGTGAGTGGCAAAGATCTTAAGATTTTTCTTGTTAGTTCAAACTCCTCGATGTTCCTACCAAGAAGCTTCAAACTATTAACAATAGTTGTGAAACGTGAGTGCATTTGAGAAATTGTTTCGTTAAGAGACATTCTAAAAGATCCATATTCAGATATTAACATATAGATTTTTGATTTTTTAACCTTACTAGTTCCTTCATATGTAACTTGCAATTTATCCCATATCTCCTTAGCCAAAACATATGCACTCAGCTAAACTATTCATGAGGTACTTCATGCTATTTACTAATAAGGTACCTCATGCTATTTATTATGCTTCTAGAACTCTAAATGATGCTCAACTAAACTATTCTACTACTGAAAAGGAATTGTTAGCTGTTATTTTTGTTTTGAAGAAGTTTAGATCATACCTGATTGGCTCTAAGGTTATTGTATTTACTAATCATGCTGCTTTGAGATATTTGTTTTCTAAGAAATATGCAAAGCCTAGGTTAATCAGATGGGTACTCCTATTGTAAGAGTTTGACTTGGAGATTAAAGATAAGAAGGGCAGTGAGAATGTGGTTGCAGATCACTTATCTAGGCTACGTCATGAGGATGACAAAAATGAGCTACCTTTGAATGAGAATTTCCCCGATGAATAATTGTTCGCTTTAGAGGTAATACTTCCATGGTATGCTGATATTGTCAATTATATAACAGCTAATGTTTTTCCTACAAGTATGACCAGTCAAGAAAGGAAGCGGTTGATATCTATGTCTTAACATTACCATTGGGATGACCCCTACCTATTCAAATTCTGTCCTGATCAAATCATCAGAAGGTGTGTCTTAGAGGAAGAGCATTTGAGCTTATTGCAACATTGCCATCAATTTGCTTGTGGAGGATATTTTGGGGCAAAAAAAAACAGCTCTTAAGGTATTACAATCCGGTATTTGTTGGCCTAATTTGTTTAAAGATACCTTTTCATTTTGCAGCTCATGTGATAGATGCCAGAGAACAGGTAACATATCATCCCGAAATCAGATGCCTTTACAAAATATTCATATAGTAGAACTTTTTAATATATGGGGTATTAATTTCATGGGTCCATTTCCTAACTCCTATGGTTATTTATATATTCTTTTGGGTGTGGATTATGTGTCCAAATGAGTCGAAGCTGTCCCCTCAAAGACTAATGATCACAAAGTGGTTGTAAAGTTTTTACTGGATAACATGTTTACACGATTTGGGACTCCAAGAGCAATCATCTGTGATGGAGGCAGCCACTTCTATAATCAATCTTTTGCTCTCCTAATCAAGAATTATGGGATCACGCATAAAGTTGGTACTCCATATCATCCTCAAACCAGTGGTTAAGTGGAGATAAGTAACCGAGAGATCAAAAGCATCCTAGAGAGAACTGTGAATCCAAGTAGGAAGGATTGGTCTTTGCGCCTGAATGATGCTCTATGGGCATATAGGACAACTTATAAAACACCAATTGGCATGTCTCTATACTGCTTAATCTTTGGGAAAGCATGCCATCTACCGGTGGAGTTAGAGCATCGAGCATATTGGGCCATAAAGTAGTTCAATTTTGACATGAAATAAGTGGGTGAGAAGAGGAAGCTGCACTTAAATGTGCTGGAAGAATTAAGGTATGATGCATATGAGAACGCCAAGCTCTACAAAGAAAGGACAAAAGCCTATCATGATAAACAACTAATTAGGAAAAAGCTTCATGTGGGATAAAAGGTGTTGCTTTACAATTCAAGATTAAGACTTCCCAGGCGAACTCAAGTCCCGATGGTCTGGTCCTTATGTGGTCACAAAGGTCTTTACTCATGGTGCTTTTAGATCCATGGTTCCAACAGCACTCAGACGTTCATGGTGAATGGATACAGAGTCAAGCCGTACCTTGAAATCAACTTGCCACCAAGAGATGAAGATTTGGCACTTCAATTTGTCCAGTATGCAGCAGAACCGAGAGCACTTGAGCCATATAAGGTGGACTTTAAGTGCCCCATTCTAAGAGAGTAGCACTAAAGCTACTATAGAGAGTGCTTGAGCAGTTCAGACTTTGAAAAACATGTAGCTCAAGTGCCTATATTGAGGTCAGTGGTACTGAGGCCATTGAGTATAATACATCTTTATTTTTGTCATTATTAATTGTCTTTCGTTATTTTCATTTTTTTTTTCATACTATCTATAGTTCAGTTAATCATTCAATACATTATGCCCTTATGATCGAGCGCATGTCACAATGCGCTTGAGTGAAACATCACCATGCGCCCAATAGCGCGCGAGCGCATTCATACACATACACCTGCGCACAAGTGCGATCAAGCACACTCGGGGCATAAAATCACGTGTTTATTTTTATACACTTCCTTCACTTAACACTTTTCGCTCTCACCTGCGCACTTTCACTCTCGCACTCTCTCTCTCACACTCTAACTCTTGCACGGCACTCAAACTCACTCACTCCAACTGATTACGCCCAAAGAATAACATGGTAGTTGTAGCACAGCTTTGGGGTGTCGATTCCACAGGGAGAAAAAGTTAAAAGAACAGTAGAAGGTACAAAGAAACTAAAGAATAATATCGAATGATTGATGGAGAATAAAGATTAATTGTATATGCAAATTAAAAAAAAAAAAAAAAAGTAAAGATAAACAGTAAAGCGTCGGGAATCCCTTCCACAAATCTGGTATTTTAATTATTCTTAATTCATTGAATAACTCAATTGGGAATTCACTTCCCAATTCTCAATCGAAAGATGTAGATTTATAAACCAAGATTAAACCAAATGTAACCCTTTGAAAAATGATTCACCACTTTTAAAATACGTAAATTATTATCATTATTGAGAAAATCCAATGACGACAATATATTCAGGAAGTGATATTGCAGCAAAGAACAAAATCAATAGAGATAAATAATTAATCCAAACATAATCAAAGAGCTAAACCATTCAATAAAAAAAGCATGACTGAATCTATAAACATAATAAATTATAAAATTATTCGAAAAGAAAACATCACCAATGAATTGCAAATGATAAAACAAAAGATTTTTAGTAATCGAAACTCAAATATATAAATTAAAAATAAATAAAAATACCATTAACTGTGCAAGTTCATCCCTAGCCCCACTTGAGAATTTAGTTACCCATAAATATAATGGACAACAAAAATCTCAAGGGAAAGAATTGATCTCGCCGTGAGCATCCCCCCTTGGTAGCAAAGCTTTGGAGATTCCTCAGCTTTCCCTCCAAAATATCTCTGGATTGCTCCTAAAAGCCTTTTAGATCTGCTCCCAGATGATCTTCAAAGCTGAAGTGGAGTGGGCCTTTATAGGGAAACTCCAGGAGTGCAATGTGTTTCCAATTCGATGTGGGAAACTGCTCGAGTGTGCTCGATGGCAGCCTGGTGCGCTCGAGCATAGCATGGTGTGTTGAAAAATATTTCTAACCGATATGGGATGTCAAAGTGCACAGCTATGCTCGATCGCAGGTCTAGTGCCCTCGAGCGAACTAGGCATCTTCCAGCTTGACTTTTATCTACTAAAACTGCCATAACTTTCTCTAGAAAAATCATTTTTACGAGCCATAAAATTCTCCAACAAATAGACTTCCAGATCTTTCTAAGCATATATGGCTCATCCCTAGTTCTTCCTAAATCAATACAGTTTAATTTACAAAAATGACTGATCTGTACAGGTAATTCTGGCAAGTTAGTGAAACTCCTTTCCAAGTGCTTGTGATCCTGTAAAACAACGAAAAATAACTCAAAGTAACAAATTCCTAAGCTAATAAATGTAAATTAAGGGGCCAAAATATGAAATATTGTTGAGCCATTCTTCAAGCTTATTCTTAAAATAGAGATATTATTCATTTGTAAAAGCACTTGTTGCTATTTCTTTCCCATTTACTTTACAACAAATATCATTTATTGTAAAGGGTAAAAAGTTGTAAAGGATTGGTTGTAAGTTTTGTGCAACACTCGTGAAGTTGTACAACTAAAGTTTTAGTGGATTGCTTTAAAGAGGTTCCTTGAAGAAAGGGGATGTAGGGTCAGAAGGATTCCGATATTGCCGAACCACTATAAATGGAGTTTACACTTTCTCTATCTTTGAACTCCTTTACTTTCAAGTATATTATTTGATTGTATGCATTGTGTATTTAACTATTTAAAATCTTGCAAGTTTAATTAGCAAAAGTTTTTAAAATCCAATTCACCCCCCTCTTGGGTTTGAACCTCGGTTTACATATCCCTTAGCAACTAGTCTAGCCTTGTTCCTAGTTACTATTCCATTTTCATCCATCTTATTTTTAAATACCCATTTATTTCCTATTATAGTGTGATTCTTTGGTCCAGGAACTAGATTTCACACTTTGTTTCTTTCAAATTGATTTATTTCTTCTTACATAGCATTTATCCAATCCACATCCTTCTTAGCTTCTACAAATGTCTTTGGTTCTACTTGAGATAAATAAGCTATAGAATTGTAAATATTTCTAATAGAGGAACTAGTTCTTACCCCTTATAAAGGAACACCAATCATTTGATCGATTGGATGATAATTCACATACTTTCAATCTTTGGGAAAAATATCTTCTTGTTTGACTTATAGATGGTTGATCAAGATTGTGAGTGTCTGCCTCTTGATTTAATTAAGGTTCACTCTCCTTCAGGTTAACAATGGGAGTAGGTGTTTCTATTCTTGGAATGAAATCTGCATCATCATTAAAAGAACCTACTCTCCTACTAATTGGGTTAGACTCATCAAATGCTACATATACGAATTCTTCAACCACTAGAGTTCTCTTGTTAAAGACTCTATAAGCTTTACTAGAGGTTGAATATCCTAAGAATATCCCTTCATCGGTCTTTGAGTCAAATTTACCCAGGTAGTTTTATTGTTACTTAGGATAAAACATTTACAACTAAAAGCACGAAAATAAGAGATATTAAGCTTTGTACCTTTCCATAATTCATATGGAGTTTGATTTAGCATAGGACTAATTAATACTTTATTTAAAACATAGCAAGAAGTGTTTATGGCTTCCGCCCAAAAATATTTTGGCAAACTATTTTCACAAAGCATTGTTCTTGTAAAGTCTTCTAGAACTCTCTTTTTCCTCTCAACAACTTTATTTATTGAGGAGTTCTAGGTGTTGAGAAATTCTGATCAATTCCATTTTCATCACAAAATTTTGAAAAGCTTTGGTTTTCAAATTCCTTTCCATGATCACTTCTTATGCTTGATATAAAAATTCTTCTTTTCATTTTGAACATTTTTACAAAAGTTCACAAATCCTTTGTAAGCTTCATCCTTTAAAAATAACAAAGGTATACCTTGAATAGTCATCAACAATAACAAGAGCATATTGATGGCCACCTAGACTAATGGTACTTATTAGACCAAATAAGTCCATATGCAAAAGTTCTTATGGTCTAGTAGTTGAGACTATACTTTTTTATTTAAAAGAAATTCTAGTTTGTTTTCCCGTTTGACAAGCATCACACACCTTATGTTTTTCAAATTTGATTTTTGGAAGAACAATGACTAAATCTTTTCTTGAAATTATTTTAAGCAAATCCATATTCACATGGCCAAGTCTTCTATACCATAGCCATGTGTTGTGCGTTCATCCACCTAAATAAATAAGTAAATAATCGCACTTGTTTTACTTGCAAGTGCATAAGGTCAACAGTGTAGTATAGTGTGCGAATGCAAGATCATCTCCACAGGAATTGGTAAAGTTCAATTTAGAATTATATTCGCAATATAAAAAGATAGAAATAATAAAAGTTTTGAGAAATAATAAAGATAAAATACTAAGGATAAAGGCGTAGGGACTTGATATCCACCACTAATTATGCTACCACAATATAACAGTATGCCAATGCTTTATTCATGTCATGTATACCTACTGGTTGCCAACCTAAGGGCATGGTATCTACTCCTTAAGCTATTGATTTCCCTAAGCAACGAGTTAGGCATGGTATCTACTCTAACTCTTTTCTTCCTTAAGGGATTCAGCATGGTATCTGCTTGAGTTGTTCCTTAAGAAAACATAAGTACTATGGAAATCGACAACCACATGAGACCTAGGGCATGGTATCTACTCCCAGTTTCCCATGTTGATTAACCCGGGTATCCGGATAAGATATCCCTTGTTACTAATGTTAGACCCAGGACTCGATCATCCAAATTGATCTAACTAACAAGTCCATACCACATGCACATATTGATCAAACATATACATATGAGGAATTTAAATAAAAGCAGGTATTAATCAAGTTTAAGCAACACAACATAAATATCGCAAGGCGCCAATACTAAATTTATTGAGTAAACATAATTAGGGCTTCAACCAAGCCCTACTAAGAGTTTAATTACACATAATAAAATAAAAAGGAAAGAAGAAACCCGAGAGAAGAGTCGTCAATTCCGCTCCACGGTCTCATTCTCCAAGCTAAAGCAAAAGATAAAAGAATGGATCTAAGAAGTAATCCCCCCAAGAGGTGATGCCTTTTGTGTGTGATTTACAAGTGTATTTATAGGTCTTTGAGAAGTCCTAATCGGCTCATGAGTTCCTAAACTTTCTTAAAACGCAAAACTCATTTATTTCCAAAATAGGGTTATTTCCAAAACAGGGTTCTGCAGTTTACTGTTCACGCCCGTACATGTGCGCTCGATCGCATATGTGGTGCGCTCGATCACAATGCTGCGCTCGATCGTACAGAGGAGTGCGCTCGATCGCAATTTAGCCAGCAGCTACTCTAGGATTTCCAGATTTATTCCTTTAAGTGCCAAAAATGCTTCTTTTTCTCCAAGACCCTATAAAAACGTGTAAAACACAAAAGTGAAGTAAAATAGACTAAAACATATAGATAAAGAACTTAACAAATGTAAATTAAGGGGCTTAAATATGAATATTTAAGCTCCTATCACACTCCCAAACTTACATATTGCTAGTCCCTTAGCAATACAAAACCAAAAACTAAATGAAAAACAAAGACGCAAAGATAAATCCAATGCTCATGGTGTCCAACAAAAGTTTAGGTTTCACACAAAACTATGATGCGCATTCATGAGCAAGCTTAACAAGTATAAACACATCTTTGCAATGAATACGAGTTTTGAATGCAAATCACTTTCATGAGGCAGGTTAAGACATCACAAGTTTAACTGAATGTGTGGTGGACTAGCACATAAAAGATTGGGTTTCCAAATAATTCTAATGTGTAGTGTTTCGATGACTCAAGATTCACCAAATTTTCTATTAGAATCAACAAAGATGGCATAGATTTTCTTCTTTTCTTTTATTTGTGAGATTTTTGCCAAGTTAGTTCCCTTAAGCTTTCTATTTGACTCGTGTAACGAGCGTTTAGCCAATGACTCCCAAACCAGATGGTTTTAGGGCATTAGGTGTAGAAACACCCCTAAGGGCTTACTAACTCAAGTCAAAAAGGCTACGAAACTAACTGATCTTAATGCTACCGATCAGAATATTCCACCTTTTGATGTGACACTCACTGCTTACTGAGGCAAGAGGGCCAGTTACTCAATGGAAAGTTCTTTTTAATGATCTTTAGGAGCATTTTTTTTTCTTTTCTTTTTGAGCAATAATGAACTTTTTTTATTTTCTTATGCCACCCGCGTTAATCTAATAGGTCATCTGGTTCACAGTCAAGCAAAAGAAACATACAAATCAAAATTACATGTCATACGCCACACAACTATGTGCTAATGTGCTCATGTTTAGTTTAAGTCGAACTTGTGAATCCTTAAATGCCTAAAAGAAAGTGATTATGGTTCAAAACTTAATTATTGGCCCATATGTTCAAGGTGTTAAGCTCACTTATGAAGTCAAATCATATTGTTTGTTTAGAACACCCAAAAATTTTGGAACGGAATGAACATGTATTTATCTATGAAAAACAACAAAACAAAAAAAACTGGGACAAGGTGTGTGTGAATGTGTCTCCCATACCCCCAAACTTAAATTATACATTGTCCCTAATGTGTGAATAACAAGGAAAGAGCTGACCTAGAAGATGGAGAACTAGCTAGGTTGGCATGGCTCATAGCGTACCCCCAAACTTGAACGGATGCACACATTGTCCCCAAAAAATAAAAACTGACGTAATACGGGAAAACAAGAAGTAATAAAAATAAATAAATAAAAATAAATACGTAAAATAATAAAAATAAAAGGATAAGCTGTGGGGTGCCTCCCATGAGCGCTAAGTTTAACGTCTTCAGCCGGACCAAGCCTTATTTTTCCCCAAAACTACGAGTGGCAGTAGCTAGCATAGGAAATGTCTTATTCTCTCCCATATAAGCATACGGTAAGTGCTCTGACAACTGCTTGAATTCCAAGTTAGGTGCCTGTACAATAGAAGGGAAAATAATATTAATAGGCACATGATGGTCAAATGGATCGGTGTACTTACTTGGATGCTTTGGAAAGGCCTCAAGGAGGTGCATAGTGTCAATGATGTCATCAGTAACATCCTTGCATTTGGGCCCAATATCCGATCTTGGGACACTATAGATAAGAGCAGTTTCTATTGGATCAACGTGATGGACTTGAAAAGTTTCCTCAACAACACTTTGCGTCATGCATACATTAAAACATTTTGTATTATCTGGGGGTAATTTTAATGCATTATATCTTTTGATTTTAACCTTCTCACTATTTACCTTCTCCATCTCACTTACCTTGGATATGGATGCTTGTGTAGGCTCATCAGTTTCAATGATCTTACCATTTGTTAGAGTTGTCATGGCATTTAGTTGCTGATGTCCTCTTGGAGTAGGTAGTGGTTGGACTGGAAGTTCACCCAACTTTATTTCACTTAGCTCCTTAGTCAATTGCCCCATTTGTTCCTCGAGTCTTTGAATGGCTTGCTCATGTTTTGTAGTGGTTTGTCGTTGCTCAATCATGAACCGTTCTTGTGAAGTCATCAGTTGCCTCATAAGATTCTCTAGGTCACTATTTTCTGATTCCAGCACTGGTTGGGCTGCTGGTTGGAAGTGTTGTTGCTGTCCTTGAAGATTCAAAGCATTTTGAGTGTTGCTCCATGAGAGATTGGGGTGGTTCTGCCATCCAAGATTGTAGGTATTTGTATATGCATTGTGCAGTCCCTCATAATTTGCTTGCTCTTGATTTGCATATGAATACAAAGGGCAAGTGTTAGTAGTGTGATCAAAACGAGAACATATAGCACATACCTGGAGTGGTTTGCCTCGCGGACTAGGTGATATGTTTTGAGTAGTCATGGCATTTATGAGCATATCTAGCTTCCTCTCCATAGCATCTAGACAAGTATATTGATCTTCTGTCATTGGTGCTTCACCCTCAAATTCTTCTTCTTTCTCCTCGAAGTTGTTTCTAGGCCTCTTTCAAATGATCTGCTCACTCTTTATATCAAGTGGAAGGATGGTTGGGTTTCTCACTCGAAGCCCTTGCATGAATCAACAGGAATACCTTAGTGTAGCAGCTTCAGTACTGTTGCTCGGGTAGTCTCTGGACTATTTACGCTCGAGCGCATACTGAACTACACTCGATCGCAGACTTGCGCTCGATCGCACAAGGCACTGCACTTGATCGCAATGAGGACAGAAACTCCTCCTCTGAACACCTGAACAGAAAATGAAAATGAGGAATAAATCTGATTTTTGATCAAAATAAAAATAAAACATAACAGAATAAAATAGAATAAATTAAAATAATAAAAAAAAACTAACAAAAATAATTCCAAAAAGAAATTTAGCACAATCCCCGGCAACGGCGCTAAAAACTTGTTGTGCGTTCATCCACCTAAATAAATAAGTAAATAATCGCACTTGTTTTACTTGCGAGTGCACAAGGTCAACAGTGTAGTATAGTGTGCGAATGCAAGATCATCTCCACAGGGATTGGTAAAGTTCAATTTAGAATTATATTCGCAATATAAAAAGATAGAAATAATAAAAGTGTTGAAAAATAATAAAGATAAAATACTAAGGATAAAGGCGTAGGGACTTGATATCCACCACTAATTATGCTACCACAATATAACAGTATGCCAATGCTTTATTCATGCCATGTATACCTACTGGTTGCCAACCTAAGGGCATGGTATCTACTCCTTAAGCTATTGATTTCCCTAAGCAACGAGTTAGGCATGGTATCTACTCTAACTCTTTTCTTCCTTAAGGGATTCAGCATGGTATCTGCTTGAGTTGTTCCTTAAGAAAACATAAGTACTATGGAAATCGACAACCACATGAGACCTAGGGCATGGTATCTACTCCTGGTTTCCCATTTTGATTAACCTGGGTATCCGGATAAGATATCCCTTGTTACTAATGTTAGACCCAGGACTCGGTCATCCAAATTGATCTAACTAACAAGTCCATACCACATGCACATATTGATCAGACATATACATATGAGGAATTTAAATAAAAGCAGGTATTAATCAAGTTTAAGCAACACAACATAAATATCACAAGGCACCAATACTAAATTTATTGAGTAAACATAATTAGGGCTTCAACCAAGCCCTACTAAGAGTTTAATTACACATAATAAAATAAAAAGGAAAGAAGAAACCCGAGAGAAGAGTCGTCAATTCCGCTCCACGGTCTCATTCTCCAAGCTAAAGCAAAAGATAAAAGAATTGATCTAAGAAGTGATCCCCCCAAGAGGTGATGCCTTTTTTGTGCGATTTACAAGTGTATTTATAGGTCTTTGAGAAGTCCTAATCGGCTCATGAGTTCCTAAACTTTCCTAAAATGCAAAACTCCTTTATTTCCAAAATAGAGTTATTTCCAAAACAGGGTTCTGCAGTTTACTGTTCACGCCCGTACATGCGCACTCGATCGCATATGTGGTGCGCTCGATCGCAATGCTGCCCTTGATCGCACAGAGGAGTGCGCTCGATCGCAATTTAGCCAGCAACTACTCTAGGATTTCCAGATTTATTCCTTTAAGTGCCAAAAATGCTTCTTTTTCTCCAAGACCCTATAAAAACGTGTAAAACACAAAAGTGAAGTAAAATAGACTAAAACATATAGATAAAGAACTTAACAAATGTAAATTAAGGGGCTTAAATATGAATATTTAAGCTCCTATCACCATGGGTTTTCACTAAAAGCGGGAAAACATTTTTCATTTTTCGAATGCAAAGTTTTTAAATCAACTATATAGAAATTTTTGTGTCTATGACCAACAAGCTTGATCTTGTTACTTTTAATGTCTTTAACTAGACAATGAGAGGTTTCAAATACGACTTTGTTGCCTTTGTCACATAGTTGACTAATACTAAGCAAATTTGGCTTAAAGGCTTGCACATACAATACATGATCAATGGTTAAGAAATCATTGCCAACTTTTCCATCCCAGTTATCTTTATCTTTGTGTTATTTCCAATGGTGACATGTCTGCCATCCCTTAGAGTTAGCTCCTTGAACATACTTTGATCACCAGTCATGTGCTTTGACCATTCACTATCAAGGTACCAATAGTTACATTTTTTCCTTTGTGTGGAGCCATATCTAAATTACACAAGGATACACAATTACACTCTTAGGTACCCAAAATTTCTTGGGTCCTTTGGGGTTAGTCCTAGAAAATATGGTTCCTTTGGGGACCCATACCTTCTTAACATTATAAGGTGCTCTATAAATATAGACATGTTGATGATGCATAATTCTAGGATAATAGTTATTGAAATTTCTAGGTTTTCTTAATTGTGCATGTCTATAGTTCCTTGGATAAGCATTCCTTGGATACATGTTTCTATGATGCATGTTATTGCTAGGAAATGTATGATGGTAGCTCCTAGGATGTGCACTTGTAGTGTGAGCATATATATTATATCTAGAATACACATGATGGTAATTCCTAGGATGTTCATATGTAGTTTGCAAGTTATGAGTATACATATTATCTCTAGGATGCACATGATGGTTACTCCTAGGATGTGCATTTCTAGTGTATGCATTTCTTGAATGATCATCCCTAGCATTTGCATTTCTTAATGGAGCATACATATATTCATAAGTATTTCTAGGATGCTTAATTCTAGTATATGTATTAGAATTTAAATTCGTATTCTTAGAACTACTAGCATACATTGAAAGACTACTTTTAATCTTGCTAGAGGTCTTGGAAGTGGAGGCTTCATTCAAACATGTTGTTTTCATGAACAAAATCTCTTTTGACTTTTTCTTGCCCATTGGAGAATAACCCAAGCCAAATTTTCCACCATTCATCTTTGGCTAAATAACACTTCATCTAGCTTTTCTTTTCCAAGCATAAGTCTAAATATGGTGCTATTTAATTCCAATATTTTCTTCTTTAAATTTTCATTTTCATTTTCTAGAAAATCTTGTGAAGAATTATAAAGCATGGAAGATAGTTTTTCTTTTTCTTCTTTTAAGCCTTCCATCTCTTTGGAAAGAGATGTGACTTCCTTTTTGAGGATGATATTCCTAGAATCAAATTTCTTCAATTCTTCAGGCATATCATTTATAACTTAAATTAACTCTTCACTACTACTAACAATGTTATTACTAGAAGGGGAAAATTTTGATACCTCATTTTCATCATCGATTGCCATCAAACATAGGTTGTCAATCTCCTCATATCTGACCTTATTGTCCGAAGATTCTTCTTCTTCATCATCACTCCATATGGTTGCAGTCATAGCTTTCTTTTTTAAGCTCTTATATGGTTTGCTCGTTGTTGAGCAATTGGCCTTGATGTGCCGAGCTTCTTGCAACCGTAACACCCAATAGGTTCCCTTTTTAGAGTGGAATCCCTTGTGTAAGGTTTCTTGCTCTTTTTCAAGAACTTGTGAAACATTTTGGTGATTAGATTCATCTCACCATCTTCTTCTCTACTCTCACCCTCTTTTTCTTTCTCTTCCTCTTTGTTGCTTCTGGAGGCCTTGAAAACAATCATTTTTTTTCTTCTTCTCATCATCATTGACAATGAGATTCATTTCTTCCATCTTGTATGTCAATAGTGATCCGAGAAGTGTTTCGACATCAAATTTGTCGAGATCTTTGGCCTTCGTGATGGTCGTCTTCTTTGCTTTCCAAATGGATGGCAAAGACCTTAAAATCTTCCTTGTTAGTTCAAACTCCTCAGTGTTCCTACCAAGAAGCTTTAAACCATTAACAATAGTGGTAAAACGTGAGTGCATTTGAGAAATTGTTTCATTATGAGACATTTTGAAAGATTCATACTGAGACACTAGCATATAGATTTTTGATTTTTTTACTTCGGTAGTGCCCTCATATGTAACTTGCAGTTTGTCCCAAATTTCTTTAACCAAAACACATGCAAAAACTTTATTATACTCATAAATATCTAAAGCATAATGTAAAATACTAGTGGCTCTACTATTTAGAGACATCATTCTACAATCCTCTTCATTGAACTCAGTTTTGAGTTTAGGCATTGTATGATTGATTTCTCCAATAGTTATTTCCTTTGTAGGAATTCTAGGTCCTTCCTCAATGACTCTCCATAGATTGTAATATTGTCCTTTGACAAAGATTTTCATTTTATTTTTCCAGTAGTTATAATTGGAGCCATTGAACAAAAGAGGCCTAGTATAGGAATGCCTTTTGGTATAGCTATTTGATGCCATCGGATCAACTCAAAGATTTTAAGCCTAAAATTGGGTATGGGGCTTTTATACCAATTGTGAACCGAGGTTCAAACCCAAGAGAGGGTGAATTAGGTTTTAAAAACTTTTGTTAATTACTTTGTAAGTTTTTAAACAGTTAAATGCACAAGGTACACAAACAAATAATATACTTGAAAGCAAAAGAGTTTAAAGAAGAGAAAATACAAACTTTGTTTATAGTGGTTCGGCAATATCAGATTCCTTCTGACCCTACATCCACTCTCTTCAAGGAACCTCCTTGAAGTAATCCACTAAAACTTTAGTTGTACAACTTCACGGGTGTTGTATGAACCTTATAACCGATCTCTTCCTCACGGAAGCTATAATGAAATGTTTAATCCTAAACACTCTAAGAGTTAAACCAACTCTTTCCCTTTACAATAAATGAAATTTGTTGTAAAGTAAATGGTAAAGAGACAGCAATAAGTGCTTTTACAAATCAACAACATATCTTTTTCAAGAACAAGCTTGATGAATGGCTCAACAATAAATTTATCAAAGCTTTTTGAGAATTAATAAGCTATCTTGTGAATTTAATGAGTTTTATTATTTTTTTAAATGCTTATTGAAGTGGGTTTATATAGACTTGAAGCAATATGGTCGTTTGACACTGACTTGGTAGGTTTGGGACATTAAATACTCAAGTCCCGCGTCCAAACGGTAATATTTTTGAATTATCAGAAGACTGGGTTAAATGAAGATTTTTCACTTTTTAGGCTAAGGGAGAGTACCAGTCAACTGGGTCAAATGACCAATCGACTAGGTGAAGTTACCAGTCGACTAGGTCCTCAACACCAGTTGACTGGGAACTTTATGTCCCATATATTAATCGACTGGTATAGGGACCCAGTCGTCAGGGTTGTCCTTCAACCTAGTTTTTCTATTCAAAAACTATTTTTGACATAGAAACTTTTTTATTTTTAGTTTTGTCAAAGTTTTTTGTAAATTGAGCCACAGATCAAGCTATATAATTGAACATAAGATATTTACAATTGTTTCACTTACCTTAATGCCTATTCTAAATCTTCTGTCTTGTTTTGGTGTCTAAATTGTGTTAATTTCTTGCATCTTGTTTCCGTACTGAATGCTTTTACTTCTTAAACACTTAAATAAAACTGGTAGTGTGATTATAGTAGTGTTTTATCATTATTAGAATCAAATACGGGTCAACAGTTTAATTGAGGATTAGAAGAACAAATGCAAGAGATAGTCGAATATGAAGTATGGGAACTCTTTCCTTATATTGTGTTTTTCTCTCTTTTTTGTGTGCTCTCTTCTATTTTGTGATAATTATCTCTTTGATTTTTCTAAACTTCTATCTTTTTAAAATTCTCTAAACTTCACTCTTTGCTCTTTCTATTCTTCTATTCATTCTTCTCTCATTGTGTATTTTGTGCTAACAATGGGAGGTATTTATAGGAGGAGAGTGAGCTGTCTAAGGGATTAAAAAAGAACAAAATAAAGGGGAGAAAAAAAGTGGTCAGCCATGAGGAAGTGAGGAGAGAAAGGTTGCAACTTTTATGGTGGAAAAGATGAGAGTTAGGAAGGGTAAGGTATGGCAAACAAAGCAAAAAGTGAGAGGAAGACAACTCTCTTGGTAGCTGGTCATGGGGAAGAGAAGGGGGGATTTTTTAGGTGGAAAAGTAAAAGAGGGAAGGGGGTTTCAATAAAGCAAGAAGGTAGAGGAAAATTTCCTTTTGGTGGTTTTTGAAAAATGTGTAAGTTTTAGGTGCTATGGTGGTTTCAATATAGCAAAACAAGTGGGCAGGATTTTTCTTGGAAAGGAAAAGGAATTTTTTTTTTTGAGGTAGTGAAGTGGACTTTTTACACATAGGAAAATTGGAGAGTGATTACGCTTAAACTAACACGCGGTTATTGTGTATAGATGAGGTGTCGATCCTATGAGGAAAAGCAAACTACAAGAGAAGGTGTAAACTTTAATACGAAACGATAAAATCCAAATGAGAAAATCTGAGTTTTGATAATGAAATAATGTGAGAAAGTTGTGTAAATACAATGAAGAATTCAATAGAGAAATAACAACGTTCCGGGAATCCCTCCTAAGTACGTTGCCTTATTCCAATCTCAATTCATTTATTTTTATCTCGATTGCTAGTTTCACATCCCAAACAAGCAATTGGTTAATATTCGATCACAGCACATTAACACTCTAATATAATTGCTACAAATCACTCATTGATTTCAATTCAAGCACACATGACCTATCTTATAGATTTATCAAGAAACGACAATATATTTCAATAACAATACCACAGTAATGGGCAAACCTATAAGATAAATCTATCGGAATCAATCACATCCAAACAACTTGATATAAGAAGAGCTTGACTAGGCTTATATGGAGGAGAAGGATGCAATTACCGGATTAAGAGAAATTCTTAGAGAAGAAGAACATAAATTACAGCTGTCACATGAACCTAAATTCTTCTTGTTTAATCAAAGAGTAAACCATAACAATGTTTACCAACAAATCCTTACAATTGAACCAAAAATGAAAATAAGAACAACTACACCTAGGGATTCATCCTTTTGCCTTACTTGGAGATTAGTTAGCTATGGGGCTCATTCTTGAACACCGTAATAGAGAAGAATATCGCCATTTTCTTAAGTTTTCCTAACCTCTCTTATCAAACCCTAAGTGATCTTATTTATAATACAAAAGGTTCAAAGGTATTTTCGGGTCTAAACTATCATTAAAACCCCAATTAGGAAATAAGGCATCGCGCTTGCGCCGCGGCTCAGCTTTTCCAGGCCGCGACATGGCCTTGGTCCTGTCTTTGTGTGGTGCTAGAGGCCGTGGCTCAAACTAGCCAGGCCGCGGCTTAGACTGTCCAGGCTGCGACTCAAACTATCCAGGTCGCGGCTCAGCCTTTGATCCTGGTCTTGTGAAGGCTTTTGGAGGCCGCGACTCAGCTTTTCCAGGCTGCAGCGCATAGCCTCCAGCTTTTATCTGAGAAGTTGATGGTTCTGGTGGGCAAGGCTTGAGGTTCTGAGTCGCAACATGGAACACTAAAGACTTGGTTTCTATTCATTTTTTCTTTTCACAACCATGCCTTCACTCCGATACGCATGGAATCATCGTGCTTTAAACAACAATAGCATTTCCATCTCTTTTAGACTCTAAGTACCTGAAAATGCACCGAAATAGATCAATGATCCAAGAATGATAGTTTAGAATTGTTAAAGTATAAATGTGTAATTCAACCCTAGATCAACCCTAAAATTCTAACAAATAAGTACTATTAAGATGCACTTTACGACTCTCATCATAACCCCCAACTAGCTTATTGTTAGTCCCTAGCAATTCAAGTGAAAAACATGAAATGAATTTTTTTTTATTATAAATCAAAACAAAATAAAGCAATGTTAGCATTAATCCAAGAGTGATTCAAAATTTTTGTCTCAAAAATCATGCATAACACATAGCACGTAGAATAATTAAATATCACTCAAGTCCAAAAATAATCCAAATGTCAACCTTAAAATTGTTATCGACTCTTACATCAAACTTACCACAGTCCATTAATCCGAACACTCGGATGATTTTATACACAAGATTCATGAATACTAGTCTTGGCCTCTAAAAACATATTAAATTGCATGACATCAATTACAAATCAAGCTCCATAAGCTCATTTTTCAAATCACTCTCCACTAATGTAGAAAAATCACACTACATCGGATCACTAAGTCTTTAATAAGCTTGTAACGTTATACTAAGGTAAAGGTCAAGAAAGAACGAGAAGGATTAAACAAGCAAAAGAACTCAGTCTCTTAATTTAAACACAACCACTTTAAGCACTAAATAACCTCACTTCAACACCCAACTCTTTCAACAAATTTTTGAGCATTTCTCTCAATAATGCACCACTTTTTTTCTTTTTTTTTTCTTCTTTCTTTGCCATAATTCACTTCTTTTTTATTTTGGCACATAACCATTCACCTCTGTTTTCAATTTTCTTTTCTTTTCCACAACCTCCAACTTATCTCTTTTAATGTACTTGAGTTATGGTAGTAATATTTTTTCAATATTTCCATCCTTACTCCTCTTAAGTGCTTCTCAACAAATGTGTATAAACTAAGTTCTCTTAAAAGGGAGGTAATGAAAAAATATTTTTAGGCTCATAAAGGTAAGTAAATGGGCTATCGAAAGAAATAAGGCTCAAAATTTTAATCAAGAAAAAGGCTAAAAAAGGTAACTAGTGATAAATATAACAAAGGTAAGGTTGAAGGGCTCAAACAGTCCAAAGATGGCCTACATCATATCCTAAGTAGTGTGCATTCTAGGATTTCCCTTCAAGAGATTATCAAATAAGTTCTAGAGCTTGTCGAGACCATAAAATTATTCACAAAACAATCGTACATAAAACTTCTCTAGATACTTTAGACTAATCACGCAATCATACCGGAAACCAGAGTCTCAAACTAAAAGAAGATCGACACTTAATTTATTCTCAAACTGAAGCAAGATTTAACTTATTCTAAATGTTATATGTTATCTTAATTAAACTCATATCATTGACATGTAAATCAACTCCAAGGCTAACACAAAACATACATACATATATATATATATATATATATATATATATATATATATATATATATATATATATATATATATATATCCTAACAACCAGATGTATTAAAACAAAATAAACAAATTAAAACGAAAAAGGGAAGGTGACACCCAACAATTCAATGTATGTAATAAGAAATGTGTTTCCTCCACCCCCCAACTTAAGATAAGCATTGTCCTCAATGTGAAAGCAAAAGTTAAGGAAACTCTCTTTTTAACCAAAGGTGCGAGGAGCCAAAAATTGTGCACGACCATTTGAACTGATGAGCATATTTGTCCCTAAAAAAGAAATACGAAGGTAATACTGGAAAACAACAAAATACTAATAATAAACAAGAAAAAGAAATATGAAAAACAATAAAAATAAAAGGATATATTATGGGGTGCCTCCCATGAGTGCTAAGTTTTACGTCTTCAGCCAGACGGTGCACCACTCTCACTGCTGGCCTCATTGTGGTGTTGAAGATGAGGCTCCATACTTAGTGGCCTTAGTACTAGTCTTTTGGCAGGGAATACTTAAAGTCCACCACATGTGGCTCAAGTGTTCTTGGTGTTGCCCATTTACTATCAGTAATAGGATATATGATTCTCGCATCCCTGTGACTTCTCTTAGCCAATTCCTCAAAGCATGGTTGCCATGATTTCTTAATAAATCCTTGTGCCTTATCAAAAACATCAACAACATTAATGGCATGGGGATAAATTAAAGAATCATCGAAGTCAAAATTATTAGGAGGGAATTCCAATGAGTTGGAATTATCTTTAATGTACTCATCCTCCAAAATAAGCTCATTGATCATGCAAGTGTCGAAACACTCATCATCTTCATGTGGCTGCCTTGAGACTTGAAAAATATTTACCTCTAGAGTTATATTTCCAAATAATAATGTCATTAGTCCATTCCTATAATTAATGAGGGCATTGGCCGTGGCAAGGAATGGTCTTCCAAGTATTAACGAAATTTTTGACTCTGTATTCACAATAGAATTAGTATCTAAGACCAAAAAGTCAACGGGATAATAGAAATTATCAATTTGCAACAAAACATCTTCCACAATACCTCTTGGTTTTCTTACCAATCAATCTGCTAGCTAGAGTACCACAGAAGTGGGTTTGATCTCACCTAGACCGAGTTGCAAGTACATTGAGTATGGCATGAGGTTCACACTAGCACTCAAATCTAGTAATGCTTGGCCACAAGATTTGTTTCTAATTTGGTAAGCCACCGTTGGACAGCCTGGATCTTTATACTTAAGTGGTGTCTTGCTATCAATTACCGCACTTGCTTGCTCCGTTAAGAACGCTTTCTTTTTCACATTGTGCCTCCTCTTGAGTGTGCATAGATCCTTAATGACTTTAGCATAGTTGGGAACCTGTTTTATAACATGAAGAAGAGAGAGGTTAATTTTAACATGCTGAAGTTGTTCAAGAATCTCATCTTTTAATGTTGAATTTCTCTCCTTAGGTTTAAGGAGTGCTTGAGGGAAAGGCACTAGCAAAGAATCATTATGAGCATCTTGTTGGGGGATTCATCCTTGTTGCTCACGGTGTTAGGAATCAAGTTTGATGGTAGAGTGGGTCCATCAAATTTCTTACTGCTGCGGGTGATTATGGCATTAACCTCTTTAACATTTTGATTGTCAAGATTGGAGGTTTGTGCCATATGTTGTCCCCTTGGATTAGGTTATGGCTGTGAAGGAAACCAACCTTGCACTTGAATCGTCAAGAAACTAGTCAACTTGGTGAGTTGACTCTTTATCACCTTTTGTTCCTCTTTGATTGCTTGTTGCTCCTCTAGTAATTGTTGATTTATTTTGCCCTGCTCTTCCACACTCTTAGCATGTACCTGCAAAAATGACTTAAACATATCTTCCAACGGTAAAGATTGTTGTGGTACATTAAATGAGGTTGCTTCCGGTTTCCATTGGGTACTAGAGTCGAGATGAGGTTGTATATCGGATCTCCAATGGGTGCTAGATTGGGTAGGAGGTTGCATATCTGATCTCCAACTAAAATTAAGGTGATTCTTCCAACCGAGATTGTAGGTGTTAGAGTAGGGTGAGTCTGGTTTCCTAAAGGGTATATCTAAAGCATTACACTCTCCCTTCATCTCAAAATAGGCTGGACAATCCTTAGGTACATGATCTACCCCATTACACATAAAAATAAGGTTCATGGAACTCTACCCTAGCAACTGGTTCAGGGGTTCTAGCATCCTTAGTTTTTAAGGCTTCAATTTCCTTAGTTAGGACCTCTAAATAAGCTTTAAGGTTGTCCTCTTCCTTAAGTTGATAAATTCCAACGGGTTGATTTCTTATAGTACTTTCCATAGCATTCGATCCTGTCCAAGTGTGGGCTTTTTCCAATAGGTCATCTAGGAAATCTATGGCTTGGTCGGGATCTTTTTGAAGAAAATCCCCATTACACATCATTTCTATGAATTGTCTTTCCCTACTTAGAAGTCCATCATAGAAATAGCTAACTACCTGCCAACTCTCATACCCATGGTGTGGATAAGAATTCAAAAGGTCTTTGAAACGTTCCCAAACTTGATATAAGGTTTCGCTCTCCTTTTGTGCAAAGTTTGAGATTTATTTCTTGAGGTTATTGGTCTAATGGGATGGGAAGTGCTTTTGGAAGAAAACTCGGGTCATCTCATCCCAACTACCTATATACCTAGGCCTTAACGAGTACAGCCAAACCTTGGCCTTTTCTTTAAGTGAAAAGGGGAAAAACCAAAGTTTGACGGTGTCTACCATATCAGCCCTGCTTTGAAAGGTAGCTACTACTTCCTCAAATTCCCTAATATGGATATAAGGGTTTTCATTCTCCAACCCATGGAAGGTTGGTAGCAATTGGATCATGCCCGGCTTAAACTCAGGTTGTTGAACATTAGGGGGGAATATGATACAAGATGGTGTGGCCATTCGGCTAGGGTGCAAGTAATCCTTAAGTGTCCTAGCAACATTCTCATTGTGATCGTCGGCCATATTAACAAAATTCTCTAAATTATCATTTGGGTTTTCACTATGGTTTGATCTAGGTGAGGTTTCATTAAAGGACGCGGAAGGAGAAGGTAACTCTATTTCGGGTCTTTTAATGAATCTACCTTGCGAATCTCTCAGTCTAAGCATATACCAAAGGAATTAGAGGGAAACAAATAAAAAAAACAAAAAATTAGAAAATCAAAACAAAGAGCAAAGAACAATATTACCGTCTTGTCTCAAAGTTGACAATCTTCCATGTACTTAAGCGCGCTTTCCTCGGCAACGGCGCCAAAACTTGATTACGCTCAAACTAACACGCGGTTATTGTGTATAGATGAGGTGTCGATCCCATGAGGAAAAGTGAACTACAAGAGAAGTTGTAAACTTTAATACAAAACGATAAAATCCGAATGAGAAAATATGAGTTTTGATAATGAAATAATGTGAGAAAGTTGTGTAAATATAATGAAGAATTCAATAGAGAAATAACAAGGTTCCGGAAATCCCTCTTAAGTTCGTTACCTTATTCCAATCTCGATTCAATTGTTTTTATCTCGATTTCTAGTTTCACATCCCAAACAAACAATCGGTAAATATTCAATCACAACACATTAACACTCTAATGTAATTGCTACAGATCACTCATTGATTTCGATTCAAGCACACATAACCTATCTTATAGATTTATTAAGAAACGACAATATATTTCAATAACAATACCGCAGTAATGGACAAAACTATAAGATAAATCTACCGAAATCAATCACATCCAAACAACTTGACATAAGAAGAGCTTGACTAGACTTATATAGAGGAGAATGATGCAATCACCGGATTAAGAGAAATTCTTAGAGAAGAAGAACATAAATTGCAGCTATCACATGAACCTAAATTCTTCTTGTTTAATCAAAGAGTAAATCATAGCAATGTTTACCAATAAGTCCTTACAACTGAACCAAGAATGAAAATAAGAACAACTACACCTAGGGATTCATCCTTTTGCCTTGCTTGGAGATTAGTTGGCCATGGGGCTCATGCTTGAACACCGTAATGGAGAAGAATGTCACCCTTTTCTTAAGTTTTCCCAGCCCCTCTTATCAAACCCTAAGTGATCTTATTTATAATAAAAAACGGTTTAAGGGTATTTTCGGGTCTAAACTATCATTAAATCCTTAATTAGGAAACAGGGCATCGTGCTTGCGCCGCGGCTCAGCCTTTCCAAGCTGCAGCATGGCCTTGGTCCTGGCCTTATATGGTGCTGGAGACTGCGGCTCAGATTGGCCAGGCCATGGCTCAAACTGTCCAGGTCACGGCTCAGCCTATCCAAGCCGCAGCTCAGCCTTTGATCTTGGTACTGTGGAGACTTCTGAAGGCCGCGGCTCAGCTTTTCCAGGCCGTGGTGCACAACCTCCAGTTTTTATCTGAGAAGTTGATGGTTCTGGTGGGCGAGGCTTGAGGTTCTGAGCTGTAACATGGAACACTAAAGACTTGGTTTCTCTTCATTTTGTCTTTCTGCAACATGCCTTCACTCCGATACGTATGGAATCTTCGTGCTTTAAGCAACGATAGCTTTTCCATCTCTTTTAAACTCAAAGTACCTGAAAATGCACCGAAATAGATCAATGATCCAAGAATGATATTAGAATTGTTAAGGTATAAATGTGTAATTCAACCCTAGATCAACCCTAAAATGCTAACAAATAAGTACTATTAAGATGCACTTTATGACTCTCATCCGAGAGCTTAAGGAGTGGAAGTGTACAATTAATGAAGAGAAAAAAAAGAGAAAGAAGACTTTCATTTTGCACACTCACATGGGAAGAAAAAGATGTAGTGTTGAAGCAATTGACATTTTGCTTTTTAGGTAGAATTTTTTTTTCTAAGTAGAAAAATGCAGTTTTTGGCACATAGGAAAGGGTTAGAACCCAGGAGAAAAATGTGGGTTTAAAAAGGCAAAAAGGAAAAGGAAAACTTCCTTTTTTTCTCACACCGTATGGCCGATCACATGGGAGAGAGGATGGATAATTTTTTTTGATATAAAATAGATAGTTTATCTTGAAAAAGTGAACTAATAAAAAGGTACCAAGTGGAAGGTAAAATTGAAAATTCACTCACTAAATTGGATGGTCTTCTTGGGCCTCGATTTTGGGCCAAAGTGTTTTGGGCTCAACAAAAATCAAATGAGCTCTACTGGATTTTGAGTTAGGTGAAAATGAATTCAAACCCTTTGGTCCTGAATTTGGTGGAATAAAATATGGCCCAATTGATTGAAGCTCAAGGTGGATTTAGTGGATTGAATGGAAAAGGCTTGCAATTGGTTCTACTCCGCAATTAAATTCAAACCTCTGAATCGCATTACGAGAAAAGATTAGTCATAGGAACCCGTGCGCGACCCATTCAAAAATTTTGGAACGAAATTGAGTGTCTATATAGTGCATCTACAATAAAAAAAAAGAGGAACACACACACTTGCAAATCAAGCCCAAGATAGAGGACATAAAGGAGTTAAATAGATTGAAGGAGTGTGATAAAGAAAAGGATAATGAGGATGATGAAATGCATAATATTGATGGTTCAAAGGTAATGATAAAAGATACTATAAATGAAGATGGGAAGACCAAAAGGAATTATTGCACCAACTAAAGAACAAAGTCAGATTTGATAATGTGGTAGAGAATTTAAGCCAATGTGGATATTGTTGAGATTTTGCTCAAATCTTCACAAGGGAGATTTCTTACTTAGTTTAGGAAAGTTTTAATTTCCTATTTGGTTGTTACTTTTTTCAGTAGTAGTATTTTACTATGTTGTACATTCATAATTTCAATAAATTTTGTAAATCAAATGAGTTTATAACTAGAGCTAAGTTGAGACCTTTTAGTGTATTGGAACTTTTGAGTTGTGAGGTAGTGAGAGTTTAACAATTTTGTTTTTCTTAAAGTTATAATTGAAGGATAATAAAATTGTAAGAATTTATTAGTGAATGTAGACAAAGAGATAGTGAATTTGCTTTTTCTTTCTCTTATTTGACTATATATATATATCCATGAAACTCGCACAGCAGTGAGTGAAAATTATGATGATTTTCTTACAAAATAGTCTTTTTTAATACAATTTATTTATAACTTAATATAATCAATAGTAAAAAAAATAGAAATTTTACCACAAAATATATCAGCTTTATCACAAAATTAATGTAAATTACCCAAAAATCTACTAAAAGTAGCAGGCTGTTTTTATTTTATTTTTTATTTTTTATCATGGCATCATAGAACCTGCCAGCAATGTGTCATATAGGTTGATAAATGTTAAACTTAAAAAGGATATTCAATATATAATAATACTTTTCATCAATTTTTAAATGATATTGATTGTCAAACATTTATAGCCCCACATATTGTATGCAGCACTTTTGAACTCAAAATATATAATAGCAAATTTTAACTAACTAGGTAGCTTTTTACGTGCATCGATCATTACAAACCATAGTCTAGTTCAGTTTTAATTTCCACTATCTTATTTTTGATATATATGTTGTAGATTGAAAGAAAGGAGGGCCTTAACTAATTTCGTCTCCTTCCACCTGAGCCGCTCTCCCTCTGGCAATTATAGTAAACAGTAGCCACTGGCAATCCAAGATTGTAGAGTTCAGCAAAGTCTCTGGTGTTGAAGTTCTGGCGCCATCCCGGTGGATACACTGTCTGCCTACCCAGTTGCCGAAACAACACGAAAACGAATCGATGAATCCCCACCGACGGTCGTGGACTCTCATAGCATACCACTTCTTGACCTACAAAAGAAAAAATTGCAATTGCTGAATTGAGTGCGGTTGGTTTTAGAAGACGTATCCGTTTTATGTTTCTATTTTCACATAAAATAATAAAATTAAATTAAAAATGTGTTTGATGGTTGAAAATAAATAATATTTTTAAAAAATAAAAAAGAAAAATGAGCCAAATTTACGAAATGAAAAAAATATATATTATTATTTTCAATAAATTTGAAAAAAAAAATTAAATATAAATTTTTTTATGGAACTAAAAGATGAAAATAAAATAGAAAATGAAAACAATTTTTATTCTCTGAAATAGAAAACATTGTTGAAAACCAAAGGCATTCGTGCAAAATATGGGCCGATATGTGAGGTTAAATTGTACATTCTATTCAAGTATGTCAAAACAGATGTTGGACTTATAAAATGGACCTTGATTTATGTTAATTTGGAAAAGCCTAAATAGCCCAACATGAGTCTATTTGCTTTTCTTAAATCTTAGTTTTCGATCATATCCGACCGAAACGAGAGATTTGACCTAAAAAAGGGGTCATCGCTTAGATATGTTCTTGGAGTTGTAGGTTGATGGTTAAAAGTTGAAATGAAAACTCCTTTGTCTCATTTATGTTGTTGTCTTATTTATCTAATTAAATAATTAATTTTTCTATTAATAATTTTTTTAAAATATAATGTTATGGAATTTAAAATTTATTAAAAATAAGTTTATTTAATTTTTAATCAATAAATATGATAGAAAAAGATAAGAATCAAAATTGTTTTTAAAAATCCAAAATTGTGGAACAAAAAGGAGACTGTTGGCATCACCATCCTTATCTTGTTTGCCCTCAATTACTTAAAACTATTTTATCAGAGTTGTGATTGGTGAAGAATGTTTCAATAAAAGCAAGAAAAAGTGAAAGTGTTTATCTTTAGGAAAAGGAATTTCCTGTCGGTCGGCAACACATCTTTCACTTGGCAAAGGACAACAGTTCATGTAACATAGCTAACATTGAACATGGAATTTCAGTATATATTAAAATCAGTTTCGCCTCTAACCCATGCATGACATTATCAACACCAAGTTCTACACATGGACTAGTACTCACCAAAGCTTGCCCCAGTAGTTGCAGGAATATCAGTCACCAACCTGAAAAGTTGACTTTGATTTAAATCCACTTTAGTACTTTTTTTATATAAAAAAAGAATTTATTAAAAAGCACAGCACATGGGGAGAGAGGGCATATGAAAGCAGAATAAAGGGTACTGCGGCTGTGATCAAGTTACAGTCTGAAAAGTTTTGGGAATTTTACTGTATACTTAAATTAACGTTGTCAATAAAGTTGTAAAAAATTGTGATGATGATTCAATAGAATAAAAATCTCTTTTAAGATCAAACAATTGACAGTTTAGTCCAATCACATCATGAAACGCACCAAAGTATATGAAGTATGTAAGCTGAATATCATTTTTTGTCACAATGAAAGTTATATATATTGAGATAATTAAATTTTTTTTTTGTTGCGTATGGGTGGCCTTTTGTATGTGAACACACTATGCTCAATTTTTTTTTTCCACTTTGAGTGTTAATCTTACATTCACGGATTCAAATTCAAGAAAACTTACTAATAATTATGAGGAGATTCATTAATAATTATATTAAAAAAATTTATAAAAATTATAATAAAATTATCATTGAATCTCTTTGCAATTATTAGTAGACTTCATGCTATCATAGAGCTAGGTAATTAGAATCAACACTCATTTCAAGTTAAGTTAAGTTCACAATAGTTAGATTTTGAAAATACTTGGAATATTTCTGAAATTTAAATTTAACGGTTATCAGCTAGCTTCGACCTAGTTGATTTTTTTTATGAATTAATTGCTTCCACTAGGTGCAGCGTGTATACAGTCAGCAGGTGAAATAAAACAAAATCCCTTACTAGGAATTTACTGGATGGAAAAAAAAGTTGCATGTTTTGAGAATCATGCAATTCTGAAAGTAGGAAAAGGAAAAGGAATAGAACAAAATCCTTTACTAGGAATCTATTGGATGAAAAAACAAAAAAGGTGCATGTTTTGAGAAACATGGAAGTCTGAAAGTTGGAAAAGGAATAGAAGATATTGATGATTTCACTGTCATTCCTTGTACGTATATAGTAGGACCCTATTATAATTATCATCCCGAAAACTAAAAACCTAGTACAATATCCTAAGGTATTTTTGTGGTGGTCCTTTCTTTTTAAGGTATTTTTGTGGTAGTCCTTCCTTTTTATTCTTTGTGCAGTCAGAGAAAAAAAAAAGTAGTACAATCAAACCATCCCAAGAGAAGAAAAACAACTTAACAGCTAGAATTGTCTCTTTCGTGTAAAAAGATATTCCCTTACTTTTAACCTCATCTCAGCCTAATCTTTAATACCAAATATGAACTTTTCCAGTTTTGATAAAAATCTTAAGAACTACTAGTCTAAAATAGAGAGAAGTATCCCCTTGAAACTCCTAACAATATTGAAAATGTGTTAAACATAGCATATGTGTGTTCAAGAGAGAGAGAGAGAAAGTCCTCAAACTTTAACAAAGTAAACAAACCCCAACCACCAAAACTGATCAAACATATATAGCATCAGTGTGTTTTTGAGAGAGAGAGAGAGAAAGCTACTGACCAATGCAGGTATTCCCTTAGGCTAGGATCACTTGGGCTAGGTGCATCAGGATCCACCATGACCTGCAACAAATATAATAGCTGAAGATGAATATTCTTTCGTAGCTAGAATTTATTGTCAGTTTTCTATATAATCATTTGAAATTTTTTTCAACATTTCTTTTTTAAATAAATTCTCATATATATATATATGAAAAAAATTACTATATATGAGCAACACATAGTCAAATTTGTATACAGTTGGTGCAACCGAAAAGAGAGTGGAAAGAGAGTGCACTGGATGCACTTCATCTGTCCAAAAATTTCTCTCTTCTTGAAAGTACACACTTTCTCTCCACTTACACCAAATGCATAAATTAAAAATTTCTTGCAATACAGGCCACCTTATAATAAAGAAGAAGAAATGGGAGAAAAGAAATTTAAAAAAGTGAGAATTACCAAAGTGTAGAAGGTCCTCAAGTCATCCCCACCAATATCAACCCTAGGTTGGGTGACAACTTGAGAGGGCTTGAACTCACATCCATTGTTAACCTCCCTGTTATTGTAAGTCACCCTTAGAGAAATGGACCTTGTAAAAGGGTCCAAAACATCTCCTATAACTCGCCCAACCACTAGAGGGTCTCTTTCTCTATGCATGATATAGTACCAAAATTTATGATATTGGGTTTTGTGAATTGAAAAGCAAGAGCTGTTAGACCTATTTATATATCCTGGTGCGGTATCTACCTTTATCTTTTTTATTTACCTTTTATTTTTTGGCTTTATCTAAAATATTCCTAGCTTAATAATGCTGATACGTCAAACTGTAAAGTGGACCTATCGACACATCCTATAATATTCTGGGTTGTGATTGGATGCATACATCGGTCCGCCTGCCCAAACCATCAGTGTACATCACACGTCTAAGTCTGCACTTTTTGTAGAAAGACGTAGAAAAAAAAGAGAAACTAGCTAGTCTTAGGAAAAATAATTATAAGAAAATGTAAAAAAATAAAACAATTTAAAATGCATTGAAAAGCATATCTTGCCTTTTAACTTCAGGGCATGTGGCGTAAATAGCATGGTACATCACTTTCTTAAAGAGTGAAAAAATTTTGGTTGGCTTGGATCTAAACCCAATGGTTTAAACCAATTGAAAACTTCACTAGTAATTTTGAAGAGTTTTATTTATAGGTTTGAGACCAAAAAATTAATATTACCAATTGTTGATAGCCAAAATATGTTGCCGAACTAGAGGTCAGAACTTTGATGCCTGCACAAGGAAATATGGGTGAACTAGGAGGTCACTAGGGGGAAAAGGTGGGTGACTCTTCCGGGGACACTCCAATGTTCTTGTTAACACAGGGTTTTGAGGAAATAGGGAGATATATGATCAATGCTCTAGTGATGAGTTCGTAAAAATTGAATCTATTTTGGTTTGCATACCTAGGACTTTTATAGCGCTCCGGAGGTAAGGTGCCCCACGTGGCAGGGATGGTGCGATCCCAGAGATCCTATTCTCCACCAGAAGGTCTAACCGCGTGTCTAGGGATGATCGTAATCCCTGTAATCAAGCTTTCATGTCTGCGCGGGGAGTCCGGGAGTGGTGGCGATTACCCACGGCTTTGCCCACGTGTCACTATACCGTAGGTTAAGGATCGTCCACATATCGTTTTGCTATTGGGTAAGAACCGCCATCGTGTCACTATACTATTAGTTGAGGATTGTCCACGTGTTGCAACGCTATTGGGTAAGAACCATCCACGTGTCACTATACTATTGGTTGAGGACCGTCCGTATGTCGTTGCGCTGTTAGATTGAGAGGTTGTCCATGTGTCACCATGTCGTTGCGCTGTTAGATTCAAAGGCCCCCCACTTCCTTAAGTACATTTATGTGCTCTAAAGAAATATGATAGGGCTCAGTCTTGGGGATGTTGGTTCGAGCATGTGAACAACAGTCAATATGCTCGGCCTTAGAAACGTTGGTCCGAGCATATGAACAACAATCAATATGCTCAACCTTGGAGACATTTGTTCGAGCATATGAGCGGCAGTCAATATGCTCGGCCTTGGAGATCTTCAATTTGGGTCGTCTGCTTTTGATATCCTTAATGCATTCTTTAGACTTATTTTCTTGGAGTCTTTGGTGAATTCTTGGGCTTTTTTTGAGGGGGGGATTTTAGTGGACTCTTGGGCTTCTGGTCTTTTGGGGTTTTTGGTAGACTCTTGGGCTTCTTGCCTTTTGGGCCCAGATCAAACCTTTGGTGTTGGGCCCTGCCTAGATTACAACTTTGGTGTTGGGCCCTCGGTAATCCTTTTTTTCCTTTTGGGCCCAGATTGAACCTTTGGTTTTAGGCCCTGAGTAATCCTTTTGCCTTCTATGCCCAAAAGGATGATAATTATGTTGTCTTCATATCCTTTATACATGTGGCAGTAGAGTGGAAACGATGGTGCAATTATTGATTGGTTCCCTTGGGGAATGGAACGACACCTTGATAAGTGCTTAAATATTCGTATTTAAGCCCCTTAATTTTCATTTGTTAAGTTTCTAGTCGTGTTATTTCGTGCTATTTTATTTCTTTTCTGCGTTTTCCTAGATAATGAAGAAAATGGAGCTTTATCAGGATTGGAAACCAAACACTTGCAAGAACTGGCAGATGCATAGTGCAATCGAGCATAGAAGAGTGTGATCGAGCGCACCCGTGCGGTAAAATGGCAGAACCTATTTTGGAAAGTAGGGTTAGGGTTCTGTTTTTCTAGTTAGGGTTTCCAGATGTCTTTAAACCTTATAAATAGGCCTGTAAACACAGAAAACAGATCTTCTTTTTAGTTGGAAAGACCTAATTATGTTTATTAAATAATTCAGTATTGGCGCCTTTGCGATATTTATGTTGTGATTCTTAACTTGATTAATACCTATTTTTTTATTTAAATTCCTCATATGTGTTTGCCTGATCAACATATGCATATGGTATGGTTTAGTTAGTTGAATCAATTTGGATGACCAAGTCCTGGGTTTAACAATAGTAACAAAAGAAATCCACACCGGATTCTTGGGCTAATCAACATGGGAAACTAGGAGTATACACCATGCTCTAGGTCTTATGTGGTTGTCGATTTCCATAGATCCTATGCTCTCTTAAGGAACAACTTAGTATACACCATGCTGAATCCCTTAAGAAAGAAAAGAGTTAGAGTATACACTATACCTAACTCGTTGCTTAGGCAAATCAATAGCTTAAGGAGTATACACTATGCCCTTAGGTTGACAACCATTAGGTATTCATAGTGTGAGTATAGCATTAGCATATTGTTTTTGTTGTGGTATGATAAGAGCTTAAATATTCATATTTAAGCCCCTTAATTTACATTTGTTAAGTTCTTTATCTATATGTTTTAGTCTATTTTATTTCACTTTTGTGTTTTACACGTTTTTATAGGGTCTTGGAGAAAAAGAAGCATTTTTGGCACTTAAAGGAAAAAATCTGGAAATCCTAGAGCAGTTGCTGGCTAGATTGCGATCGAGCGCACTACTCTATGCGATCGAGCGCAGCATTGTGATCGAGCGCACCACATATGCGATTGAGCGCACATGTACGGGCGTGAACAGTAAACTGCAGAACCCTGTTTTGGAAATAACCCTATTTTGGAAATAAAGGAGTTTTGCGTTTTAGGAAAGTTTAGGAACTCATGAGCCGATTAGGACTTCTCAAAAACCTATAAATACACTTGTAAATCACACACAAAAGGCATCACCTCTTAGGGGGATCACTTCTTAGATCCATTCTTTTATCTTTTGCTTTAGCTTGGAGAAGGAGACTATGGAGCAGAATTGACGACTTTTCTCTCGGGTTTCTTCTTTCCTTTTTATTTTATTATGTGTAATTAAATTCTTAGTAGGGCTTGGTTGAAGCCCTAATTATGTTTACTCAATAAATTTAGTATTGGCGCCTTGCGATATTTATGTTGTGTTGCTTAAACTTGATTAATACCCGCTTTTATTTAAATTCCTCATATGTATATGTCTGATCAATATGTGCATGTGGTATGAACTTGTTAGTTAGATCAATTTGGATGACCGAGTCCTGGGTCTAACATTAGTAACAAGGGATATCTTATCCGGATACCCAGGTTAATCAACATGGGAAACCGGGAGTAGATACCATGCCCTAGGTCTCATATGGTTGTCGATTTCCATAGTACTTATGTTTTCTTAAGGAACAACTCAAGCAGATACCATGCTGAATCCCTTAAGGAAGAAAAGAGTTAGAGTAGATACCATGCCTAACTCGTTGCTTAGGGAAATCAATAGCTTAAGGAGTAGATACCATGCCCTTAGGTTGGCAACCAGTAGGTATACATGGCATGAATAAAGCATTGGCATACTGTTATATTGTGGTAGCATAATTAGTGGTGGATATCAAGTCCCTACGCCTTTATCCTTAGTATTTTATCTTTATTATTTCTCAACGCTTTTATTATTTCTATCATTTTATATTGCGAATATAATTCTAAATTGAACTTTACCAATCCCTGTGGAGATGATCTTGCATTCGCACACTATACTACACTGTTGACCTTGTGCACTTGCAAGTAAAACGAGTACGATTATTCACCTATTTATTTAGGTATATTATCGTACAACAAGTTTTTAGCGCCGTTGCCGGGGATTGTACTAAATTTCTGTTTAGAATTATTTCCCGTTTATTTTTCTTATTTTGTTCAATTTTTTTTTCTTATTTTTCATTAAATATTTTTCTTAATCTGTTTTGTTTAATTTTATTTTCATCAACTATCTAACTTAATTCTTCGTTTTTGTTATTTTCTTGCTTTCTGTTTCAGGTGTGCATCAGTGCTAATTCTGGCACTGCGATCGAGCGCAAACCTAAGTGTGATCGAGCGCACTGGTGCGATCGAGCGCAGTGCTTAGAGCACTCAATCGCAAATAGTCCAGAGACTACCCGAGCAGCAGTACTGAAGCTGCTGCACTAAGGTATTCCTATTGATTCATGCAAGGGCTTCGAGTGAGGAACCCAACCATCCTTTCACTTGATATAGAAAGTGAGCAGATCATTCGAAAAAAGCCTAGAAACAACTTAGAGGAGAGAGAAGAAGAATTTGAGGGTGAAGTACCAATGGAACAGCTTTACAACCAACTGCCACCAGAACGGAGACCTATGAAGCAATCCTTCATTCCACAGAACCTCAACCATCCTTCATGCATTGCATATCAACGTATGGTGGAAGAAAATTATTATATATCTCCGCAGATACTTAGTGCCTTGACTCATTTTAGGGGTTCACCTGCTGAGGATCCACACTTGCACCTTCGAGAATTCTGTGATCTCTGCAAGTTCCAGCATATTCGGGGCCTAGATCAAGAGGGAATCAGGTTAATTCTTTTCCTTTTTTCATTAAAAGATAATGCTAAAATGTGGTATCATTCATTGCCTGCAGATTTCATCCATACTTGGGAAGAGCTATCCAATAGATTTCTAAGGAAATTTTTTCCAGCCCAAAAGACAAGGCAGATGAGGAAGGAGATTCAATCCTTCCAACAGAGGGATGGAGACCTTCTCTTCGAGGCATGGGGACACTTCAACGAGTTGCTACTCAAATGTCCACATCACAACTTACCTCAAGATGAGCTGGTCCTAGCTTTCTATGAGGGTTTGAATGGCATAAATCAAGGTATAGTGGATTCCGGTTGTAGAGGTATGCTAATGGAGAAGACTAGTGAAGAAGCCATGGAGCTGTTTGAGACATTAAGTGAGCACACCCAACAATTCTCCTCGAGAGGTAGACAAGGAATTAAAAGCAAGGGTATGTATGAGGTGAACTTCAATGATGGATCTTCGAATCAGATGGCTACTATGGAAAGAAAGCTAGATATGCTCATAAAAGCCTTGGCTGATCAGAACAACTTACCTAGTCCACAGGCTACATAATGCCAGGTATGTGCTATATGCTTTCATTTTGATCATAATACTTATACTTGTCCTCTGTATTCAACTACAGATCAAGAGCAAGCAAATTATGAGGGACCGAACAACACATATACAAATACCTACAATCCTGGATGGCAGAACCACTCCAACCTCTCATGGAGCAACACTCAAAATGCTTTGAATCTTCAAGGACAGCAGCGACACTTCCAACCAGCAGCCCAACCAGTGCCGGAATCAGAAAATAATGACCTAGAAAGTCTTATGAGGCAATTAATGACTTCACAAGAACAGTTCATGGCTGAGCAAAGACAACCCACTACAAAACATGAGCAAGCCATTCAAAGACTCGAGGAACAAATGGGGCAATTGGCTAAGGAGCTAAGTGAAAGAAAGTGGGATGAACTTCCAGTCCAACCACTACCTACTCCAAGAGGACATCAACAACTAAATGCCGTGACAACTCTAACAAATGGTAAGATCATCGGAGCTGATGAGCCTTCACAAGCATCCACATCCAAGGTAAGTGAGATGGAGAAGGTAAATGGTGAGAAGGTTGAAATCAAAAGATATAATGCATTAAAATTACCCTCAGATAATACAAAATGTTTCAATGTATGCATGACGCAAAGTGTCGTTGAGGAAACTTTTCAGGTCCATCACGTTGATCCAATAGAAACTGCTCTTATCTATAGTGTCCCAAGATCGGATATTGAGCCCAAATGCAAGGATGTTACTGATGACATCATTGATACTATGCACCTCCTTGAGGCCTTTCCAAAGCATCCAAGTAAGTACACCGATCCATTTGACCATCATGTGCCTACTAATATTATTTTCCCTTCTATTGTACAGGCACCTAACTTGGAATTCAAGCAGTTGTTAGAGCACTTACCGTATGCTTATATGGGAAGACATTTCCTATGCTAGCTACTGACACTCGTAGTTTTGGGAAAAAATAAGGCTTGGTCCGGCTGAAGACGTCAAACTTAGTGCTCATGGGAGGCACCCCACAGCTTATCCTTTTATTTTTATTACTTCTTGTTTTCCCGTATTACGTTAGTTTTTCTTTTTTAGGGACAATGTGTGCATCCGTTCAAGTTTGGGGGTATGCTATGAGTCATGCCAACCTAGCTAGTTCTCCATCTTCCAGGTCAGCTCTTTCCTTGTTATTCACACATTGGGGACAATGTATAATTTAAGTTTGAGGGTATGGGAGACACATTCACACACACCTTGTCCCAGTTTTTTTTTTTTTGTTTTGTTGTTTTTCATAGATAAATACATGTTCATTCCGTTCCAAAATTTTTGGGTGCTCTAAACAAACAATATGATTTGACATAAGTGAGCTTAACACCTTGAACATATGGGCTAATAATTAAGTTTTGCACCATAATCACTTTCTTTTAGGCATTTAAGGATTCACAAGTTCGACTTAAACTAAACATGAGCACATTAGCACATAGTTGTGTGGGGTATGACATGTAATTTTGATTTGTATGTTTCTTTTGCTTGACTGTGAACCAGATGACCTATTAGATTAACGCGGTGGCATAAGAAAATAAATAAAAAAAGTTCGTTATTGCTCAAAAAGAAAAGAAAAAAAATGCTCCTAAAGATCATTAAAAAGTACTTTCCATTGAGTAACTAGCCCTCTTGCCTCAGTAAGCAGTGAGTGTCACATCAAAAGGTGGAATATTCTGAACGGTAGCATTAAGATCAGTTAGTTTCGTAGCCTTTTTAACTCGAGTTAGTAAGCCCTTAGGGGTGTTTCTACACCTAATACCCTAAAACCATCTGGTTTGGGAGTCATTGGCTAAACACTCGTTACACGAGTCAAATAGAAAGCTTAAGGGAACTAACTTGGCAAAAATCTCACAAATAAAAGAAAAAAAGAAAATCTATGCCATCTTTGTTGATTCTAAAAGAAAATTTGGTGAATCTTGAGTCATCGAAACACTACACATTAGAATTATTTGGAAACCCAATCTTTTATGTGCTAGTCCACCACATACTCAGTTAAACTTGTGATGTCTTAACCTGCCTCATGAAAGTGATTTGCATTCAAAACTCGTATTCATTGCAAACATGTGTTTATACTTGTTAAGCTTGCTCATGAATGCGCATCATAGTTTTGTGTGAAACCTAAACTTTTGTTGGACACCATGAGCATTGGATTTATCTTTGCGTCTTTGTTTTTCATTTAGTTTTTGGTTTTGTATTGCTAAGGGACTAGCAATATGTAAGTTTGGGGGTGTGATAGGAGCTTAAATATTCATATTTAAGCCCATTAATTTACATTTGTTAAGTTCTTTATCTATATGTTTTAGTCTATTTTATTTCACTTTTGTGTTTTACACGTTTTTACAGGGTCTTGGAGAAAAAGAAGCATTTTTGGCATTTAAAGGAAAAAATCTGGAAATCCTGGAGCAGCTGTTGGCTAGATTGTGATCGAGCGCACTCCTCTGTGTGATCGAGCGCACCACATATGCGATCGAGTGCACATGTACGGGCGTGAACAGTAAACTGCAGAACCCTGTTTTGGAAATAACCCTATTTTGGAAATAAAAGAGTTTTGCGTTTTAGGAAAGTTTAGGAACTCATGAGCCGATTAGGACTTCTCAAAGACCTATAAATACACTTGTAAATCACACACAAAAGGCATCACCTCTTGGGGGGATCACTTCTTAGATCCATTCTTTTATCTTTTGCTTTAGCTTGGAGAAGGAGACCGTGGAGCGGAATTGACGACTCTTCTCTCGGGTTTCTTCTTTCCTTTTTATTTTATTTTGTGTAATTAAATTCTTAGTAGGGCTTGGTTGAAGCCCTAATTATGTTTACTCAATAAATTTAGTATTGGTGCCTTGCGATATTTATGTTGTGTTGCTTAAACTTGATTAATACCCGCTTTTATTTAAATTCCTCATATGTATATGTCTGATCAATATGTGCATGTGGTATGGACTTGTTAGTTAGATCAATTTGGATGACCGAGTCCTGGGTCTAACATTAGTAACAAGGGATATCTTATCCGAATATCCGGGTTAATCAACATGGGAAATCGGGAGTAGATACCATGCCCTAGGTCTCATGTGGTTGTCGATTTCCATAGTACTTATGTTTTCTTAAGGAACAACTCAAGTAGATACCATGCTGAATCCCTTAAGGAAGAAAAGAGTTAGAGTAGATACCATGCCTAACTCGTTGCTTAGGAAAATCAATAGCTTAAGGAGTAGATACCATGCCCTTAGGTTGGCAACCAGTAGGTATACATGGCATGAATAAAGCATTGGCATACTGTTATATTGTGGTAGCATAATTAGTGGTGGATATCAAGTTCCTACGCCTTTATCCTTAGTATTTTATCTTTATTATTTCTCAACGCTTTTATTATTTCTATCATTTTATATTGCGAATATAATTCTAAATTGAACTTTACCAATCCCTGTGAAGATGATCTTGCATTCGCACACTATACTACACTGTTGACCTTGTGCACTTGCAAGTAAAACAAGTGTGATTATTTACTTATTTATTTAGGTGGATAAACGCACAACATGGTAGCATGATTAATGGTGGATATCAAGTCCCTACGCCTTTATCATTATCAATCCAAACTCAATATTTATTTCTCTCGTTTTATATTTTGAAACTAATTCTGAATCGAACTTTACCAATCCCTGTGGAGATGATCTCACATTTTGCACACTATACTACTAAGTTGACCTTGTGCACTTGCAAGTAAAACTGTTCAATGATTTGCTTATTAATTTGGGTAGATTTTTGCACAGGTTTTTGGTGCCATTGCCAGGGATTGCGTTAAATTTCTGTTTAGAATTATTTTTTGTTCAGTTTTATTTTGTTTCATCAAAAATCTAATTTGTTCCTTCTTTTTGTTTTCTGTTTTTCTATTTCAGGTGTGCAACAGAGTAATCTCTAGCACTGCGATCGAGTGCAGTGCTTAGTGCAATCGAGCGCACTTGAGGCAGGGACTACCCGAGCAGCAGTACTGAAACTGCTGCACTGAAGCGGTTCAACTAATTCATGCAAGGGCTTCGATTCAGGAATCAAACATTTTTTCCCCTCAATACAGAGCTTAAGCGAACCATTCGACAAAGGCTTAGAGATAACATTGAAGAGATAGAAGAGGAATTCAAGGGAGAAGCATAAATGGCGGAACAACTTGACAACTAACTGTCACCAGAGCAAAGACCCATGAAGCAATCCTTCATTCCACAGAACCTCGACCAGCCCTCATGCATTGCTTATCAACCTGAGGAGGAAGGCAATTATTACATATCCCCCAAGATACTTAGTGTTTTGACTCATTTTAGGGGTACACCTACTGAGGACCCACATTTGCATCTTCAGAAATTCTTTGATCTCTGCAAGTTCCAGCATATCCGGGGCCTAGATCAAGAAGGAATCAGGTTAATTCTTTTCCCTCTTTCATTAAAGATAATGCTAAGTTGTGGTATAATTCATTGCCTGCAGTGTCCATCCATACATGGGAATAACTATCCAGTAAGTTCCTAAGAAAGTTTTTCCCAGCACAAAAGACAAGGCAGATGAGGAAAGAGATTCAATCTTTCCAGCAGAAAGATGGAGACCTTTTCTTTGAAGCATAGGAACACTTCAATGAGCTGCTACTCAAATGCCCACATCACAATCTACCTCAGGATGAACTGGTACAGGCTTTCTATGAAGGTTTGCGTGATATTAATAAAAGTATTGTGGATTCAGGTTGTGGAGGTGTGCTAATGGAAAAGAGCAGTCAAGAAGCCATGGAGTTGTTTGAGACATTAAGTGAGCACACCCAGCAATTCTTCTCTAGATGTATATAATGAGTTAAGAGCAAAGGTATTTATGAGGTGATTTTAAATAGTGGATCCTAAAATCAAATGGCTGTTGTGGAGAGGAAGCTAGATCTGCTTGTAAAAGCCATGACTGCTCAGAATGCTTCACCAAGTCCATAAGCTACACCACTCCAGGTATGTACTGTATGTTTTCATTTTGATCACACTACTGAAACTTGCCCTTTGTATTCATCTGCAAATCTAGAGCAAGCAAACTATGTGGGACCAAACAACTATCCTCCCAAAAACAATCCATATACAAATACCTAAAATCCTGGATGGCGAAACCACCCCAACTTTTCATGAAACAACAATCAGAATACCCTAAATCTTCAAGGGCAGCAAAAGAACTCCTGATAAGCAGCCCAACCAGTCCTGGAATCAAATAAGAGTGACCTAGAAAGTCTTGTAAGGCAATTGGCCACTCAACAATAGCAACAGATGACTTCACAATATCAGTTTATAACAGAGGAAAAACAATTTCAGACTGAGCAAAGACAAACAAATGCAAAGCATGAGTAAGCCATTCAAAGACTAGAGGTTCAAGTGGGACAATTGGCTAAAGAGCTGAGTGGAAGAAAGCAGGGTGAACTTCCAACCCAAGCACTACCTAATCCAAGAAGACATCAGTAACTGAATGCCATGACAACTCTCAGAAATGGTAAGATCATAGGCGTTGATGAGCTTGCACAAGCATTTCCAAATAAAGCGTCCACATCAAAGGTAAGTGAGATAGAGAAGGTGAATGCACCACCCTTCCTTTAAAGGTTAGTAAAGCCAAAGAAAGAGAATAAATTGCTTCATATTTTTGAAACTTTGAGAAAAGTAGAGATAAACATTCCTTTATTAGATGCAATTCGACAAATTCCTACTTATGCTAAATTTTTGAAACATTGTTGCACTAACAAAAGGAAGTTTCAGGAGCATGAAATAGTGGCTTTAACTGAAGAGGTAAGCGCAGTATTGTTAAGGAAAGTACCACCAAAGCTAAAAGATTCAGGTAGTTTTACTATTCTTTGCAGGATAGGTAACCAGCTTTTTGAGCATGCACTATTGGATCTAGGGGCGAGTGTCAATCTGCTGCCATACACTGTATTAGAGACACTGGGTTTAGGGGAGCTTCAACCAATTTCCATCACCTTGTAACTGGCAGGCAGAAGCACCAAACGACCAAAAGGTATTCTTGAGGATGTCTTGGTAAAGGTAGGTGAATTTATTTTACCTGCTGATTTTATTGTATTAGATATGGAAGAATGTTCTAGGCCATTACCTCTACCCATAATCTTAGAAAGCCTTTATGAGAACTGCTAATATAAATATTTGTGTGAAAAAAGGTATCGTCAGTATGAAGGTAAATGGTGAGAAGACAAAACTCAAAATATTTGATGCATTAAATTCATCCCAAGATGATATGGAATGTGTTAATGTATATATGGTGCAAGGTGTTGTTGAGCAAGCTTTTCAGGTCCATCACATTAATCCATTGAAGACCACTCTTATTCATGGTTCCAACAGCACCCAAACATTCATATCTGTCCAACATGCAGCAAAACCAAGAGCACTTGAGCCACATGTGGTGGACTTTAAGTACTCTCTGCCAAAAGACTAACACTGAAGCTACTATAGAGAGCATTTGAGTAGTCCATACTTTTGATAAACTTATACCTTAAATGCCTCTGTTGAGGTCAGTGGTATTGAGGCACTAAGTACGATATAGTTTTATTTATTTTTATTAATTTTTTCATTTATTTTTAAAATTTTTCGTCCTTTCTATAGTTTAGTTAGTGATTCAGTACATTCTGTCCTTGTGATCGAGCGCATGTCATAGTGCGCTCGAGTGCAACCTCACCATGGGCCCAATGGTGCGCGAGTGCAATCACATGCACACACCTGCGCACAAGTGCGATCGAGAGCACTTCAGAGTGTGATTGAGCACACTTGGGACAGAGAGTCGTGTGATTATTTTAAGACATTTCACTCACTTGTACATTTTTACTCTCACTCTCGTATCCTCTCACACACTCTCTACACTCAATACCGCCTTAAAAGCCCACTCACCCCTGCACACTCACCATCACTCATCACCACCAGTCACAACCATATATCACCAACACGCTACCACCACTCCTTGACTCTAGTTATATTCATAACCCTCTTTCACTCCTCACAATCACACAAGTTTCTGGTTAGATTTTTTTAACTAATCTATTGTATATACAATATGTTGCTTGTTGTGTGGATGTGTTTGGTTGACATTGCAGGTGGTTGGGAACTTCCGACTCTCGTCGCCCACAGCTTCAATTCACTATCACCCATAAGTTGTTCGATAAAAATCCTCAGTTACATAACAGGTAGTGCGATCAAGCGCAGAGAGCACTACGATCGAGCGCATAAGCAAAGTGTGATTAAGCGTACCTTACTAAAATCGAGCACAAAATCTGCAAAACCTTGTCTAAGATGCCTAAACATACTGCTTCCACCTCCCGTGCTTCGGGAAACCGCACATAATCCTCCTAGCCCAGCTTTGAATAAAGGGAGATCTTATTCGAAACTATATTCAACATTGACAACGACTTTAAGAACTTTGAAACAACTCAATGGGCTATCCAGGAATTCAAGCGCCATGGATTAAAGAGGTTGTTCAAGCCTGTCTGCTCTACTGCCTACAATCGGTTCATGGTTCAGCTTTATGAGAACCTATCTTTCGACTGTAGTAGGTCGGGGATCTTGTCCTCATATGTTCAGAGCAAGTACATTGAGGTGACATCTGTAGATATAGCTATTGCCTTCTATTGTTGTGATAAGTCTCTTATTGAGGACGCCCAGATAGATGAGCAGCTGAAGTCCTTTTCCTTGTCCACCATCATTGAGGACATATGTGCTGGGCAGTATGCCGATCTGCACAACAATGCTGGGAGCTAGTTCAAGTTGCCTCCATGACTCTGGCTCGTGGATTCCATTCTTTAGTGTAATGTGTGCCCATTGGGACACAAGACCCAAAGGTATGACCAGTTCTTACAGGCACTATATGCATTCCACAGAGGCCACTAGTACTCCATCCTGGCTATCATTTGGGGCCAGCTTCATAAGTTCTGGGACCATATCCATGCACGCCAGGTCACCACTATTAATGCTTGGGGGCTCCCATTCCCGTTCCTCCTCTCATACATTTTCAAGAAGAAATGAATCAATAGCTCCTCCATCGATGGACCAGTGAGGGATCACCCCTTCTTCAGTAAGACTCAGTGGACCTAAAGCCAGTCACACATGCCCAGAGGACTCTGGGGGCCTACACCAGCTACTAAGAGGATAAAGGATGATCCTATGGAGGCCGATGACCCCACAGCAGACCATACTTAGGAGAAGGACCATGCTGACATGGGACACACAGAGTACCAGCACATTCTTAAGGAGATGATTTCCTTCCAGTGTGAGCTCTTTGACATTCGATGGGAGGATCGAGAGGCTATGTTACTAGTCATCAGCTCATCAATGGTTTGAAGACACATTTTTCAAGGCAGAAAGTGATGCTACAGGCCATTCTTGATTGCCTACCTCCCACCCCTAGTGCCTCATTTTCCACACCACCTGGAGACCAGCAGTGAGAGTGGTACACCGTCTAGCTGAATACATAAAACTTAGCACCTATGGGAGGCACCCCATAGCATATCCTTTTATTTTTAGTATTTTTCACATTTCTTGTTAGTATTTATTTTTATGTTGACCTTTTGATTTTTTTCTTATAACTATTTGCTTTTAGTATCTTTTGTTTTTCGATACCACTTTCGTTTTTCTTTTTCAGGGACAATGTGTGTGCATCAGTTCACGTTTGGGGGTGTGCTATGAGCCATGCCAGCCAGCTAGTTCTCCATCTCCTAGGTCAAATATTTTCATGTTATTAACACATTAGGGACAATGTGTAGTTTAAGTTTGGGGGTATGGGAGATACATTCACATACATTCTGTCCTAGTTTTTTTTTTTATTATTATTGAAAAAATAACTGCATGTTCATATTGCTCTGAAAATTTTGGTTGATCTAAACAAATATTGTGGTAAGAATTCATCAGTAAGCTTAAAATCTAGAACATATGGTCTAATAACAAAGTTTTAAAAGTTTAATTACTTACTTTAAGGCATTTAAGAATTCACAAGTTTGATCTAATCTGACACGAGCACATTAGCACATAATTGTGTGGGGTATGACTGTTGTGCGTTTATCTACCTAAATAAATAAGCAAATAATCGTACTAATTTTACTTGCAAGTGCACAAGGTCAATGGTAGCATAGTGTGCAAGTGCAAGATCATTTCCACAGGGATTAGTAAATTTCAATTTAGAATTAGTTTCTTTCAAAGTAAAAAAGAGAAATAGCTGTAGAGTGTGAGATAATAATAATGAGAACATAGGACTACAATATCCACCACTAATTATACTTTCCCACTAAGTAAGGTTCCAATGCTCTAGCCTTATCATGAATATTTAATGGTTGCCAACCTAAAGGCTTGGCCCACACCTTAGGCTATTGATCTCCCTATACAATGAGTTAGGCATGGTGTATGCTCTAACTCTTTTCTCTCTTAAGGGATTCAGCATGGGTGTATACTGAGTTGTTCCTTAAGAGAGTATGAGGGCTGTGGAGATCGGTAACCACACGGAACCTAGGGCTTGGTCTGCTCCCGATTTCCCATGTTGATTAACCCGAGAATCCGGTGTGGATATCTCGTGTTACTAATGTCGAACCCAGGACTCGGTCATCCAAATTGATTCGATTAACTTATCTATACCGCATGCATACGTTGATCAGACACACACATATGAGGAATTTAAATACAAATAGGCATTAATCAAGTTAAACATTCTAATAAGGCTATAACCAAGGTAATCGATGAATAAACATGTGGAAAAGCATAACTAAGGCTTCAATTGAGCCCTATAAGAGTTTAGTTACACATGCTAGTTAAACTAAATATTCTAGACATAATGAAATAAAACAGAAAAAATAAAACCGAAGAAGACTCGGGAGATGAGTTGTCAATTCCTCTCCTAAGCTTGCAACTTCAAGTCTAAAACAAAGGGTCTGGTTTATGTGTTTTACAAGGCTATTTATAGGGTCCTCAGGGTGTCCCGAAACCCTAATTTCATATTTGGAATCCAAAGACTTCTTTCAATATCTGGCTTTGCTGCCTCTAGAGTGTTTGTGCTCGATCGTATGCGAGATGCGCTCGAGTGCATGTGTGCGCTCGAGCCTTCTTCAAGTGTGCTCGTGTGCCTGTGCGCTCGATCTCAAAGGAGGTGCGCTCGAGCACACCTTGTTGGATGGCAAAACTTGACTTTTACTCCTAAAAGCTCCAAAATATCACCTTTTTATCCAAGTCCTATGAAAAACACATAAAACACGAAAATGAAGTAGAATCTACTGAAATAGATAAATAAAATGCCTAACAAGAGTAAATTATGGGGCTTAAATATGACTATTTAAGCACTTATCACACCCCTAAACTTATATATTGCTAGTCCCTTAGCAATACAAAACAAAAGACTATGTTGAAACAAAATGAAAGATAAATTCATTTTCATGAGATTCAAAAATTTGGGTTATGTGTAAAACCATGATAACCGTTCATGAGTAAGCTTATAATAAAAACACATTTTTGTATTGAAAAATAATTTTCAAAAGCTCACGTTACTTACCTAAAGTTGGCTTAAGGCATCTCAAGTTTGATTTGTGTGTGATAAATTAGCACATATAGGATGGGACTTCCACATGATTTTAGTGTATAGTGTTTCGATGCCCAAACCTTTATCGAATTCCTTATCAAAGAGAACAAAACTGGTATAATGCTTGCTTCTTTTTCTTTTTTCTTTTATCATGCGATCTTTTCCATGTTGAGTTCCATCGAGCTTTCTAATTAACCCTTGTAATGAGTGTTTGGCCAATGACTCCCAAACCAGATGGTTTTAGGGCATTTGGTGTAAAGACATCCCTAAAGACTTACTAACTCGAGTCAAAAAGGCTACGGAACTAATAGGTTTTAATGCTTCTAAATGAAATTTCCACCTTTTGACGTGAACACTCAATGCTTACTGAGGCAAGAGGCCCAGTTACTCAGTGGAATTTTTTTTTATTATGATCATTAAAGGCTTACTTCACACCTTTTGACGTGAACTCTCACTACTTACTGAGGTAAGAGGCCTAGTTACTTAGTGGAAAGTTTTAATGATCATTAGAAGCTTTTTATTTTCTTTCTGCATGATGAACATTTTTCTTTATTTTTCTTATGCCAAAGTGTTCTTTTTAACAAGTTATCCGATTACAGTTAGGTTATGGAAACATATACAAAAGAATTATATGTCATACCCCACACCAATGCATGCTAAATGTACTCGTGCAAATCTGGATCAAACTTGTAAATTCTTAGGTGCCTTGGGTTAGGTAACTAAACTTTGTAAAATTCCTATTACAAGACTATGTGTTCTTGATTTTAAGCTTGCTAATGAAGTGCTATCATATTTTAAATTAACCAAAAAAATTTATTACCAAATGAACATGCATTTATTTTTTCTAAAAAAACTGGGACCTAGTGTGTGCATGTGTTTCAAGTATGTGCGTAACAGTATCTCCCACTACCCCCAAACTTAAAATACACATTGTCCCCAATGTGTGTGTGGCATGGAAAGATCTAACCTGGGAGATGGAGAACTAGGTTGCTTACTTTGCTCGTAACACGCCCCCAAACTTGAACTGGATGCACGCACTAAGTATTTGACAAAGAAAAAGAAATGTTGTTCCGAAAAATAAGAAATAAGGATTATGTAAATATAAACATAAACAAAAGAAAAGTACTAAAATGAAAAGGATATGTCATGGGTGCCTCCCATGAGCGCTAAGTTTTACGTCTTCAGCCAGACGGGGTATCCTCTCACTGTTGATCATCGGTGGGTGTAGTCGAAGAGGTACCGGGTGCAGGAGGGAGGCTGTCAAGGATGGCCTGTAGCATCGCCTCATATCGTGTAAACTGTGTTTCTAACCCATCAATCCACTGATAGATCAAAAGGGTTACCTCATGATCCTCCCGACGGATGTCGAACAGCTCACAATGGAAGGAAGATAGCTCATCTAAAAGGTACTGATACTCCATGGATCCCATGTCTGGCTGGTCCTCCTCCTATGAAGGGCTCACTGGTGGATGTTCAGCCTCCATCGGATCATCTGCCATCGACTCTGCAGCTAAAATCTGTGCTCGGGGTCCTCGGGGCATGTGAGACTGGCTGAGGCTCCATTGGGCTCTCCCAAAAAATGGATGATCACTAACCAGGCCGTCTATAGAGGAGCCTCTAATCCCTTTCTTCTTGAAGATGTGACTGAGCAAGAAAGGGAAAGAAATGCCCTAGGTATTAGCTGTGGTCGTCTGCCGGTTATGCACCCTATCCTAGAACTTGTGTATCTGACTCCATATAACCGCTGGGATTGAGTAACAATGACCCCTGTGAAAGGCGTAGAGAGCCTGTAAAAACTGATCCTGCCTCTGTGTCTTATGCACTAGAGGACACACATTATGCTGCAGGACTGAGTCAACGAACCATAAACGGGGAGGCAACCTAGACCAGCTCCCCGCATTGTTGTGGTGGTCTGTATACTAGCCCGCACACATGTCCTCTATGATATGTGGTAGAGGAAATGGGTAAGGCTGCTCCTCCATGTGGCTATCCTCCGGTGGGGATTCATCATAGCAATGTAAAGAGCCGGCTATGTCAGTGGTGGTCAGCTCTACGAATCTGCCCTGGACTGAAGAAGATAAGATCTCTGTTCTGGTGCAGTCGTAGGTCAGGTTCTCGTAGAAGCTGGCCACAAATCGAGTATATGCCGTCGAATAGACCGGTTTGAATAGCCGCTTGAGACCCCGGTTCTTGAACTCTTGGACCACCCATCTTGTGGCGTCCAAACTCTTGAAGTCATTTTCCATGTTAAATGTTGTCTCGAACAGTATTTAACGCTGTTCGAAACTAGGCCGGGATGTCTGGTGACGGCTGCTGGGAGCTCAGAATGTGGAAGCCATGTGTTGTGAGAAAACAATGTTGCTTCTAGTGTGATTGCACTTATGCATAGCTGATGATATGCTCTATCGCACAGATTGAGCTGCACTTGATCGTTAATTCCTAGCGCTCGATCGCACTTGGTCAGGAAATAGGTCGAATACTTTATGTGCAACAAAAACCAAAAGCTGTAGAAATTACACACCGTTGAGCCAAACCTCCTGTAAATATAAAAATACCCAATCAACACACAAGATAAACATATATGAATATGTAAACTAAAGATCAAGAACTGTGTGTGATGGTGTGCATGAAAGTGGAGCAAAAATCGGTTTGCATACCGTGTTGGATTTGGGGAAGATGGTCTTATAGATAGGTGATGCACGGTGGTAGGGTTGTGATTGTGACTGATGAGCAGTGGTGGTGTGGATTACTGGAGATGAATGGGTGATTTTCAACAGATTTAATGGTTGGTGATGGCAAATGCGATAGACCAGAGGAAAAAGTGTGTTGGAGTGTAATGTGAAAAAAGTGGGGTTGTGAGTGAAGTGTGAATAAAAATACCACGTGCTTTCTCTACCCCGAGTACGCTCGAGCACATTTGTGAAGTGTGCTCGATCGCACAATAGAATTTTGTTAAGAGTAAAAAGAATTTAAATAAAGAAATGAATAAGGGGAAAAATAGGAACGATACAGTCATACCATCTTGTAGTGGCCTCAGTACCACTAACCTTGATAGAGGCACTTGAGCTATATGTTATGCAAGTGGAATTGCTCAAGTGCTCTCTATAGTAGCTTCAGTGCTACTTTCTTTGAAGGAGGCACTTAGGGCCCACTTCAGGTGGTTCCAGTGCCATTGACAGCTGCTTTGGCTCCAATTTTTGTGCCTAGCCAATAAAATAGGGAAAAATAGTATTAGTAAGTTTAAGATTTTTAATTTGAGGATTACACTTACTTGAAGGCTTAGGTGTGTTCTTGATGGCATGCACAGCTCCATTAATATCTTTAATCTTGTTATCATCCTCTGGCCTAATGTCCAATCTCGTGTCAGCATTGTTGGGGATGCTTTCCAATGAAGCAGTGCAATGGACCTTAGAAACTTTCTAACCAATACCTTGCATGAAGCTCACATTATGACACTCATCATCAGTTTTAGTGGATTCTAGTGTATTAAATATTTTGAATTCTATCTCTTCATCATTTACTCTCATAGTGACAATGCCCCTTTTTACATTAATAATTGTGTCAGCAGTGATCATAAATGGTCTTCCTAAGATGATAGAGACTGGTAAAGGCATATGGCATTCCTCCATGCCTAACACAATAAAATCAGCAGGTAAAATAAATTTACCTACTCTTACCAAAACATCCTCAAGGATACCTCTCGGTCGTTTGATGCTTCTGTCAGCCAATTGCAAAGTAATGGAGGTTGGTTGGAGCTCCCCTAAACCTAATGTCTCGAATACACTGTATGGTAGCAAGTTAACACTCGCTCCTAGATCCAATAATGCATGCTCGAAAAGCTGGTCACTTAGCTTGCAAGGAATAGTAAAACTACGTGAATATTTTAGTTTTGGTGGTAATTTTCTTAATAGTACAGCACTCACCTCTTCAGTCAAGGCTACCGTCTTATGCTCCTGAAACTTCCTTTTGTTAGTGCAACAATCTTTTAAAAACTTAGCATAAGCAAGAAGTTGTTTTATTGCATCTAATAAAGGAATGTTTATTTCCACTTTTCTCAAGGTTTCAAAAATATCACTTAGTTTAGTTTCCTTTTTAGATTTTACTAACTTTTGAGGGAAGGGTGGAGGTTCATTTACCTTTTCCATCTCACTTACCTTAGATGTGGAGGCTTGGTCTGGACATGCTCGTGTAGGCTCATTGGTGCCGATGATCTTACCACTTCTTAAGGTTGTTACAGCATTCAGTTGCTGATGTACTCTTGGATTAGGTAGTGGCTGGGCTGGAGGCTCTCCTTGCTTTCTGGTACTCAGTTCCTTGGCCAATTGCCCCATTTGTACCTCTAGTCCTTAGATGGCTTGATCATGTTTTGCAGTGATTTGTCTCATTTTAGTTCGAAATTGCCTCGTTTCTTCCATGAATTGTTCATGTGTATTCAGGACTTGTTGCTATTGAGACACTAATTGCCTCACAAGACTTTCGAGGTTGTTCTTCTTTGGTTCGAGAACAGATTGGGCTTCTGGTTTGAAGTTTCTTTGCTGATCTTGACTGTTTTAATTGTTGCTCCATGAGAAATTTGGGTGATTCCGCCACCCAGGGTTGTATGTGTTTATGTAAGGGTTGTTCTTCGGCGGATAATTGTTTGGTCCCACAAAGTTAGCTTGCTCATGATTTGCAGATGAATATAATGGACACGTATCATTATTATGATCAAAGTGGGAGCAAATAGCACATACCTGGAGTGGTGTAGATGGTGGGTTAGATGAGGTGTTTTGGGCAGCCATAGCTTTAACCAATAGGTCTAGCTTCCTCTCCACGCAGCTATTTGAGGCGATGATCCTCCATTTAAGCTTACCTCATGCATACCCTTACTCTTGGTTATATGTCTACCTCGAGAGGAGAACTGTTGTGTGTGTTCACTTAGGGTTTCGAAGAGTTTCATCGCTTCTTCGCTGCTTTTCTCCATCAGTACTCCTCCATAACATGAATCCACAATATTTTTGTTAGTGTCACTCAAACCTTCATAGAAAGCTTATACCAATTCGTCTTAGGGTAGGTTGTGGTGTGGGCACTTGAGTAGTAGCTCGTTAAAGTGTCCCCAGGTCTCAAAGAATAGATCTCCATCATTTTGTTGGAAGGATTGAATTTCCTTCCTCATTTGCCTCATCTTTTGGGCTGGGAAGAACTTCCTTAGAAATTTGCTAGCCAACTCCTCCCAAGTGTGGATAGAAACTGCAGGAAAAGAATTATACCATAATTTAGCATTATCTTTCAAAGAAAAAGGGAAAAGAAATAACTTTATTCCTTCTTGGTCTAAGCTTCGGATGTGCTGGAATTTGCAGAGGTTGAAAAACTCTCGAAGGTGCAAATGTGGATCCTCACTAGGTGTACCCCTAAAGTGAGTCAGTGCACTGAGTATCTGCGGAGATATATAGTAGTTTCCTTCCACCTCAGGTTGATATGCAATGCACGATGGTTGATCGAGGTTCTGTAGGATGAAGGATTACTTCATCGGCCTCCGCTCAGGTGGTTGCTACTCAGCTATTTGTTCTGCCATTAGTATTTCTTCCTCAATTCCTCCTTTTACCTCTTCCAAGTTGTCTCTAAGCCTTTTTCGGATAGTCCGCTCAAGCTTAGTATCAAGGGGAAGGAATGCCGGATGCTTGGATCTACGTCTGCACATGAATCGGTGGCAGTTACGTAAGTGCAGCAGTCAAACACTGCTGCTCGGGTAAATCTCTGCCTCAATTGTGCTCGATCGTATAGGAGAGTGCACTCGATCGCAAGTGGCACAGAAAGCTCTCCTGGACGTATCTGAAATAGAGAAGAAGGAAATTGATTAGGGTTTTAGTGCAACGAAGAATAAAATAGAAACAAAAACTTAAAAATTTCTTTAAATAGGAATAGAATAGAATAAAAAGAAATAACAATAATTAAACTAAATGAAAAATTAATTCTAAAAGAAATTTAATGCAATCCCCAGCAACGGCGCCAAAAACTTATTGTGCGTTTATCTACCTAAATAAATAAGCAAATAATCGTACTAGTTTTACTTGCAAGTGCACAAGGTCAATAGTAGCATAGTGTGCAAGTGCGAGATCATTTCCACAGGGATTGGTGAATTTCAATTTAGAATTAGTTTCTTTCAAAGTAAAAAGAGAAATAGCTGTAGAGTGTGAGATAATAATAATGAGAACATAGGACTACGATATCCACCACTAATTATACTTTCCCACTATGTAAGGTGCCAATGTTTTAGCCTTATCATGAATATTTAATGGTTGCAAACCTAAAGGCTTGGCCCACACCTTAGGCTATTGATCTCCCTATGCAACGAGTTAGGCATGGTGTATACTCTAACTCTTTTCTCTCTTAAGGGATTCAGCATGGGTGTATACTGAGTTGTTCCTTAAAAGAGCATGAGGGTTGTGGAGATTGGCAACCACACGATACCTAGGGCTTGGTCCATTCCTGGTTTCCCATGTTGATTAACCCGAGAATCCAGTGTGGATATCTCTTGTTACTAATGTTGAACCCATGACTCGGTCATCCAAATTGATTCGACTAACTTATCCATACCACATGCTGATCAATGAATAAACATGTGGAAAAGCATAACTAGGGCTTCAATCAAGCCCTATAAGAGTTTAGTTACACATGCTAGTTAAACTAAACATTCTAGACATAATGAAATAAAACAGAAAAAATAAAACTGAAGAAGACTCGGGAGACGAGTCGTCAATTCCTCTCCTAAGCTTGCAACTTCAAGTCTAAAACAAACGGTGTGGTTTATGTGTTTTACATGGCTATTTATAGGGTCCTCTAAACCTTAATTTCCTATTTGGAATCTGGAGTCTTCTTTCTATATCTGGCTCTACCGCCTCTGGAATGTTTGCGCTCGATCGTATGCGAGTTGCGCTCGAGCGCATGTGTGCGCTCGAGCCTTCTTCAAGTGCGCTCGTGTGCCTGTGCACTCAATCTCAAAGGAGGTGCGCTCGAGTGCACCTTGCTGGATGACAGAACTTGACTTTTACTCCTAAAGCTCCAAAATATCACCTTTTTGTCCAAGTCTAGTGAAAAACACATAAAACACGAAAATGAAGTTGAATCTACTGAAATAGATAAATAAAGAGCCTAACAAGAGTAAATTAAGGGGCTTAAATATGACTATTTAAGAACTTATCAATGAAATATGTATGTTTCCATGGCTTAACTGTAACCGAATGACTTGTTAGATGAACACTTTGGCATAGAAAAATAGAAAAAAAAATTTATTGCACAAAAAGAGAAAATAAAATGCTCCTAAATGATCATTAAATAAACTTTCCACTTAGTAACTGGACCTCTTGCCTCAATAAGCAGTGAGTGTTCACATTGAAAGGTGGGAATTTTGCTCATAATGATCATTAAATAAACTTCTCATTGAGTAACTGGACCTCTTACCTCAGTAAGCAAGGAGTGTTCACGTCAAAAGGTGGGAATTAGCATTAAGACCAGTTAGTTTCGTAGCATTTTTTTACTCGAGTTAGTAAGTCTTTAGGGGTGTCTTTACACCTAATGCCCTAAAACCATCCGGTTTGGGAGTTATTGGCTAAACACTTGCTACATGGGTCAATTAGAAAGCTTAAGAGAACTAAACATGGCAAAAATCTCATAGTAAAAGAAAAGAAGGAAATAAAACTATGCCATTATTGTTCATTCTGATAGGAAATTCGGTGAATTTTGAGACACCAAAACACTACACATTGGAGTTATTTGGAAGCTTCATCTTTTATGTGCTAGTTCACCACACACTAAGTCAGGCTTGTGAAGCCTTAGCCAGCCTCGTGTAAGTGATTAGATTTTAAAACTCCTATTCATTGCGAAAATGGGTTTATATTTTAAGCTTGCTCATGAATAAATATCATGATTTTGTGTGTGACCTAAATTTTTGGATACCATGAATGGTGGATTTATCTTTGCTATTATTTTTCAATTAGTTTTTAGTTTTGTATTGCTAAGGGACTAGCAATATGTAAGTTTGGGGGTGTGATAAGTGCTTAAATATTCGTATTTAAGCCTCTTAATTTACATTTGTTAAGTTCCTAGTCGTGTTATTTTGTGCTATTTTATTTTTTTCCTGTGTTTTCCTAGGATACTGAAGAAAAAGGAGCATTATCAGGATTGGAAACCAAACACTTACAAGAACTGGCAGATGCATAGTGCGATCAAGCGCACCAACACTCGTATGCACAAGAAGAAGGCTCGAGTGCACCAATATGAGATCAAGCACACCCGTGCAGTAAAACGGTAGAACTTATTTTGGAAAGTAGGGTTAGGGTTCTATTTTTCTAGTTAGAGCTCCTAGATGTCTTTGAATCGTATAAATAGGCCTGTAAACACAGAAAACATGTCTTCTTTTCAGTTGGAGAGACCAGAGAGACTGGAAGACGAATTGATGACTCTTCTCCATAGTATTTTTATGTTTCTTCTTTCCTTTATTTTATTTATGAAAATGTTTAGCATCACAATCATGTGTAACTAACTTCTTAATAAGGGCTTGGTTGAAGTCCTAATTATGTTTACTAAATAATTCAATATTGGCACCTTTTCGATATTTATGCTGTGATTCTTAACTTGATTAATACCTGTTTTTATTTAAATTCCTCATATATGTTTGCCTGATCGACATAAGCATGTGGTATTGATTAGTTAGTTGAATCAATATGGATGATCGAGTCTTGGGTTTAACAATAGTAACAAAAGAAATCACCACCGGGTTCTTAGGTTAATCAACATGGAAAACCGGGAGTATACACCATGCCCTTGGTCTCATATGGTTATCGATTTCCACAGATCCTATGCTCTCTTAAGGAACAACTTAGTATACACCATGTTGAATCCCTTAAGAAAGAAATAAGTTAGAGTATACACTATGCCTAACTCGTTGCTTAGGGAAATCAATAGTTTAAGGAGTATACACCATGCCCTTAGGTTGACAACCATTAGGTATTCATAGTGTGAGTAAAGCATTGGCATATTGTTTTGTTGTGGTAGCATGATTAGTGGTAGATATCAAGTCCCTACACCTTTATCATTATCAATCCAAACTCAATATTTATTTCTCTCGTTTTATATTTCGAAACTAATTCTAAATCGAACTTTACCAATCCCTGTGGAGATGATCTCACATTTTGCACACTATACTACTAGTTGATCTTGTGCACTTACAAGTAAAACCGTTCAATTATTTGCTTATTAATTTGGGTAGATTTTTTCATAACACACCTCGAGCAGGAAAAATGTCGCATCATTGCGATTGGGGGCTCTTAAGGAACCTAAAAGTAGCCTCAGTATTTCGACCATGTTCTCAAAAATCTACCTAAATTAATATGCAAATATTTGAACAGTTTTACTTACAAGTGCACAAGATCAACAGTAGCATAGTGTGCAAATGCGAGATCATCTCCACAGGGATTGGTGAATTTCGCTTTAGAATCAGTTTCGCAATACAAAATGATAGAAATAAATATTGAGTTTGAATTGATAATGATAGAAACATAGGGCTTTGATATCCACCACTAATCATACTTTCCCAATAAGTAATTTGCCAATGCTCTAACCATACAATGAATACCTAATGTTGTCAATCTAAGGGCATGGTGTATACTCCTTAAACTATTGATTTCCCTAAGCCATGAGTCAGGTATGGTGTATATAACTCTTTTCTTTCTTAAAGGATTTAGCATGGTGTATACTAAGTTTTTTTTTAAGAGAGCATAAGTTCTGTGAAAATCGACAAACACACAAGACCTAGGGCAAGTTATATACTCACGGTTTCCTATGTTGATTAACCCAAGAATCCGGTGTGGATTTCTTTTGTTATTATTGTCAGACCCAGGACTAGGTCATCCAAATTGATCTAACTAACTAATCCATACCACATACATATGTTGATCAGGCAAACACATATGAGGAATTCAATAAAATAGGCATTAATCAATTAAAGCATCATAATATAACTATTGTAAAGGCAACAATACTCATATATGGAAAAGCATAATTAGGGCTTTAATCGAGCCCTATTAGTAAGTTATTTACACATGGTGGTGATGTTACACATCTTCATAATGTAAACTAAAGAGACGAATAAATTCGAAAAATACTATGGAGAAAAGTCATCAATTCATCTCCAAAGCTTAAAACTGAAAAAGAGAAGATACTGTTTCTGTGTTTTAAAAGTCTATTTATAGGGTTCTAAGGACACCTCGAAACCCTAATTTCCAAAACAAAACCCGAACCATCCTTTCCAAAAAAGGTTCTACCGTTTTACTGAACGTGTGCACTCGATCTAATGCTTGTGCGCTCGAGCGTAAGGTTGCGCTCGAGCCTTCTATGTGTGCGTACGAGTGCTTGTGCCCTCGATCACTCTCTTCTGTGCTCGATCATACTTGGCTACTTCCAGGTCTTCTAGATTTCTTCCTTTGAGTTCCAAAATGGTACATTTTCTCTAAGAACCTATAAAAACACCAAAAACACAAAAATGAAGTAAAATAGAAAAAAGCACGTAAACGAAGAGCTTAACAAATGTAATTTAAGGGACTTATATATGAATATTTAAGCACTTATCACACCCCCAAACTTACATATTGCTAGTCCCTTATCAATGAAAAACAAAAAACTAACTGAAAACAATAGCAAAAATAAATCTACTATTCATGATATCCAAAAATTTGGGTTACACACAAAACTGTGATATTTATTCATGAACAAGTTTAAAATATAAACGCATCTTCGCAATGAATAAGAGTTTTAAAATCTAATCACTTACACAAGGCTAGTTAAGGCATCACAAGTTTGACTTAGTGTGTGGCGAATTAGCACATAAAAGATGAAGCTTCCAAATAACTTCAATGTGTAGTGTTTCGATGTCTCAACATTCATCGAATTTCCTATTAGAATGAACAATAATGGCATAGTTTTATTTCTTCTTTTTTCTTTTATTATGAGATTTTTGCCATGTTGAGTTCCCTTAAGCTTTCTAATTGACCCATGTAGCGAGTGTTTAGCCAATGACTCCCAAACCAGATAGTTTTAGGGCATTAGGTGTAAAGACACACCTAAGGACTTACTAACTCAAGTAAAAAAGGCTATGAAACTAACTAGTCTTAGTGCTGCCAAGCAAAATTCCCACCTTTTGACGTGAACACTCACTGCTTACTAAGGCAAGAGGTCCAGTTACTCAGTGGGAAGTTTATTTAATGATCATTAGGAGCATTTTATTTTCTTTTTTTGTGCAATAATTTTTTTTTTCTATTTTTCTATGCCAAAGTGTTCTTCTAACAAGTGATCCGATTACAGTTAGGCCATGGAAACATACATATAAAAGTTATATGTCATACCCCACACAATTATGTGATAATGTGCTCGTGTCAGATTTAGATCAAACTTGTGAATTCTTAAATGCCTTAAAGTAAGTAATTAAACTTTTAAAACTTTATTATTAGACCATATGTTCTAGATTTTAAGCCTACTGTTGAAATCTTATCATAATATTTGTTTAGATTAACCAAAATTTTCAATATAATATGAACATGCATTTAGCTTTTCAATAATAATAAAGTAAAAAAAAACTGGGACAGAGTGTGTGTGAATGTGTCTCTCATACACCCAAACTTAAAACTACACATTGTCCCCAATGTGTGGATAACATGGAAAGATCTGACCTAGGAGATGGAGAACTAGCTAGCTGGTATGGCTCATAGCACACCCCCAAACTTGAACTGATGTATACACTTTGTCTCTGAAAAAGAAAAACAAATATAATACCAAAAAACAAGAGTTACTAATAGTAAACAGTTATAAAAATAAATACTAACAAGAAATGTGAGAAATACCAAAAAGAAAAGGATATGCTGTGGGGTGCCTCCCATGAGCGCTAAGTTTTACGTCTTCAGCCAGACGGTGCACCTCTCTCACTGCTGGTCACCAAGTGGTGCAAACGATGAGGTGCCAGGGGCAAGAGGTAATCGATCAAGAATGACCTAGAGCATCGCCTCTTGCCTCGCAAAGCATGCCTCCAAACCATCGATGCGCTCATGCACTAGTAATGTAGCCTACCGATCCTCCCGATGAATATCAGAGAGCTCAAACCGAAAAGAGGACATCTCATCAAGAATACACTGGTACTCTATGGGTCCATGATAAGTGCTTAAATAGTCATATTTAAGCCCCTTAATTTACGCTTGTTAGGCTCTTTATTTATCTATTTCAGTAGATTCTACTTCATTTTCGTGTTTTTATGTGTTTTTCACAGGACTTAGACAAAAAGGTGATATTTTGGAGCTCTTAGGAGTAAAAGTCAAGTTCTGCCATCCAGCAAAGTGCGCTCGAGCGCACCTCCTTTTAGATCGAGCGTACAGGCACACGAGCTCACTTGAAGAAGGCTCCAGTGCACACATGAGCTCGAGTGCATCCCGCATATGATCGAGCGCAAACACTCTAGAGGCGGCAGAGTGAGATATGGAAAGAAGTCTCCAGATTCCAAATAGGAAATTAGGGTTTTGGAATACCCTGAGGACCCTATAAATAGCCCTGTAAAATATATAAACCAGAACCCTTTGTTTTAGACTTGAAGTTGCAAGCTTAGGAGAGGAATTGATGACTCGTCTCCCGAGTCTTCTTCGGTTTTATTTTTCTGTTTTATTTCATTATGTCTAGAGTGTTTAGTTTAACTAGCATGTGTAACTAAACTCTTATAAGGCTCGATTGAAGCCCTAGTTATGCTTTTCCACATGTTTATTCATTGATTACCTTTGCTATAGCCTTATTAGAATGTTTAACTTGATTAATGCCTGTTTGTATTTAAATTCCTCATATGTGTGTGTCTGATCAACGTATGCATGTCGTATTGATAAGTTAGTCGAATCAATTTGGATGACCGAGTCCTGGGTTCGACATTAGTAACAAGAGATATCCACACCGGATTCTCAGGTTAATCAATATGAGAAATCGAGAGTGGACCAAGCCCTAGGTCCCGTGTGGTTGCCGATCTCCACAGCCCTCATGCTCTCTTAAGGAACAACTCAGTATACACCCATGCTGAATCCCTTAAGAGAGAAAAGAGTTAGTGTATACACCATGCCTAACTCATTGCATAGGGAGATCAATAGCTTAAGGTGTGGGCCAAGCCCTTAGGTTAGCAACCATTAAATATTCATGATAAGGCCAGACCATTGGCACCTTACTTAGTGGGAAAGTATAATTAGTGGTGGATATCGTAGTCCTATGTTCTAATTATTATTATCTCACACTTTACAACTGTTTTTCTTTTTTACTTTGAAAGAAACTAATTCTAAATTGAAATTCACCAATCCCTGTGGAAATGATCTCGCACTTGCACACTATGCTACCATTGACCTTGTGCACTTACAAGTAAAACTAGTACGGTTGTTTGCATATTTATTTAGGTAGATAACCATCCCAACAAGTTTTTGGCACCGTTACCGGGGATTGCGCTTAAATTTCTCTTTAGAATTATTTTCGTTTAGATTAATCATTGTTATTTCTTTTTCATTATATTTTTATCAAAAATCTCAAAAATTTTAAGTTTATGTTTTTGTCTTATTTTTACTTCATTAAAACCTTAATCGAATTCTTTTTGTTTTCAGTTTCAGGCATACTAGTACAACTTTTTGTGCCACTTGCAATCGAGCGCACCCTCTTGTGTGATCGAGCGCAATTGAGGCAGAGAGCTACTTGAGCAGTAGTGGTGAACTACTGCACTAAAGCTATTTTTGTTTATTCATGCAAAGGCTTCGATCTAGGAACCCTACCATCGTTCCACTCGACATAGAGATTGAGTAGACCATTCGACAGAGGTCTAGAAACAACTTTGAGGAGAACGAAGAAGAATTCGAGGGAGAAGCACCAATGGAACAGTTAGAAAACCAACAACCACCTGAGCGAAGAGCTATGAAGGAATCCTTCATCCCATAGAATTTCAACCAGCCATCATACATTGCTTATCAACCAGAGGAAGAAGGCAATTACTACATACCTCTGCAGATACTCAATGCCTTGACTCATTTTAATGGTACACATGCTGAGGATCCACACTTGTACCTTCAGGAATTCTTTGACCTCTACAAATTCAAGCACATCTAGGGCCTAAATTAATAGAGAATCAGGTTAATTCTTTTCCCTTTTTCATTAAAAGATAAAGCCAAGCTGTGGTATAATTCATTGCCTGCAGATTCTATCCATACCTGGGAAGAACTATCTAGTAAGTTCCTAAGGAAATTTTTCCCAGCAGAAAAGACAAGGCAGATGAGGAAGGAGATTCAATCTTTCCAATAGAGAGATGAAGAAATTTTCTTTGAAGCATGGGGACACTTTAATGAGCTGCTTCTCAAATTTCCACATCACAATCTACCTCAAGATGAGCTGGTACTAGCCTTTTATGAAGGACTAAATGATATAAATAAAAGGTGATTCAGGTTGTAGAGGTGTGCTAATGGAGAAGAGCAGTGAAGAAGCCATGGAGCTGTTTAAGGCATCGAGTGAGCACACCCAACAATTCTCATCCAGAGGGAGACAAGGAGTAAAGAGCAAGGGCATGTATGAAGTTAACTTAATTGGTGGAATTCCAATTCAGATAGCTGCTATGGAAAGAAAGCTAGATATGCTTGTAAAAGCCATGACTACTCAGAACGCCTCACCAAGTCTACAAGCCATACAACGCTAAGTATGTGCTTTATGTTCTCAATTTGATCACACTTCTGAGACTTGCCATGTATATTCATCTACAGATCCCGAGCAAGCGAACTATGTGGGACTAAACAGTGCATATGCAGATACCTACAATCATGGATGGCGAAACCACCCCAACCTCTCATGGAGCAACAATCAAAATGCCCTGAACCTTCAAGGGCAACAAAAGAACTTTCACCAAGTAGCCCAACCAGTTTAAGAGTCAAAGAAGAGTGACCTAGAGAGTATGGTAAGACAACTGATAACATCACAAGAACAGTTTATGGTAGATGGAAGGCAAATTCAAACTGAGCAAAGACAAACAATTGCAAAGCATGAGCAAACCATCCAAAGATTAGAAGCACAAATAAGCCAAATGGCTAAGGAGCTAAATGGACGAAGGCGAGGAGAATTTTCAACCCAAACAATGCCTAATCCTGGAGGACATCAGCAACTAAAGGCTGTTACAACTCTCAGAAATGGTAAGATCATAAGAGTTAATGAGCCAGCACAAGCATCTCCAACTAAGCCATCCACATCCAAGGTAAGTGAAATAGAGAAGTGGAATGCACCTCCCTTCCCTCAAAGGTTAGTAAAGCCAAAAAAATATAAATTGCTTGATATTTTTGAAACTTTGAGAAAAACGAAAATTAACATTCCCTTATTAGATGCAATTAAAAAAATTCCTGCTTACGCTAAATTTTTAAAAGATTGCTGCACTAATAAAAGAAAGTTTCAGGAGTATGAAACAGTGGCTCAAACTGAAGAAGTAAGTGCAGCATTGTTAAGAAAACTACCACCAAAGCTAAAAGATCCAGGTAGTTTTACCATTCCTTGCAGGATAGGTGACCAGTTTTTTGAGCGTGCACTATTGGATTTAGGAGCAAGTGTCAATTTGCTGCCATACACAGTAGTTGAAAAGCTAGGTTTGGGGGAGCTTCAACCAACATCCATCATTTTGCAATTGGCAGACAGAAGCATCAAAAGACTAAGAGGTATTCTTGAGAATGTCCTGGTAAAGGTAGGGGAATTTATTTTACCTGCTGATTTTATTATACTAGATATGGAAGAATCTCTTATGCCAATACATCTGCCCATCATCTTAGGAAGACCCTTTATGAGAACTGCAGATATAATAATTAATGTAAAAAAAGGTATTGTAAGTATGACGGTGAATGGTGAGACAATAAAATTTAAGATATTTGATGCAATGAAATTACTCCAAGATGATCATGAGGATGAATGTTTTAATGAATGTATAATGCAAAGTACTGTCAAGCAAGCTTTTCAGGTCCATCACACTGATCCATTGGAGGCCACCCTCACTCATAGCTTCACAAGTTCGGATGTTAAGTCAGAATCTGAAGATATTATTGATGACATCATTGAAGCTGTGCACCTCCTTAAAGCCTCTCCAAAGCATCTAGGTAAGTTCACTCCTTCGTTTGAAACTTTTGCGTATACTAATACTACTTTTCTCTCATCTATTGTCCAGGCACCAAACTTGGAATTGCAACAGTTGCCAGCAAGAAATCAGACAGTCATGGTACATGGACACAGAATCACACCACACTCTGAAATTACAGTGCAACCAAGAGATGAAGATTTAGCACTCCAGACTGTCCAATATGCAACACCATTAAGAGCATGTAAGCCACATGCAATGGACTCCCTATCAAAAGACTAAAGTTAAAGCTGCTATAAAGAGCACTTGAGCAGTTATGACTTTGATAAACATGTAGCTAAAGCACCTCTATTGAGATCAGTGGTACTGAGGTCACTGAGTATGAACTTTCTGCCATAAGTGAGATCGAGCGCACTTCACAATGCGATCGAGCGCACTCAGGGTAGACAATCACGTGATAGTTTTAAATACATTTCTACATTTCACTCCCATACACTCAATCGCACTCTCTCTCTGACATTTACCACCCACATTCACCATCCACCACCATCACATCCTTGATCGCCTACCTCCTGCACCTGGTACCTCTTCGACTGCACTACCCGATGATCAACAGTGAAAGGATACCCCGTCTGGCTGAAGATATAAAACTTAGCGCTCATAGGAGGGACCTCAGATATATCCTTTTAATTTTAGTATTCTTACTTTTGTTTATATTTACATGTCTATTATTTATATTTCTTGTTTTCCAGAACAATGTTTATTTTTCTTTGTCAGGTACTTAGTGCGTGCATCCAGTTCAAGTTTGGGGGCATGTTATGAGCAAAGCAAGCAACTTAGTTCTCCATTTCCCAGGTCAGATCTTTCCATACCACACACACATTGGGGACAATGTGTATTTTAAGTTTGGGGGTAGCGGAAAATACTGTTACGCACACACTTGAAACACATGCACACACTAGGCCCCAGTTATGTTTTTTAGAAAAGATAAATGCATGTTCATTTGGTAATAAAAATTTTGGTTGATTTAAAATATGATAACACTTCATTAGTAAGCTTAAAATCTAGAACACATAGTCTTGTAATAGGAATTTTACAAAGTTTAGTTACCTACCTCAAGGTACCTAAGAATTCACAAGTTTGATCCAGATTTGCACGAGCACATTTAGAACGCATTGGTGTGGGGTATGACATATAATTCTTTTGCATATGTTTTCATAACCTAACTATAATCTGATAACTTGTTAAAAAGAACACTTTGGCATAAGAAAAATAAAGAAAAATGTTCATCATGCAAAAAGAAAATAAAAAGCTTCTAATGATCATTAAAAACTTTCCACTTAGTAACTGGGCCTCTTGCCTTAGTAAGCAGTGAGTGTTCACGTCAAAAGGTGGGAAGTAAGCCTTTAATGATCATAATAAAAAAATTTCCACTGAGTAACTGGGCCTCTTGCCTCAGTAAGCATTGAGTGTTCACGTCAAAAAGTGAGAATTTCATTTAGAAGCATTAAAACTTATTAGTTTCGTAGCCTTTTTGACTCGAGTTAGTAAGTCCTTAGGGGTGTCTTTACACCTAATGCCCTAAAACCATCTGGTTTGGGAGTCATTGGCCGAACACTCGTTACAAGGGTCAATTAGAAAGCTCGATGGAACTCAACATGGCAAAGATTGTATGATAAAAGAAAAAGAAAAAGAAGCAAGCATTATGCTATTTTTATTCTCTTTAATAAGGAATTTGATAAAGGTTTGGGCATTGAAACACTATACACTAAAATCATGTGGAAGCCCCATCCTATATGTGCTAATTTATCACACACAAATCAAACTTGCGATGCCTTAAGCCAACCTTAGGTAAGTAATGTGAGCTTTTGAAAATCTTTTTTCAATACAAAAATGTGTTTTTATTATAAGCTTACTCATGAACGGTTATCATGGTTTTACACACAACCCAAATTTTTAAATCTCATGAAAATGAATTTATCTTTCATTTTGTTTCAACATAGTCTTTTGTTTTGTATTGCTAAGGGACTAGCAATATGTAAGTTTGGGGGTGTGATAAGTGCTTAAATAGTCATATTCAAGCCCCTTAATTTATGCTTGTTAGGCTTTTTATTTATCTATTTAAGTAGATTCTACTTCATTTTCGTGTTTTATGTGTTTTTCACAGGATTTGGACAAAAAGGTGATATTTTGGAGCTTTTAGGAGTAAAAGTCAAGTTCTTCCATCCAGCGAGGTGTGCTCGAGCGCACCTACTTTGAGATCGAGCGCACAGGCACACGAGTGCACTTGAAGAAGGCTCGAGCGCACACATGCACTCGAGCGCATCTCGCATGGGATCGAGCGCATCTCGCATGCGATCGAGCGCAAACACTCCAGAGGCGGCAGAGCGAGATATGGAAAGAAGTATCCGAATTCCAAATAGGAAATTAGGGTTTCAGGACACCCTGAGGACCCTATAAATAGCCCTGTAAAACATATAAACCAGAACTCTTTGTTTTAGACTTGAAGTTGCAAGCTTAGGAGAAGAATTGATGACTCGTCTCCCGAATCTTCTTCGGTTTTATTTTTCTGTTTTATTTCATTATGTCTAGAATGTTTAGTTTAACTAGCATGTGTAACTAAACTCTTATAGAGCTTGATTGAAGCCCTAGTTATGTTTTTCCACATGTTTATTCATTGATTACCTTTGCTATAGCCTTATTAGAATGTTTAACTTGATTAATGCCTATTTGTATTTAAATTCCTCATATGTGTGTGTCTGTTTAACCTATGCATGTGGTATGGATAAGAAAGTCGAATCAATTTGGATGACCGAGTCTTAGGTTTAATATTAGTAACAAGAGATATCCACACCGGATTCTCAGGTTAATCAGCATGGGAAACCGGGAGCGGACCAAGCCCTAGGTCCCGTGTGGTTATCGATCTCCATAGCCCTCATGCTCTCTTAAGGAACAACTCAGTATACACCCTTGTTGAATCCCTTAAGAGAGAAAAGAGTTAGAGTATACACCATTCCTAACTCGTTGCATAGGGAGATCAACAGCCTAAGGTGTGGGCCAAGCCCCTAGGTTGGCAACCATTAAATTTTCATGATAAGACTAGAGCATTGACACCTTACTTAGTGGGAAAGTATAATTAGTGGTGGATATCGTAGTCTTTTATTCTCATTATTATTATCTCACACTCTACAACTATTTCTCTTTTTACTTTGAAAGAAACTAATTCTAAATTGAAATTCACCAATCCCTGTGGAAATGATCTCGTACTTGCACTCTATGCTACCATTGACCCTATGCACTTGCAAGTAAAACTAGTACGGTTATTTGCATATTTATTTAGGTAGATAACTGTCCGAACAATCCAATGTCAGAATGATCTTCCTCCAAAGTCAGGCTGGTTACGGGGTCTTTTGTCTTCATAGGATCATCTGCTACTCCCTCTGTAGCTGGTGCCTGCCCCCGGGGTCCTCGGGGCATATGTGACTGACTCAATGTCTATTAAGCCTTCCTAAAGAAAGGGTAGTCCTGGACTGGTCCATCGATGGAAGAGCCCTTAATCCTTTTTTTATTGAAGATGTAACAGAGGAGGAACGGGAATGGGAGCCCCCATGCATTAACTGTGGTGACCTGGCGTGCATGGACGTGGTCCCAAAACTTATGTAGCTGACTCCAAACGATAGCAGGGATGGAGTACCAGTGGCCTCTGTGGAATGCATGTAATGCTTGTAAGAACTGGTCATGCCTCTGGGTCTTGTGCCCCAATGGTCACACATTCCGCTGGAGAATGGAATCCACGAGCCAAAGTCGTCGAGGCAACTTGGACAGGTTCCCTGCATTGTTGTGTCAATCGGTATACTACCCAGGAAACATGTCCTCAACGATGGTGGACAGGGAAAAAGACTCTGGCTGCTCCTCCATCTGGGTGTCCTCAAGAGAGGACTCATCACAACAATGAAGAGCAGCAATTATATTGATAGGTGCTTAAATATTCATATTTAAGCCCCCTTATTTACACTTGTTAGGTCCTTAGTTATATTAATTTAGTTCATTTTACTTCATTTGTGTGTTTCACATATGTTTATAGGTCTTGGAGAAAAATAAGCAGTTTTGGCACTTAAAGGAAGAAGCCTAGAATTCCTGGAGCAGCCTATGGACAAACTACGATCGATCGCACCATGCATTGTGATCGAGCGCACATTGTGATTGTGCGCACACATGAAGGATCGAGCGCAGCACTGCGATCGAACGCAAGACGCATGCGATCGAGCGCACTTGTATGGGAATGAATAGTAAACTGCAGAACCCTATTTTAGAAATAAGAAAGTTTTGTATTTTAGGAAAGTTTAGGAACTCGTGAGCCTTCTAGGACTTCTAAAGCCCTATAAATACACCTGTAAAGCACACACAATTTATCACCTCTTAGAGAACACTTCTTTTATCTTTTGCTTAGCTCGGAGTTCTAGGCTTTGGAGATGATTGACAACCTCTCTCCCTAGTATTTTTCGGGTTTTATATTTTATGCTTAGTTTATATATGATGTTTATTTTAGACAACATGTGTAACTAACTTTCTTATAGGGCTCGATTGAAGCCCTTGTTATGCTTTCTCATATATTTATTCATTGATAAAATCTTAGCCAATAGCCTTTATTATGTTACTTAACTTGATTAATGCATGTGCTTATTTAAATTCCTCATATGTATGTGTATGGCCAACGTATGCATGTGGTATGGATAGGTTAGTTAGATCAATTTGGATAACTGAGTCCTGGGTCTAAAATTAGTAACAAAAGATATCCACACCAGATTCTTGGATTAATCAACATGGGAAACCATGAGTAGATACCATGCCCTAGGTCTCATATGGTTGTCGATTTTCACAGCCCCTATGCTTTCTTAAGGAACAACTCATGCAGATACCATACTGAATCCCATAAGGAAGAAAAGAACTAGAGTAGATACCATGCCTAACTCGTTGCTTAGGGAAATCAATAGCTTAAGGAGTAGATACCATGCCCTTAGGTTGGCGACCATTAGGTATACATGATAAGGCTAGTGCACTGATACATTATACAATTGGGAAAGTATGACTAGTGGTGGATATCAAAGGCCTATGTTTTTATTATTATCAAATCACATTCAACAGTTATTTATTTCTTTTTACTTTGAAGAAACTAATTCTAAAACCGAACTTTTCCAATCTCTGTGGAGATGATCTTGCTTTCGCACACTATACTACATTGTTGACCTTGTGCACTTGCAAGTAAAACTAGTACGATTATCTGCTTATTAATTTAGGTATATTTTCATCTAACAAGTTTTTAGCGCCGTTACCATTGCACAGTATATCATTTTTATTAGTTTATTTTATTTTATTATTCGTATTTCCTAGTTTATTTTTCTATAGCTGTTTATTATTACTTGTTTTCCATTTTATGTTTGTTTTTCTTTCTTTTTCAAGGACAGAGTGACTGCATTCAGTTGAAGTTTGGAGGCGTGCTATGAACCATGCCAGCCATCAGTTCTCCATCTCCCAGGTCAGATCCTTCCATGCTATTCACACATTGGGGACAATGTGTAATTTAAGTTTGGGGGTATGGGGACACATTCACACACTCACTATGTCCCATTTTATTATTATTTTGTTGTGTTGTTGTTTTCATAGATAAATGAATGTTCATACTGTTCTAAAATTTTTTTTTGGTGATCTAAACAAAAAGTATGAATTGACTTCATAAGTGAGCTTAACACCTCGAACATATAGGCCAATAATTAAGTTTTGAACATAGATCAACTCCTTTTAGGCATTTAAGGATTCACAAAGTTTAACTTAAACAATCACAAGCACATTAGCACATAATTGTGTGGGGTATGACATGTAATGTTGATTTGTATGATTCTTTTGCTCGACTGTGAACCAAATGGCCCATTAGACTAACATCTTGGCATAAGAAAATAGAAACAAATTGTTAGTACTCAAAAAGAAAGAAATGCTCCTAATGATCAATAAAACAAACATTCCATTGAGTAACTGGCCCTCTTGCCTCAGTAAGCAGGGAATGTCACGTCAAAAGGTGGAAAATTTGATAACTCAAAAGATCATTAAAAAGAACTTTCCGCTGAGTAACTGGCCCTCTTGCCTCAGTAAGTAGCAAGTTTCACGTCAAAAGGTGGAAATTCTGATAAGAGCATTGAGACCAGTTAGCTTCGTAGCCATTTTTACTCGAGTTAGTAAGTCCTTAGGGGTGTCTTTACACCTAATTCTCTAAAACCATCTGGTTTGGGAGACATTGGCTAAATGCTCATTACATGAGTCAAATAGAAATCTTAAGGGAACTAACTTGACAAAAAAAAATCGTAAACAAAAGAAAAGAAGAATTATGCCATCTTTGTTGATTCTAATAGGAAATTTGGTGAATCTTGAGACATCGAAACATACACGCTAGAATTATTTGGAAACCTAATCTTTTATGTGCTAGTTCACCACACACCAAAGTCGAACTTGTGATGTCTTAAATTGCCTCATGAAAGTGATTTACGTTCAAAACTCTTATTCATTGCAAAAATATGTTTGTATATGTTAAGCTTGCTCATGAATGCACATCATAGTTTCATGTTAAGACTTAAACTTTATTTTGGACACTATGAACATTGGATCTATCTATGTATTGTTGTTTTTCATTTTAGTTTGTTTAGTATTACTAAGGGACTAGCAATATGTAAGTTTGGGGGTGTGATAGGTGCTTAAATATTCATATTTAAGCGCCCTTATTTACACTTGTTTGGTCCTTAGTTATATTAATTTAGTTCATTTTACTTCATTTGTGTGTTTCACATGTGTTTATAGGTCTTGGAGAAAAATAAGCAGTTTTGGCACTTAAAGGAAGAAGCCTGGAATTCCTGGACCAGCCTCTGGACAAACTGCGATCGATCGCACCATGCATTGCGATCGATCGCACATAGCGATCGTGCGCACACAGCAATCGTGTGCACACATGAAGGATCGAGCGTAGCTTTATAATCGAGCGCAAGACGCATGCGATCGAGTGCACTTGTACTCTCGTGAACAGTAAACTACATAACCCTATTTTGAAAATAAGAGAGTTTTGTATTTTAGGAAAGTTTAGGAACTCATGAGCCTTCTAGGACTTCTCAAGCCCTATAAATACACCTGTAAAGCACACACAATTTATCACCTCTTAGAGAACACTTCTTTTATCTTTTGTTTAGCTCAGAGTTCTAGGCTTTGGAGAGGATTGACAACCCGTCTCCCTAGTATTCTTCGGGTTTTATATTTTATGCTTAGTTTATATATGATGTTTATTTTAGACAGCATGTGTAACTAACTTTCTTATAGGGCTCGATTGAAGCCTTAGTTATGCTTTCTCATATATTTATTCATTGATAAAATCTTTGCCAATAGCCTTTATTATGTTACTTAACTTGATTAATGCCTGTGCTTATTTAAATTCCTCATATGCATGTGTATGGCCAACGTATGCATGTGGTATGGATAGGTTAGTTAGATCAATTTGGATGACCGAGTCCTGGGTCTAACATTAGTAACAAAAGATATCCACACCGGATTCTTGGATTAATCAACATGGGAAACCGGGAGTAGATACCATGCCCTAGGTCTCATGTGGTTATCGATTTCCACAGCTCTTATGCTTTCTTAAGGAATAACTCATGCAGATACCATGCTGAATCCCTTAAGGAAGAAAAGAGTTAGAGTAGATACCATGCCTAACTCGTTGCTTAGGGAAATCAATAGCTTAAGGAGTAGATACCATGCCCTTAGGTTGGCGACCATTAGGTATACATGATAAGGCTAGTGCACTGATCCATTATACAATTGGGAAAGTATGACTAGTGGTGGATATCAAAGCCCTATGTCTTTATTATTATCAAATCACATTCAACAGTTATTTATTTCTTTTTACTTTGAAGAAACTAATTCTAAAACCGAACTTGACCAATCCCTGTGGAGATGATCTTGCTTTCGTACACTATACTACATTGTTGACCTTGTGCACTTGCAAGTAAAACTAGTACGATTATCTGCTTATTAATTTAGGTATATTTTCGTCTAATAAGTTTTTGGCGCCGTTGCCGTTGCCGTTGCACAACATATCCTTTTTATTAGTTTGTTTTATTTTATTATTTGTATTTCCTAGTTTATTTTTCTATAACTGTTTATTGTTACTTGTTTTCCATTTTATGTTTGTTTTTCTTTCTTTTTCAAGGACAGAGTGACTGCATTCAGTTGAAGTTTGGGGGCGTGCTACGAATCATGCCAGCCATCAGTTCTCCATCTTCTAGGTCTGATCCTTCCATGCTATTCACACATTGGGGACAATGTGCAATTTAAGTTTGGGGGTATGGGGACACATTCACACTCTCACTATGTCCCATTTTATTGTTATTTTGTTGTGTTGTTGTTTTCATAGATAAATGCATGTTCATACTGTTCTAAAAAAAATTTTTGGTGATCTAAACAAAAAGTATGATTTGACTTCATAAGTGAGCTTAACACCTCTAACATTTAGGACAATAATTAAGTTTTGAACATAGATCACCTCCTTTTAGGCATTTAAGGATTCACAAAGTTAAACCGAAACAATCAAAAGCACATTAGCACATAATTGTGTGGGGTGTGACATGTAATGTTGATTTGTATGTTTCTTTTGCTCGACTGTGAACGAAATGGCCTATTAGACTAACATCTTGGCATAAGAAAATAGAAACAAATTGTTAGTACTCAAAAAGAAAGAAATGCTCCTAATGATCAATAAAACAAACATTCCACTGAGTAACTGGCCCTCTTGCCTCAGTAAGCAATGAGTGTCACGTCAAAAGGTGGAAAATTTGTTAACTCAAAAGATCATTAAAAAGAACTTTCCGCTGAGTAACTGGCCCTCTTGCCTCAGTAAGCAGTGAGTGTCACGTCAAAAGGTGGAAATTCTGATAAGAGCATTGAGACCAGTTAGTTTCATAGCCCTTTACTCGAGTTAGTAAGTACTTAGGGGTGTTGATTACACCCAAAGTATAACACAATTATTTTAGTATAGCTTTGGGGTGTCGATTCCCCAGGGAAACTAGTTAATTACAAAAGAAGGTGTAAACTTTAATACTAACAATAAAAGTTAAGCGAAAGATTTTGAGTTTTGATAATGAAATAACGTGTAAAAGAGTTGTGTGAATATAATGAAGAATATATATGACAAATAACAAGGTTCCAGGAATCCTCCCTAGGTTCATTCCCTATTTCCTCTCTTGATTCAATTGTTATTATCTTGATTGCAAGTTTCACATCCCAAACAAACAATCGGAAAATATTCAATCAAACACATTTATAACTCTAATATAATTGCTACAAATTACTCATTGATTTTGGTTCAAGCACACATGACCGATCTTAAAGATTATCAAGAAACGACAATATATCTCAATGACAATATCGCAGTAATGGACAATCAGTAAGATAAATCTACCAAAATCAATCACATCCAAACAACATCAATGGATGAGACGGATGCAATCACTGGATTAAGAGAATCTAAAAGAAGAAGACTATAAAGAACAGCTATCATATGAACTCAAATCCTTCTTACTTAATCAAAGAGTAAATCATAGACAATGTTTTAACAATAAATCCATACAAATGAATCAAGAACAGGAAATAAGGAACAACAAATCCCTAAGGATTCATCATTTTCCCTTACTTGATGATTAGTTGGCCATGGAGCTCAAGGTTGAAGAACAATATGGATGCTCTCCCCTTGATTTCCAGCCTTGAAGAAACTTGGAAATATTCTGGATTTGGATCCCTTAGATCCCCCTTTGAAGATGCTGGCTGCACACTCTTTAAAGATGTATTTATAGAGCACAAGTAGTTAGGGGCATTTTGGTCTAGAAAATGTCATTGTGCAGCCCTAATTTGGTCTTGGAACGAGTGGGCACTGGAAAGTGAGGGGTGCTGTGCTGGAAAGTGAGGGTGCAGTGCTAGGTGGATGCTGATCTGGAGGCCTGACCTGTGTCTACTAAAACTGCCATAATTTTCTCTATAAAAATCCTTTTTACAAACCGAAAAATGCTCCAGAAAATAGACTTCTGGATCTTTCTAAGAATATATGGCTCATATCCTGGTTCTTTCTGTATTAATACAGTTTAATCTGCAAAGATGATTGATCTGCACAGGCAGTTCTGGCAATTTAGTGAAACTCCTTTCTTGGTTTCTCTTCATCTTGGCTCTTTCGCGACCATTATCTCACTCGAGTATTCATTGAAGCTTCGTGTTTAAAATGATGATAGCTTTTCTATCTCTTTTTTAAGCTCAAAGTACCTGAAAATGCACTGAAATAAGTCAACAATTCAAGAATAGCACTTTAGAGTTATTAAGGTATAAAAGTGTAATTCCAACGTCGATCAACCCTAAAATGCTAACAATTAAGTATTGTTTAGATGCATTTTATAACTCTCATCAGGTGTCTTTACACCTAATGCCCTAAAACCATCTGGTTTGGCAGTCATTAGCTAAATGCTCGTTACATGAATCAAATAGAAAGCTTAAGGGAACTAACTTGACAAAAAAAAATCGTAAACAAAATAAAAGAAGAATTATGCCATCTTTGTTGATTCTAATAGGAAATTTGGTGAATCTTGAGACATCGAAACATACACGTTAGAATTATTTGGAAACCTAATCTTTTATGTGCTAGTTCACCACACACCAAAGTCGAACTTATGATGTCTTAAATTGCCTCATGAAAGTGATTTGCGTTCAAAACTCTTACTCATTGCAAAAATATGTTTGTATCTGTTAAGCTTGCTCATGAATAAACATCATAGTTTCATGTTAAGACTTAAACTTTTTTTTGGACACTATGAACATTGGATCTCTCTGTGTGTTGTTATTTTTCATTTTAGTTTTGTTTAGTATTGCTAAGTGACTAGCAATATGTAAGTTTGGGGGTGTGATAGGTGCTTAAATATTCATATTTAAGCCCCCTTATTTACACTTGTTAGGTCCTTAGTTATGTTAATTTAGTTCATTTTACTTCATTTGTGTGTTTCACTTGTGTTTATAGGTCTTGGAGAAAAATAAGCAGTTTTGGCACTTAAAGGAAGATGACTGGAATTCCTTGAGCAGCCTCTGGACAAACTACGATCGATCGCACCATGCATTGCGATCGAGTGCACATTGCGATCATGTGCACACATGAAGGATCGAGCGCAAGACGCATGCGATCGAGCACACTTGTACGAGCGTGAACAGTAAACTACGGAACCTTATTTTGGAAATAAGAGAGTTTTGTATTTTAGGAAAGTTTAGGAACTTAGGAGCCTTCTAGGACTTCTCAAGCCCTATAAATACACCTGTAAAGCACACAATTTATCACCTCTTAGAAAACAATTCTTTTATCTTTTGTTTAGCTCGGAGTTGTAGGCTTTGGAGAGATTTGACAACCCGTCTCCTTAGTATTCTTCGGGTTTTATATTTTATGCTTAGTTTATATATGATGTTTATTTTAGACAATATATGTAACTAACTTTCTTATAGGGCTCGATTAAAGCCCTAGTTATGCTTTCTCATATATTTATTCATTGTAAAATCTTTGCCAATAGCCTTTATTATGTTACTTAACTTTTTTAATGCCTATGCTTATTTAAATTCCTCATATGTATGTGTATGGCCAACGTATGCATGTGGTATGGATAGGTTAGTTAGATTAATTTGGATGTCCGAGTCCTGGGTCTAATAGTAGTAATAAAAGATATTCACACCGAATTCTTGGATTAATCAACATGGGAAACTAGGAGTAGATACCATGCCCTAGGTCTCATGTGGTTGTCGATTTCCACAGCCCCTATGCTTTCTTAAGGAACAACTCGTGCAGATACCATGCTGAATCCCTTAAGGAAGAAAAGAGTTAGAGTAGATACCATGCCTAACTCGTTGCTTAGGGAAACCAATAGCTTAAAGAGTAGATACCATGCCCTTAGGTTGGCGACCATTAGGTATACATGATAAGGCTAGTGCATTGATACATTATACAATTGGGAAAGTATGACTAGTGGTGGATATCAAAGCCCTATGTCTTTATTATTATCAAATCACATTCAACAGTTATTTATTTCTTTTTCCTTTGAAGAAATTAATTCTAAAACCAAACTTTACCAATCCCTGCGGAGATGATCTTGCTTTCGCACACTATACTACATTGTTGACCTTGTGCACTTGCAAGTAAAACTAGTACGATTATCTGCTTATTAATTTAGGTATATTTTTGTCTAACATATATCTGCAGAGGTCACATCGATATACTTGCCCTAAACTGATGAGAACAAGACCCCCAGCTTGTTGTAGTCGAATGATAGGTTCTTGTAAAACTAAACCATGAACCAAATGTAGGCAGTAGAGCATATAGGCTTAAACAGCCTCTTTAAACCCTGGTGCTTGAACTTCTGGACCGCCCATTGAGTGGCTTCAAAGTTCTTGAAATCATCTTCAATGTTGAATATGGTCTCGAATAAGATTTCTTTTTGTTCAAAGCTGGGCCGAGAGGACTGGGCACGACTTCCTGAGGCACGGGAGATGGAGGCTGTCTGTTTAGGCATTGCGAATGAAGTCTTAGGGTAGTGCACTTGATTGCACTTTCCCTTTGTTCTCGATCACGCTATCCCCTGCGCTCAAGCACACTATCGGATATGTGACAGAGTCTTTTTATCGAACAGCTGGTGGGCGACCTAAAAACCAGTTTAAGGGGAAGACTCCAAAAATGTTCTAACCTCCTGCAAAGTGATGAGTGAAAAATATTGCATATTTTGGCCACTTAATTTACATTTGTTAGCTCAGGAATTTTTTACTTTGAGTTGTTTTCATTATTTTTCAGGTTTACAAGCACTGGGAAAGGAGTTTCACTAAAATTGCCAGAATTGCCCATACAGATCAATCATCTTTGAAAATTAAACTGTATTGATTCAAGAAGAACCAGGATATGAGCCATATATGCTTAGAAAGATCCAGAAGTCTATTTTCTGGAGAATTTTATGGCTCGTAAAAATGATTTTTCTACAGAAAGTTATGGTCGTTTTAGTAGACAAAGGTCAGGCTGTGCGGGATTTCAGCGTGAACAGAAGTTTTGAAGGGCATGTGAAGACTTAAATCCCACATCTCACATCGGTTGGAAACACATTTCTATATCCCATATCCCACATCAGATTGGAAACACATTGCACTCGTGGTATTTGCCTATATAAGACCCACTCCACTTCATCATTCAGTGTACAATTCCTGGGCCACTTTGGTGTTAACTAGTGGGCACTGCTAGCATTCTGGTGGATCCCAAAGGCTTTGCTACCACGAGGGGAAGCGCCGCCCATCAGCAAGTGGAATTTCTCCCATGTAAAGTTATTTATTTCTTTTTATTTAGTTGTTTTAGTTTAATGTTTAGCACTTTTATTATGAATTATAGTTTCATAATTATGAGTGGCTAGAATCTTCAGCTAAGGTTGAAGGTGAAGCCCTGCCGTTGTTTGGCATAGTAGTTCAGATTTGCTTGTACAAATCTGACATTTTTTAGTATAAATGTGCTGTCAATTATTTGAGTTAATCTTGTGATTGATTGAGTTTAAATTGTTTTGTTGGATATTCCTTGTGTTTCATCTGATGGATACATCGAATTGTTTTCGATTAAATTGGATTTCCTTTGTGATTTGTTAAGAGCGGATACATTGGATGCTTTTGGTTTAATTGGGATATTCTTTGTTTTTTGTCTTATAGTTGGATTCATGGAATTTTTTGATAGGCTATCTTTAGAACATTGAGATATATGCTTAACTTTGGCGGGATGGATTCAGAAACCTTAGTGTTTTTTTATTAGTTTTTAAAATCAATTTAGTTTAGCTTTTATTTTGCAACATATAATACAAAATTCGAAACTAGGTTAAGATAGAGTTAGTTTAGATTGAAAATATACTTTCACAACGCAATTCCCTGTGGATTCGACCTCGCACTTGCACAACGCTATATTGCAAACGACTCGTGCGCTTACGAGTAATTTAAAACTCACAACACAAAGCACCCAAAACAACCACACAAGAAGAAAATGAATTGTATATGCAGTGTATTATGGTTAGAATATAACAAAATTGAGTGGTATGGGGAAGATAGTAATATGGGTTTGAAGACGGAAAAATACGGTGGATGGGTGGTGTTTGCTCGGGGGAGCTGTGGTCGTATGGTGGGGGAGGTGGCGTTGTGTGGTGGTAAGGTGGTGGTGAGAGATTGGGTATGGGGGAGGGGGTTTAGTGAGTGCAGAAAATAGGTGCGAAGGTGACAGTCATGAGAGTGAAAGTAAAAAAATGTAAAAGAATCAAGTGAATTTAAAATGAACACGTGACTCTCTGCCTTGAGTGCGCTCGATCGCACTGTGAAATGCGCTCGATCGTACTTGTGCCCAGGTGTGTGCATGTGTTTATGCTCGCGTGCCATTAGACATATGGTGATGTTGCTCTCGAGCGTACTATGGAGTGCGCTCGATTTCAAGGACAGAAAGTGCTGACAACTAATGAACTATAAAAAGGACAAAAAATAAAAATAATGAAAAACAATTAGCAAAAATAAATAAAACTGTACCATACTCAGTGGCCACAGTACCACTGACCTCAATTGAGGTGCTTGAGCTACACGTTTATCAAAGTCTAAACTGCTCAAATGCCTTCTACAGTAGCTTTAGTGCTAGTCTTTTGGCAAGGAGTACTTAAAGTCCACTACATGTGGCTCAAGTGCTCTTGGTGTTGCTGCATATTCATCATGAATCAAATTTTCCAGCTCATTCAAATGCAACTTCCTCTTATCACCCAATCTTGGATGTATGGGAGAGACTTCAGGGAGGTGCACAGCTTCAAAGGTGTCATCAGTAACATCTTCAGATGCAAGCTCAATATCTGATCTTTTGAAATGCTGGGTTATGGTGGTTTCTAGTGGATTAATGTGCTGGACCTGAAAAACTTGCTCAGCAATACCTTGTATCAAGCATACATTAGAACATTCCTTATTATCTTCGGGTGAATTTAATGCATCAAATATTTTGAATTCTATCTCCTCAGCATTTACCTTCATAGTGACAATACATTTTTTCACACAAATATTTGTATCAACAGTTATCATAATGGGTCTTCCTAAGATTACGGGCAAAGGTAATGGCATAGGACATTCTTCCATATCTAATACAATAAAATCAGTAGGTAAAATAAATTTACCTACCTTCACCAGGACATCCTCAAGAATACCTCTTGGTCGTTTGATGCTTCTGTCTGCCAGTTACAAGGTAATGGAAGTTGGTTGAAGCTCCCCCAACCCTAGTGTCTTGAATACAGTGTATGGTAGCAAATTTATACTCACCCTTAGATCCAATAATGCATGCTCAAAAATCTAGTCACCTATCCTGCAGGGAATGGTAAAGCTACCTGGATCTTTTAGCTTGGGTGGTAGTTTCCTTAACAATACCGCACTTACCTCTTCAGTTAAAGCCATTGTTTCATGCTCCTGAAACTTCCTTTTATTAGTGCAATAATCCTTTAAAAATTTAGCATAAGTAGAAATTTGTCGAATCGCATTTAATAAAGGAATTTTATTTATACTTTTCTCAAAATTTCAAAAATATCAAGCACTTTATTTTCTTTCTTTGGTTTTACTACCGTTGAAGGAAGGGTGGTGCATTCACCTTCTCCATTTCACTTACCTTGGATGTGGACACTTTTTCTAGAGATGCTTGTGCAGGCTCATCAGCTCCTATCATCTTACCATTTCTGAGAGTTAGCACGACATTCAGCTGCTGATGTTCTATTGTATTAGGTAGTGTTTGAGCTGGAAGCTCACGTTGCTTTCTGCTACTCAGTTCCTTAGCCAATTGCCCTATTTGTACCTCTAGTCTTTGAATGGCTTGTTCATGTTTTTCAGTGGTTTGTCTTAGCTCAGTCTGAAATTACCTTTCATCTGCCATGAACTGATCTTATGAAGTCATCAACTATTGTTACTGAGTTGCCAATTGCCTCACAAGACTCTCTAGGTCACTTTTCTTTGATTCGGGAACTGAGTGGGCTGCTAGTTGGAAGTTTCTTTTTTACCCTTGAAGGTTTAGGGCATTCTGATTGTTGCTCCAAGAGAAGTTGGGGTGGTTTCGCCATCCAAGGTTGTAAGTGTTTGCATATGGATTATTCTTTGGCGGATAGTTGTTTGGTCCCACATAATTTGCTTGCTCTCAATCTGCAGATGAATATAAAAGACAAGTCTCTGTCTTATAATCAAAATGAGAGCATATAGCACATACCTGGAGTGGTGTAGCTAGTGGACTAGGTGAGGCATTCTGAGCGGTCATGGCTTTAACAAGCAGATCTAGTTTCCTCTCCACAGCAGCTATATGATTAACGGATCCACCATTTAGAGTCACCTCATACATACCTTTGCTCTTAACTCCTTGTCTACCTCTAGAGGAAAATTGTTGGGTGTGCTCACTTAATGTCTCAAATAGCTCCATGGCTTCTTCATTGCTCTTCTCTATCAGAATACCTCCATAACCTGAATCCACAATACTTTTATTAGTATCACTCAAACCTTCATAGAAAGCTTATACCAGTTCATCTTGAGGTAGGTTGTGATATGAGCACTTGAATAGCAGCTCATTGAAATGTCCTCATGCCTCAAAGAATAGGACTCTATCCTTTTGCTGGAAAGATTGAATCTCCTTCCTCATTTGTCTTGTCTTTTGAGTTAGGAAAAACTTCCTTAGGAATTTACTAGCCAACTCTTCCCAAGTATGGATAGAAACTGCAAGCAATGAATTGTACCATAGTTTAACATTATCTTTTAATAAGAAATGGAAAAGAATTAACCTGATTCCCTCTTGGTCTAGGCCCCGGATATGCTGAAACTTGCAAAGATCAAAGAATTCCCGAAGGTACAAGTGTGGATCTTCAGCTGGTGTACCCCTAAAGTGAGTCAATGCACTGAGTATCTGTGGAGATATGCAATAATTGCCTTCCGCCTCTAGTTGATAAGCAATGCATGATGGCTGGTCGAGGTTCCATGGGATAAAGGATTGCTTCATAGGTCTTCGCTTAGGTGGCAGTTGGTTGTCAAGCTGATCCGCTATCGGTGCTTCTTCCTTAAGTTCTTCTTCTACTTCTTCAACGTTGTCTCTAAGCCATTGATGAATGGTTCGCTCAAACTTTGTATCGAGTGGAAAGAAGGTTGGATTCCTAGATCGAAGCCCTTACATGAATCAGTTGAAATGATTTGGTGCAACAACTTCAGCACTATTGCTCGGGTAGTCTCTGGACCTTTTATGCTCAATCGCACAAGGTACTATGTTTGATCGCAATGCCAGAGATTGCTCTGCTGCACATCTGAAACAGAACAGTAGAAAACAAAAAGAAAAATAAATTAGGTTTTTGATGAAATGTAATAAAATAGAACAGAAAAATAAAGACTGAACAAAAAATAATTCTAAATAGAAATTTAGCACAATCAACGGCAACGGCGCCAAAAACTTGTTGTGCAAAAATCTACCTAAATTAATAAAAAAATATTTGAATAGTTTTACTTGCAAGTGCACAAGGTCAACAGTAGCATAGTGTGCAAATGTGAGATCATCTCCACAGAGATTGGTGAATTTCGCTTTAGAATCAGTTTCGCAATAAAAAATGATAGAAATAAATATTGAGTTTGAATTTGATAATGATAGAAACATAAGACTTTGACATCCACCATTAATCATACTTTCCCAATAAGTAATGTGCGAATGCTCTAACCATACTATGAATACCTAATGTTGTCAACCTAAGGGCATGGTGTATACTCCTTAAGCTATTGATTTCCCTAAGCCGTGAGTCAGGCATGGTGTAAACTAACTCTTTTTTTTTCTTAAAGGATTTAGCATGGTGTATACTAAGTTGTTCTTTAAGAGAGCATAAGTTCTGTGAAAATCGACAAACACACAAGATCTAGGGCATATTATATACTCCTGGTTTCCTATGTTTATTAACCCAAGAATCCGGCGTGAATTTCTTTTGTTACTATTGTTAGACCCAAGACTCAGTCATCCAAATTGATCTAACTAACTAATCTATACCATATGCATATGTTGATCCGGCAAACACATATTAGGAATTCAATAAAACATGCATTAATTAATTAAAGCATCATAATACAGCTATTGTAAAGGCAACAATACTCATATGTGGAAAAACATAATTAGGGCTTCAATCGAGCCCTATTAGTAAATTAGATACACATGGTGGTGATGTTACACATCTTCATAATGTAAACTAAAGAGAAAAGAATAAACCCGAAAAATACTGTGGAGAAGAGTCGTCAATTCGTCTCCAAAGCTTAAAACTGAAAAAGAGAAGATACTGTTTCTGTATTTTACAAGTCTATTTATAAGGTTTAAGGACACCTCGAAACCTTAATTTCCAAAACAAGACTCGAACTATCCTTTACAAAACAAGTTCTGTCATTTTATTGCACATGTGTGCTCGATCTCATACTTGTGCACCCAAGCGCAAGGTTGCACTCGAGCCTTCTATGTGTGCGCACGAGTACTTGTGCGTTCGATCACACTCTTCTATGCTCTATCACACTTGGCTTCTTCCAGGTCTTCTAGATCTCTTCCTTTGAGTTCCAAAATGCTACATTTCTCTAAAAACCTATAAAAACACAGAAAACACAAAAATGAAGTAAAATAGAATAAAACACATAAACAAAGAGCTTAATAAATGTAAATTAAATGGCTTAAGTATGAATATTTAAGCACTTATTAGACCGTCATGTCCTTCCATCCGTAAAGTTTAACTCCTTGTTTGTCCCACCTCTCTTCCTATATAAGGATATTTTCTCCTCATTTTACTCCACTTCACTTCACTTGTAAACAGAGAAGAAATTTGAGAGCCAAGGGCCTCATCCCAAAAGTGTGAGAGTGCTCAGAGTTGATTTTGGTGAGAAGGTGCTCGGAGTTGTCTTAAGGTTCAAGGGTGATTAGAGTTCGAGGGTGCTTTAAGGCTCGACGGTGTTTGAGGTTCAAGGGTGCACGGGGCTTTGGCTGAGGAAGAACTTCTCGGGTGATCATATTTTGGTGAGTTTCTTTTGTCTACTTTTTTATGTCTTCAATAGATAGATTTCGCGATAGGTTGAGTAGTTGTAGTGACGGTAGTACATCTAGGGAGATGGGGTCGAGCTCGTCCTCCACTGGGGTGAGTCATCAGATGCTACCGAGGCCAAGGAGGGACTACTGGCCACGGTGTCTTACGTGGCAGTAGAAGAGGGGGAGTATGAAGAGGACTCTGCCTCTGTGGATAAGGACAAGGTAGATGCTGCCTTAATCGATCTGAAAGGATATATGGCTGTGAAGGAGAGGGTGTAATAGTCATTCGCGATGAACGTTCTATCTAGCCAACTAGAGGAGAATGATCTTGAGGTGATCTGGAGGACATACTACATTCCTAGGGAGTATGTCCTTAGGCCAGCCAGGGTTGGGGAGAGGCTATGTGATGCCCTATCGAGCTATATACCCTACGAAATATGTGTGTATGAGCAATATATAAGTGTCAAGCTTCGATTTCCTCTTCATCCCTTCTTTTGAGCAGTGCTAAGGTATTTTGACATAGCACTATGCCAGCTGGTATTAAACTCGGTATGACTAATTATGGCATTTATCTACGTTTGTATGGAGGTGGGGGGATTGATAAGCATCGACGTCTTCAAAACCTACTTCCATATAAGTAAGCACGACCAAACTGGGTGGGCCATGATCAATTCGAGGGCAAAGAGGAAGTTGTTGAGGAAGACACCCTCTTCTATCAAAAGGTGGAAGAAGTTCTTCTTCGTCCACAATGAGAGAAGTTTTAAGGTTTCGCTCTCTTGGAGTCTGGATCGGGTGGGGAAATGCAAAAAGGAGAGCCTCATGTTTAGTGAGTAGGAGATGCCGAACACCATGGTGGTCGTGCCCCTAGACATGGAGGTCCTGTATGATAATGAAGAATTGATGAAGCGCAGCCTCTACTATCAATACCCCGAGTAGTCCTTAGAAAGTGGTAACACCTATGCCTATGCTTTTTTTCCTTCTGTTTATCATTCTTTTTATTGTTTTGCACTCTTATCCATCAAATCTATACTTATACGTTTTTTTTTTTTATGTCTGGGCAGAGATGAAAGCGATGGCCAAGCCTAGGGAGCTAGTCAAGAAGCTCACTTTGGAGAAGAAGAAGAAGGCCGCCCAAGCAGGGAAGCAGCTTGTCTCTACTTTGGTCATGAGGAAGAGGCGATGGGCCTCTTTCCCCACTCTTATATACCTAGAGAGCCCTCCTTAACTCTCATCTGAGTCGAGGGTTACTCCAGCTGTGCCCTAAGTCTCGTTTTCATCCTGTAGTGCCCTTTTGGGTGCGACGGTCTTCACACCCAACTAGGGCTTGAAGATTGACTATTTAATTTTCTCTCATCCTAGGGTGGCCTAGAAACACTTGGTCTTGAGGGTCTTGCCTCGGGATATGATGAAACTTTCACGGAGGCCTTGACTTCTTAGGTAAAAATCCATTCCTTTCCTTTGCTTAGATTTTTTCTTTATCTCGGTAGCTAATGATCCCTTTATTGTTTTAGTCGGGCGTGTTATTGGCGGTGTTGTCGCGTTGATGCCTAGACATAGCTAAGAAGCTAGGTCAGGCTCAACAGAAGGTGAACGAGAGTGTTAAGCTCATCCACTAGCTGCAGGCGTCCTTGGATGCAATTGACCAGGCCAAGGTTGAGATCGCTCGGGAGAGGGATGCTGTTATGGCCTCGAAGCAGCAGCTTAGGGAGGAGGCTGAGGCTTATACTCAAAGGGCTATGGAAGGTGCCTTGGCTGCCTTCAAGAACTCAGCTTCCTACCGAGGGGCCATCGAGGAGGAGGGGGGTCTGCAGTACCTTAAAAGCTTCTTAGGGGCCAAAAAGAAAGTTGAAGCCCTCTACCTTGAGGCTGATTTCTCGGCTTTAGACCTAGTCAGCCCTTTGGAAGAGGAATAGGTTACGGTTGATGAGGGTGATGAGGAGTGAGTGGATGTCCAACCAAAGGATGGGGTAGAGACCGAGGAAGATGCAGCTTCCTGTCGATGGCGAGTCTGCAGAGGCAGTCGCCCCCTGAGGACTTGTCCTTTTTTTTTGGGTGTTTTTTTTTTTTTTTTTTTTTTGTAATTCAAGGCTGATAGTGCCTCTATGTAACCTAGTTATGTGACTTACTGAAATTGTGGGTTTTCATCAATTGGATGTGCTCATTATAATCGTACTTTTAGACTTGCAACCTTAGTTATGTGAGCCACACTCGAGATACATGCTATTGGTAGAACTTTCGAAGGTTCTCAGCGTTCCAAGTGCGGAGAATGGGTTTGTCACTTAGTTCCTCGAGCTCAAAGGTTCTGGATCGGCATACTCTTTTAATTCAATACGGGTCTTCCCATTTTGGGACGAGTTTCCCCGTTTCTCATGGACGAGATACTTCACTCTTTCATAGGATGAGGTCGTGCAACTTGAAGTTTCAACTTCGAACTCTAGAGTTGTAATGTTTGGTTGCCCTTTGCTAATAGGTGGATAACAAAATTTAGGCCTTATCTCGAGCTTCATCGATAAGATTGGTGTTCATCTATAGGGCCTCTTCATTGTTGCCCTTACAAAATTCTATACTCGTAATGAGGGTACTCTAATTTTCAAAGAGATGGCCGCTTCAGAGCCGTATACCATGAAGAAAGGGATCTCTCCTGTGGGTGTCCCGGAGGTGGTCCGGTATGCCATGAGTACGTTTGGCAAGTGGTAGGCCCACTATTTATCTGACTCATCTAGTCTCCTCTTGATGCCTTGTAGAAGTGTCCTGTTGGTTATTTATGCCTGTCCATTAGCCTATGAGTACCCAAAGGAGGAGAATCGATGTTTGATGCGCAACTCTTCGTAGAATGCTTTGAATCGGGCACTGTCAAATTGTTTGCCATTGTTGGTCACCAATATATAAGGGATGTCGAAGTGGCACACTATGGGTTTGAAAACGAAGCTTCGGGCCTAGTGGTCGGTTATGCTAGCTAGTGGTTCCGCCTTCACCCACTTAGTGAAGTAATCTATTGCCACGATGAGGTACTTTCGTTGATCAGACGCTCTGGTGAAGGGCCGAGTAGATGCATCCTCCACATGGTAAAGAGGAGTGGGCTCATGATCGAGGTAAGAGGGTTAGCTGGTTTATGGGGTATCAGAGAGTACTACTGATAGCTTTTACACTTCTTGACTAATTCCATGGCCTCTTTTTACATCTTGGGCCATGGTTTCCACAGATCCATTCGCGAAGTTCCTGGAGGGCGTAGTTGGCTTCGGTTTGCTCCAGACACCTTAATTAAGGTGTTGTGATGCCTCTCTTGTATAGTTGGTCATTTATTACCATATAACGTGATGATTGAGAGACGATTTTTCTAGCTTCACCTCTTTGCTCAGGGAACTGGTCGTCTCACAAATACAGGAGGATTGGATTAACCCAGGTTTTTTCTTCGATTACTGGTAACACGGGGATCTATTCAATGCTTGGGGCAACGAGTGTCTCGAGGTAGACAGCCTGTGTGGGCTCGGGCTGGTGGAAAGAGGTAAGTCGAGCTAGGGAATCAGCTTTTGAGTTTTTCATCCGAAGGACTTGGGTTATCTAAAATACTTTGAACTTAGTGGCGAGTTCTCTGGCTTTCTCTAGATAGCAGACGATCTTCTCTCATCGGGCTTCGAATTCTCCACTAATCTGATTCACTACCAGCTTCGAGTCGTTGTATGCGTCTAGGGCTTCGATGGCATCGCCTTCGTAGACTTCATTCCATCAAGTAATGCCTTGTACTCCGCTTCATTGTTAAAGGCACTAAATCTAAACCTTAATGCATACTCAATGGTGAAACCATCTAGGCTGCACGGGATAAACATTGTTTTTGTTGCTGTTGAAGGATCCGTCAACATGGAGGGTCCATTGTGAAACTTTTTTTGTCATTCCAAGGTCTAGGGTTGGGTTTGGTTTGCCTTAAAGGGTCGTCTTTATGATAAAGTTCGCGAGAGTCTCAGCCTTAATGGCTTTGGGGGGATGATATCAAATGTCAAATTCACCAAGTTCTATGGACCACTTCACCATCTTTCTGAAGACATCTGGCTTGCGAAGAACTTGCCTTAGTGGTAGTTTTGTTAAGAGGATGATGGTGTGTGCTTGAAAGTATGGTCGGAGCTTTCGTGCTGTGATCAGGAGGGTGTACACCATTTTTTCTATCGGGAGATACCATGTTTCCGCATCGTGGAAGATCTTGCTTACATAGTACACAGGTCTTTGGACACCCTCTTCCTCTTGCGTCAGGACAGAGGCCACTACTTCCATTCGGGCCGATAGGTACAAAATAGTTCTTCACTAGTGACGGGCTTGGTCAGAAGTAAGGGCGAGCTCAAATATTCTTTCAGCTTTTCAAACGCCTTCTGACAGTCTTCGGTCCAGGTGAAGTCTTTCATTTTTTTGATGGATTTAAAGAATGGAAGATACTTCTCTGCATATTTTGACACGAATCGATTGATTGCAGCAACCCGTCTAGTCAACCGTTACACTTCTCTCACTATTCGAGGGGGTTTATACCGGGTATGGCCTCGATCTTTTTCGGGTTGGCCTCTATATCTCTTTGGGTTACTAAGAAGCCGAGGAACTTCCCCTAGTGACTCCAAAAGTACACTTTACAAGGTTTAGTTTCATTTGATGACGTCGAAGCACCTCGAATGCTTCCTCTAGATCGGCTTCATGGTCTTTGGCTTCGACACTCTTGACCAACATATCGTCCACCGTTCAGTTCCAAAAGCACACTTTACTAACCTTTGATACATTGCCCCAGTGTTTTTAAGGCCGAAGGGCATGACTTTGTAGCAGTGCAATCCTTGGCCGGTAACGAAAACCATTTTTTCCTGATCAGATTTATGCATGAGGATCTGGTTGTAGCTGAAGTAGGTCTCCGTGAAGGTTAGAAGCTCGTTTCTCGATGTCACGTAGACCAATTGATCGATCTGTGGTAGTGAAAAGCTATCTTTCGACTAGGCTTTGTTCAGGTCCGTGAAGTCGATGCAGATTCGCCACTTGTTATTCAGATTTTTGACCATCACCATCTTGGACACCTAGTCAGGATAATCTGTTTCTCGGACGAAGTTTGCTGCAAGCACTTTGTCTACTTTAGCTTTGATGACATCTTGTCGTTCGGGGGTGAATAACCTATTCTTCTAGACGATCGGCCTGTGGTTTGGATCCACATTTAACCTATGCACAATCATCTCTGGGCTGATCCAGAGCATGTTCGAGGTCAACCAGGTAAATAGATCTTGATTCTTTTAGAAGAGGGAGAATAATATTTTTTTAGGGCCTTTCAGAAGGTTGGAGCCGATCTGGATTACTCAGGAGGTGTCTTCACCGAGGGAGACTGCAGTTAATTCTTTCATTGGTTGGCCTATAAAAACTCTTACTTCATCTCTGAAGTCCTCTACCTTAAGAGAGAGGCCCTCCGTCTTATTTTTCCTTCTCACAGTGTTCAGGTAGCAAGACCTAGAGACTTGCTGGTTTTCTCTAACTTCACCTACTCCATCAGCAGTGGGGAACTTCATCTTTAAGTGGTAGTTGTAGACGACCACTTTGAGCTTGTTGAAGGTGGGCTTGTCGAGGATCATGTTGTAGGACGACGGTTGTTTGACCACTAAGAAAACAATCTGTACGGTGATCGTCTGTGGAGTTGTCCCTGAGGTGATTGGGAGAGCTATATTGCCTTTGACGAACACCAAGCCCCTTAAGAAACTGTAGAGTGGAGCAAACACTGACTCTAGTTGGGCATCCTTCAACTGCGTCTGTTAGAATGCATCATAAAACAGGATATTGGTTGAGCTTCCGTTGTCGACTAGGATGCGCCTAACGTCGTGGTTGTCACATGAAGGGAGACTACCACTGCATCATTATGTGGAGTCTGTACTCCTTCTAAGTCGTTGTCTGTGAAAAATATTGCTTGGTCCATCTTCTTGGGTTTATGAGGCCACAGACCTGACATAGGTCCTTTCGCTGTGTCCTGTGGTGCCCCTGCAGATGGTTTTGATGATCTTGGTTGTGGTGGCCTCTAAGTCTCTCCAGTTGGGCCCTTCTCAGCTTGGCCCCAAACTTCTCCAAGGGGTTTGGTCTGTCTGGTTTCGACCAGGTGGATGCTCGGGACTTCTTCGGGGTCGTCTGGGCATTCCTTCTTATCATGGCCTGATGAATTCTTTCAACTGCCCCTTGCTGATAAGGGCCTCAATTTGATGTTTTAGGGCCAGACACTCTTCAGTATTATGCCCGCGGTTTCTTTAAAACCGACACCACTTGCTCTGATCCCCGTTGAGGTGCAGTGACCTCAAAGGCCATTAGAGGATTATCCTGTCATAGAGTTACATTAGGATGTTGGTTCTGGATACGTTGAGGGAAGTGAAGCTCTTAAAGTGGCTGTGGATTTTGTGCCTATTTTTGCTGAAAAGTCACTTAGTTGGTTCGTGGCGAGTATTGACAGGGTCTTTCTTCTTCGTCTTTATATCCATTTCTTGTTCCCTTCGAAAAGCTTGATTGTTTTCTGCCAGCATATACTTTTCAGCTCGGGCCAAAATCTCATTCATGTTTCAGGGCGGTAGCTTAGTGAGCTTAGAGCTAAAGATTCCAGACCTTAGTCCATTTTTGAATGCTAGCATCTGGACATTGGGGTCGAGGTGGAGGATCTCACAAGTGGTGGCATTGAACCTCGAGATGTAGTCTAGAAGTCTTTCTCCCCGGAGTTGGATGACGTTAAACAAGAATTTTGATGTCTTTTTAGGTCCCTTGCTGCTGAGGAAGTGGGATGCAAAGGCGTAGTATAGCTCATTAAAAGTGCCAATGCTCCTTGGTTTCAAATGAGAGTACCAAGTTCCAGTAGCCTTCTCGAGCGTCAGAGGGAATGCTCGGAACATTATTGGATTGGAATGTCGATGCAGTGTCATGGTAGTTTTATAGTGTTGGAGATGGGTCTGTTGAATTGTCATAGGGTTTGATTTGGGGCATTTAGAAGTTTGGCGGGAGCGGAGCTTCGAGGACATCTTAAATGAAGGACGGGTCCTAAATGTTGAGCTCGTCCAAGACACCGTGGTTTTAGCACTTGAGTGCTTTGTTGATTTGCTCCTCCATTTCTTCGATCAGTTTGTTAAGGTCGAGGTCGCTCTTAGATGGGGGGCTCCCTTTGGGTTTGACGATGTGAGGTGGTGATGACTCTGTCGTGGAACAGTTTTTGATAGAGAGCCCACGGCTAGCAGGGCTCGTGCGTGTAGAATTTTGTAGAGAAGGCATGGGGGAGGGCAAGTAAACTCCACTGTGGACCTGGACGGTGAGGTCAGCTACCAGATGTGAGAGTTCAACAAACTGTGCTTGGTGCGACGGAATAGTTGGATGTGTTATAGTGGTTCCTTTGAGGTTTTCTGGTGGATCAATCTCCGCGTGGCAAGGGTGTTAACTTGGACATAGTGGGGAGTCTTGACCTGAACCGTTGGCTATGCACACTATTTTGTGTAGGTACGGCGCTAGCCCCGGTGACTCCTTTGCCGACATTCTTCGTGGTATTTTTGGGTGGCATGGCAACAGATGAGTTCTTTAGACTTTTTCATTTTTACTGTTAGCGAGAGATGGTGGTTTCCCATAGACTGCACCAATCTGTTGATGCCCAAAATATATTGCCGAATTAGAGGTCGGTACTTCGATGCCTGCACAAGGAAATATGAGTGAACTAGGGGGTCACCAGAGGGGAAAAGGTGGGTGATTCCTCCGGGGACACTCCGGTGTTCTTGTTAACACAAGGTTTTGAGGAAATGGGGAGTGATACGATCAGTGCTCTAGTGATGAGTTTGTAAAAAGTGTATCTATTTTGGTTTGCATACCCTGGACTTTTATAGCGCTCTGGAGGTGAGATACCCCACGTGGTAAGGATGGTGCGATCCCGGAGATCCCGTTTTCAGTCGGAAGGTCTAACCGCGTGTCTAGTGACCATCATAATGCATGTAATCAAACTTTCATGTTTGCGTGGAGAATCCAGGAGTGGTGGCGACTGCCCATGGCTTTGTCCACGTGTCACTATACCGTTGGTTGAAGATTATTCACGTGTTTTTGTGCTATTAGGTAAGAACCGACATCGTGTCACTATACTATTGGTCAAGGATCATCCATATATCGTTGTGCCATTGTAAGAACCGACATCATGTCACTATATTATTAGTTGAGGATCGCCCATGTGTCACTGTGCCATTGGGTAAGAACCGTCCACGCGTCACTATACTATTGGTTGAAGAACACCCACGTGTCACTACGCTATTGGATGGAGAGGTTGTCCATGTGTTGCCATGCCATTGATGGGTGTGCCTTTTGGCTGCATCACCAATAAAATTTCTAATATCATCAGTGAAGTTTCCAGTTAGTCTAAACTATGACCCGAGCAAGCCAAGAAATCCTCCTTAAGAGTACTGTACGTTTTGATTCTTTCGTCTCAAGGAAAGACTTTATATACTTTAGACAAATTTCATTACGGTATCTTCAAGTTTGTTAAAATAACACTATTATACTATTTTTTTAAAACTCATAATTCATCTTAAAACACTAATTTCCACCAACAAACAGTTTCAATACGAATTTCTTTGAAGAATTAAAATTTTAATTAGACATTACTTTTTATGATGACTAAGGTACCTTTAGGTATCATAAAAGTTATTTTTAAAAAAAAATAGAAGTATTAGGGATGAAACATATTTAACAATAAATTTTTTAGGGATTTTTTTAAAAACATTATCATTATTCTTTTTCGAAAATTGTTAAAAGTAAATTTTAAATGGATTCATATTCTATTATGTGGTATAAAATAAAATTTAATTCATCTATTTTATAATTTAAAAAATATTATGATATCATTGCCTATTGCATCATCAAATAAATGAAAATCAAGATCATCATAAAAAACTAAATATTTTAAATGGAAAGTTTGTTGATATGTTTTTTTTAATAAAATTAAATAGCTTAGCCTAATATCTCATATAAATGAATATCAAAGATCATCATAAAATAAAAATCAAAGACAAAATTTTCTATTTTAAAAATTAAAATGACATTGCATGTTTTTTTTAATAGAAAATATGAATTCAAATAACTTAAAAATTTGTAATATAAACAATTTTGAGATAAATAATTGATAAATAGAATATCATAATCAGTTGAAGATATTTTAACAATAAGGGTACTTTGGTCATCGTGAAAAGTAATATCCAATTAAAATTTTGATTCTTAAAGAAATTCATCTTGGGGTTGCTCGATGGTGAAAATTGATGTTTTGGGGTAAATCGTGGGTTTTAAAAAAGTTTGGTATGTCAGTATCATTTTAACAAACTTGAAGGTTGTGTGCTATATATTATTATTTTTAAATTTTTGAAAGGTATTTGTATATATTGTCATCGAATATATAAGAAATGACTATGGTATCACAAGAAAATGGTTTTTAGCAACGAGAATTTCGTCGTTGCTAAAAATCAAGCATTTCGTAGCGATTTCAAAAAGTTGTTGCGAAATCCCATTACCAAAAAAAATCTATATGTCAATTTTTTTATTATAAATTTATCCATTAGCAACGATGTCATTGTGAATTCTTAAAATTATTTGGCAATGACATTTCACCATTCCAATAGGTGAATAACATTTTATATTACAAATTTAGTTTTGGCAACGACAATTTGTCGTTGTGTTATGGTGAAATTTTTTGGCAACAATAATTTGACATTGCATCTTGGTGAAATTTAGTTTTGGCAAGGACAATTTGTCGTTGAAAGCTTAATTAAATTTTTGTCTAAAATTTCAATGCGTGGTAATTTATTGTGCCAAAACAAAACGACGTCGTTTTGTGAAATAGAATTGGCCAAAGTATAAAATGACATCACTTTATTAAGGAAGCATATATATTGGACTTCAACTCTACTCTCTCTCTCTCTTTCTCTCTCTCTCTCTCTCTCATTCATAGACCAACCCTTCCCCTTCCCCTCTATCTCACAACACCCTGTCTCTCTCTCTCCCTCCCTCCATCTCTCATACTTACTATTACCAACTTTGTCCGTCCTCTCTCTCTAACTTTGATGTAGTAAATAATTCACTCTCCATTATCATTGTGACATGTGGATAACTCCCCTTCCAATGACCGGATGACACGTGGCTACGTTAATAACGAGCGCGTAGTAGAGTAGATGACGAAGTCGTAATCATTCATAGACTTCTCACATGCAAAATAGTTAGCAAGATTTTAGGGACTGCGCACGTGATAAATTTGCTTCCTAAACCACTATAAGAAGTCCAAGGTACGCAGGTTTCAACTCAGTTCAAATTCATTACCAAAACACTATAACCATCAGCACCATAATCCTCTCTATTTTCTCAAAACCTTGCACTAACAAAGGCATTGGAGAGTCCTCGGAGGCGCTACCCCCTTTCCTCTAGTGACTCTTTAACTCATAACTCTTTCTCTATGCAGGCCCTGGAATTCTAGACCTCTAGCTCAATAGTAAATTTTTGGCATCAACAGTTTGGCGCCATCCGGGGGAACAACCAATCTCTCGCTAGCTAGTAGAAGCAAAGAAATCTAAAGAACTCATCTGTTGCTATGCCACCTAGAAACACCACTAATTACGCCCAAAGTATAACGTGGTAGTTGTAGCATAACTTTGGGGTGTCGATTCCACGGGGAAACCTGAACTACAAGGAAAGTGTAAACTTTAATATGAAACGGTAGAATCTAAATAAGAGAATCTGAGTAGTGTGAGAAAATTATGTAATTGTAATGAAAAATATAATGGAAAAAACAAGGTTCCAGGAATCCTCCCTAGGTTTGTTGCCTTATTCCAATCTCAATTAAATTGTTTTTATCTCAATTGCAAGTTTCACATCCCAAACAAGTAATCAGCAAATATTCAATCAAGCACATATATAAACCCTAATAAAATTGATATGAATTACTCTTTACTTTCGAGTTAAGCACACATGACCTATCTTATAGATTTATCAAGAAACGATAATATAACTTTAATGAAAATATTGCAGTAATGGACAAACCTAAAAGATAAATCTATCGGACTCAATCATACCCAAACAACATCACATAAGAAAAGCATGACTAGACTTATATGGAGAAGAAAGATACAATCACCAGATTAAGAGAAAAATTTTCTAATTAAATTAAAGAGTAACTCATACAATGTTTTGATAATAAATCCAAACTACAACTGAATCAATAATGGAAAATAAGAACAACTACACCTAGGGATTCATCCCTTTGCCTTGCTTGGAGATTAGTTAGCCATGGGGCTCATGCTTGAACACTTGATGAGGGAGAATGTGGCAGCCTTGATGAGTTTTCCAGCCTTCAATGAATGTCCTTTTCTCAAACCCTAAGTCATTTATTTATAATACAAAAGGTCTAAGGGTGTTTTAGGGTTTAAACAACCATTAAAGTCCTAATTAGGTCATAACTCGGAGAAGGGGACTGTGTGCGCACCGCGGCTCTCACTTCCTTGGGTAGTGACTCTGCCTGATCTTTAGCTTCTTCACTTTCTGGAGGCCGTGGCCCTCCCTAGTCCAGGCCACAGCTCTGCTTGAAGCTCATTTCTTGCTCTTTTGGCTTGATTCTGGAGGCCGAGGCTTGGATATTTTTAGGCCACGGCGCACACACTCAAGACTTGATTTCTCTTCATTTGTCCTTCCACAACCATACTTTTACTCTGGTATGCCTCAAGTCTTTATGCTTCAAGTAACGATAACTTTTCCTCCTTTTTTGAACTTAAAGTACATGAAAATGCACCGAAATAGATCAATGATCCAAGAATGACACTTTAGAGTTGTTAACGTATAAAAATTCAATTAAAACCTAAATCAACCCTAAAATGCTAACAATTAAGTATTGTTAAGATGCATTTTATGACTCTTAGCACAACCCCTAACTAGCTTATTGCTAGTCCCTAGCAATTCAAGCGAAAACAAGAGATAAATTCTACAGTAGGAGTCAAAACAAAGTAAAGCAATGTTAGTGTTAAACTAGGAGCAATTCACTTATTGTCTCAGAAATCGCATATAACACACAACATATAGAATCATTAAATGTCACATGAGTCCAAAAGTAATCCAAACATCAATCTTAAAATTGTTATCGACTCTTAACATCCATCTTACCATAATCCATTAATCCGAACACCTAGATGATTTTATGCATAACATTCATTAATACAAGTCTCGGCCTCTGATAACTCTGAATAAATCATGTTATTATACTTCTTTTAGGCACTTTTTTGGTGTTGATCTTAAGCATTTGAATTGTGTTTCATGTGTTTTCAGCAATTTTTAGTGGAGTTTATTTTATTCCACTAATAGTTGTTTTAGTTAAATGATCAATGCTAAGTCTTGGAAATCTACTGTGGAAGGGCAAAATGTGTGAGGGGGATAGAAACTCAAGGCTGCAGCGCTGGAATGTTAGCGCTGCAGCGCTAACTAGGGTTCGAAATATGTCTCGGCGCTACAGCGCTGGGAAGTTGGCGCTGCAACGCTGGCCCGCGGATTTTGAATATTATAAATAGAAACCCTAGCTAAACAGAGTAAAAGGAGGCAGTTGTTGAAGAAAAAAAACAGAGTTGGAGAAGATGAGACGCAAAAGGGGAGTTGAAGCCTGGAGGTTACTCAGAAGCTTTTAATCATTCTTCTCCGGTTTTGTATTATTATTATCTAGTTATGTTGATGTTTTATGATATGAACATGGTTTGTTTGAATATTATTATAGAGTAGATATTTTTGTGTCAAGGATAGATGAATCCTAAACCTATGTCTTGAGTGCTATTTGGACAAGTTGGAATTTACTTTGTTTTTCAAAGAGTGTGTTTTATTGTTCTTAATGCTGTTTATTATTTTGATTCCTTCTTTATGCATAATGATGCGTCGAATAGAGAAGCTATTCTTTTATGAATGGTTGAATTAATAAATATGATGTTGGATTGTTATCTATGCAAAGGCCAGGGTAAAACATGCCATGAATGGAATAGGAGTAACCGAATAAGGATTCTAGGAAGTTCATGTGGTCCGTTTAAATCGTAACCGAATAGGGAGATTTAACTGAAAGGAATTCCATTGAACTTAATGCTTTTTAATTTGAATTAATCTAGAATAGACCTGGAATATAGATATTTGAAGTTAATGATTCTTGAGATTGTGGTTAGACCTGGAATATTGATAACCAAATTATTGAGGATTCTACCATCTTGAAAAAACGTATTAAACGAAACTTGTCCATTCGAAAATCTTGTCAATAATGGTTTAGGTGAAGTCGATTCCTTAGCATGTTAGTTCATAAGAGTCTTCATTCCAAAGTGTGCAAATCTTCTGTTATTTACTATTGTCATCTGTTTTTCCCTTTAGTTAATTGTTAGTAAACTTTTCTCCTACAATTATTCGTTTGCTCAAATAACAGTAAGAGTTGAGTCATAATTTCTGTAGTATTTGTTCAGTCCTCATTGGGAACGATATTTACTCATCATTTTATTACTTGAACGATTAGTGCACTTACTAGTGTCAATAGCATACCATCAAGTTTTTGGCGCCGTTGCCAGGGACTAAAATAAAATATTACATTTATTGTGATTCTACTAGTTAATTTGAGAGTTTCTTAATTTGGTTTTTAAGTCTATTTTGCAAGAGTTTTCGTTTCTAGTGCATGACACGTACTAGTGGGAGAATACTTGAAAAACTTAATTGTTGTGAGTTTTAAATTACTTGCAAGCTCATGAATCGTTTGTAATATAGTGTTGTGCAAGTGCGAGGTCGAATCCACAGGGAGTACGTTGTGAAAATAGCTTTTTATCTAAACTAACCTTATTTTAACCTAGTTCCGAATTGTGAATTATATTTTTGCAAAACAAATATAAACTAAACTAAATTGATTTAATAACTAATGATGAAAACACTAAGGTTTCCGAATCCACCCAGCCAAAGTAAAGCATATATCTTCATGTTCTATATAAAAATAATCTATCCAAACATTCCATGAATCCAACTTAAACAAAAAAACAATGAATATCTCAATTAAACCAAAAGCATCCAATGTATCCGCTTTTAACAAATCACAAAGAAAATCCAATTTAATCGAAAAGGATTCGATGTATCCATCGGATGAATCACACAGAATATCCAACAGAACAATTAAAAACTATCAATCGTAAGAATTTACTCAAACAATTGAAATAGAACATTTAAACTAAACATATTAGAATTGTATAAACATATCTGAAAATATAATGCTAAACAATGGCGAAGCTTCATCTTCAACCTTAGCTGAAGATTTTAGCCACCCATCACCATGAAACTAAATTTCACAATAAAAAGTGCTAAGCATTAAAAACTTGAAAAGAATTAAAATTGACTGTACATTGAGAGAAATTCCACACGCTGTTAGGCAGCACTTCCCCTGGTGGTGGCAAAAGCCCTTAGGAGATCTACTAGAATGCTAGTAGAAATCCACCAGACTGTACACTGAATAATGAGGTGAGGTAGTGTTTATATAAGGGAATTCTCGGAGTACAATGAACTGTAAATTCGATGTGGGATACTACCCCTTTGCGATCGATCGCAACTCTGGTGCGATCGATCGCAGCATGGTGCGATGCAATGCATCTGGCGCACTGTAAGTGCTTCCTATCCGATGTGGGATGTGCGAGTCAACTGCGATCGATCGCAGCCCTATTGCACTCGAGTGCATCACAGTGCACTATAATATATATGCAGTATCAATGTTTCCTTTCCAATGTGGGATGTGCGAGTCATTTGCGATCGATCGCAAGTATGGTGCGCTCGAGTGCAGATGCGATTGATCTCATGCCATGTGTGCATGATTGCAGGTGCGATCGATTGCACGTCCTGTGCGCTCGATCGCACGTCCTGTGCGCTCGATCGCACTAGGCACCCTCAGCTTTTGCTCTTTAAGCCCTGAAGTTTCCACATTGCTTCATTTTATTCCAAAACCTATATAAACATAGAAAATAGATAAAAGGGCACGAAATAACATAACTAAGAACTCAACAAATGTAAACTAAGGGGCTAAAACATATAATATTTAGCACTCATCATTAATCCAGAAATTGAGTGCACTTTTCACGCTTTGAGAAGAGCAGCACCAATAACAGTTAATACAATGGCAGAAGGGAACAATGCAGAGGTGCAACATGCACTGTGGGATTATGCTATGCCAAAGATGGATGATGTTGAATCTAGCATCCGACGACCACCTATACAAGCGAACAATTTTGAAATTAAGCCCGCCATCATTTAGATGATTCAACATTCAGTACAATTTGGGGGCCTATCGCAAGATGATCTAAATGTTCACTTGACGAATTTCCTTGAAATTTGTGACACATTCAAGCATAACGGAGTATCAGAGGATGCAATTCGCTTAAGGATTTTTCCATTTTCACTGAGGGACAAAGTAAAAAGCTGATTGACTTCTTTGCCAGTAAGATCCATTACGACATGGGCAGAATTGGCACAAAAAGCTTTAGGGAAATACTTTCCTCCTGCAAAAACTGAAAAAGTTATATAATGAAATTACTATGTTTTTGCAGGTCGATAGGGAGCCACTCTATGAGGTATGAGAACGTTTTAAAGACCTTTTGAGAAGATGTTCTTATCACAAGTTGCCCACGTGGATGCAGGTACAAACTTTTTATAACGGTTTAACCAGTACAACCCGAAACATGATTGATGCAGCTGCAGGTGGCACTATCATGAGAAAAACTCCAGAAAAAGCTATTGAATTGCTAGAAGAGATGGCCACAAATTCTTATCAATAGCCATTTGAAAGGTTACCTGTTAATAGAGCCTCAGGATTGCACAATATAGATGCTGTTACAGCTTTAACAACACAAATGGAGGTTCTCACCAAGAAGATAGGTGGACTTTATCCTACTACACATGTTATATGTGAATTGTGTGGTGGTAGTGGCCACCATAGCAGTAACTGTCAAGCAGGTAATCAATTTGCATCTAATTCATCTGTTGAACAAGCTAACTTTGTTTCAAATTTTCACAGGCAAAACAATCCATATAGCAATACATATAATCCAGGATGGAGGAATCACCAAAACTTCTCGTGGAATCAAAGCAATGCGAAACAACCTCCTCTTGAATACCCACCTCAAGAAAAAAAGTCCAACTTGGAGGACATGATGGCCAAATTCTTAAATGCAGCAGAAACTAGGTTCCAAAATCAAGAAGCGTCCATCAAAAATCTGGAAGTTCAGGTGGGTCAGCTAGCAACCATAATTTCTGGACGTGCACAAGGTTCTCTTCCGACCAACACAAAAAAAAATCCTAAGGAGGATGCCAAGGCCATAACACTAAGGAGTGGCACACAATTGGAAGAGCCAAAACCTAAAGAAATCACTAATCAAGAAGGCGAAAAAGAAGAGACCATGCAAGAGGAGAAGCTTGTTTCAGAAAAGAAGTCTACTGGTACAGGTTTGGTCGATTCTAACTCTGAAACTAAATATATGCCACCCCTTCCCTATCCTCAGAAATTTATAAAAGAAAAACTAGATAAGCAATTTTCAAAATTTTTAGAGATTTTCAAGAAATTGTATATTAACATTCCATTTGCAAAGGTTTTATCACAGATGCCTAGTTACACTAAATTTTTAAAGGAAATTTTGTCTAATAAACGGAAGCTTGAGGAACATGGAACAGTGATGTTAACTTAAGAGTACAGCGCCATACTGCAAAATAAGCTACCTCCAAAATTGAAAGATCCAGGGAGTTTTACTATACCCTGCACTTTGGGAAGTTCATTATTTGATAAAGCTTTATGTGACCTTGGTGCAAGTATTAATCTTATACCTCTTTCAATTTTTAGGAAACTTGGATTAGAAGAAGTCAAAACAACGACAGTGTCATTGCAACTAGCTGATCGATCTATTAAGAGACCATGGGGAATTATAGAAGATGTACTAGTAAATGTTGATAAATTTATATTCCCTATAGACTTCATTGTTCTCGACATGGAAGAGGATCGTGAGATACTTCTTATACTTGGACATCCATTCCTTACTATAAGGAGAGCCCTAATTGATGTACAACAAGGGAAATTGACTTTAAGAGTCTATGATGAGTAAGTAGTTTTTGATATGTATAAAATTATGAAATACCCTTCTGGCTTATCTACTTCTTCTTATTTTCAAGTGAATATTGTTGATAACCTCATTGAGGAGTTTCAGAAGAAAACATTAAATGAAGATACTTTAAAGAGATGTATCATGGAATCAAGAACTGCTACCACTGAAGAACTCGTCATCTAAGAAGAAGCAAGGAACTTTGAGTTTGAAATGGGAAGAGAAGTGCCAGAAGAACAAATAATAATAATTGAATTGAAAACTTTACTTGCTCATTTGAAATATGCTAATTTAGAGAAAAATATTTTCTCTGTTATAATATCTTCTTCATTGACAAGTAAAATGGAAGAACGGTTGCTGGAAGTCCTAAGAAGGCACATATTTCCGAGAAAGCTGAAATCTCGATGGACTGGACCATACACCGTGATAATTGTATCACCTTTTGGTGCCGTTGAAATACAACATGAGAAAAACAAGGAGATGTTCAAGGTTAACGGGCACAGAGTGAAGAACTACATCACGGGGACGTTTGACCCTCAATCGTCCATAACCATTCTCCAAGAGACATAAATCGAAAAGTCAAGCTAAAGATTATAAATTAGAACTAACATTTTGTTTTATTTTTCTTGCATTTGAATTTGTTTTGTGTGTTTATTTTGTTTTTTTTTGTTTGTCTTTTAGTTAAGTTTTTATTATTTTAAATTAATTCTTTTTGTTTTGTTTTCAGGATTGATTTGAGTCAGGCCCGAGAACCAGTGCTGCAGCCATAAGATTTGGGCGCTGCAGCGCTGAAAAGACCATTATGAAGAGGCTGGACCAGAGACTCAATGCTGCATCCCCAGGAAGTGAGCGCTGCAGCGCTGAGTCACGCACTAGGTTTTAAAAACACTCTCCTCGCACTTTCAGCAATGATCAGGAGAATGAGGATAATGAAGAAGACGATTGATTCGGGCTCCAACTAATCAGGGAAGTTCGTTTCTCTTACTTTATGCTAAACGTTTATACATTGCAGACAATGTATCATTTAAGTTTGGGGGTGGGGAAAAGTATTTGAGTTGTTGTGTGTTGTTCATGTTTTTAGTTGTTTTTCTGTTTGTTTTATCTATGTGCTTTATTTTGTTTGATTTTGATTTTGCCGATGATGAGAAATAGATTGACTTGATTATAGCCATTGAAAATTTGAAAAATGTTGCGTTTGTCTATGTGCTTGAGTTTGTTGTTGGATTTATTTTACATCGAACTCTTTGAACACAATGAGCACTTACACCTAAGCACTTTGTTGTCTTGATGTTTCGGAGAACTTTATGTGTGCAAGGTAGTTTCTTGAGATCTCTTGGACTCTAGAACTTGTTTGAAGACCACTCGAGGCGAAATCCTAGGCAGTACAGTACCAAAGAAATTATCCAGGCCATGTTTGGAACGTTTGAGCTTTTCTAGTCAACCCTTGATATGTGATTATCCTTAGTTTTCCCCTTTTGAGCTTGAATATCTGTTTTTTTATCACCCGATCATCTAACCTATTTTCAAAAAAAAAAAGCTACAACTCTACCTTTTACTTGTAAGCACATCGATTAATGAATGGACTATTCTCTTAAGTGGTGGCAGAGGATTGAGTAAGAGGAAGCGGTTTTCAACTTAGCTATGTTAAATATCAAATATTTCCCATTGAGAGTGAGCAAAGGACCCTAGTCATAAGAGGGCAAGGGAAAGATCGAAGTTGAAAAGGTTTACTACATGAACTATTTGATCAAGTTGCATTTTGCCTATTACAGGCAGCTGGAAAAGCTGTGTTTGATCATCATGTACATGCTATGTTACAGTTTCATTCATGCACATAAAAATAAAGACTGGTGCTACTATAGTACAAGCATACGAAAAAAAAGTCCTGAAAAAGAAAAGAAGAAGAAGAAGATGTGACAACAACAAAAGTATTGGAGTATTACATGATAACTAAGGGAAAGTATGAAATAAAATTTTTGTTGGTTGATGTGCTTAAGGTGATGTGAGTCTCAAATAAATCCTTTACTATACCTTAGCCTTAACCAAAGTTATAAGATGCATAAAGTCCTGGTGATCTCGGGTATTGTCATGGCCTATATTAGTGGAGAGTGGTGTGAAAAGCAAGCTTATAGACTTTGAAAGATTCAGATTATCCTACTTGCTTGCATAAACCGATCAGAGTGGCGAGACAATTAAGTTTATAAAGGTGTTACACACACACACACACGTTTGAAGAATTTGATGTAAGATAAGGCTGGCAATAAATTTGAAATTCTAGACATTAGCAGTATTTGGAAATTTTTTCTTGCGTTATGATTTATATGCAATCTTTGAGGCAAAGTTATATCAAATCTAATCAAACCATCTCTCACTCTTAGGATGTGTGTGTTAGGATTTGTTTTAGTTTGCTCGAGGACTAGCAAAAACGTAAGTTTGGGGGTGTGATAACTCTGAATAAATCATGTTATGATACTTCTTTTAGGCACATTTTTGGTGTTGATCTTAAGCATTTGAATTGTGTTTCATGTGTTTTTAACAATTTTTAGTTGCCATTAATAGTTGTTTTAGCTAAATGATCAATGCTAAGTCTTGGAAATCTACTGTGCAGACACTTGCTGGAGCACTGGAAAGGCAAAATGTATGAGAGGGACAGAAACTCAAGGCTGCAGCGCTGGAAAGTTGGCACTGCAGCACTGGAATTTGGCATGAATAGAAGAATTTGGACAGAAACTCAAGGCTGCAGCGCTGGAAAGTTGGCGCTGCAGCGCTGACTAGGGTTCGAAATATGTCTCGTCGCTGTAGCACTGGGAAATTGGTGCTGCAGCGCTGGCCCGTAGATTTTGAATATTATAAATAGAAACCCTAGCTGAACAGAGTAAAAGGAGGCAGCTGTTGAAGAAAAAAAACAGAGTTGGAGGAGATAAGACGCAAAAGGCGAGTTGGAGACACTCTTGGAGGTAACTCAGAAGCTTTTAATCATTCTTCTCCGGTTTTGTATTATTCTTATCTAGTTATGTTGATGTTTTATGATATGAACATGGTTTGTTTGAATATTATTATGGAGTAGATATTTTTGTGTTAAGGATAGATGAATCCTAAACCTATGTCTTGAGTGTTAATTGGACAAGTTGGAATTTACTTTGTTTTTCAAAGAGTGTGTTTTATTGTTCTTAATGCTGTTTATTATTTTGATTCCTTCTTTAGGCATAGTGATGCGTCGAATAGAGAAGCTATTCTTTTATGAATGGTTGAATTAATAAATATGATATTGGATTGTTATCTATGCAAAGGCCAGGGTAAAACATGCCATGAATGGAATAGGGATTCTAGGAAGTTCATGTGGTCCATTTAAATCGTAACCGAATAGGGAGATTTAACTAAAAGGAATTCCATTGAACTTAATGCTTCTTAATTTGAATTAATCTAGAATAGACCTGGAATATGGATATTTGAAGTTAATGATTCTTGAGATTGTGGTTAGACCTGGAATATGGATAACCAAATTATTGGGGATTCTACCATCTTGAAAAAAAGTATTAAACGAAACTTGTCCATTCGAAACTCTTGTCAATAATGGTTTAGGTGAAGTCGATTCCTTAGCACGTTAGTTCATAAGAGTCTTCATTCCAAAGTTTGCAAATCTTCCGTTATTTACTATTGTCATATGTTTTTCCCTTTAGTTAATTGTTAGTAAACTTTTCTCCTACAATTATTCGTTTGCTCAAATAACGGTAATAGTTGAGTCATAATTTATGTAGTATTTGTTCAGTCCTCGTTGGGAACGATATTTACTCCTGATTTTATTACTTGAATGATTAGTGCACTTGCTAGTGTCAAAATTATCGCATCAGCCTCTAAAAACATAATAAATTGCGTGACATCAATCACGAATCAAGCTCCGTAGGCTTATTTTTCAAATCACTCTCTACTATTGTAGAAAAATCACACTATGTTGGATCAATAGGTCTTTAATAAGCTTGTAACGTTAGGCTAAGGTAAAGGTTAAGAAAGAATGGGAAGGATTCAACCGATTAAAGAACTTAATCTCTTAGTTTTAAACACAACCTTCTTTTAAGCACTGGATAACCTTACTTCAACACCCAACTCTTTCAACCATTTTTCGAGCATTTTCTCTCAATCACCACTTTTTTTCTTTTCTTCTTTGCCATAATTCACTTATTTTTTTATTTGGCATATGACCATTCACCTCCTTTTTCATTCTTTTCTTTTCTTTTCTTTTCATTCACCTCCTGCTTCTCAACAAATGTGTGTAACTAAGTTCTTTTAAAAGAAGGGTAAGGATAAAATATTTTTAGGCTCATAAGGGTAAGTAAATGGGTTATCGAAATACGCAAGGCTCAAATTCTTTTTCAAGAAAAAGGCTCAAATAGGTGACTAGCGATAAATATAGCAATGGTAAGTTTGAAAGGCTCAAACGGTTCAAAAATGGCGTATATCATATCCTAAGCAATGTGTATTCTAGGAATTCACCTCAAGTGATTATTAAATAAGTTCTAGAGCTTGTTGAGACCGCAAAAGTATTCACAAAGCAATCACACCTAAAACTTCTCTAGATGCTTTAGACTAATCATACAATCTTACCGCAAACTAGAGTCTCAAACCAAATGAAGATTGACACTTAAATTATTTTCAAACTGAAGCAAGATTTAACTTTTTCTAAATGCTATATGCTATCTCAATTATCTTCATATCATTGACATATGAATTAACTCTAAGGCTAACACTAAAGCATGCTAAAAACAAATAAAAAGGGAAAGTAACACCCAACAGTTCAATGTAAAAAAAATTACGTTTCCTCCACCCCCAACTTAAAAATTGTATTGTCCTCAATGTGAAAGAAAAGGTAAAGGAAACTCCCTTTGTAAGCAAAATTGCACACAAGCTGAAAATTATGCCCCATCACGTGAACTGCATGCCATTTCTCTTGCTAAAATTCCAATCTATAACATAAAACAAAACAACAAAAAGAAAGCAACTGTGGTGTACCATTAAGATTCCCACCGTATGTTAGATTAACACATGAAATGGAAAGAAATAACTAAAAACGAAAAGAAAGTATGAAAAATAAAATAACGAAAAAGAAGACAAAATAAATGTTAGTACAGTTCGTCCGATAATAAATAAAATAAAAGGAGACAAACAAGATAGAACCTAAAACTAATCCTCTAAGTCTTCATCCTCTTCTTCATTTTCTTCATTCTCTTCACCGTCCTCTGGAGTTGGATCAAAAGATGAACCCGGATAGGGTGGCAAAGTGGGAAAGTGATCCATGTCATAACCAGTAGCGAAGGCAAGGTGTTGGTACATCTGACCAAAAGAAGAGTACACCCCCGCTTGATAATCAGCTTGCCTAGCCAAGAATCGTTCTTGACAAGCAAACCTATCATGCAAGAATTTTTTACACTCATCAAAACGAATCTCTAAACACTCAAGGTGCTCTGCAATAGTGACATGCCTAAGGGGAGGGGGGCTGCAATTGCTGCTCTCGCTCCTGGAATTGGTGGCCTTGAGGCTTTAATCAGATTAAGCATGCTATCATCAATGTGTTTATTAGGTTGCTGGGCTTCCTCATCAGGATTGTATTGGACTCTGGCTTGGATGCATAATTGGGTAATTAAGGAAGGGAAGTACAATCCAAGCTTTTGTTGCACAGTGTGTATGATAGAATTAAATATGATCTGGCCCACATCATTAGTCATGCCCATCAAAATGGCATAAATCAAAACAACTCTTTCAACAGTAAGGTCACTATAGTGCGTGGCAGGCATCAATCTCTGACATACAAAATATTGCCAAGCTCGAGCATTGACAATCAGAGAAGTATCAGGCAAGGTTATAGAGGTATCACCCGTCATTTTCCACGTAGTGCCCAGAATGCAAAGAGTATTGCAAATTTCTTCATTATTAATATTAGATGTATATGCAATATACTCACTGTTTTTTATGTCAGGTAGACCATAGAATCTATTTATAGATGTATTGTGAAAAGAAACTGTTTTGCTTCTCACCCTTACCTTATCATTCCTATGTTCATCTGCATTAGTATAGAATTCTCTAACCACATTTGTGAGGGAAGAGGATAGATGTCTAGCAAATGTACCTGAATGCCTATCAATAATCATTCTAAACAAGGTTGGGTTCCCATTCCCTGTGATATTGAATCCTCTTTCAGGAATGGGTTTTCTAGTGTGCATCATCCTAACATATCTCTCACTAGCCTCAAAACTAACAAATTTGCTCTCATCATACTCTTGAGCTTGTTTCCCCCTTGGTCTCTTAGTCTTAGGGGCCATTTTAATCAAATATATAGAACAATAGTACTAATTCAAAATCAATCACCCAAATAGCATAAATGAACAACAAAGAGGGGAAATTAGTCTTACTTGATGTTCAAAGGTGGAGAAAAGGAAAAGTACCACCAATTTGAAGTTTTCTTGATGGACCAAAAATCCCTTTAGTGCCAAGCTTTTTGGAGAAATTTCCAACAAAATATGCAATTTTAGTGCTTAATTCTTCAAGAAATGATGTTAGAATCAAGAAATTTTGAGCAAAAGTGAGTAGGTAAGTGAGGGTTTTGAGAGAGAAGGAGAGAGAGGGAGGTGTGCTGTGTTTTTCACAAAGTACAAATGAAGAAGATGGTTGAAAAAGGCTTTAAATTGGTCCAGATCTCGGGTAGAACAGATGGCAGCTAGCACCGCGGCTCGGCTAAGTGGGTGCCGCGGCTTGAAGGTGTGGGTGTGTTGGCTGGGCTACTGGGTGGCGCGGAGCGGCTGCAGCTGGGGTGCGGCGCTGGGCTGAGCGAACTGGGCCTCCTTGCTGCTGGGCGAGGTGCTCTGTTGGTGGGTTGCTGCAAGTGGGCTTGGTTCTAGATAAAAAAAAACTTATTTGTTCCAAAAGAAAAAAATAAAATAAAATTAGCCCAAATAAATAGTAAAAATAATACTAAAAATCAAATAAAATTAAACTAAAAAGTAATATTGAAATAAAATTAATTAAAAACAAAACAAAACAAAAATAAATAAAAACGTACCTGTGTGGTGTGGTTAAGGTGAATAGATCGGATCCATAAGTGGAATGTCTTCCACCTTCGGATCTTGCCTATCAATTAAGATCTTAAGGCGCTGACCATTTACTTTAAAAGTCCGACCATCCCTAGTATCCTCTATTTCCACCGCCCCATTTTCAAAAGCATTTTTTACAACAAAAGGGTCGGTCCACCTCGACCAAAGTTTTCCTGGATGCTTATGGAGTCTAGAATCATATAAGAACACCTGATCATTAGGCTTGAATGTTTTCCTCAAAATATTTTTATCATGAAACACTTTCATCTTCGCTTTATAGATCCTAGAGTTCTCATAAGCATCATTTCTTAACTCCTCTAACTCAGTCAACTGATATTTCCTAAGCTTACTCACTTTTCCTAAGTCAAAATTGAAAACTCGATGTTTGAGTTCTACAGGTAAGTGGCAAGGTTTTCCAAAAAAACAATCCTATAAGGTGACATACCTAAGGGAGTTTTGAAAGCTGTGCAGTAGGCCCAAAGCACATTAACTAGTCTCAAGGACCAATCCTTGCGATCCGGGTTGACCGTTTTTTTTAAATTTTGCTTAATTTCCCTATTTGCAAATTCTACTTATCCACTTGTTTGAGAGTGATAGGCAGTAGAGATCTTATATAACACCCCATATTTTCTCATTAAAGCTTCAAAAGAACGGTTGCAAAAATGTGTACCTCGATCACTAATTATAGCACATGGTATACCAAATCGAGATAACACATTTTCTTTGAGAAGTTTAATTACCATTCTATTATCATTGCTCCGACAAGCTACTGCCTCTACCCATTTTGACACATAATCTATTGCCACAATATATATTGATATCCCAAAGAAGGAGGAAATGGTCCCATGAAATCAATGCCCCAACAATCAAAGATTTCAATCACTAAAATTGGGTTTAAGGGCATCATATTTCGACGAGACACAGCTCATAACTTCTGACACTTTTCACATGAGTGATAATAGATGTTTGCCTCTTTAAACAAGGTTGGCCAATAAAATTCACACTACAAAATTTTTGCATCGGTTTTTTCATTGAAAAGTGGCCTCTACAAGCTTGGGAATGACAAAATTCCAAGACGCTGGCAATTCCTTCATTAGGGATGCAACACCTTAAAATTTGGTCAGGGCAGTACTTTAAAAGACAGGAGTAATCCTAATAAAAATTACGTACCTCATACAAGAACTTCCTCCTATCTTGAGCACTCCAATCCATTGGTATCTCACTTGTAGCCAAATAATTCACGATATGAGCAAACCATGGTAAAGAAGTAACAGAGAGTAATTGCTCATCGGGAAAATCATCCTCGATTGGCATGTCATCAAAAGTGTCCTCAAATGTGAGCCTCGAGAGATGGTCAACCACTATGTTCTCTACTCCTTTCTTGTCTTTAATGGTGATGTCAAATTCTTGCAAGAGTAAGATCCATCGTATTAGTCGTGCCTTAGCATCCTTCTTTGTAAGAAGGTACTTAAGGGCTGCATGATCTGTGAAGATAAGAATAGGAGAACCAATTAAATAAGCATGAAACTTGTCCAAAGCAAACACTACAGCTAGTAATTCTTTTTCAGTGGTGGAGTAGTTCATTTGAGCATTATTCAAGGTTTTACTAGCATAATAAATAACAAAAGGTTTTCCCTCCCTTCGCTGTCCAAGAACAGCACTTACAGCAAATTCACTAGCATCACACATGATTTCAAAGGGTAGAATCTAATCAGGTGACTGCATTATAGGTGCTGAAGTAAGCTTGCCAATTAGCATTTTAAAGGCCTTTTGACAAGCTTGAGTACACCCAAATGGGACATCTTTAACTAGGAGGGCACATAGTGGTCTAGATATGTTGGAAAAGTTTTGTATGAACCTCGTATAAAATCCAGCATAACCAAGGAAGGATCTTACATCCTTTACTGTCTTAGGTGTGGGAAATTTAGAGATTAATTCAATCTTAGATTGATCGACCTCTATCCCCTTAGAAGAAACAATATGCCCTAAGACAATACCGGATGGTACCATGAAATGACATTTTCCCAATTTAAGACTAATTCCTTTTCCTCACAACGAATCAACACTCTTTTTAAATTCATTAAGCATGCATCAAATGAAGATCCAAAAACAGTTAGGACATCCATAAAAACCTCCATGCAATTTTCATCAATGTCACTAAAAATGATCATCATGCAGCGTTGAAAAGTGGCAGGGGCATTACACAGCCTAAATGGCATTCTATGAAAAGCATAGGTGCCAAAAGGATAAGTGAAGATGGTTTTATCTTGGTCTTTTAATGCAATTTCAATTTGATAACAACCAGAATAACCATCTAAGAAACAGTAAAAAGGGTGACCAGCTACATGCTCAAGAATTTGATCGATAAAAAGGAGCAGGAAATGGTCTTTCCAAGTGGCAGCATTTAATTTTTTATAATCAATGCACATGTGCCACCTAGTCACAAGTTTTGTAGGGACTAACTCTCCTAGATCATTCTTTATCACGATGACTCCGAACTTTTTAGGAACAACTTGTGTAGGACTTACCCATTTACTATCAGCTATGGGATATATAATTCTCGCATCTAATAGTTTTAACACTTCATTCTTCACTATTTCTTTCATAGTGGGGTTAAGCCTACATTGAGGGTCTCTACGAGGACTAGTCCCTTCATCCAAATTTATCTTATGAGAACAGATCAAGGGACTAATTCCTTTTAAATCAGCCATGCTCTAACTTAAGGCTGATTTATATGCATTTAAGGTTCGAATTAATTTCTCACCTTGAGACTCAGATAATTTAGATGAGATAATAACAGGAAAAGTATCACCTGGACTGAGGAAATCATGCTTCAAACCCTTAGGTAGTGGCTTCAATTCGACTTTAGGTTCTTTCACACTTGAGGGGATTTGTTTCTTGCTTCTTTCGGGCAACTCCTCAAGGTTTGGTTGCCATGCTCGAGTGCCATAATCCAAAGATTTATAAAAAATAGCACAAATATCAATTATATCAGTTTTATCGTTCATAGAATCAATCTCAGAATTAACAAGAAAATATTTAAGAGGATCAAAATCATGAGCTATAGAAACTCCCTCATCGATGAGTGACTCGATCATGTATAAGTGGTGGTTCTCGTCCTCATCTTCAGGCTATTTTGCAACATTGAAGATGTTTGCTTCGAGGGTCATGTTTCCAAAGGACAGCTTCATGAGTCCATTCCTGCAATTAATTAGAGCATTTGCAGTAGCAAGGAAAGTTCTACCCAAAATCAAAGGAAATTTAGAGTTAGTATCAATAGCAGAAGTAGTATCAAGGATTAGGAAATCAACAGGATAGTAAAATTTATCAATTTGAATCAGAACATTCTCTACCACACCTCGGGGTACTTTGACTGAACGGTCATCCAATTGTAATACCACAGCGGTTGGTTTGATCTCTCCCAAACCTAGTTGTAAATAAAAAGAAAATGGCATCAGATTTACACTAGCTCATAAATCTAGCAATGCTTGTCCAACCCTCATGATTTCCAATGCTACATGTAATGGTTGGACAGCCAGGATCCTTATATTTTGGGAGAATTCTTTGCTCAATTAAAGCACTAACCTACTTTGTTAGGAATGCTGTTTTCTTTACATGGCACTTCCTCTTAATTGTACACAAATCATTGAGAACTTTTGCATAGGTAAGAACTTGTTTAATCACATGCAAAAGAGGAAGGTTAAGTTTTACTTGCCTCAAGTTCTCTAGGATTTCATTGTTTAGGTCCAGATTTTTCTTGTTTGATTTTAAGGCTTTAGGGAATGGTGCCTTAATAGGGCTTTTGGTAACCTCAGGGTCCTTGGACAGTTCAGTATCACTACTACTTTGACTCTTTTTCCACATCCTCGGATTTGTTTGTTGTTGGGATGTGTAATACTTTACCACTTCTTGTCATAATGGCATTTACATTTTTCGGATTTGTTTGTACCATGTGTTGACCATGGGGTGTGGCTTGAGTTTGGGAAGGGAACTTTCCTCGCTTATTCACACTCAATGAGCCTATCAGTTTGGTCACTTGGCTTATTATCTCTTTGTTCTCTTCAACAACCTATGTAATTAATACCTCACACCTTTGGTTTGTTTTACCCTATGCCTCAATAAAAGCATGTAAAGTGTCTTCTAAAGAACTCCTAGAGGATGAGGGTGCATGATATGGTGCAGGGTATGATCCAGGGGTTTGTGCAAGCTGCTGGTTTTTAGACTTCCAGCTGAAGTTTGGGTGATTTCGCCATCTGGGATTATAGGTGTTAGAGAAGGGTTCTAAGGGCTTCTTATAAATGCCTAAGGCATTACATTGTTCCTCATACATCTCTCTCATCTCAGCAAATATGGGACACTCTTGGGCGAGATGATTTACCCCGCCACACACAAAACATGGTTCTGAAGATTCAGCATGATTAACTATGTGTGTTGGCTTTGAGCCTTTAGTTTTTAAAGCATCTAACTCCCTAGTAAGCATTTCGACCTTAGCTTTTAGGTTTTCTTCTTCCCTAAGGTGGTAAATTCCACCACCACTCGGGTTTTCTACAGGTCATGACCTATTTGTGCTTTTAGTAGCACTAGGTCCAGTCCAAGTGTGAGCTTTTTCAGCAAGCTCATTGAGGTATTCTATGGCCTCATCAGGATCTTTTTGCAAAAATTCACCATTACACATCATTTCTACGAATTGGCGCTCTCTATATGTAAGTCCCTCATAAAAGTAGATTACTAAGTGCCAACTCTCATACCTATGGTGTGGACATATACTTAATAACTTTTTAAATTTCTCCCAAGACTGATACAAAGTCTCGTTCTCCTTTTGTACAAAGGTGGAGATTTGTCTTTTTAAAGCATTGGTCTTATGTTGAGGGAAGTATTTATTAAAGAAGACCTGGGTCATCTCATTCCATGACCCAATAGATCGTGGTCTCGGCGAGTATAACCAACTCTTAGCTTTATCCTTCAAGGAAAAAGGAAAAAACTTGAGTCTCACGATATCATCAGTTGCATCTTGACTATGAAAAGTCGCAACTACTTCCTCAAACTCCCTAATGTGTACATCTGGGTTTTCGTTTTCCAAGCCATGAAATGTAGGGAGTAATTGTATCATCTCTGTTTTAAAATCTTGATGGTGAGTGTTGGCTGGAAACATTATGCATGATGGTGTGGCTGTTTGGCTAGGATGCAAGTAATCCTTAAGTGTCCTAGCAACATTCTCATTAGGGTTTTCAGCCATGTTAGCAAAATCTTCTAAATTCTCGTTTGGGTGTACACTAGGGTTTGATCTAGGCAAGGTTTCACTAACGGACGTGGAAGGAAAGGGTAGCTCTATTTTGGGTCCTTTAATGAATCTACCTCGTGAATCTCTCAGTCTAAACATACACCAAACGAGTAAAAAGGAAATATTAAAAAAAAACAGAACAAATAAAAGAAATCAGAAAATCAAAAACTTAAAGAAAGGAACAATAGTACCGTCTTGTCTTAGAGTTGACAATCTTCCTTGTATGTAAGCGCATCTCCTCGAAAAAAATGCCAAAATTTGATTACGCCCAAAGTATAACGTGATAGTTGTAGCACAGCTTTGGAGTGTCGATCCCATAGGGAAATGTGAACTACAAGGAAAGTGTAAACTTTAATATGAAACGGTAGAATCTAAATAAGAGAATCTGAGTAGTGTGAGAAAATTGTGTAATTGTAATGAAAAATATAATGGAAGAAACAAGGTTCTGGGAATCCTCCCTAGGTTCATTGCCTTATTCCAATCTCAATTTAGTTGTTCTTATCTCGATTGCAAGTTTCACATCCCAAACAAGCAATCAGCAAGTATTCAATCAAGCACATATATAAAACCTAATATAATTGATATGAATTACTCTTTATGATGAGTGCCAAATATTGCATATTTTGGCCCTTTAATTTAAATTTGTTAGCTTATAAATTTGTTACTTTGAGTTGTTTTCGTTGTTTTACAGGTTTACTAGCACTCGGAAAGGAGTTTCACTAAAATTGTCAGAATTGCCTGTACAGATCAGTCATTTTTGTGGATTTTACTGTATTTATTCAGGAAGAACCAAGAGATGAGCCATATATTCTTTGAAAGATCCAGATATCTATTTTCTGAGGAATTTTACAGCTCCTAAAAATGATTTTTCGAGAGAAAGTTATGGCAGTTCTAGTAGACAAAGGTCAGGCTGTGTGTGATTTCAGCGTGGCTGATTAGTCAATTTTATGGATTCTACTGTATTGATTCAGGAAGAACCAGGCGATGAGCCATATATGGTTGGAAAGATCCAGATGTCTATTTTCTAAGAAATTTTACGACTCATGAAAATGATTTTTCTAGAGAAATTTATGGCAGTTTTAGTAGACAAAGGTCAGGTAGTGCACCATGCTGTGCTCGAGCGCACAAGACTATGATCGAGCGCACTCAGACAGTATCCCACATCGAATTTGAAACATATTGCACTCTTGAGTTTCCCTATAAAAGTCCCACCTCAATGAAGCAATTGGTGTGCAATCCGGAGGACTTCTGCTAGCATTCTGGTGGATCTCGAAGGCTTTGCTACCACGAGGGGAAGCACCGAACAACAGCGAGTGGAATTTCCCAATGTATAGTCAGTTTTAATTTATTTATTTTTTAGTTTTAAAGTTTAATGTTTAGAACTTTTATTGTGAACTTTAGTTTCATAATAATGAGAGGCTAAAATCTTCATCTAAGGTTGAAAATGAAGCCTCGCCATTGTTTGGCATAATATTTTTCAAATTTGTTCATACAATTATGATATTTTTAGTATAAATGTTCTGTTCAATTATTTGAGTAAAATTTTATGATTGATTGCTTTTAAATTGTTAAATTTGATATTCCTTGTATTTCATTTGCTAGATACAGCGGATTATTCAAATTAGATTGGGTATCCATTGTGATATGGATACATTTAATGATTTTGGTTTAGTTTGGGTATTCACCGTGATTTGTATAATGGTGGATTCATGGAATGATTTGATAGATTATTTTTATATAGAACATGAAGATATATGCTTTACTTTAGTGGGGTGGATTTAGAAAACCTTAGTGTTTTTATCATTTGTTTTAAAATTAATTTAGTTTAGTTTATATTTGTTTTGCAAAATACAATTCAAAATTCGGAACTAGGTTAAAATAGGGTTAGTTTAGATAAAACGCTATTTTCACTACGCAATTCCCTGTGGATTCGACCTCGCACTTGCACAACACTATATTGCAAATGATTCGTGCGCTTGCGAGTAATTTAAAACTCACAACACTTTACTTTCGAGTTAAGCACATGTTCTGAGTTTTAAATTACTCGCAAGCGCACGAGTCGTTTGCAATATAGTGTTGTGCAAGTGCGAGGTCGAATCCACAGGGAATTGTGTTGTGAAAATATAATTTTATCTAAACTAACATTATCTTAACCTAGTTCCGAATTTTGTATTATATTGTGCAAAGAAATATAAACTTAAACCAAATTGTTTTTAAAGCAAATGATATATAAACTAAGGTTTCTAAATCCACCCCACCAAAGTAAAGTATATATTTTCATGTTCTATAAAAATAATCAAAAAATCCCATGAATCCAACTTTAAACAAAAAACAACGAATATCCCAATCAAACCAAAAGCATTCAATGTATCCGCTTTTAACAAATCACAAAGGAAATCCAATTTAATCGAAAATGATTCGATGTATCCATCAGATGAAACACAAGGAATATCCAATTTAACAATTAAAAGCAATTAATCATAAGATCTACTCAAATAATTGAACAGAACATTTATACTAAAAAAATCAGAATTGTTATGCGCAAATCTGAAAATATAATGCTAAACAAAGGAAAGACTTCATCTTCAACCTTAGCTGAAGATTTTAGCCTCTCATAATTATGAAACTAAAGTTCACAATACAAGTGCTAAACATTAAAATTTAAAACTAAATAAAAAGAAATAAATTACTATACATGGGAGAAATTCCATTCACTGTTGGGCGGCACTTCCCCTCATGGTAGCAAAGCCTTCGGGATCCACCAGAATGCTAGCAGACGTCCACCGGATTACACCAAATGGCAAATGGCCCAGGAATTGCACACTGAAAGATGAAGTGAGATGGTTCTTTTATAGGGGGAGTCCCGGAGCACAATGGGTTGCAGATTCGATGTGGGATACTGCCCGAGTATGCTCGATCGCAGATTGGTGCGATCGATCGCATGTATTGTGCGCACGATCGCATGTCTGACGCGCCCGATCGTAGGTGCACTGCACTGCAAAGATTTCAATGTGGGATGTTGACCATGCGCTCGTTCGTAGGCAGGTGCGCTCGATCGCATGTCTCGTGCGCTCGATCGCACTAGGCATCTCAGCTTTTGCTCTTGAAGCTTGATCTCCCGAAATGCTTCATTTTCTCCACAAACCTATAAAAATACACAAAACACAGAAAAGACATAAAATAAGGTGAAATAATACAAACTAAGAGCTTAACACATATAATTTAAGGGCTTAAATATGCAATATTTAAGACTCATCAACACACATGACCTATCTTATAGATTTATCAAGAAGCGACAATATATCTTTAATGAAAATATTGCAGTAATGGACAAACCTAAAAGATAAATCTACCGGACTCAATCATACCCAAACAACGTCACATAAGAAAAGCATGACTAGAATTATATGGAGAAGAAAGATACAATCACTGGATTAAGAGAAAAATCTTCTAATTAAATTAAAGAGTAACTCATACAATGTTTTGATAATAAATCCAAACTACAACTAAATCAATAATGGAAAATAAGAACAACTACACCTAGGGATTCATCCTTTCGCTTTGCTTGGAGATTAGTTAGCCATGGGGCTCATGCTTGAGCACTTGATGGGGGAGAATATGGCAACCTTGATGAGTTTTCCAGCCTTCAATGAATGTCCTTTTCTCAAACCCTAAGTGATCTATTTATAAAACAAAAGGTCCAAGGGTGTTTTAGGGTTTAAACAACCATTAAAGTCCTAATTAGGTCATAACTCGGAGAAGGAGACTGTGTGCGCGCCACGGCTCTCACTTCCTTGGGCTGCGGCTCTGCTTGATCTTTGGGTTCTTCACTTTCTGGAGGCTGCATATCTGCCTAAAGCTCATTTCTTGCTCTTTTGGCTTGATTCTGGAGGCCAAGGCTTAGATATTTTCAGGCTGCAGCACACACACTCAAGACTTGATTTCTCTTCATATGTCCTTCCACAACCATGCCTTTACATTAGTATGCCTCGAGTCTTTGTGCTTCAAGTAACAATAACTTTTCATGCTCTTTTGAAGTTAAAGTACCTGAAAATGCACCAAAATAGATCAATGATCCAAGAAGACACTTTAGAGTTGTTAACGTATAAAAGTGCAATTAAAACCTAAATCAACCCTAAAATGCTAACAATTAAGTACTGTTATGATGCATTTTATGACTCTTATCAACCACCAAAAATACCAACAAGGGAATTGCCAGAACCAGTGCCGCACCTAAACAAAACAATACGCACAGCCAGCAGTTCGGTTCAAGGTTCCCTGCTGTGTCTGAACACATGACTTCTGGCAGTGACCCACAAACTCTTTCGGGAACGCAACATTCTCATCATACGGAGATGGATCCTCCTAAAAATCTTAGAGGAGCCACCTCAGTGCATCGTACTATTCCAATGATTCAAGCACAATTCCTAGAGCTATCTCATTTGGTGATGAACCTGGCCGTCGAAGTCCGGAGATGAGGTTGATAGCCCTCATCCCCATCTCCTCACCGTGCTCCCAGGTAAACTAGCCTTTCTAGTGATGGGCTCCCCATCAATAGTCATTCCACTATATAGTCTTGACCACCTCGTACTAGTAGATCTAGAGGAGGCTCCTCCTCCCGAAGCAACCTCAACCTAGACAAATGGATCGAGGAGATGGAAGAGAAAATCAATGAAGCCTTTAATGCTGGAATCATAATGTCTAGGATGAACTCAACATCCAGGACCCACCATTCACACAGAAAGTTCTTGAAACTCCACTCCCTCCAAATTTTTAGATGCCACAAATCAAGCCCTACGACAGCTCGATAGATCCCTTGGACCACTTACAATATTATAAGACCACCTTGATGCTACATCGGCACTTCAATCTTGTCATGTGCCGAGTGTTTCCCCTGACACTCGAAAAAGCTACCGGTATGTGGTATTCCAAGCTAAACCCAAGAAGTATCGGCACCTTCATAGAGCTCAGCTAAGCCTTTGCTTCCCACTTTCTCGGTAGCAAGGGATCTAAGAAGATCTTGAAAAGCCTGTTCAACATCATTCAATATCGAAAGGAAAGGCTTTGAGCCTACATCTCAAGGTTCAACGCTTCCATTTGGGAGATCCCTAACCTCGATCCCAATGTTTAGATGTTGACATTCCAAAATGGACTGAGATCCAGAATCTTTAGCTCCAAGATCACCAAGCGACCGCCTAAAGAAATGAACGAGGTCTTAACCCGAGCAGAGAAATACATGCTAGCAAAAGATGATCAAGCTTTCCAAAGAGAAAAGGGAATGGGAAACGGAGAAGAAAATGAAAGACACCAACAATCCTCACGATGGGATGACCAAAAAACCCCACCATGAAGGCAAATATAAGGCCATCACCCATTTTGAAAGTTTCACTCCTCTCAACACATCCATGACCAATGTCCTAATGTAGCTCTAGGATAGAGCAATCCTTCGTTGGCCCTCGAAACCGCAGCACCTCAACGAGAATCAGAGCAAGTGGTGCCGATTCCATAGAAACTATGGGCACGATACTGAGGAGTGCTACGCTCTGAAGCAACAGATTGAAACCCTTTTATCAATCGAGGGTACTTAAAGCAGTTTATTGGACCATTGCAAGGAAGAAAGACCGATAGATCCAAAAATAGTCCTGATGAGAGCCATAAAATGCATCTTAATAGTTCTTAATCGTTAGCATTTTAGGGTTAATCTAGGTCTTAATTGCACTTTTATACGTTAATAACTCTAAAGTGGTATTCTTGGATCGTTGACTTATTTTGGTGCATTTTGATTAGGCCCAAAGTATAACGCAGTTATTTGTAGTATAGCTTTGGGGTGTCGATTCCATAGGGAAACAAGTTAATTACAAAAGAAGGTGTGAACCTCAACACAAACGTTAGAGATCAAATGCCAGAATCTGAATTGTAAGAAAATTGTAATTGTATAAATAGATTTGATTGATAGTATAATAAAGAAACAACAAGGTTTCAAAAATCCTCCCTAGGTTCGTTGCCCTAATCCTAACTTGATTCAGTCGTTTTCATCTCGATTGCAAGTTTCACATCCCAAACAGGCAATCGGCAAATATTCAATTAAAGCGCATGTATAAACCCTAATGTAATTGATATGAATTAATCTTTACTTTCAAGCACACATGACCTAACTTATAAATTATCAAGAGACGACGATATATCTAAATGACAATACCGCAGCAATGGACAAATCTATAAAAGAGATCTACCGAACTCAATCACACCCAAACAGGTACACATAAAAAAGCATGACTGAACTTATATGAAAAAGAAGCATACAATCACCGGAGTAATAATAAATCTACTAATTAAATTAAAGAATAAAACATAACAATATTTAATGAAAATAATATCCAACTACAACTGAATCAAATAAAGGAAAATAAGAACAACTATACCTAGGGATTCATCCCTTCGCCTTGCTTGGAGACTAGCCAGCCATGAGGCTCATGCTTCCTTGAGTTGCCTCCGGCCTTTCAACGATCATCCTCAACTTGCCCTCCAAATTTATACTTTTGGATTACTCCTAAAGGCCCTCTGGAGTCACTCTCTGATGATTTCAGATGAGCTCCGATTGTTCCCAAAGCTAAAGTGGAGTAGGTCTTATATAGGCAAATACCAAGAGTGCAATGTGTTTCCCATCTGATGTGGGATATAGAAATGTGTTTTTCAATCGATGTTGGATGTGGGATTTAAGCCTAAAATCACGCTGAAATCCCGCACAGCCCGCACAGCCTGACATTTGTCTACTAAAACTGCCATAACTTTCTCTAGAAAAATCCTTTTGATAAACCGTAAAATTATCCAGAACATAGACTTCCGGATCTTTCTAAGCATTTATGGCTATCTCCTGGTTCTTCTTGTATCAATACAGTTTAATTTTCAAAGATGATTGATCTGTATGGGCAATTCTCGCAATTTAGTGAAACTCCTTTCCAATGCAGGAAGCAGTTGTTGCTCTTTTAAGCCCTTCATCTTATCCTTCCGGAAGTATTCCTTCACTCCAATATGCCTCGAGTCTTTGTGCTTCAAGAAATGATAACTTTTCCTCCTCTTTTGAGCTTAAAGTACCTGAAAATGCATCGAAGTAGATCAATGATCCAAGAATGATACTTTAGAGTTGTTAACGTATAAAAGTGCAATTAAAACCTAGATCAACCCTAAAATGCTAACAATTAAGTACTGTTAAGATGCATTTTATGACTCTCATCACAACCCCCAACTAGTTTATTGCTAGTCCCTAGCAATTCAAGCGAAAATAAGAGATGAATTCTATGGTAGGAGTTAAAAACAAAGTAAAGCAATGCTAGCGTTGAACTAAGAGTAATTCACTTTTTGTCTAAAAAATTGCACATAACATACGGCACATAGAATCATTAAATTTCACCTAAGTCCAAAAGTAATCCAAACATCAATCTTAAAATCGTTATTGACTCTTAACATCCATCTTACCACAAACCATTAATCCAAACACCCGGATGATTTTATGCATAAGATTCATGAATACAAGTCTTGGCCTCTAAAAATATAATAAATTGCGTGATATCAATCACAAAAACAAGCTCCATAGGCTCACTTTTCAAATCACTCTCCACTATTGTAGAAAAATCACACTATATTGGATCAAAAGGTCTTTAATAAGCTTGTAATGTTAGGCTAAGGTAAAGGTTAAGAAAGAACAGGAAGGATTCAACAAGTAGAAGAACTTAATCTCTTAGTTTTGAACACAACTCTTTCAGCACTGGATAACCTTACTTCAACACCAAACTCTTTCAACCATTTTTCGAGCATTTCTTTCAACAAATCACCATTTTTTTCTTTTCTTTCTTTGCCATAATTCTTTTTTTATTTATTTTTTATTTTTGGCACATAATCATTCACCTTCTTTTTCATTTTTTTCTTTTCTTTTCCTTAACCCCCAACTTATCTCCTTTAATGTACTTGGGTTGCGGTAGTGATATTTTTTCATATTTCTACCCTTACTCCTTTTAAGTGCTTCTTACAACATGTGTATAACTAAGTTCTTTTAAAAAAAAGGTAAGGATAAAAATATTTTTAACCTTATAAAAGCAAGTAAATGGTTTATTGAAAGAAACAAGGCTCAATTTTTCTTTTCAAGAAAAAGGCTCAAATAGACGACTAGTGATAAATATAGCAATGGTAGTGATGAGTCTTAAATATTGCATATTTTAGACCCTTAACTTATATTTGTTATGCTCTTAGTTAGTAGTATTTTACTTTATTTTAAGTCTTTCTTGTGTTTTGTGTGTTTTTACAGCTTTGTGGAGAAAATGAAGCATTACAGGAGATTTGAAGCTTCTGGAGACATTGCGATCGATCGCACGAGATATGCGATCGAGCGCACCTGCCTACGAACGAGCGCATGGTCAACATCCCACATCAAAATATTTGAAGTTCAGTGCATCTGCAATCGATCGCAGAAGACATGCGATCGAGCGCACATGAGATCGTGCGCACAAGACATGCGATCGATCGTACCTACTATCGATCGCACCACACTGCGATCGAGCCCACTCGGGCCAGTATCCCACATCGAATCTGAAACCTGCAGTGCTCCGTGACTCCCCTTATATAAACACCATCTGGCCTCATCATTCAGGGTACAATTCCTGAGCCACTTTGGTGTTTACCGGTGGACGTCCGCTAGCATTCTGGTGGATCCCGAAGGCATTGCTACCACGAGGGGAAGCGCCGCCCGTCAGCGAGTGAAATTTCTCCTATGTAAAGTTTTTTATTTATTTCTTTATATTCAGTTGTTTTAGTTTAAATGTTTAGCACTTATTATTATTTTTTTATAGTTATGAGTGGCTAGACTCTTCAGCTAAGGTTGAAGATGAAGCCCCGCCGTTGTTTGGCGTAGTAGTTCAGATTTGCTTGTAAAATCTGAAAATTTTTAGTATAAATGTTCTGTCAATTATTTGAGTTAATCTTATAATTGATTGAGTTTAAATTGTCTGTTGGATTTTCTTTGTGTTTCATCTGATGGATACATTGAATGCTTTTCGATTAAATTGGATTCCCTTTGTGATTTGTTAAGAGCGGATACATCGGGTGCTTTTGGTTTAGTTGGGATATTCTTTGTTTTTTGTCTTATAGTTGGATTCATTGAATGTTTTGATAGGCTATATTTTTAGAACATGTATGCTCAATTTCGGTTGGGTGGATTCGGAAACCTTAGTGCTTTTAATTATTAGTTTTTAAATCAACTTAGTTTAGTTTTAATTTGTTTTCTAAAATATCATTCACAATTCGGAACTAGGTTAAAATAGAGTTAGTTTAGATTAAATTATATTTTCACAACGCAATTCCCTGTGGATTCAACCTCGCACTTGCACAACGCTATACTGCAAACGACTCGTGCGCTTGCGAGTAATTTAAAACTCACAATAGGTTTTTGGCGCCGTTGCTGGGGAATTGTTTGGTTTGTGAAAATTTTTGGTGTAAAATGATTTTATTTTTCTACTAGTTAGTTATCTTTTTTGTTAAAAAAAAAAATCATGTGGATGAATCCAGCGCCGGTTTCACAGTCTTTAGAGGACGCCCTCAAGGATTTCATTAAAATGACCGGCCCATCCCTCAATCCTGCCAACACTTTCAATGTTGAAAGCTGTTCCATCTGTGCTAGTCCCATGCATCTAGCACAGAATTTCCCATCAATGCCGGCTTGTGTCGAGTATCCTATGGAACAAATGAATGCTTTCAATGACTGTTGTTGGCAATCAAATGGATCTTGCTCCGAAACATACAATCCAGGGTGGTGGGACCACTCTAATTTTTTATGGGAGCAGAACCAACCAATGAATCAGGGAGGAGCCCCTTACCATGCTCACAATCAATACACTCCCGAATTTCCTCCACCAATTCCGAGTTACAATCACTCAGCTTATCCAGCACCATCAGCCGCTTCCCAAGCTCCCATTCAAGCGCCAGCATCGGTTTCACAATCATTGGAGGACGCTCTCAATGATTTCATGAAAACGACTAGCCAATCTATGAGTGAAGTGATGAGTGCAACAATAGAAAACACCCAAGCGATTGCCACACTAGAGAGTCAAATTGATCAAATCGCAAGTTATGTGCGTGAAGGAGAGGAAGGAGAGTTCCCCAGTCAATCTGAGCCTAACCTCAAGGAACAGTTTGCAGTGGAAAATTCTTCAACTCCAATGCATTGGCAGGAACAAGTGCAATCAACTGTCCCATACTTGTCTGGGAGACAAGTGGACAATCAAGTGGAAGAGAACCCTGCTATGCACCAAGGGCAAGAGAGTGGCAACAATGAGAAGAGAGATGCTGAGTCATCTACAACCACTCGTATTATTAAGGATCTCTCTAGGTCATTTTTACCTAAAGTGCCTTACCCTGAGAGACTACAAGTGCCCAAGAAAGAAGGGAAGTCTGAGGACATTATGGAGGCATGCTTTGCTCAGTTTGAAGACGATTTGGGCTTAGATAAGTTGTTTGAGCAAGCAAATGCTACTTTGGAGTCTGCTCCTCTAAAGATCAGTGAGACGGAGGAAACCACAACACCTGAACCTCACAAGAAGGAACTTAAGCCTTTACCAGACAATCTTAAGTATAAGTTCCTAGGTCCAGCAGATTCTTTGCCTATAATTATAGCTTTAGATTTGGGTGATGCTCCAGAGGAGAAATTATTGGACGTCTTAAAAGAGCATAAGGAAGCTATAGGCTGGACTATTGAGGATGTCAAGGGAATCAACCCCTCGTTGGTAATACACACGATACAGTTGGAGGAGAATGCCAAGCCATCGAGAGAGCCACAAAGAAGGCTCAACCCTGCTATGCAAGAGGTTGTGAGGGCAAAAGATATTAGGCTGTTAGAGGCAGGGATCATTTATCCCATCTCTGATAGCAAGTGGGTGAGCCAGATTAAAGTCGTGCCCAAACGTGCTGAATTTACGGTAGTAAATAAAGACAACGAGTTGGTTCCAACTCGAGTGCAGTCAAGATGGAGAAAGTGTCTAGACTACCGTAAATTGAATACTGCCACTAGGCCTGATCATTTTCCATTCCTATTTATTGATCAGATGGTGGAGTGTTTAGTTGGGCATGTTTACTAATGTTGGGTCTGGCTGAAGACGTTAAACTTAGCGCTCATGGGAGGCACCCCACAGCTTATCTTTTCTTTTGTTTAGTTTATTTATTATTTCGCATTTTTATGATTAATGTTTGTTTCCAGTATTTTTTGTTTTCCAGTTTTTATTTTTCAGGGACAAAGCGTACTTCAGTTCAAGTTTGGGGGTATGCTATGAGCCATACTAGTCTAGATAGTTCTCCATATCTCAGGTCAGCTCTTTTCATATTAGTCACACATTGGGGTCAATGTGTAATTTAAGTTTGGGGGTATGGGAGACACATCACACACTTTGTCCTAATTTGTTGTCTTTTCGTCATAGAGATAAATGCATGCTCATGTTATCGTCAAATTTTAGTTGATCTAAACATTTTCTGTGATGTGATGTCATTGGTGAGCTTAACATTTTGAACACATGATCCAGTGATAAATTTTTAAAATTTAGTTACTTACTTTAGGCATTTTGAGAATTCACATGTTTGATCTAATCTAACACGAGCACATTAGCACAAATTATGTGAGGTATGACACGTGATTTTAATGTGTATTTTTCCTTATCTTAACTGAAATTGGATGACTTGTTGGATGAACTCTTGGGCATAGAAAAGCATAATAAAAAAATATATTATTATCAATAAACTTTTCACTGAGTAACTGGACCTCTTGCCTCAGTAAGCAGTGAGTGTTCACGTCAAAAGGTGGAATTTTGCTTGGTAGTATTAAGGCCGGTTTAATTTCGTAGCCTTTTTTACTCGAGTTAGTAAGTTCTTAGGGGTGTCTTTACACCTAATGCCCTAAAACCACCTGGTTTGGGAGTCATTGACTCAACACTGGCTACATGGGTCAATTAGAAAGCTTAATAGAACTAAACATAGCCGTGCCTTATTATATATATATATATATATATAAAACTATGCCTTTTTGTTCATTTTTGATGGGAAATTCGGTGAATCTTGAGACATGGAGACCTTACACATTAGAGTTACTTGGAAGCTTCATTTTTATATGCTAGTTCACCTTACACTGATTCAAGCTTGTGATGCCTTATCCTGCCTTTTGTAAGTAATTAGATTTTAACATTTCTATTCATTGCGAAGATGGGTTTACCTTTTTAAGCTTGCTTATGAATGAATATCATGGTGATGTGTGCTCCTTAAATTTTTGGATACCATAAGTGATGACTTTATCTTTATGTTCTTTGTTTTTCATTGAGTCTTTTATTTTGTTTTGCTAAGAGACTAGCAAAATATAAGTTTGGGAGTATTTGATGAGTCTTAAATATTGCATATTTTAGACCCTTAACTTATATTTGTTATGCTCTTAGTTAGTAGTATTTTACTTTATTTTACGTATTTCTTGTGTTTTGTGTGTTTTTACAGCTTTGTGGAGAAAATGAAGCATTTCAGGAGATTTGAAGCTTCTGGAGACATTGCGATCGATCGCACAAGATATGCGATCGAGCGCACCTGCCTACGAACGAGCGCATGGTCAACATCCTACATCGAAATATTTGAAGTTCAGTGCATCTGCGATCGATCGCAGAAGACATGCGATCGAGCGCACATGAGATCGTGCGCACAAGACATGCGATCGATCGTACCTGCGATCGATCGCACCACACTGCGATCGAGCGCACTCGGGCCAGTATCCCACATCGAATCTGAAACCTGCAGTGCTCCGTGACTCCCCTTATATAAACACCATCTGGCCTCATCATTCAGGGTACAATTCCTGAGCCACTTTGGTGTTTACCAGTGGACGTCCGCTAGCATTCTGGTGGATCCCGAAGGCATTGCTACCACGAGGGGAAGCGTCGCCCGTTAGCGAGTGGAATTTCTCTCATGTAAAGTTGTTTATTTATTTCTTTATATTCAGTTGTTTTAGTTTAAATGTTTAGCACTTTTTATTATTGTTTTATAGTTATGAGTGGCTAGACTCTTCAACTAAGGTTGAAGATGAAGCCCCGCCGTTGTTTGGCGTAGTAGTTCAGATTTGCTTGTAAAAATCTGAAAATTTTTAGTATAAATGTTCTGTCAATTATTTGAGTTAATCTTATAATTGATTGAGTTTAAATTGTCTATTGGATTTTCTTTGTGTTTCATCTGATGGAAACATTGAATGCTTTTCGATTAAATTGGATTCCCTTTGTGATTTGTTAAGAGCGGATACATCGGGTGCTTTTGGTTTAGTTGGGATATTCTTTGTTTTTTGTCTTATAGTTGGATTCATTGAATGTTTTGATAGGCTATATTTTTAGAACATGTATGCTCAATTTCGGTGGGGTGGATTCGGAAACCTTAGTGCTTTTAATTATTAGTTTTTAAATCAACTTAGTTTAGTTTTAATTTGTTTTCTAAAATACCAATCACAATTCGGAACTAGGTTAAAATAGAGTTAGTTTAGATTAAATTATATTTTCACAATGCAATTCCCTGTGGATTCGACCTCGCACTTGCACAACGCTATACTGCAAACGACTCGTGCGCTTGCGAGTAATTTAAAACTCACAACAGGTAGGTTTGAAAGGCTCAAACGGTTCAAAAATGGCCTACATCATATCCTAAGTGGTGTGCATTCTAGGAATTTACCTCAAGTGATTATCAAGTAAGTTCTAGAGCTTGTCAAGACCACAAAAGTATTCATAAAACAATCACGCATAAAATTTCTCTAAATGTTTAAGACTAATCATACAATCTTACCACAAACTAGAGTCTCTAACCAAATGAAGATTGATATTTAAATTAATTTCAAACCAAAACAAAATTTAGCTCCTTCTAAATGCTATCTGCTATCTCAATTAAGTTTATATCATTGATATGTGAATTAACTCCAAGGCAACCACAAAGCATGCTTAAAACAAAAAGAGAGGGAAAATGACACCAAACAGTTCAATGGAAAAAGAAAAAAATGTATGGAAATAAAGAATATGGAAACAAAGAGATGCGTTTCCTCCACCCCCAACTTAAAATTGCATTGACCTCAATGTAAAAGAAAGAGTAAAGGAAACTCCTCTTATAGCCAAAGGTGCACAGAAGCTGAAAATTATGCTCCACCATTTGAAATGCTTCGTATTTTTGTCCCTGAAAAAGAAATACGAAAGTAAAACTGGAAAACAACAAGATAATAATAATAAACAATAAAAAAATATAAAAAAAACAATAAAAATAAAAGGATACGTTGTGGGTTGCCTCCCATAAGCGCTAAGTTTTACGTCTTCAGCCAGACACTCTTATTCCCTCCTTGAAAAACATAGGTTGAATGCATCCGCCACTGCTTCATTGCCAAATTTGGTGCTTCTATGCTTTTGGGGGGTCTCAAGGATGTCATCAGTAACATCCACAAATTTTGGCTCAATATGTGCTCTGGTGAAGCCATGGGTGGGGGTGGACTCCAATGGATTAAGATGCTGGACCTTTTCCATGAATGAGTCCATCATGTATGCTTGGTGGCTTTCGTCCACATCCTCTGATATCTTTGTTGTTGGGATGTGTAAGGACTTACCACTTACTGTCTTAATGGTATTCACCTCTTTCAAATTCTGTTACGCCAGGTGCTGACCGTGGGATGTGGACTGAGCTTGAGCAGGGAACTTACCTCGCTCAGTCACACTTAAATAGCTCATCAACTTGGACATTTGGCTCTTTATCTCCTTATGTTCTTCAACAACCTGAACAATTAACGATTCAAGTCTTTTATTAGTCTTACCCTGTGCCTCAATAAAAGCATGTAAAGTTTCTTTTAAAGAACTTCTAGAAGACACAGGTGCATGATATGGTGCAGAATATGAGCTAGGGGATTGTGCAAGTCCCGAATTATAGGTATTAGAGAAGGGTGTAAAAGGCTTCGTGTACATGCCTAAGGTATTACATTGTTCCTCATACATCCCTCTCATATCAACAAATGTGGGGCACTCTTGAGCGGGATGACCTACTCCGCCACACACTAAACATGGTTTCAAAGATTTGGCATGGTTAACCATATGTGTTGGCTTTGAGCATTTAGTTTTTAATGCCTCTAGTTCCCTGGTGAGCATTTCGACCTTGGCCTTAAGGTTATTCTCTTCCCTAAGATGGTAAATTCCACCACCATTTGGGTTCCCTATAGGTCGTGACCTATTTGTGCTTTCAGTAACACTAAGTCCAGTCCAAGTATGAGCTTTTTCAACAAGCTCATTGAGGTACTCTATGGCCTCATCAGAATCTTTCTCTAAAAACTCACCATTACACATCATCTCTACGAATTGGCACTCTCTATAGGTAAGTCCCTCATAGAAATAGCTCACTAAGCCCCAAATCTCATACCCATGGTGAGGGCACATACTCAATAACTCCTTAAATCTCTCCCAAGACTGATACAAAGTCTCGCTGTCCTTTTGTGCAAAGGTGGAGATTTGTCTTTTAAAGGCATTGGTCTTATATTGGGGAAAGTATTTATTAAAGAAAGCCTGAGTCATCTTAGTCCACAACCCAATAGATCGTGGTCTTAGTGAGTATAGCCAACTCTTAGCTCTATCCTTCAAAGTGAAAGGAAAGAACTTAAGCCTCATAATGTCATTGGTTTCATCTTGACTATGAAAAGTCGCGACTACTTCCTCAAACTCTCTAATGTGCACATATGGGTTTTCATTATCCAAGCCATGGAATGTAGGGAGTAATTGAATCATCCCTGGTTTAAGATCTAATTGGCGAGTATTGGCTGGAAACATGATGCATGATGGTGTGGCTGTGTGTGTAGGGTGGAGGTAATCCTGAAGTGTCCTAGCAACATACCCATCAAGGTTATCGGCCATGTTAACAAAATCCTCTAAATTCTCACTTGGGTTTCCACTATTGGTTGATCTAGGCGAGGTTTTACTGTCAGACTCGGAAGGAGAGGGTAATTCTAGTTCGGGTCCTCTAATGAATCTACCTCGCTGATCTCTCGGTCTAAGCATACACCAAATGAATCAACGAGAAAATAAATACAACAGAAAAATATAAATAAATAAATAAATAAAATAATGCAGCAAATTAAAAGAAGGAACGAAGTTACCGCCTTTACAGCTGCTGAAAAGAAAAACTATTTACAACTCTTCTACCATTATGTCAAAAGTTGACAATCTTCTTTGTACTTAAGCGCGTTTCCCCGGCAACGGCGCCAAAATTTGATTACGCCTAAAGTATAACACGGTTATTTGTAGTACAACTTTGGGGTGTCGATTCCACAGGGAAACAAGTTAATTACAAAAGAAGGTGTGAACCTCAACACAAACGATAGAAATCAAATGCTAGAATCTGAATTGTGAGAAAATTGTAATTGTGTAAATAGATTTGATGGATAGTATAATAAAGAAACAACAAGGTTCCAAAAATCCTCCCTAGGTTCGTTGCCCTAATCCTAACTTGATTCAGTTGTTTTTATCTCAATTGCAAGTTTCACATTCCAAACAGGCAATCGGCAAATATTCAATTAAAGCGCATGTATAAACCATAATATAATTGATATGAATTAATCTTTACTTTCAAACACACATGACCTAACTTATAAATTATCAAGAGATGATGATATATCTAAACGAAAATACCGCAGCAATGGACAAATCTATAAAAGAGATCTACCGGACTCAATCACACCCAAACAGGTACACATAAGAAAAGCATGACTGAACCTATATGGAAAAGAAGCATGCAATCATCGGAGTAATAATAAATCTACTAATTAAATTAAAGAATAAAATATAACAATATTTAATGAAAATAATATCCAACTACAACTGAATCAAATAAAGGAAAATAAGACCAACTACACTTAGGGATTCATCCCTTCGCCTTGCTTGGAGACTAGCCAGCCATGAGGCTCATGCTTCCTTGAGTTGCCTCCGGCCTCTCAATTATCATCCTCAGCTTGCCCTCCAAATTTATATTTTCGGATTGCTCCTAAAGGCCCTCTGGAGTCACTCTCTGATGATTTCAGATGAGCTCCGATTGCTCCCAAAGCTAAAGTGGAGTGGGTCTTATATAGGCAAATACCAAGAGTGCAATGTGTTTCCCATCCGATGTGGGATGTGGGATATAGAAATGTGTTTTACAACCGATGTGAGATGTGAGATTTAAGCCCAAAATCACACTGAAATCCCGCACAGCCCACACAGCCTGACCTTTGTCTACTAAAACTGCCATAACTTTCTCTAGAAAAATCCTTTTGATGAACCGTGAAATTCTCCAGAAAATAGACTTCCAGATCTTTCTAAGCATATATGGCTCATCTCCTGGTTCTTCTTGTATTAATACAGTTTAATTTTCAAAAATAATTTATCTGTACGGGCAATTCTCGCAATTTAGTGAAACTCCTTTCCAATGCGGGAAGCATTTGTTGCTCTTTTAAGCCCTCAATCTTGTCCTTCCGGAAGTATTCCTTCACTCCAATATACCTAGAGTCTTTGTGCTTCAAGCAATGATAACTTTTCCTCCTCTTTTGAGCTTAAAGTACCTGAAAATGCACCGAAGTAGATCAATGATCCCAGAATGATACTTTAGAGTTGTTAACGTATAAAGTGCAATTAAAACCTATATCAACCCTAAAATGCTAACAATTCAGTACTGTTAAGATGAATTTTATGACTCTCATCACATTTTCAAGTAATTTAAGTTCAAAAGAGGAGAAATAGCTATTATTGTTTGAAGTACAAAGACTTGAGGCACACCGAAGTGAAGACATGGTTGCGGAAGGACAAATGAAGAGAAATCAAGTTTATAGTGTGTGCACTGCGGCCTAGAATTATCCAAGCCTCGGCCTCCAGAAAGTGCACCAAAAGAGCAAGGAAGAAGCATCAGGTTAAGCCGCGGCTTGGATCAAGCTGAGGTGCGGCCTGAACCAATCCAGGCCGCAGCCTCCAGAAGTTGCAAGAATTTGAAGATTTCAAGTCGCGGCCTGACTCCACCTAAGCCGCGGAGCAACTCCGATACCCTGTCTCTGAGTTACAACTTACTTAGGGCTTTTAATGATTGTTTAAAACCCTAAAACACCCTTGGACCTCTTTTATTATAAATAGACCACTTAGGGTTTGATAAAAGATAATCATTAAGTCTAGAAAACTGAAGGAAACAGCCAATTCTCCTCTATCAAAGTGTTCAACCATGAGCCCCAGGGTTAACTAATCTCTAAGAAATGCGAAGGAATGAAACCCTAGGTGTAGTTGTTCCTATTTTCCTTTATTCGATTCAATTGTAATAGGGATTCATTGTCAAAACATTGTTATGATTTACTTTTTTAATATAATTATAAGCTTTTATCTAATCCGGTGATTATATTTTTCTCTTTGATATAAATTTAGTCATGCTTTTCTTATGTTAAGATTGTTTGGGTATAATTGAGTCCGATAGATCTAGCCTTTAGGTTTGTCCATTATTGCAATATTGTCATTAAAAATATATGGTCGTTTCTTGATAAACCTATAGGATAGATCATGTGTGCATGAATCAAAAATAAAAAGTATTTCATAACAATCATATTAGGGTTTATATATGTTCTCATTGAATATTTGTCGATTTCCTGTTCGAGATGTGAAACTTGCATTCAAGAAAAAAAACTGAATCAAGTTAGTAATAGGGTAACGAACCTAGGGAGGATTCCTGGATCCTTGTTGTTTCTTTATTATATTTCACAATCTATTTTACACAATTACTTCATTATCCAAATTCATATCTACTTACTTAAATCTTTTTCGTTTGTGTTATGGTTCACACCTTCTTTTGTAGGTAACTTGTTTCCCTGTGGAATCAACACCCCAAAGTCGTGCTACAACTGCCATGTTACTCTTTGGGCATAATTAAATTTTTGGCGCCGTTGCCAGGGAAATGTGCTTACATACAAGGAAGTTTGTCAACTCTAAGACAAGGCAATACTATCATTCTTTTCTTTAAGTTTTGATTTTCTTATCTTTTATTTTGTTTTCTTCTGTTTTATTTATTACATTTTAAACTCAGTTGGTGTATGCTTAGACCGAGAAATTCACGAGGGAGATTCATTAAGAGACCCGAATTAGAGACACCTTTCCCTTCCACGTCCATTAGTGAAACCTGGCCAAGATCAATCCCTAGTGTACACCCAACCAAAAATTTAGAAAATTTTGATAACATGGCTAAAAACTCTAATGAAAATGTTGCTAGGACACTTAAAGATTACCTACATCCTAGTCAAATAGCCACACCATCATGCATTATGTTTCCAGCCAACACTTGCCATCCAAACTTTAAAATAGTGATGATACAATTACTCCCTACTTTTCATGGTTTAGAAAACGAAAAACCATATGTGCACATTAGGGAGTTTGAGGAAGTAGTTGCGACTTTTCATAGTCAAGATGCAACTGATGATATCGTAAGACTCAAGTTTTTTCCTTTCTCTTTGAAGGATAAAGCTAAGAATTGGTTATACTTGTTGAGACAACGATCTATTGGGACATGGAATGAGATGACTCAGGTCTTCTTTAACAAACACTTCCCTCAACATAAGACCAATGCTCTAAAAAGACAAATCTCCACCTTTAGACAAAAGGAAAACGAGACTTTGTATCAGTCTTGGGAGAAATTTAAAGAGTTGTTAAGTATGTGTCCACACCATGGGTATGAAAATTGGCGTCTAGTGAGTTATTTCTATGAGGGTCTTACCTATAGAAAGCACCAATTTGTAGAGATAATGTGTAATGGTGAATTTCTATAAAAAGACCCTGATGAGGCTATTGAATACCTCAATGAGCTTGCTGAAAAAGCTCACACATGGACTGGACCTAGTGCAACTGAAAGCACGAATAGATCACGACCTATAGGAAACCCGAGTGGTGGAGGAATATACCATCTTAGGGAAGAAGACAACCTGAAAGCCAAGGTCGAACTGCTCACTGGAGTTAGGTGCATTAAAAACCAAAGGCTCAAAGCCAACACACATGGTTAATCAAGCCGAACCATTAGAACCATGTTTTGTGTGTGGTGGGGTAGATCATCCCACTCAAGAGTGCCCCACTTTTGTTGATATGAGAGGGCTGTACGATGAACAATGTAATGCCTTAGGCATGTACAAGAAGCCTCTAGCACCTTGCTCTAACACTTATAATACGGGGTGGTGAAATCACCCCAACTTCAGTCAAAAATCTGAAAATCAGCAGCATGCACAACCCCCTAGATCATACCCAACACCTTATCATGCACCCTTATCCTCTAGGAACTCTTTAGAAGACACCTTACATGCTTTTATAGAAGCATAAGGTAAGACAAACCAAAGGTGTTAGGCATTTATTACACAAGTGGTTGAGGAGAACAAAGAAATTAGGAGCCAAGTGTCCAAATTAATGGGCTCCTTAAGTGTAACTGAGCGAGGTAAGTTCCCTTCCCAAGCTCAGTCTATACCTCACGGTCAACATATGGCACAAGAAAATTTGAAAGATGTAAATGCCATTGTGACCCAAAGTGGTAAGTCACTACACATCCCACCAATGAATAAACTCGAGGATGTGAAAAAGAGTCAAACTAGTAGTGAAGCCGAGCTACCCAAAGACCTTGAAGTGACCAAAAGTCCTGTTAAGGCACCATTCCCTCAAGCCTTAACATCAAACAAGAAAAATCTTGACCTAAATAATGAAATCCTAGATAACTTAAGGCAAATAAAACTTATTCTGTCTTTTTTACATGTGATTAAATAAGTTCCCACCAATGTAAAGGTTCTCAAGGATTTATGCACAATTAAGAGGAAACACCATGTAAAGAAAACAACATTCCTAACTGAGCAAGTGAGTGCTTTAATTGAGCAAAGAATTCCTCCGAAATACAAGGATCCTGGTTGTCTAACCATTGCATGTAGCATGGAAATCATGAAGTTGGAAAAGCCTTGCTAGATTTAGGAGCTAGTGTAAACCTGATGCCATTCTCTACTTATTTACAGCAGAGTTTAGGAGAAATCAAACCAACTGCTGTGGTATTACAATTGGTTGATCGTTTAGTCAAAGTATCCCGAGGTGTGGTACAAGATGTTTTGATTCAAATTGATAAATTTTACTATCCTGTTGATTTCTTAATCTTTGATACTACTTCTACTGTTGACACTAACTCTAAGATTCCTTTGATTTTGGGAAGACCTTTTCTTGCTACTGCAAATGCTATAATAAATTGTAGGAATGGACTCATGAAGCTGTCCTTTGGAAACATGACCCTTGAAGTAAATATTTTCAATGTTGCAAAACAGCCCAAAGATGAGGATGAAAACCACCAGCTTTACATGATCGAGTCATTCATCAATGAGGGAGTTTCCTTAGCTCATGATTATGATCCTCTTAAAAATTTTCTTGTTAATTATGAGATTGATTTATTTGATGATAAAACTTATATAACTAATATTTGTGCTGTTTTTAACAAATCTCAGGATTATGGCAATCGGGCATGGCAACCAAAGTTTGAGGAGTTGCCCGAAAGAAGTGAGATATACGTCCCCTCAAGTATGGCAGCACCTAAAGTCGAATTGAAGCCACTACCTAAGGGTTTAAAGCATGCCTTTCTCGGTCCAGGTGATACCTTTCCTATTATTATTTCATATGAATTATCTAAGACCCAAGGTGAGAGATTAATTCAAACTTTAAATGCACACAAATCAGCTTTAGGATGGAGCATAGTTGATTTAAAGGGCATTAGTCCTCTAATCTGCTCTCATAAAATAAATTTGGATGAAGGAACTAGTCCTCGTAGAGACCCTCAACGTAGGTTAAACCCCACTATGAAAGAAGTAGTGAAAAATGAAGTGTTGAAACTGTTAAATACAGGTATTATATATCCCATAGCTGATAGTAAATAGGTAAGTCCTACACAAGTCATTTCTAAAAAGTCCGATGTCACCATGGTAAAGAATAATCTAGGAGAGCTAGTCCCTACCAAACTTGTGACCGGGTGACGTATGTGCATTGATTACAGAAAATTAAATGTTGCCACCTGGAAAGACCACTTTTCACTCCCTTTTATTGATCAAATTCTTAAGCGTGTAGCTGGTCATTCTTTTTACTGTTTTCTAGATGGTTATTCTAGAAATTGCATTAGAAGACTAAGAAAAAACCATTTTTACTTGTCCCTTTGGCACCTATGCTTTTTGTAGAATGCTATTTGGATTGTGTAATGCCCATGCCACTTTTCAACGTTGCATGATGAGTGTTTTTAGTGACATGGTTGAAAATTGCACGGAGGTTTTTATGGATGAACTAACTGTTTTTGGATCTTCATTTGATGCATGCTCAATGAATTTAGAAAGAGTGTTGATTCGCTATGAGGAAAAAGAATTGGTTTTAAATTGGGAAAAATGCCATTTCGTAGTACCATCTGGTATTGTCTTAGGGATTATTGTCTCTTTTAAAGGAATAGAGGTTGATCAATCTAAGGTTGAGTCAATCTCTAAATTATCTACTCCTAAGACAATAAAGGATGTGAGATCTTTCCTTGGTCATGCTGGTTTTTATAGGAGGTTCATACAAAACTTTTCCAACATATCTAGACCTTTATGTGCCCTCCTAGTTAAAGACACCCCATTTTTTTTTTTGATCTGTAAATAAAGTTTGTATTGATAAAAAAGATTTACAAAAGTCATTGGGCATACCTAGGGGATTTACAAAGGGAGCATATATAGAAACATAGTCAAAAAGATAACAAAGTAGCCTAATCAAATCCTGGACTTACAATGATGCTAAGCAAGCCCAATGGGTATACAAAGCTTGGAACAAAGACAAGCATACAAGTTGGGCTTATAGCAGCAGCCTTACACAGAAAATCACTGGGCATACCCAAGAGATAGGCAATGAGAGCTAACAAAAATAAAATAGAAACAGCATACCCAATGATACATCTCTTTACATGGCATGATTACAAATGAACTAAACAATTACAATAGCACCCTAATTCCAGGACAGGTGGCATACACAACCCTATAGATTACAACTTAAATTTTCTTAACTAGGCTAGATGGACTGACAACAGCTTGATCAAAAAGCTTAGCATTCCTAGCCATCCAAATGTTATATACAGAGCAAGCTAAGGCAATTCTTTTGGCAATGGCAGGGGGGCCAGTTCCTTTGAATTTTTGTGACCACTTGATTGCACTTTGAATTATAGACATTTGTCTTCTCCATCCAAGACACCCCATTTGAGTGGACATAAGCTTGTCAAGAAGCATTCCAAATGCTGATTGGCAAGCTTACTTCCGCACCTATAATGTAGTCACTAGATTGGACTTTATGTTTTGAAATCATGTGTGATGCTAGTGAGTACGCTGTAGGTGCTGTTCTTGGACAGCGAAGGGAGGGGAAACCTTTTGTCATTTACTATGCTAGTAAGAATTTAAATAGTGCTCAAATGAATTACTCCACAATTGAAAAAGAATTGCTAGTTGTATTATTTGCTTTAGATAAATTTTGTGCTTATTTAATTGGTTCCCCTATTCTTATCTTCACAGATCATGTAGCCCTCAAGTACCTTCTTACAAAGAAGGATGCTAAGGCAAGACTAATACGATGGATCCTACTCCTACAAGAATGTGACATCACCATCAAAGACAAAAAAGGAGTAGAGAATGTAGTAGCTAACCATCTATCAAGGCTCAATTTTGAGGACACTTGCGATAACATTCCAATCAAAGATGACTTTCCCGATGAGTATTTACTCTCTGTCACTTCTTTACCATGGTTTGCTCGCATCGTGAATTATTTGGCTATAGGTGAGATACCAATGGATTGGAGCGCTCAAGACAAGAGAAAATTCTTATATGAGGTATATAATTTCTATTGGGATGACCCCTATCTTTTCAAGTACTGCCCTAACCAAATTTTAAGGCGTTGCATCTCTAATGAAGAGATTGCCAGCGTCTTAGAATTTTGTCACTCCCAAGCTTGTAGAGGCCATTTTTTAATGAAAAAACCGTTAAAAAATTTTGTAGTGTGGATTTTATTGGCCTACCTTATTTAAAGACGCAAACACCTATTGTCACTCATGTGAAAAGTGTCAAAAGTTAGGAGCTGTGTCTCACCGAAATATGATGCCCCTAAACCCTATTTTAGTAATTGAAATCTTTGATTGTTGGGGCATCGATTTTATGGGACCCTTTCCTCCTTCCATTGGATACCAATATATCATTGTGGCAATAGATTATGTATCTAAATGGGTAGAGGCAGCAGCTTACCGAAGCAATGATAACAAAACGGTGATTAAATTTCTTAAAGAAAATGTGTTATCTCGATTTGGTACGCCACGTGCTATAATTAGTGATCGAGGTACACATTTTTGCAACCGTTCTTTTAAAGCTTTGATGAAAAAATATGTGGTGTTACATAAAATTTCTACTGCCTACCATCCTCAGACTAGTGGACAAGTAGAGCTTGCTAATAGGGAGATTAAATAAATTTTAGAAAAAAATGGTTAACCCAGATCGCAAGGATTGGTCTTTGAGACTAATTGATGCACTTTAGGCTTACCGTACAGCCTTTAAAACTCCCTTAAAAATGTCGCCTTATCGGCTTGTTTTTGGAAAGCCTTGCCACTTACCCATGGAGCTCAAGCATCGAGCTTATTGGGCCATCAAGTCTTTTAATTTTGACATAGGAGAGGCGGGTAAGCTTAGGAAGTATCAATTGACCGAGTTAGAGGAATTAAGAAACGATGCTTATGAGAATTCTAGAATCTATAAGACTAAGATCAAAGTATTCCATGATAAAAACATTTTGAGGAAAACATTTAGACCTAATGATCGGGTGTTCTTATATGATTCTAGACTCCATAAGCATCCTGGAAAACTTTGGTCAAGATGGACCGGTCCTATCATAGTGAAAAATGTTTTTGAAAATGGTGCGGTAGAAATAGAGGACATTAGGGATGGTCGGACTTTTAAAGTGAATGGTCAACGCCTTAAGATCTTAATGGATAGACAAGATCCAGAAGTGGAAGACATTCCACTTATAGACCCAGTCTATTCCTCTTGACCACACCACACAGGTACGTTTGTATATATTTTTCTTTTATTTTGTTTGTTTTACTTAGGATTATTTCAATTTTAATTTTTAGTTCTTTTAGTTTGATTTAATTTAATCTAATTCTTAGCTTAAAAGTCATTTTTTTAATGGGCTAATTTTATTTATTTTCTTTTTATATATGAGGAGTAACTAGGTTTTTACCAAAATCAGCACCAGGTCGTGCTTAGGTCTGGCCCACTTGCGTGCTACAGCACGCCTCAGCGCCTAGCACTGGCCCAACTCACTTAGCTCTCGCGCTGCGCCCCAGCAATCTGTGCACCGCAGCTCACAGAATAGGCTCAAGATCGGCCCACAGCACATGCCGCGGCGCGCCCTCAGCCAAGCCGCGGCTTCACCTGTTTTGCCACCTGTCCCTACACACAACATAAAACCCATTTTCTGCACTTCTCATCTTCATTTACCTCACGAAAACAGCAGCTCGTCTCTTTCTTTCTATTCCTCTCTCCAAACCCTAACCTACCTCCTCACTTTTCCTCAAAATTTCTTCATTTTAACTTCATTTCTTGTAGGATTTTGCACTAATATTGCAACTTTTGTTGGAAATTTCTCCAATCAACTTGGTTCTAAGAAGATTTTGGGTTCATTAAGAAAACTTCAAGTTAGTGGTTAGTTCTTCTTCTCTCCACTTTTGAGCATCAAGTAAGACCAATTTCTTCTCTTTATTGTTCATTTGTGCTATTTGGGTGGTTAATTTTGACTTTATTATTCTATACACTTGATTCAAATGGCACCTAAATCCAAGAGACCAAGAGGGAAACAACCTCAAGAATATGATGAGAGAAAATTTGCTAGTTCTAAGGTTAGTGATCATTATTTTAGCTTGTTAAATGCTAGGAAAATCATTCCTGAGAGAGGATTCAATATCACTAAGAGGGGGAACCCAGCTTTGTTTAGAATGATTATTGATAGGCATTGGGGTGCATTTACAAGACAACCATCTAATTCCCTCCCAAACATAGTTAGAGAATTTTATACCAATGCCGCCGAAAATAGACATGGTAAAGTCATGGTAAGAGAAAAACAGTCTCTTTTAGCAGCTCATCCATTAATAGGTTTTATGGGTTACTTGACATAGAACATAGTGAGTATCTTGTATATGTATCTAATGTTGATTATGATGAAATTTGCAATACTCTCTGTATTCCGGGCACAACTTGGAAAATGACGGGTTCTACCCATAAAACCTTGCCCGATGCGTCTATGATTGTCAATGCATGGGCTTGGCAATATTTTGTATGTCAAAGGATGATGCCCGCTACACACTATAGTGACTTGACTGTTGAGAGGGCTGTTTTGATATATGCCATTTTGATGGGTATGACCATAGATGTGGGCCAAGTCATATTCAATTATATCCTACACACTGTGCAACAAAAGCTTGGATTATACTTTCCTTCGTTGATTTCCAAATTATGCATCCAAGTCGATGTCCCTTACAGTAGTACTGAGGAAACCCAACAACCCAAGAAACCCATCGATGATGGCATGCTAAGAATAATTAAAGCCTCAAGACCGCCAACTCTGGGAGAGAGAGTCGCACTTACAGCCCCCGTCCTCCCTCTAGGCATTTCACTATTACCGAACGCCTTGAGTGTTTAGATATTTGATGAGAGCCCTGAAATGCATCTTAATGGTTCTTAATCGTTAGCATTTTAGGGCTGATATAGATCTTAATTGCACTTTTATACGTTAATAACTCTAAAGTGGTATTCTTGGATCATTAACTTATTTCGGTGCATTTTCAGGTAATTTAAGTTCAAAAGAGGAGAAAAAGCTATTGTTATTTGAAGCACAAAGACTCAAGGCACACTGAAGTAAAGACATGGTTGCGAAAGGGCAAATGAAGAGAAATCAAGTTTATAGAGTGTGCACTACGGCCTAGAATTATCCAAGCCTTGGCTTTCAGAAAGTGCATCAAAAGAGCAAGGAAGAAGCATTAGGTCAGGTCGCGGCCTAGATCAAGCTGGGCCATGGCCCACAGAAGGAGAGGAAATCAGCACAATCTGAGCCACGGCTTGACCCAATCTGAGCCTTAGTGCGACCCCGATACCCTGTCTCTGAGTTACAACTTAATTAGGTTTTTTTATGATTGTTTAAACCCTAAAAACACCTTTGACCTCTTGTATTATAAATAGCCCACTTAGGGTTTGATAAAGGACATTCAGAAAAACCTAGAAAACTCAAGGAAGCAACCAATTCTCCTCCATCAAAGTGTTCAACCATGAGTCCCATGACTAACTAATCTCCAAGCAAGGCGAATGGATGAATCTCTAGGTGTAGTTGTTCCTATTTTCCTTTCTTTGATTCAGTTGTAGTAGGGATTTAATGTCAAAACATTGTTATACTTTACTTTGCTATCTAATTATAAGATTTTCTCTAATTCGGTGATTGTATCTTTCTCCTTGATATAAATCTAGTTTTGCTTTTCTTATGTCAAGATTGTTTGGGTATGACTGAGTCCAGTAGACTTATTCTTTAGGTTTGTCCATTATTGTAATATTGTCATAAAAGATATATTATCGTTTCTTGATAAACCTATAGGATAGATCATGTGTGCATGAAGCAAAAGTAAAGTATTTCATAACAATTACATTAGGGTTTTTATACATGCTCTTATTGAATATCTTCCGATTGCTTATTTGGGATGTGAAACTTGCAATTGAGATAAAAACAATTGAATCAAGTTAGGATTAGGGCAACGAGCCTAGGGAGGATTCCTAGAACCTTGTTGTTCCTCTATTATATTTTACAATCTATTTTACACAATTACTTCATTATCAAAAGTTCGTATTTTCTCACTTAAATCTTTATCGTTTGTATTATGGTTCACACCTTCTTTTGTAGTTAACTTGTTTCCCTATGGAATCGAAACCCCAAAGTTGTGCTACAACTACCGCGTTATGTTTTGGGCGTAATCAAATTTTGGCGCCGTTGTCGGGGAAACGCACCTACTTACAAAGAAGTTTGTCAACTCTAAGACAAGATGGTACTATCGTTCCTTTCTATTTATTTTGATTTTCTAATTTGTTTTATTTTGTTCTATTTTATTTATCACTTTTTAAACTCAGTTGGTGTATGCTTAGACCGAGAGATTCGCGAGGGAGATTCATTAAATGACTCAAAATAAAAATACCTTTCCCTTCCATGTCTGTTAGTGAAACCTCGCCTAGATCAAATCTTAGTGTACACCCAACAGAAAAGTTAGAAAACTTTGTTAACATGGCTGAAAACACTAATGAGAATGTTGCTAGGACACTTAGAGATTACCTGCATCCTAGGCGGACAGCCACACCATCATGCATTATGTTTCCAGCCAATACTCGCCATCAAGATTTTAAAACAGGGATGATACAATTACTCTCTACCTTTAATGGCTTGGAAAATAAGAACACATATGTGCACATTAGAGAGTTTGAGGAAGTAGTTGCGACTTTTCATAGTCAAGATGCAACTAATGATATCGTGAGACTCAAGTTTTTTCCTTTCTCTTTGAAGGATAAAACTAAGAGTTGATTATACTCGCTGAGATCACGATCAATTGGGTCATGGAATGAGATGACCCAAGTCTTTTTTAACAAATACTTCCCTCAACATAAGACTAATGCTTTGAAAAGACAAATCTCCACCTTTGCACAAAAGGAAAACAAGACTTTGTATTAGTCTTGGGAGAAATTTAAAGAGCTGTTAAGTATGTGTCCACATCATGGGTATGAAAATTGGTGTTTAGTGAGCTATTTCTATGAGGGTCTTACCTATAGAGAGCGCCAATTTGTAGAGATGATGTGTAATGGTGAGTTTTTGCAAAAAGACCCTGATGAGGCTATAGAGTACCTCAATGAGCTTGCTGAAAAAGCTCACACATGGATTGGACCTAGTGCTACTGAAAGCACAAATAGGTCACGACCTATAGGAAACCCTAGTGGTGGGGGAATATACCATCTTAGGGAGCAAGACAACCTGAAAACCAAGGTCGAAATGCTTACTAGGGAGTTAGAGGCATTAAAAACTAAAAAGCCAACACACATGGTTAATCAAGCCGAACCTTTAGAACCATGTTTTATGTGTGGCGGGGTTGATAATCCCGCTTAAGATTATCCCACATTTGTTGATATAAGAGGGCTATACGAGGAACAATGTAATGCCATAGGCATGTACAAGAAGCCTTCAGCACCCTTCTCTAACACTTACAATCTGGGGTGGCGAAATCACCCCAACTTCAGCTAGAAATCTGAAAATTAGCAGCATGCACAACCCCCTAGATCATACCCAGCACCTTATCATGCACCCTCATCCTCTAGGAACTCTTTAGAAGACACCTTACATGCTTTTATAGAAGCACAAAGCAAGACAAACCAAAGTTGTGAGGCATTAATTACACAAGTAGTTGAGGAGAACAAAGAAATAAGGAGCCAAGTGTCTAAATTAATGGGCTTCTTAAGTGTGACTGAGCGAGGTAAGTTCCCTTCCCAAGCTTAGTCCATACGTCACGGTCAACATATAGCACAAGAACATTTGAAAGATGTAAATGCCATTGTAACCCGAAGTGGTAAGTCACTACATATCCCACCAATTAATAAACCCGAGGATGAGAGAAAGGGTCAAGCTAGTAGTGAAGTCGAGCTGCCTAAAGACCTTGAAGTGACCAAAAGTCCTATTAAGGCACCATTCCCTTAAGCCGTAAAATCCAACAAGAAAAATCTGGAAATAAATAATGAAATCCTAGAGAACTTAAGGCAAGTGAAACTTACTCTTCCACTTTTGCATGTGATAAAACAAGTTCCTACCTATGCAAAAGTTCTCAAGGATTTATGCACAATTAAGAGGAAGCACCGTGTAAAGAAAACAACATTTCTAACTGAGCAAGTGAGTGCTTTAATTGAGCAAAGAATTCCCCCAAAATACAAGGATCCTGGCTATCCAACCATTGCATGTAGCATTATAAATCATGAAGTTGGTCAAGCCTTGCTAGATTTAGGAGCTAGTGTAAACCTGATGCCATTTTCCATTTACTTACAACTGGGGTTAAGAGAAATCAAAACAACTGGCGTGGTATTGCAATTGGCTGACCATTCAGTCAAAGTACCCTGGGGTGTGGTAGAGGATGTTTTGATTCAAATTGATAAATTTTACTATCCTGTTGATTTCTTAATTTTTGATACTACTTGTGCTGTTGACACTAACTCTAAAATCCCTTTGATTTTGGGTAGACCTTTTCTTGCTACTATAAATGCTTTAATAAATTATAGGAATGGACTCATAAAGCTGTCCTATGGAAACATGACCCTTGCAGTGAATATTTTCAATGTTGCAAAACAGCCCGAAGATGAGGACGAAAACCACCAGCTTTATATGATCGAGTCACTCATCAATGAGGGAGTTTCCTTAGCTCATGATTATGATCCTCTTGAAAATTTTCTTGTTAATTCTTAGATAGATTTATTTGATGATAAAACTAATATAATTGATATTTGTGTTGTTTTTGACAAATCTCAGGATTATAACAATTAGGTATGGCAACCAAAGTTTGAGGAGCTGCCCGAAAGAAGCAAGACACAAGTCCCCTCAAGCGTGGAAGCACTTAAAGTCGAATTCAAGCCATTGCCTAAGGGTTTAAAACATGCCTTTCTTGGTCTGGGTGATACCTTTCCTGTTATTATTTCATCTGAATTATCTGAGATCCAAGGTGAGAAATTAATTCAAACTTTAAATGCACACAAATCAGCCTTAGGATGAAGCATGGCTGATTTAAAGGGAATTAGTCCCCTAATCTGCTCCCATAAAATAAATTTGGATGAAGAAACTAATCCTCGTAGAGACCCTCAACGAAGGCTTAACCCCACTATGAAAGAAGTAGTGAAAAATGTAGTGTTGAAACTATTAGATGCAGGTATTATATATCCCATAGCTGATAGTAAGTGGGTAAGCCCTACGCAAGTCGTCCCTAAAAAGTCCAGAGTCATTGTGGTAAAGAATGACCTAGGAGAGCTGGTCCCTGCCAAACTTGTGATCGGGTAGCGTATGTGCATTGATTACAGAAAATTAAATGTTGCCACCCGGGAAAACCACTTCCTACTCCCTTTTATTGATCAAACTCTTGAGCGTGTAGCTGGTCATCCTTTTTACTGTTTTCTAGATGGTTATTCTGGTTATTATCAAATAGAAGTTGCATTAGAAGACCAAGAAAAAAACCACCTTCACTTGTCCCTTTGGCACCTATGCTTTTTGTAGAATGCCATTTGGATTATGTAATGCCCCTGCTACTTATCAACGCTGCATTATGAGTATTTTTAGTGACATGGTTGAAAATTGCATGGAGGTCTTTATAGATGACCTAACTGTTTTTGGATCTTCATTTGATGCATGCTTAATGAATCTAGAAAGAGTATTGATATGCTGTGAAGACAAAGAATTGGTCTTAAATTGGGAAAAATGCCATTTCATGGTACCATCCGGTATTGTCTAAGGGTATATTGTCTATTCTAAAGGAATAGAGGTTGATCAATCTAAGATTGAATTAATCTCTAAATTACCTACCCCTAAGACAATAAAGGATGTGAGATCTTTCCTTGTCATGCTGGTTTTTATAGGAGGTTCATATAAAATTTTTCGAACATATCTAGACCACTATGTGCCCTCCTAGTTAAAGACACCCCTTTGAATGGACTCAAGCTTGTCAAGAGGCCTTTAAAACGCTGAGTGGTAAGCTTACTTCCGCACTTATAATGCAGTCATCAGACTGGACTTTACCTTTTGAAATTATGTGTGATGCTAGTGACTACACTGTAGGTGCTGTTCTTGGACATTGAAAAGAGGGAAAACCATTTGTCATTTACTATGCTAGTAAGACTTTAAATAGTGCTCAAATGAATTACTCCAAAACTGAAAAAGAATTACTAGCTGTAGTATTTACTTTAGATAAGTTTTGTGCTTATTTAATTGGTTCCCCTATTCTTATCTTCATAGATCATGCAGCCCTTAAGTACCTTCTTACAAAGAAGGATGCTAAAGCACGACTAATATGATGGATCCTACTCCTACAAGAATTCGACATCACCATCAAAGACAAGAAAGGAGTGGAGAATGTAGTGGCTGACTATCTATCAAGGCTCACTTTTAAAGACATTTGCGACAACATACAAATCAAAGATGACTTTCCCGATGAGCATTTACTCTCCGTTGCTTCTTTACCATGGTTTGCTCACATTGTGAATTATTTGGCTACAAGTGAGATACCAATGGAGTGGAGCACTCAAGACAAGAGGAAATTCTTACATGAGGTACGTAATTTCTATTGGGATGACTGATAAGTGCTTAAATAGTCATATTTAAGCCCCTTAATTTACACTTATTAGACTCTTTATTTATATATTTCAGTAGTTTCTACTTCATTTTCGTGTTTTATGTGTTTTTCACAGGACTTGGACAAAAAGATGATAATTTGGAGCTTTTAGAAGAAAAAGGGAAGTTTTACCATCCAGCAAGGTGCGCTCGAGCGAACCTCTCTTGAGATCGAGTTCACAAGATCACGAGCACACTTGAAGAAGGCTCGAGTGCACCCATGCGCTCAAGCATATCCCGCATACACTCGAGTGCAATTACTCCAGAGGCAGCAGAGCCAGATATAGAAAGAAGTCTCTAGACTCCAAATAGGAAATTAGGGTTTCGGGACACCATGAGGACCCTATAAATAGCCCTGTAAAACACATAAGCCAGACCTTTTGTTTTTGAGATTCGAAGTAGCAAGATTAGGAGAGGAATTGGCGACTTGTCTCCCGAGTCTTCTTTAGTTTTAGTTTTCTGTTTTTATTTCATTGTGTTTAGAATGTTTAGTTTAACTAGCATGTGTAACTAAACTCCTATAGGGCTCGATTGAAGCCCTAGTTATGCTTTTCCACATGTTTATTCATTGATTATCTTTGCTATAGCCTTTTTAGAATGTTTAACTTGATTAATGCTTGTTTGTATTTAAATTCCTCATATGTGTGTGCTTGATCAACGTATGCATGTGGTATGGATAACTTAGTCGAATCAATTTGGATGATCGAATCCTGGGTTCGATATTAGTAACAAGGGATATCCACACCGGATTCCCGGGTTAATCAACATGGGAAACCGGGAGCAGACCTAGCCCTAGGTCCCGTGTGGTTGCCGATCTCCACAGCCCTCATGCTCTCTTGAGGAACAAATCAATATACACTCATGCTGAATCCCTTAAGAGAGAAAAGAGTTAGAGTATACACCCTGCCTAACTCGTTGTATAAGAAGATCAATAGCCTAAGGTGTGGGCCAAGCCCTTAGGTTGGCAACTATTAAATATTCATGATAAGGCTAGAGCATTGACACTTTACTTAGTGGGAAAGTATAATTAGTGGTGGATATTGCAGTCCTATATTCTCATTATTAATATTCACTCACAATCAATCAGTTATTTCTCTTTTTACTTCGAAGAAACTAATTCTAAATTGAAATTCACCAATCCATGTGGAAATTATCTCGCACTTGCACACTATACTATCACTGACCTTGTGCACTTGCAAGTAAAACTAGGACGGTTATTTGCATATTTATTTTGGTAGATAAATGTCACAACGAGTTTTTGGCGCCGTTGCCGAGGATAGTGCTAAATTTCTTTTTAGAATTAATTTTTCATTTAGTTTAATTATTGTTATTTCCTTTTTATTCTATTCCATTCTTAACTATTGTGTTTATTTTATTTTTTGTATCATTAAAACCCTAATCAATTTTCCTTTTTCTCTATTTCAGGTACTCCAGGAGAGCTTTCTGTGCCACTTGCGATCGAGCGCACCCTCTTGTGTGATCGAGTGAAATTGAGGCAGAGAGTCATCCGAGCAGCAGCATTTGACTGCTGCACTTACGTAACTACCACCGATTCATGCATGGACATTGATCTAAGCATCCGGTATTCCTTCTCCTCGATCCCAAGCTAGAGAGGACTATCCGACAAAGGTTTAGAGATAACTCAAAAGAGGTAGAAGGAGGAATCGAGGAAGAGATACTAATGGCAGAACAGATAGCCGAGCAGCAACCACCTGAGCAGAGGCCGATGACGCAATCTTTCATCCCACAGAACCTTGATCAACCTTTGTGTATTGTGTATCAACCTGAGGCAAAAGGAAACTTTTACATATCTCCACAGATACTCAGTGCACTGACTTAGGGGTACACCTAGTGAGGATCAACATTTGCACCTTCGAGAGTTCTTCGACCTTTGCAAATTCCAGCACATCCGAGGCTTAGACCAAGAAGGAATAAGGTTAATTCTTTTCCCTTTTTTCCTTAAAAGATAATGCTAAATTATGGTATAATTCTTTACCTGCCGTTTCCATTCACACTTGGGAGGAGTTGGCTAGCAAATTTCTAAGGAAGTTCTTCCCAGCCCAAAAGATGAGGAAAATGAGGAAGGAAATTCAATCCTTCCAACAAAAGGATGGAGATCTATTCTTCGAGGCCTGGGACACTTCAACGAGCTACTACTCAAGTGCCTACACCACAACTTACCCCAAGTTGAACTGGTACAAACTTTCTATGAAGGTTTGAGTGACTCTAACAAAAATATTGTTGATTCAGGTTGTGGAGGAGTGCTGATGGAAAAGAGCAGCGAAGAGGCGATGGAACTCTTCGAAACCCTAAGTGAACACATGCAGTAGTTCTCCTCTCGAGGTAGACATATAACCAAGAGTAAGGGTATATATGAGGTAAGCCTGAATGGAGGATCATCTCCTCAAATAGCTGCTATGGAGAGGAAACTTGATCTATTAGTTAAAGCCATGGCCACTCAAAACACCTCAACTAACCCACCAGCTGCACCACTCCAGGTATGTGCCATTTGCTCACAATTTGATCATAATACTGATACATGTCCCTTGTATTCATCTGTGAATCATAAGCAAGCCAACTTTGTGGGACCAAATAATTATCCACCAAAAAACAACCCCTATACAAACACCTACAACCCTGGTTGGCAGAATCACCCAAATTTCTCATGGAGCAACAATCAAAATAATCAAAGGCAGCAACTAAACTTCCAACCAGCAGCCTAAACTACTCCTGAACCAAAGAAGAATGACCTTGAAAGTCTTGTGAGGCAACTAGTGTCTCAGGAGCAACAAATCCTAAATAAACATAAACAATTCATGGAAGAGTCAAGGCAATTTCTGACTGAAATGAGGCAAATGACTGCAAAACACAATCAAGTCATCCAAGGACTAGAGGTATAAATGGGATAATTGGCCAAGGAATTAAGTATTAGAAAGCAAAGAGAGCTCCCAGCCCAGCCATTACCTAATCCAAGAGGACATCAGCAACTGAATGATGTAACAACCTTAAGAAGTGGTAAGATCATCGACACCAATGAGCCTACACAAGCATCTCCAGACCAAGCCTCCACATCTAAGGTAAGAGATATGGAAAAGGTAAATACACCTCCACCCTTCTCTCAAAGGTTAGTGAAGCCTAAAAAGGAAACTAAAATGATTGACATTTTTGAAACTTTGAAAAAGATAGAAATAAATATTCCTTTATTAGATGCAATATGACAACTGCCTGCTTATACTAAGTTTTTAAAAGATTGTTGCACTAACAAACGAAAATTTCAGGAATATGAGACGGTAGCCTTGACCGAAGAGGTGAGTGTTGTATTATTAAGAAAACTACCACCTAAACTAAAAGATTCTGGTAGTTTTACTATTCCTTGCAGGCTAGGTGACCAACTTTTCGAGCATGCATTATTGGACCTAGGAGCGAGTGTCAATTTGTTACCTTACAGTGTATACGAGACACTAGGTTTGGGGGAACTCTAACAAACCTCCATTACTTTGCAATTGGCTGACAGAAACATCAAATGACCAAGAGGTATCCTCGAGGATGTGTTGGTAAGAGTAGGTAAATTTATTTTACCTGCTGATTTTATTGTGCTAGACATAGAGGAATGCCATATGCCTGTACCACCCCCTATCATCTTAGGGAGACCATTTATGATCACTGCTGACACAAACATTAATGTGAAAAGAGGCATTGTCACTATGAGAGTAAATAATGAAGAGGTAGAATTTAAAATATTTAATACACTGGACTCCATTAAAACTAATGATGAGTGTTATAATGTGAGCTTCATGCAAGGTATTCGTGAAAAAAATGTCTAAAGTCCATTGCACTGTTCCATTGGAGACCATCCCCAACCATGCTGACACGAGATTGGACATTAGGCTAGAGGATGATAATGTGATTAAGGATATTAATGGAGCTATGCACACCATCAAGAACACACCCAAGCTTCCAAGTAAGTGTAATCTCCAATTTAAAAATCTTGCACTTACTAATACTACTTTCTCTTATTTTAATGACCAGGCACCCAAATTGGAGACAAAGCAGTTGTCGACGGCACTGGAACCACCTTATGGGGGTCCTAAGTGCCTCCTTCAAAGGACATAGCCTTAAAGCTACCATAGAGAGCACTTGAGCAATTCCATTTGCATAACATATAGATCAAGTGCCTCTATCGAGGTTAAAGGTATAGAGGCCACTACAAGTTGGTATGACTGTATCGTTCCTATTTTTAACTTTATTCATTTCTTTACTATTAACTTCTTTTGCTCTTAACAAAATTATATGTCATGCGATCGAGCACACACCACATTCGCTCGAGCACCTTCTTGCCCTGCACCCAAGTGCGCACGAGCGCACTACATTAAGCAGTTTCGCACACATGCGAACTAGCACACTTCACTATGCGCTTGAGTGCATCCGGGGTAGAAGACACACGAGGATTTTTAAATACACTCAACTCAAAAACCCATTTTTCACCCCTGTGCTCAAACGCACTCAAGCTACGCTCTTTCGCACTCATCCCGCCAACTACTCTTAAAACTCATCCTCCAAGCTAACTAACCACCAACACACCCCTCCGACCACCACATTTTCACCGCTCCTCCATCACACTCACCACCCTACCGCCGTGCATCACCCATCCATAAGACCATCTTACCCTGAAATTTCCCAAATCCAACACAATATGCAAACCAATTTTTTTCCACTTATATGCACACCATCACACATTGTTCTTAATCTTGAGTTTACGTATTGATATATGTTTATCTTATGTGTTGATTGGTATTTTTACATTTGCAGGAGGTTGGGATCAAGTGTGTATAAATTCTACAGCTTCTGGTTTTTGGTGCGCATAAAGTATTCGCTCGATCGCTAATACCAAAGGCTCTATCACACTCGGTCAGGCATTTATCTGTCTAAATGTCACTTCATGGTTCAACAAGGCATTGTGTTGGGTCACACCATCTCCAACAAAGGTATTAAGGTAGATAAGGCTAAAATAGACATTATTTCAAAGCTTCTGCCCCCTCTCATAGTTGTTGTGAGTTTTAAATTACTTGCAAGCACACGAGTCGTCAGCAATATAGTGTGTGCAAGTGCGAGGTCGAGTAATTGTATGTTTCAAGCAAAATAAACTAAACTAAATTGATTTAAAAACAAATGATAAAGATTCTAAGGTTTCTGAATCCACTCCTCCAAAGTAAAGCATATATTTTCATGTTCTATATAAAAGTAATCAAAAAATTCCATGAATCCACCATTATACAAATCACGACGAATACTCAAATTAAACCAAAACCATCCAATGTATCCGTTTAATTTACAAATCACAAAGGAAATCCAATCTAATTTGAATGATCCGCCGTATCTGGTAGATAAAACACAAGGAATATCCAATTTAACAATTTAAAAACAATCAATCATAAGATTTTACTCAAATAATTGAACAGAACATTTATACTAAAAATATCAGAATTGTATAAACAAATCTGAAAATATTATGCCAAACAATGGCGAGGCTTCATCTTTAACCTTAGATGAAGATTTTAGCCTCTCATATTTATGAAACTAAAGTTCACAATAAAAGTGCTAAACATTAAATTTTAAAACTAAAAAAGAAATAAATTAAAACTGACTATACATTTGGAGAAATTCCACTCGTTGTTGGGCGGCGCTTCCCCTCCTGATAGCAAAGCCTTCCAGATCCACCATAATGCTAGTAGAAGTCTTCCGGATTGCACCAAAATGGCACAAGGATTACTTCCTAAAGATGAAGTGAAGAGAGGCTTATATAGGAAAACATCACAAGTGCAATATGTTTCCAATCCGATGTGGGATACTGCAGATTCCAGCTTTTGCTCTTTGACCTTTGTCTACTAAAACTGCCATAACTTTCTCTAGAAAAATCATTTTATTGATCCGTAAAATTCCCCAAAAAATAGACATCGGGATCTTTCCAAGTATATATGGCTTATCTCCTGGTTCTTCCTGAGTCAATATAGTTTAATCCTCAAAAATGACTAATCGGTCATGCTAAAATCATGCACAGCCTGACCTTTGTCTACTAAAACTGCCATGCCTTTCTCTAGAAAAATCATTTTTACGATCCGTAAAATTCTCCAGAAAATAAACATCCGGATTTTTCCAAGCATGTATAGTTTATCCTCTGGTTCTTCCTGAATCAATACAGTTTAATCCTAAAAAATGGCTGATCTGTACGAGCAATTATGGTAATTTAGTGAAACTCCTTTCCAAGCTTGTAAACTTGTAAAACAACGAAAAACAACTCAAAGTAACAAATTCCTAAGCTAGAAAATGTAAATTAAGGGGCCAAAACATGCAATATTTGTCACTTATCAATAGTCAAGGGTGTTAGAAGCTTTCTCAAGCATGCTGGTTTTTATAGAAGATTCATCAAGGACTTCTCCAAGATTTCAAGACCTCTGTATGCATTGTTAGCTAAAGATACAAAATTCGAGTGGACTGATAATTGTATGACAGCTTTCAACACACCGAAGGATGTTCTAACCTCCACCCCAATAATGATGGCACCAGATTGGAGCCTTCCATTCGAGTTAATGTGTGATGCTAGTGATTTCGCCTTGGGCACTGTCCTAGGTCAAAGAGTCAATAAGGTACCTCATGCTATTTACTATGCTTTTAGAACTTTAAATGATGCTCAGCTTAACTACTCTACTACTGAAAAAGAATTGTTAGCTGTTATTTTTGCTTTAGAAAAGTTTAGATCATATCTTATTGGCTCTAAAGTTATTGTATACACTGACCATGCTGCTTTGAGATATCTGTTTTCTAATAAGGATGCAAAGCCTAGGTTAATCAGATGGGTGCTCCTATTGCAAGAATTCGATTTGGAAATCAAAGACAAGAAAGGTAGTGAGAATTTGGTTGCAGATCACTTATCAAGGCTACCCTAATAGAATGATACAAATGAGTTGCCCTTAAATGAGAACTTCCTTGATGAGCAACTATTCGCACTAGAGGTAAAACTCCCATGGTATACTGATATTGTTAATTATCTAACTGCTAAAGTTTTTCCCCCAGGTATGACAACACAAAGAAAGAAACAGTTAATATCTATGTCTTGACACTACCATTGGGACGATCCCTACCTTTTCAAATTCTATCTCGATCAGATCATTTGACGGTGTGTCTCGTAAGAGGAGCATTTGAGCTTATTACAACACTGCCACCAGTTTACTTGTGGAGGACACTTTGGGGCCAAGAAAATAGCACTTAAGGTACTACAATCTGGTTTTTATTGGCCTAATCTGTTTAAAGATGCCTTCACATTCTGCAGCTTATGTGATAGATGCCAACGGATAGGTAACATTTCATCCCGAAATCAAATACCCTTACAAAATATCCACATAGTATAACTTTTTTATGTATGGGGCATTGATTTCATGGATCCCTTCCCCAATTCCCTTGGTAGTTTATATATTCTTGTGGGTGTGGATTATGTGTCTAAATGGGTCGAGGCAGTCCCCTCAAAGACTAATGATCACAAAGTGGTGTTAAAGTTTCTACAAGATAACATTTTTACCCGGTTTGGAACACCAAGAGCGATCATCAATGACAGAGGTAGCCACTTCCATCATCATTCTTTTTCCGTACTTATAAGAAAATATGGAATCACCGATAAGGTTGGCACCCCATATCACCCTTAGACTAGTGGCCAAGTGGAGATAAGTAACCGAGAAATCAAAAGCATCTTGGAGAGAACCGTGAATCCTAGTCGAAAAGACTGGTCCTTAAGATTCAACGATGCTCTGTGGGCTGATAAGTGCTTAAATAGTCATATTTAAGCCCCTTAATTTACACTTGTTAGGATTTTATTTATCTATTTCTATGGATTCTACTTCATTTTCGTGTTTTATGCTTTTTTCACAGGACTTTGACAAAAAGATGATAATTTTGAGCTTTTAGGAGCAAAAGTCAAGATCTGCCATCCAGCAAGGTGCGCTCGAACGCCACTCATTGAGATTGAGCACACAAGAGCACGAGTGCACTTGAAGAAGGCTCGAGCGCATCCCGCGTACGCTCGAGCGCAATCACTCCAGAGGTGGCAGAGCCAGATATGGAAAGAAGTCTTCCGACTCTAAAATGGAATTAGGGTTTCGGGACACCATGAAGACCCTATATATAGCCCTGTAAAACACATAAACCAGACCTTTTGTTCTAGGTTCGAAGTAGAGAACTTAGGAGAGGAATTGATGACTCATCTCCTGAGTCTTCTTTGGTTTTAGTTTTCTGTTTTTATTTCATTATGTTTAGAATGTTTAGTTTACTTAGTATGTGTAACTAAACTCCTATAGGGCTCAATTGAAGCCCTAGTTATGTTTTTCCACATGTTCATTCATTGATTATCTTTGCTATAGCCTTGTTAGAATATTTAACTTAATTAATACCTGTTTGTATTTAAATTCCTCATATGTATGTGCCTGATCAACGTATGCATGTGGTATGGATAGGTTAGTCGAATCAATTTGGATGACAGAGTCCTTGGTTCGACATTAGTAACAAGGGATATCCACACCGGATTCCCGGGTTAATCAACATGGGAAACTGGGAGCGGACCAAGCTCTAGATCCCGTGTAGTTACCGATCTCCACAGCCTTCATGTTCTCTTAAGGAACAACTCAGGATACACCCATGCTGAATCGTTTAAGAGAAAAAAGAGTTAGAGTATTCACCATGCCTAACTTGTTGCATAAAGAGATCAGTGGCCTAAGGTGTGGACCAAGCCGTTAGGTTGGCAACCATTAGATATTCATAATAAAAGCTAGAGCATTGAAGCTTTACTTAGTGGGAAAGTATAATTAGGGTGGATATCATAGTCCTATGTTCTCATTATTGTTGTTTACTCACAAATTAAATCTGTTATTTCTCTTTTTAACTTGAAGAAACTAATTTTAAAACAAAATTCACCAATCCCTGTGGAAATGATCTCGCACTTACACACTATGCTATCACAGACCTTGTGCACTTGCAAGTAAAACTCGGACGGTTATTTGCATATTTATTTAGGTAGATAATCGCTCTAACAAGTTTTTGGCACCGTTGTCGAGGATTGCACTAAAATTTGTTTTAGAATTAATTTCTAATTTAATTTAATTATTGTTATTTCCTTTTTATTCAATTCTTAATTATTGTGTTTATCTTATTTTTCGCTTCGTTAAAAACCCTAATCAATTTCCTTTTTCTCTGTTTCAGGTACTATAGGAGAGCTTTTTGTGCCACTTGCGATCGAGCGCACCTTCTGTACGATCGAGCACAATTGAGGCAGAGAGAAATCTGAGCAGCAGTGTTTGACTGCTGCACTTAAGTAACTGCCACCGATTCATGCACGGATGATGATCCAAGCATTCGGTATTCCTTCCCCTTGATCCCGAGCTAGAGATAACTATCTGACAAAGACTTAAAGATAACTTGGAAGAGGACAAAGGAGGAATTGAGGAAGACACACCAATGGCAGAACAGATAGCCGAACAGCAACCACCTGAGCGGAGGCCGATGAAGCAATCCTTCATCCCGCAGAACCTCGAACAACCTTCATGCATTGCGTATCAACCTGAGGTGGAAGGAAATTATTACATATCTTCGTAGATACTCAGTGCACTGACTCACTTTAGGGGTACACCTAGTGAAGATCCACATTTGCACCTTCGAGAGTTCTTCGACCTCTGCAAATTTCAGCACATTCGAGGCTTAGATAAAAAAGGGATAAAGTTAATTCTTTTCCCTTTTTCCTTGAAAGATAACGCTAAATTATGGTATAATTCTTTGCCTGCAGTTTCCATCCACATTTGGGAGGAGTTGGCTAGCAAATTCCTAAGGAAGTTTTTCCCAGCCCAAAAGACGAAGCAAATGAGAAAAGAAATTCAATCATTCCAACAAAAGGATGATGATCTATTCTTCGAAGCCTGAGGACACTTCAATGAGCTACTACTCAAGTGCCCACACCACAACCTACCCCAAGATGAACTAGTACAAGCTTTCTATAAAGGTTTAAGTGATTCTAACAAAAATATTGTTGATTCAGGTTGTGGAGGAGTGCTGATGGAAAGGAGCAGCGAAGAAGCAATGGAACTCTTCGAAACCCTGAGCGAACACGCGTAGTAGTTCTCCTTTCAAGGTAGACAAATAACTAAGAATAAAAGTATATATGAGGTAAGCCTGAATGGAGGATCATCTCCTCAAATAGCAGCAATAGAAAGGAAACTCGACCTATTAGTTAAAGCTATGGCCGCTCAGAACACCTCAATAAACCCACCAGCTAAGCCATTCCAGGTATGTGCCATTTGCTCACAATTTGATCATGATACTGATACGTGTCCTTTATATTCATCTGCAGATCATGAGCAAGCCAACTTTGTGGGACCAAATAATTATCCTCCAAAGAACAACCCCTATGCCAACACATACAACCTTGGATGGTGGAATCACCCGAATTTTTCATGGAGCAACAACCAAAATAGTCAAGGGCAGCAACAAAACTTCCAACCAACAGCCCAATCCGCTCCTGAACCAAAGAAGAATGACCTCGAAGGTCTTGTGAGGCAACTAGCAACTCAGCAGCAACAAATCCTGAATAAACATGAACAATTCATGGAAGAGTTAAGGCAATTTCGGACTAAAATGAGGCAAATCACTGCAAAACAAGATCAAGCCATTCAAGGACTAGAGGTACAAATGGGACAATTGGCCAAAGAATTGAGTAGCAGAAAGCAATGAGAGCTCCCAGCCCAGCCACTGCCTAATCCAAGATGACATTAGCAACTGAATGTTGTAACTATTTTAAAAAGTGGTAAGATCATCGGCACCAATGAGCCTACACAAGCATCTCCAGACCAGACCTCCACATCTAAGGTAAAAGAGATGGAAAAGGTAAATACACCTCCACCCTTCCCTCAAAGGTTAGTGAAGCCTAAAAAAGAAACTAAAAAGATTGACATTTTTGAAACCTTGAAAAAGGTAGAAATAAATATTCCTTTATTAGATGCAATAAGACAACTACTTGCTTATGCTAAGTTTTTAAAAGATTATTGCACTAACAAACAGAAATTTTAGGAGCATGAGATGGTAGCCTTGACTGAAGAGGTGAGTGCTGTAATATTGAGAAAATTACCACCTAAACTAAAAGACCCGGGTAGTTTTACTATTCCTTGCAGACTAGGTGACTAGTTTTTCGAGCATGCATTATTAGACCTAGGAGCAAGTGTCAACTTGCTACCCTACAGTGTATTCGAGACACTAGGTTTGGGGGAGCTTCAGCCCACCTCCATTATGTTACAATTGGCTGACAGAAGCATCAAACGACCAAGAGGTATCCTCGAGGATGTTTTGGTTAGAGTAGGTAAATTTATCTTACCTGCTGATTTTATTGTATTAGACACGGAGGAATGCCATATGCTTGAACCATTACCCATCATCTTAGGGAGACCATTTATGATCACTACTGACACAAACATTAATGTAAAAATGGGCATTGTTACCATGCGAGTAAATGATGAAGAGATAGAATTTAAAATATTTAATACAATAGAACCCCCCTAAAACTGCTGATAAATGTCATAATGTGAGTTTCATGCAAGGTATTGGTTAAGAAGTGGCTAAAGTCCATTACACTGTTCCATTGAAGACCATCCCCAACTATGCTAACACAAGATTGGATAAACTAGAGGAAGATAATGTAATTAAGGATATGAATGAAGCTGTGCACAGCATCAAGAACACACTCGAGCTTTCAAGTAAGTGTAATCCCCAATTTAAAAAACTTGCACTCATTAATAATATTTCTCCTTACTGACCAAGCACCACAATTGGAGACAAAGAAGCTATTGATGGCACTGGAACCATCTGATGGGGGTCCTAAGTACCTCCTTCAAGGGACATAGCCTTAAAGCTACCATAGAGAGCACTTGAGCAATTCCACTTGCTTTTACATATAGCTCAAAGTGCCTCTATCAAGGTTAGTGGTACTGAGGCCACTACAAGTTGGTATGACTGTATCATTCCTATTCTCACTTTAAATCATTCCTTCATGTAAACTCTTTTTTAGCAAATTTCTGTCTTGTGATCGAGCGTATACCCCATGTGCTCGAGCGCCACCTCGCCTTGCATTGCGCACGAGCGCATCACACTAAGTAGTTGTGCATAAATGCGATCGAGTGCACTTCACAATGCACTCGAGTGCACGTGAGGCAGAGAGGTCATGTGCATATTATAAACAGTTTTTCTTTTTCTTACTAACTTACGCTCAATCGCACCATTGATGTCTCTCTCGCACTCACTAGCTCATACAGCAGAAATCTCACCCTGAATCCAGATTTTAGCACATTACCAACCCAACCTTACCCCATTTCCATCGCCCATACCATACATCTCATCCATACCCATTTCACGACCCCAGGTAAGCTATACATGTATTTCTTGCAAATTTCATAACAATTGTTGTATTACACGCACGCACATTTCTGAATTACATTCCCATAGTAAATTTGCATCCGCATTCACTAAGGAATCGTGTTTACAATTTTCAGGAGGTTGGGCTATCATTGGAATACATTCTATAGCTTCAAAAGTTTTTGGTGGACGTAAGGTGTTCAATAAATTGGCTGACCGAATACGATCGAGTGCTAGGTACCAGTGATCAAGTGCACTACCTCTCGTGCGATTGAGCGCACAATATCTGTGATCGAGTGCAATCTTGACAGTAACACAGTTTCAGATTTCAGAACATGGCTTCCATATCCTGCGCTTTCAGCGGCCGTCATCAGACATCCTGGCCTAGTTTTGAACAGTATGAAATACTATTTGAAACAACATTCAGTGTGGAAGAGGACTTCAAGAGTTTGGACGCCACAAGATGGGTGGTCCAAGAGTTCAAAAGCCGAGGTCTCAAGTGGCTATTCAAGCTAATCTACTCGATAGCGTACACTCGATTCGTGGTCAGTTTCTATGAGAACCTGACTTACAACTGCACCAGGCCAGAGATTTTATCTTCCTCAGTCCAGGGCAGATTCATAGAGCTAACCACGACTGACATAGCCAGCTCTTTACACTACCGTGATGAGTCCCCACCGAATGACAGCCACATGGAGGAGCAGCCTGATCCGTTCCCTCTATCACACATCATAGAGGATATGTGTGCAAGACAGTACGCAGACCGCCACAACAATACGAGGAGCCGGTCGAGGTTGCCTCCCCGTTTATGGTTCATTGACTCAGTCCTGCAGCGGAACGTGTGTCCTTTGGGGCACAAGACACAAAAGTAGGATAAGTTCTTATAGGCTCTCTACGTCTTTAACCGGGGTCACTGGTACTCCATCCCAGCGGTCATATGGAGTCAGATACATAACTTCTAGGATGAGGTGCATAACCGGTAGAAGACCACAACTAATGCATGGGGCCTTCCTTTCCCATTCTTGCTCAGTCACATCTTCAAGAAGAAGGGAATTAGAGGCTCTTCTATTGACGGCCCAATTAGTGACCATCCCTTCTTTGGGAGAGCCCGGTGGAGCCTCAGCCAGTCTCATATGCACTGAGGACCCCGGGCACAGATTCTAGCTACCGAGCCTATAGTGGATGATCCGATGAAGGTCGAGCATCCGTCAATGAGTCCTTCATGCGAGGAGGATCAGACAGATATGGGATCCATGGAGTATCAGCACCTCCTAGATGAGCTATCCTCTTTCCGTTGTGAGCTGTCCGACATCTGTCGAGAGGATCGTGAGGTAGCCCATTTGATCCATCAGTTGATCAATGGGTTAGAGGCACAGTTTACACGACAAGAGGCGATGCTACAGGTCATCCTTGACCGCCTACCTTCTACACCCGGTACCTCCTCGACTGCACCCACAGATGACCAGCAGTGAAAGGATACCCTGTCTGGCTGAAGACGTAAAACTTAGCACTTATGGGAGGCACCCCAGACGTATCTTTTTCTTTTTTTTTCATTTTCAGTACTTTTCATTTTTTTATTGTTATATTTACATGTCGATTATTTATATTTTGTTTTTCGGAACAACACTTATTTTTCTTTATCAGGTACTTAGTGTGTGCATCCAGTTCAAGTTTGGGGGCGTGAACAAGCAAGCAACCTAGTTCTCCATCTCCCAGGTCAGATCTTTCCATGCCACACACACATTGGGGACAATGTATATTTTAAGTTTAGGGGTAGTGGGAGATACTAGATACTATTACACGCACACTTGAAACACATGCACACACTAAGTCCCCAGTTTTTTTTAGAAAAGATAAATGCACGTTCATTGATGAGAGAAAAATATTGCATATTTTGGCCACTTAATTTGCATTTGTTAGCTTAGGGATTTATTATTTTGAGTTGTTTTCGTTGTTTTTAAGGTTTACAAGCACTGGGAAAGGAGTTTCACTAAAATTGCCAGAATTGCCCGTACAGATCAATCATCTTTGAAAATTAAACTATATTGATTCAAGAAGAACCAGGATATGAGCCATATATGCTTAGAAAGATCCAGAAGTCTATTTTCTGGATAATTTTACGGTTCATAAAAATGATTTTTCTACAGAAAGTTATGGCCGTTTTAGTAGAAAAAGGTCAGGCTGTGCGAGCTGTGCGGAATTTCAGCGTGAATAGAAGTTTTGAAGGGCATGTGAAGACTTAAATCCCACATCCCACATCGGTTGGAAACACATTTCTATATCCCACATCCCACATCAGATTGGAAACACATTGCACTCGTGGTATTTGCTTATATAAGACCCACTCCACTTCATCATTCAGTGTACAATTCCTGAGCCACTTTGGTGTTTACCGGTGGACGTCCGCTAGCATTCTGGTGGATCCCAAAGGCATTGCTACCACGAGGGGAAGCGTCGCCCGTTAGCGAGTAGAATTTCTCCCATGTAAAGTTGTTTATTTATTTATTTTTATTTAGTTGTTGTAGTTTAATGTTTAGCACTTTTATTATGCATTATAGTTTCATAGTTATGAGTGGCTAGACTCTTCAGCTAAGGTTGAAGATAAAGCCCCGCTGTTGTTTGGCGTAGTAGTTCATATTTGCTTGTACAAATCTGACAATTTTTAGTATAATGTTCTATCAATTATTTGAGTTAATCTTATAATTGATTGAGTTTAAATTGTCTGTTGGATATTCCTTGTGTTTCATCTGATGGATACGTCGAATACTTTTCGATTAAATTGGATTTCTTTTGTGATTTGTTGAGAGCAGATACATTGGATGCTTTTGGTTTAGTTGGGATATTCTTTGTTTTTCGTCTTATAGTTGGATTCATGGAATGTTTTGATATGCTATATTTTTAGAACATATATGCTTAACTTTGGTGGGGTGGATTCGAAAACCTTAGTGTTTTTAATTATTAGTTTTTAAATCAACTAAGTTTAGTTTTAATTTATTTTGCAATATCATTCTGAAATTTGGAACTAGGTTAAGATAGGGTTAGTTTAGATTAAAAATATATTTTCACAACGCAATTCCCTGTGGATTCGACCTCGCACTTGCACAACGCTATACTGCAAATGACTCATGCGCTTGCGAGTAATTTAAAACTCACAACAAGTTTTTGGCGCCGCTGCCGGGGAGTTGTTTGGTTTGTGAAAATTTTTTGTCTGAATTGATTTTATTTTTCTACTAGTTAGTTATTCAAAAAAAAATATATGTGGATGAATCTAGCGCCGGTTTCACAGTCTTTAGAGGACACCATCAAGGATTTCATTAAAATGACTGGTCCGTCCATCAATGCTGCCAACACATTCAATGTTGATAGCTGTTCCATCTGAGCTAGTCTTATGCATTTAGCACAGAATTTTTCATCAATGCCGGCTTTTGCCGAGTATCCCATGGAACAAATGAATGCTTTCAATGAGTGTTGTTGGCAATCAAATGGATCTTACTCCGAAACGTACAATCCAGGGTGGTGGGACCACTCTAATTTTTCATGGACGCAGAACCAACTGAGGAATCAGGGAGGAGCCCCTTATCAAGCTCACACTCAATACCCTCCCGAATTTCCTCCGCAGTTCCAAGTTATAGTCACTCAGCCTATCTAGCACCATTATCTGCTTACCAAGCTCCCATTCAAACACTAGCGCCAGTTTCACTGTCACTTGAGGACACCCTTAAGGAGTACATGAAAATGACTAGCCAATCCACGAGCGAAGTGATGAGTGCAACAATAGAAAATACCCAAGTGATTGCCAAGCTAGAGAGTCAAATTGATCAAATCGCAAGTTACGTGGGTGAAGGAGAGGAATGAGAGTTCCCCAGTCAACCTGAGCCTAACCCAAAGGAACAGTTTACGGTGGGAAATTCATCAACTCCTATGCATTGGCAGGAACAAGTGCAATCAACTGTCCCATACTTGCCTGGGAGACAAGTGGACAATCAAGTGGAGGAGAACCCTGCTATGCAACAAGGGCAAGAAAGTGGCAACAAGGAAAAGAGAGATGCTGAGCCATCTACAGCCACACCTATTATTAAGGATCTCTCTAGGTCGTTTTTACCTAAAGCGCCTTACCCTAAGAGACTACAAGCGCCCAAGAAAGAAGGGAAGTCTGAGGACATTATGGAGGCAGGCTTTGCTCAGTTTGGAGAGGATTTAGACTTAGATAAGTTACTTGAGCAAGCAAATACTATCTTGGAGTCTGCTCCTCGGGAAAGTAGTAAGACAGAGGAGACTATGGACGAATCCCGCATTGAGGACCCCCTGTAGTCATGCTTTGCTCACTTTGGAGAGGACTTGGGCTTAGATAAGTTACTCGAGGAAGTGAATGCCATTTTGGAGTCTGATCCTCGAGAAAGCAATGAGACGAAGGAAACCACAACACCTGAACCCCCCAAGAAGGAACTTAAGCCTTTACCAGACAATCTTAAGTATAAGTTCTTAGGTCTAGCAGATCCTTTGCCTATAATTATAGCTTTAGATTTGGGTGATGCTCCAGAGGAGAAATTATTGGATGTCTTAAGAGAGCATAAGGAAGCTATAGGCTGATTATTGAGGATGTCAAGGGAATCAACCCCTCGTTGGTAATACACACGATACAGTTGGAGGAAAATGCTAAGCCATCGAGGGAACCACAAAGAAGGCTCAACCCTGCTATGCAAGAGGTTGTGAGGGCAGAAGATATTAAGCTGTTAGAGGCAGAGATCATTTATCCCATCTCTGATAGCAAGTGGGTGAGCCTGATTCAAATCGTGCCCAAACATATTGAATTAACAGTAGTGAAGAATAAGGACGACGAGTTGGTGCCAACTCGTGTTCAGTCAGGAGGGAGAGTGAGTATAGACTACTGTAAGTTGAATGCTGCCACTGGGCCTGATCATTTTTCATTCCCATTTATTGATCAGATGGTGGAGCACTTAGTTGGGCATGTTTACTAATGTTGGGTCTGGCTGAAGACATTAAACTTAGCGCTCATGGAGGCACCTCACAGCTTATCTTTTCTGTTTATTTATTATTTCGCATTTTTATGATTAATGTTTGTTTCCAGTATTTTTTGTTTTCCAGTTTTTTTTATTTTTCAAGGACAATGCGTACTTCAGTTCAAGTTTGAGGATATGCTATGAACCATACCAGTCCAGATAGTTCTCCATATCTCAGGTCAGCTTTTTCCATATTAGTCACACATTGGGGTCAATGTGTAATTTAAGTTTGGGGGTATGGGAGACACATCACACACTTTGTCCTAATTTGTTGTCTTTTCGTCGTAGAGATAAATGCATGCTCATGTTATCATGAAATTTTGGTTGATCTAAACATTTTCTGTGATGTGATGTCATTGGTGAGCTTAACATTTTGAACACATGATCTGGTGATAAATTTTAAAATTTAGTTACTTACCTTAGGCATTTAAGAATTCACATGTTTGATCTTATCTAACAGGAGCACATTAGCACAAATTGTGTGAGGTATGACATGTAATTTTAATGTGTACGTTTCCTTGTCTTAACTGAAACTAGATGACTTGTTGGATAAACATTTCGGTATAAAAAAAAAGAGAAAAATATATATAATAATAATACTACTAATGATCATCATCAATAAACTTTCTACTGAGTAACTGGACCTCTTGCCTCAGTAAGCAGTGAGTGTTCACGTCAAAAGGTGAGAATTTTATTCATAATGATCATTGCGAAATTTTTCGCTGAGTAACTGGACCTCTTGCCTCAGTAAGCAGTGAGTGTTCACGTCAAAAAGTGAAAATTTTGTTTGGTAGCATTAAAGTCAGTTTAGTTTCATAGCCTTTTTGACTCGAGTTAGTAAGTCCTTAGGGGTGTCTTTACACCTAATGCCCTAAAACCATCTGGTTTGGGAGTCATTGACTCAACACTCGCTACATGGGTCAATTAGAAAGCTTAAGGGAACTAGACGTAGCCATGCCTTATAAAAAAAAAAAAAAAAAAAAAAAAAAACCTATGCCTTTTTCGTTCAGTTTGATGGGAAATTCGGTGAATCTTGAGACATGGAGACCTTACACATTGGAGTCACTTGGAAACTTCATTTCTAAATGCTAATTCACTTTACACAGTGTCAGACTTGTGATGCCTTAACCTGCCTTTTGTAAGTAATTAGATTTTAACTTTTCTATTCATTGCGAAGATGTGTTTATCTTTTTAAGCTTGCTCATGAATGAATATCATGGTGATGTGTGCTCCTTAAATTTTTGGATACCATGAATACTGAACTTATCTTTATGTTCTTTGTTTTTTCATTTAGTTTTTTTTATTTATTTTGTTTTGCTAAGGGACTAGCAAAATGTAAGTTTAGGGGTATTTGATGAGAGAAAAATATTGCATATTTTGGCCACTTAATTTACATTTGTTAGCTTAGGATTTTGTTACTTTGAGTTGTTTTCGTTGTTTTTCAGGTTTACAAGCATTGGGGAAGGAGTTTCACTAAAATTGCCAGAATTGCCCGTATAGATCAATCATCTTTAAAAATTAAACTGTATTGATTCAAGAAGAACCAGGATATGAACCATATATGCTTAGAAATATCCAGAAGTCTATTTTCTGGAGAATTTTAGGGTTCGTAAAAATGATTTTTGTACAGAAAGTTATGGCCGTTTTAGTTGACAAAGGTCAGGCTATGCGGGCTGTGCGGGATTTCAGCGTGAATAGAAGTTTTGAAGGGCATGTGAAGACTTAAATCCCACATCCCACATCGGTTGGAAACACATTTCTATATCCCACATCCCAAATCGGATTGGAAACACATTGCACTCGTGGTATTTGCCTATATAAGACCCACTCCACTTCATCATTCAGTGTACAATTCCTGAGCCACTTTGGTGTTTACCGGTGGACGCCTACTAGCATTCTGGTGGATCCCGAAGGCATTGCTACCACGAGGAGAAGCGCCGCCCGTTAGCAAGTGAAATTTCTCCCATGTAAATTTGTTTATTTATTTATTTTTATTTAGTTGTTGTAGTTTAATGTTTAGCACTTTTATTATGAATTATAGTTTCATAGTTATGAGTGGCTAGACTCTTCAGCTAAGGTTAAAGATGAAGCCTCGCCGTTGTTTGGCGTAGCAGTTCAGATTTGCTTGTACAAATCTGACAATTTTTAGTATAAATATTCTGTCAATTATTTGAGTTAATCTTATAATTGATTGAGTTTAAATTGTCTGTTGGATATTACTTGTGTTTTATCTGATGGATACATTGAATGCTTTTCGATTAAATTGGATTTCCTTTATGATTTGTTGAGAGCGGATACATTGGAAGCTTTTGGTTTAGTTGGGATATTCTTTTTTTTTTTTTCTTATAGTTGGATTCATGGAATGTTTTGATAGGCTATATTTTTAGAACATATATGCTTAACTTTGGTGGGGTGGATTCAGAAACCTTAGTGTTTTTAATTATTAGTTTTTAAATCAACTTAGTTTAGTTTTAATTTATTTTGCAATATCATTCTGAAATTTGGAACTAGGTTAAGATAGAGTTAGTTTAGATTAAAAATATATTTTCACAACGCAATTCCCTGTGGATTCGACCTCGCACTTGCACAACGCTATACTGCAAACGACTCGTGTGCTTACGAGTAATTTAAAACTCACAACATTCATTTAGTAACAAAAATTTTGGTTAATTTAAAAATTTGATAACACTTCATTAGTAAGCTTAAAAGCTAGAACACATAGTCTTGTATTAGGAATTTTACAAAGTTAGTTACCTATCTCAAGGCACTAAAGAATTCACAAGTTTGATCCAAATTTGCACAAGCACATTTAGCACGCATTTGTGTGGGGTATGACACATAATTCTTTTATATATGTTTCCATAACCTAACTGTAATCGGATAACTTGTTAAAAAGAACAGTGTGGCATAAGAAAAAAAAAATGTTCATCATGCAAAAAGAAAATGAAAAGCTTCTAATGATCAATAAAAACTTTCTACTAAGTAACTGGGCCTCTTGCCTCAGTAAGCATTGAGTGTTCACGTCAAAAGGTGGGAAGTAAGCCTTTAATGATCATAATAACAAATTTCCACTGAATAACTGGGCCTCTTACCTCAGTAAGCATTGAATGTTCACGTCAAAAGGTGGGAATTTCATTTAGAAGCATTAAAACCTGTTAGTTCCGTAGCCTTTTTTATTCGAGTTAGTAAGTCCTTAGGGGTGTCTTTACACCTAATGCCCTAAAACAATCTGGTTTGGGAGTCAATGGCTAAACACTCGTTACATGGGTCAAATAGAAAGCTCGATGGAACTCAACATGACAAAGATAGCATGATAAAAGAAAGAGAAAGAAAAAGCAAGTATTATGCCATTTTTGTTCTCTTTGATAAGGAATTTGATAAAGGTTTGGGCACCGAAACGCTATACACTAAAATTATGTGGAAACTATTGAGCGTTTATTTACCTAAATAAATAAGCAAATAATTGCACTCGTTTTACTTGCAAGTGCACAAGGTCTACAGTAGTATAGTATGCGAAAGCAATATCATCTCCACAAGGATTGGTAAAGTTCGGTCTACAGTAGTATAATGGTCGCCAACCTAAGGGCATGGTATCTACTCCTTAAGCTATTGATTTCCCTAAGCAATGAGTTAGGCATGGTATCCACTCTAACTCTTTTCTTCCTTAAGGGATTTAGCATGGTATCTACATGAGTTGTTCCTTAAGAAAGCATAAGATTTATGGAAATCGACAATCACATGAGACCTTGGGCATGGTATCTACTCCTGGTTCCCCATGTTGATTAATCCAAGAATCTGGTGTGGATATCTTTTGTTATTAATGTTAGACCCAGGACTCTGTCATCCAAATTGATCTAACTAACCTATCCATACCACATGCATACGTTGGCCATACACATACATATGAGGAATTTAAATAAGCACAGGCATTAATCAAGTTAAGCAACATAATAAAGGCTATTGGCAAAGATTTTATCAATGAATAAATATATGAGAAAGCATAACTACGGCTTTAATCGAGCCCTATAAGAAAGTTAGTTACACATGTTATCTAAGATAAACATCATATATAAACTAAGCATAAAATATAAAACCCGAAGAATACTAGGGAGACGGGTTGTCAATCCTCTCCAAAGCCTAAAACTCTGAGCTAAGCAAAAGATAAAAGAAGTGTTCTCTCAGAAGTGATGATTTGTGTGTGCTTTACAGGTGTATTTATAGGGCTTGAGTAGTCCTAGAAGGCTCTGGAAACCCTAATTTCCAAAAATGAAAAAACTCTCTTATTTTCAAAATAGGGTTCTGTCGTTTTACTGTTCACGCCTGTACATGTGCGCTCGATCGCATATGTCTTGCACTCAATCGCAGTGCTGCGCTCGATCCTTCTTATGTGCGAACGATCGCATGTGTGCTCGATCGCATACAGTAGTGCGATCAATCGTACTATGACCAGAAGCTGCTCCAGGATTTTCAGGCTTCTTCCCTTAAGTACCAAAACTGCTTCTTTTTCTCCAAGACCCTATAAAAACATGTGAAACACACAAATGAAGTAAAATGGGCTAAATTAACATAACTAAGGACCTATCAAATGTAAATAAGGGGGCTTAAATATGAATATTTAAGCACTTATCACACCCTCAAACTTACATATTGCTAGTCCCTTATCAATACAAAACTAAAAACGAAAATGAAAAAAAATAACGCCACATAGATAAATCCAATAATCATAATATCCACAAAAATTTTAGGTTGTCACACAAAAGAATAATGCGCATTCATGAGCAAGCTTAACATATATAAACACATCTTTGCAATGAATGAGAGTTTTGACGCAAATCACTTTCATGAAGCAGTTTAAGACATCACAAGTTTGACTTTAGTGTGTGGTGAACTAGCACATAAAAGATTAGATTTCCAAATAATTCTAATGTGTAGTGTTTTGATGACTCAAAATTCACCAAATTTCCTATTAGAATCAACAAAGATGGCATAAGTTTTCTTCTTTTCTTTTATTTGTGAGATTTTTGCCAAGTTAGTTCCCTTAAGCTTTCTATTTGATTCATGTAACGAGTGTTTAGCCAATGACTCCCAAACCAGATGGTTTTAGGGCATTAGGTGTAAAGACACCCCTAAGGACTTACTAACTCGAGTCAAAAAGGCTACGAAACTAACTAGTCTCAATGCTACCAATCAGAATTTTCACCTTTTAACGTGACACTCACTGCTTACTGAGGCAAGATGGCCAGTTACTCAGTGGAAAGTTTGTTTTATTGATCATTAGGAGCATTTTTTTTTCTTTTTGAGTACTAAATTTTTTTTTCTCTTTTCTTATATCAAGATGTTATTTTAATAGGTCATTTGGTTCACAGTCGAGCAAAAGAAACATACAAATCAAAATTACATGTCATACCCCACACAATTATGTGCTAATGTGCTTGTGATCGTTTAGGTTAAACTTGTGAATCCTTAAATGCCTAAAAAGAGGTGATCTATGTTCAAAACTTAATTATTGGCCTATATGTTCAAGGTGTTAAGCTCACTTATGAAGTCAAATCATATTCTTTGTTTAGATCACCAAAAAAAATTTTAGAACAGTATGAACATGCATTTATCTATAAAAATACAAAACAAAAAATGGGACATAGTGAGTGTGTGAATATGTCCTCATACCCCCAAACTTAAATTGCACATTGTCCTCAATGTGTGAATAGCATGGAAGGAGCTGACCTGGGAGATGGAGAACTATATGGCTGGCATGGCTCGTAGCACACCCCCAAACTTCAACTGGATGCACTCGCTCTGTCCTTGAAAAAGAAAGAAAAATAAACATAAAATGGAAAACAAGTAGTAATAAACAACTATAGAAAAATAAACTAGGAAATACAAATAATAAAATAAAATAAACTAATAAAAAGAATATGCTTTGGGGTGCCTCCCATAAGCGCTAAGTTTAACGTCTTCAGCCAGACGTGGTATCCTCTCACTACTGATCATCAAGTGGTGCAGTCGAAGAGGTACCGGGTGCCGGAGGTAGGCGATCAAGAATAACCTACAGCATAGCCTCCTGTCGGGCAAATCATGCCTCCAAACTATCCATGCCCTGATGCACGAGTATGGTAGCGGCAGAGACCTCACCTCGGAAGGAGAACTACTCAGCTCGAAAGTGTTGGGACTCGGTGGGTCCCATGTCTGGATGGTCCTCCTCTCGCACTGGGCTAACTACATGGGTCTTGGTCTCCATACGATCCTCCTCAACTCTCTTAGCTACTGGAGCAGGTGCTAGGAGTCCTCGAGGCATGTGCGAGAGGCTATGTGTCCACTGAGCCTTCTCGAAAAAGGGATGCTCTCGCACTGGTCCATCACTGGTAGTCCTCTTAATCCCTTTCTTCTTGAGTATATAGGAGAGTAGGAACGGGAAAGAGAGACGCCATATATTGGCTCTGGTGGTCTGCCGGCCATGGACATGATCCTAGAATTTGTGCAACTGGCTCCACATAACAGCCGGAATAGAGTTCCAGTAACCTCTGTAGAAGGCATATAGGGTCTATAGAAACTGGTCTCTCCGCTGTGTCTTGTGCTCCAATGGACACACATTGCACTAAAGGATAGTGTTGATAAGGCAAAGTAGTGGAGGCAACTTTGACCAGCTGGCTGCGTTGTTGTGTCTGTCGGTGTATTGACTAGTGCATATATCCGTAATAATCTTAGGCAGGGCAAAGGACTCTGATTGCTCCTCAATATTGGTGTCATTCGGAGGGGACTCGTCAGTGCAACGAAGAGTAGCGGCTATATCGGCACTACTCACCTCTACAGGTGTGCCCTAGACTGAAGAAGCCAGTACTCCTGGTCTGCTACAGTCAAAGGATAGGCTCGTATAGAACTGGACTACGAGCTGGGTGTAAGCAGTCGAGCAAACCGGCTTGAAAAGCCTCTTCAACCCTCGATGTCTAAATGCTTGGACGGCCCATTGAGTGGTGTCTATGTGCTTGAATACATCATCGATGGTGAAAGTGGTCTCGAATAAGAGCTCTCGTTGCTCGATGCTGGGCCGGGATGATGAGGCACGACTGCTTGATGCACCGAAGGTGGAAACAGATGGTTTGGACATGCTGCTATTAGGTTCTGCCTAATTTGCGATCGATCTCAAATTAGTGCGCTCAATCGCACACTGGATTATGCACTCGATCGCAACAACCGTGCCCTCGATCGCATACGGGCAGGCGTTTCCTCGAACAGATGGTGTACAATAGAAGACCAAGCTCTGGTTTTGAGGATTTGAATTCGTTCCTAACCTCCTGCAAGCAAAAAATCAACCAATCATACACAAGTTTACTCGTATATAGAAAGAATTTGGAAATAAAACATTAAAATTCGTGTGTGTGTGCAAAAGGAGTACCTTGTGGATGGAGGAAATATGTAACGGGGAGGGTGTATGTGGTGATAATGGTTGTTGATGGTGATGATGGTGGATGACGGTGGTGATGGGAAGTGGTGATGGTGGAGTGGAGAGTGTGTGAGTGGTGGATTGTAATGGGAGAATGCGAGTGAGAACTGCTGAGGGTGAGGGTGCGAGTGAACAGTGAAAAGAGAGTTAGTGAAAATTTTTTAGACTTTATAACTAATTCTTCTGCCACAAGTGTGCTCGATCGCACACGAAGTGCGCTCAATCGCACTCTTGCGCTTGAGCACATTGACTGGCATGCTCGATGGCACTCTTGCGCTCGATTGCATTGAATGGTGCGATCGATCGATCGCAAACAGTGTGCATGGGAAAAAATAAAAATTTACCTTAGCTGACAAATGATAGTTTTGGAGTAATACAACCTTACCATGTGTTAGTGGCCTCAGTACCACTTACCTCAGTAGAGACACTTGAGCTACATGATCGGCAACTGTGAAATGTCTCAAGCACTCTCTTGATACAGTGCTACTCCCGTTGAAGGGGGCACTTAGAGCCCATATCAAGTGGTTCAAGTGCCCTTGATAGTTGCTTCATCACCACTTTTGAGGCCTGGTCAATAAAGTAAGGAAAAGTAGTATCAGTATTTGCAGGAGGTTCAATTTGAAGAACATACTTACTTGAAGGTTGTGGTGTGTTCTTGAAGAGGTGTGTAGTTGTATTGACGTCTTTAATCACATTTTCATCCTTCGATCTAATGTCCATTGTTATGTCCTCATGGTTTGGGATGGTCTCCAATGTAGTAGTGTGATGGAAATGAAAAACTTTATCAACAACACTTTGCATGAAACTCATGTTAGAATATTCATTATCATTATTGGTTGATTTTATTGTATTAAATATTTTAAATTCTATCTATTCATCATTTACCCTCATAGTGACAATGCCCCTTTTTACACTAATATTAGTGTCAGTAGTTATCATAAAGGGGTGTCCTAGTATGATGGGGAGAGGCACTGGCAGAGTACATTCTTCCATATCTAATACTATAAAATCAGCAGGTATAATAAATGTACCTACTCTTACCAACATGTCCTTAAGGATACCTCTTGGTTGTTTGATGCTTCTGTCAGCTAATTGCAAAGTGAAGGAGGTTGGTTGAAGCTCCCCCAAACTTAGTGTCTCGTATACACTGTATGGCAGCAGGTTGACACTCGCTCCTAGATCTAATAGTGCATGCTCGAACAGCTGGTCACCTAGCCTGCAAGGAATAGTAAAACTACTCGGATCTTTTAGTTTAGGTGGTAATTTTCTTAAAAGCACAGCACTTACCTCTTCGGTTAAGGCTACCGTCTCATTCTCCTGGAACTTTCTTTTATTAGTGCAATAATCTTTTAAAAACTTGGCATATACAGGAATTTGTTTAATGGCATCTAACAGAGGAATATTAATCTCTACCTTTTTCAAGGTTTCAAAAATGTCAATCAATTTGGTATCTTTCTTAGGTTTCACCAACTTTTGAGGAAATGGTGGGGGTGTATTTACCTTTTCCATCTCACTTACCTTAGAGGTGGATGCTTAGTCAGGAGATGCTCATGCAGGTTCATCGATGCCTATGATCTTTCCACTTCTTAGGGTTGTCACAACATTCACTTGGTGATGTTCTCTCGGGTTAGGTATTGATTGGGCAGGAAGCTCACCTTACTTTCTACTGCTCAGTTCCTTAGCCAATTGTCCCATTTGTACCTCTAGTCTTTGAATTGCTTGCTCATGTGTTGCATTGGTTTGTTTTTGCTGAGTCATGAACTGTTCTTGTGATGTCATCAATTGTTGCTGCTGAGTGGCCAATTGTCTCACTAGACTTTCGAGGTCATTCTTCTTTGGTTCAGAAACAGTTTGGGCTGCTGGTTGGAAGTTTTTGTGCTGCCCTTGACTGTTCTGATTGTTGCTCCACGAGAAATTTGGATGGTTTCGCCATCCAGGGTTGTAAGTGTTGGCATATGGGTTGTTCTTCGGTGGATAGTTGTTAGGTCCCACGTAATTGGCTTGTTCTAGATCTACAGATGAGTACAATAGACAAGTGTCAGTATTATGATCGTATTGGGAACATATTGCACATACCTGGAGTGGGGTAGATGGTGGGCTGGATGAGGCATTTTGAGCAGCCATGGCTTTTACTAATAAGTCTATTTTTCTTTCCATAGCAGCCATTTGAGGAGAAGATCCTCCATTTACATTTACCTCATACATACCTTTATCTTTGGTTATATGTCTACCTCGAGAGGAGAACTGCTGAGTGTGTTCGCTGAGGGTTTCGAAGAGCTCCATCGCTTCTTCGCTGCTTTTCTCCATCAACACTCCTCTACAACCTAAATCAACAATACTTTTGTTAGTATCATTCAAACCTTCATAAAAAGCTTGTATTAGTTCATCTTGAGGCAGGTTGTGATGTGGGCATTTGAGTAGCAGCTTGTTGAAATGTCCCCATGCTTCGAAGAAGAGTTCTCCATCCTTTTGTTGGAAGGACTGGATCTCTTTCCTCATCTGTCTCGTCTTTTGGGCTGGGAAGAACTTCTTTAGGAATTTGTTAGCCAACTTCTCCCAAGTGTGGATAGAAACTGCAAGCAAAGAATTGTACCACAGTTTAGCATTATCTTTTAAGGAAAAAAGGAACAGAATTAACCTTATTCCTTCTTGGTCTAGTCCTCGGATGTGCTGGAACTTGCAAAGGTCAAAATAATCTCGGAGGTGCAGGTGTGGATCCTCATTAGGTGTACCCCTAAAGTGAGTCAAGGCACTTAAGATTTGCGGAGATATGTAATAGTTGCCTTCCGCCTCCGGTTGATAAGAGATGCATGATGGTTGATCAAGGTTCTGTGGAATGAAGGATTGCTTCATTGGTACTCGTGCACGTGGTTGCTGGTTTTCGAGTTGTTCCGCCATTTGGGCTTCGTTCTCTAATCCTTCTTCATTCTCTTAGAAATTGTTCTTAAGCCTTTGTCGGATGGTCCACTCAAGTTCGGGATCGAGGGGAACGACTGTGGCATGTCGGGATCGAAGTCCGTGCATAAATCAACAAAAACAGTTTCAGTGCAGCAACTCAACTCTGTTGCTCGGGTAACTCCGACCAAGCATACACCAAACAGAAAACAGCAAAACAAACAAACTAGCAGAAGCAGCTAAAATAAAATAAAACAAAAATGCTAACTAAACTAGTAGAAAAATAAAATCAATTTAGACAAAAATTTCACAAACAAAAATAATTCCCCGGCAACGGCGCCAAAAACTTGTTGTGAGTTTTAAATTACTCGCAAGCGCACGAATCGTTTGCAATATAGTGTTGTGCAAGTGCGAGGTCGAATCCACAGGGAATGCGTTGTGAAAATAGCTTTTTATCTAAACTAACCTTGTTTTAACCTAGTTCCGAATTGTGAATTATATTTTTGCAAAACAAATATAAACTAAACTAAACTAAATTGATTTAATAACTAATGATGAAAACACTAAGGTTTCTGAATCCACCCAACCAAAGTAAAGCATATATCTTCATGTTCTATAAAAAAAATAATCTATCAAAACATTCCATGAATCCAATTTAAACAAAAAACAACGAATATCCCAATTAAACCAAAAGCATCCAATGTATCCGCTTTTAACAAATCATAAAGGAAATCCAATTTAATCGAAAAGGATTCGATGTATCCATCGGATGAATCACACAGAATATCCAACAAAACAATTAAAAACTATCAATCATAAGAATTTACTCAAACAATTGAAATAGAACATTTAATTTAAACATATCAGAATTGTATAAACATATCTGAAAATATAATGCTAAACAATGGCGAGGCTTCATCTTCAACCTTAGCTGAAGATTTTAGCCACCCATTATCATGAAACTAAATTTCACAATAAAAAGTGCTAAGCATTAAAAACTTGAAAAGAATTAAAACTAACTGTACATTGGGAGAAATTCCACACGCTGTTGGGCAGCACTTCCCCCGGTGGTGGCAAAAGCCCTTAGGAGATCTACTAGAATGCTAGTAGAAATCCACCAGACTGCACACTGAATAATGAGGTGAGATAGTGTTTATATAAGGGAATTCTCGGAGTACAATGAGCTGTAAATTCGATGTGGGATACTGCCTCTTTGCGATTGATCGCAAGTCTGGTGCGATCGATCGCAGCATGGTGCGATACAACGCATCTAGCGCGCTGTAAATGCTTCCTATCCGATGTGGGATGTGCGAGTCAACTGCGATCTATCGCAGCCCTGTTGCGCTCGAGCGCATCACAGTGTGCTGTAATATATATGCAGTATCAAATATTTCCTTTCTAATGTGGGATGTGCGAGTCACTTGTGATCGATCGCAAGTCTGGTGTGCTCGAGCGCATGCGCGATTGATCTCATGCCGTGTGCGCACGATCACAGGTGTGATCGATCGCACGTTCTGTGCGCTCGATCGCACTGGGCATCCTCGGCTTTGCTCTTTAAGCCCTAAAGTTTCCACACTGCTTCATTTTATTCCAAAACCTATAAAAACACAGAAAATACAGAAAATAGATAAAATAGCACTCATCACTATACACATTTGTTGAGGAGCACTTAAAAGGAGTAAAGATGGAAATATGAGAAAATATCACTACTATAACCTAAGTATGTTAAAGGAGATAAGTTGGAGGTTATGGAAAAGAAAGGAAAAATGAAAAAGGAGGTGAATGGTCTTATACCAAAATACAAAAGAAAAGAAAAGAAAAGAGAAGTGAATTATGGCAAAGAAAGAAGAAAAGAAAAGAAAAGTGCGATTTGAGAAAAATGCTTGAAAAATAGTTGAAAAAGTTAGAAGTTGAAGTAAGGTTATCTAGTGCTTAACAGTGGTTGTGTTTAAAGCTAAGAGATTAAGTTCTTTTACTTGTGAATCCTTCCCATTCTTTCTTAACATTTACCTTAGCCTAACGTTACAAGCTTATTAAAGACCTATTCATCCAATGTAATGTGATTTTTTTTCTACAATAGTGGAGAATGGTTTTAAATGTAAGCCTATAGAGCTTGTTTTTGTGATTGATGTCACGCAATTTATCATATTTTAGAGGCCAAGACTTGTATTCACAAATGTTAAGCATAAAACCATCCGGATGTTCGAATTAATGGATTGTGGTAAGATGGATGTAAAGAGTCAATAACGATCATAAGATTGATGCTTGGATTACTTTTGAACTTGGTATAAAATTTAATGATTCTATACGCTGTGTGTATGTGAAATTTTTGAGACAAAATGTGAATTACTCTTGGTTAACATTAAAATTACTTTACTTTGTTATGATCCCCACCGTAGAATTCATCTCTTGTTTTCGCTTGAATTGCTAGGGACTAGCAATAAGCTAGTTGGGGGTTGTGATGAGAGCCACAAAATGTATCTTAATAGTTCTTAATCGTTAGCATTTTAGGATTGATCTATGTCTTAATTGCACTTTTATACGTTAATAACTCTAAAATGGTATTCTTGGATCGTTGACTTATTTCGGTGCATTTTCAGGTAATTTAAGTTCAAAAGAGGAGAAAAAGCTATTGTTGTTTGAAGCACAAAGACTCGAGGCACACTGAAGTGAAGATATGGTTGCGGAAGGACATGAAGAGAAATCAAGTTTATAGTGTGTGCGCTACGGCCTAGAATTATCCAAGCCTCGGCCTCCAGAAAGTGCACCAAAAGAGCAAGGAAGAAGCATCAGGTTAGGCCGCGGCTTGGATCAAGCTGAGGTGCGGCCTGAACCAATCCAGGCCATAGCTTCCATAAGGTACAAGAATTTGAAGATTTCAAACCGCGGCCTGACTCCAGCTGAGCCGTGGCGCGACCCCGATACCCTGTCTCCGAGTTACAACTTAATTAGGGCTTTTAATGATTGTTTAAAACCCTAAAACACATTTGGACCTCTTGTATTATAAATAGACCACTTAAGGTTTGATAAAAGATAATCATTAAGTTTGGAAAATTGAAGGAAGCAACCAATTCTTCTCCATCAAAGTGTTCAACCATGAGCCCCAGGGCTAACTAATCTCCAAGCAAGGCGAAGGGATGAATCCCTAGGTGTAGTTGTTCCTATTTTCCTTTATTTGATTCAGTTGTAATAGGGATTCATTGTCAAAACATTGTTATGATTTACTTTTAATCTAATTATAAGATTTTATCTAATCTAGTGATTGTATCTTTCTCCTTGATATAAATTTATTTATGCTTTTCTGATGTCAAGATTGTTTGGGTATAATTGAGTCCGGTAGATCTAGCCTTTAGGTTTGTCCATTACTGCAATATTGTCATTAAAGATATATGGTCGTTTCTTGATAAACCTATAGGATATATTATGTGTGCATGAATCGAAAATAAAAAGCATTTCATAACAATCATATTAGGGTTTATATATGTTCTCATTGAATATTTACTGATTGTCTGTTTGGGATGTAAAACTTGTAATCGGGAGAAAAAACTTAATCAAGTTAGGAATAAGGTAACGAACCTAGGGAGGATTCCTGGATCCTTGTTGTTTCTTTATTATATTTCACAATCTATTTTACACAATTACTTCATTATCCAAATTTGTATCTACTTAAATCTTTGTCGTTTGTGTTATGGTTCACACCTTTTATAGGTAACTTGTTTCCCTATGGAATCGACACCCCAAGCCGTGCTACAACTACCACGTTACTCTTTGGGCGTAATCAAGTCCTATATGTCCCTTTAATCAGAAACGAGAGCATCAAGCTTCTCGGACTCTTCCGAGGCCGAACCGAGGAGAACTTAACCAGGGAAGCCAAGATGTCATAGTCAGAGAATTATCAAAACGATCTACGGTGGACTAGCCGCCAGAGGCAACTCCGAGCAGAACAGGAAAACATATTCCAGGTCCGTAGCTTCCGTTAGCGGGCCTCATAAGCAAAAGAAGACAAACCAAACAATCTTTTTCATGGACAATGGTCTGGGCTAAGTATATACTCCACACGATAATGCCATGGTAATCTTCTTCTTTGTATCTAACCACGATATCAGACGCTTCTTGGTGGATAACGGAAGTTCTGCGGACATCTTATCCTATGATGCCTTTTAGAAGATGCAGTTAAAATATAGTCAGTTAAAGCCTATATCCACCCCACTATACGGCTTCTTAGGGGCTTCGGTGTTCGCAAAAGTCAGCATAGTCCTCCCAGTCACCGCAAGGATGGTTCCATAGACTACTACTGTACATACTACTTTTCTGGTTGTAAAACGACTGTTGTCCTACAATGTGATTCTTAGCAGACCCGCTCTCTACAAAATGAAGGTGTTTGTCTCCACCTACCATTTAAAAAATAAGTTCCTCACTAACAACGGAGTGGGTGAAGTCAAAGAGAACCAGTAGGTCTCCAAGTCCTGTTATCTAAATACTATAAGAGTCGAAAAAGGAAACTGAGGCTTTACTCCTCGAAATGGAAGACTTTAGAGATGAGGTCAAAAATCTGCGTTGCCAACCTATGAAGGAGCTAACCATTGCCCCACTTAGCAAAAACTTCTCCAGAACAGTCCATATTCTCTCCGGTCTCCCCAAGAATCTCAAAGAATCACTCATCTCTCTTCTACGGAGGAATCAAGACTTGTTTGTGTGGTCAGCCTTAGATTAGCCCTAAGGTCATCGTGCACCGGCTAAACGTGGACCCGAGCCACAAGCGAGTCACTCAGAATAAGAGATCATTTAGCTCAAAGAGACAAGCCGCCATCAAGACCGAAGTTGATAAACTACTCACAGCTCACATTATTCGGGAGACAGACTATCCTGACTGGGTTTCCAATGTGGTGATGATAAGAAAACCCAATGGCAAGTAGCAAATCTGCATTCACTTCACAGATTTGAACAAGGTCTACCCGAAAGATAGCTTTCCCTTGCCACGGATCAATCAACTGGTTGATGCTACCTCAGGGCGTGAACTTTTGACTTTTATGGACACCTATTCTGGCTACAAACAGATCCTTATGCATGAGATTGACTAGGAGAAAACAGTCTTTGTCACTGACCAAGGGTTGTACTGTTACAAAGTCATATCGTTCATGCTCAAAAATGTCGAGCCAACCTACCAGAGGTTGGTGAACAAGATCTTTCATGAGCAGATCTGAAGAAATGTGGAAGTTTATGTGGATGACATACTGGTCAAGAGTGTCAAAGACAAAGGCATGACTCTGACCTAGAGGAGGCATTCGAGGTGCTTCAGTATCATGAGATGAAGCTAAACCCTGTGAAGTGCGCATTCAGAGTCATTGGAGGGAAGTACCTCAGTTTAATGGTCACCTAAAGAGGAATATAAGCTAATCTAGAGAAGATTGAGGCTATACTCGATCTGACCCCTCCTCGGACGATAAAGGAAATGAAAGGCCGATGGGGCGTATAGCGGCACTTAGCCATTTCATGTCGAAATCTACAGAGAAGTGTCTTCCATTCTTTAGGGCCATTAGGAAGGAAAATGACTTTGTCTAGACTGAAGACTGTCAGAAAGCCTTTGAGGTGCTGAAAGAATATTTGAGTTCTCCTCCACTTTTGACCAAACATGTTATGGGAGAGGAACTTTTCTTATATTTATCGGCCTAGTAAGAAGTAGTGGTCTCTGTTTTGATTCAGGAAGATATGAGTGTCCAGAAGCTCGTGTGCTATGTTAGAAAAGTTCTTCATGATGCAAAAGTATGACATCTCCCGATAGAAAAAAAAAATGGCGTATCCTCTCCTAATTACAGCACGTAAGCTTTGGCCATATTTCCAAGCACACATCATCATCCTCCTAACAGATTAGCCACTAAGACAAGTGCTTCATAAATCAGACATCTTGGGGAGGATGGTCAAGTGGTCCATAGAGCTCGGAGAGTTCGACATCATGTACAACCCTCGAAAAGTCATTAAGGCTCAAGCCCTCGTAGACTTCATTGTGGAGACAACGCTTTAGGAGTGTTCGAGCAAAACATTGGATTCGGAGATAGCCGAGCAAATTCTGCAATGAACCTTTCATGTTGATAGCTTTTCGAACAGCACCAAAAGTGGGCCAAGACTCATCCTTTGTAGTCCGAATGGATTCATCATTGAATATGCTTTAAGATTTAGGTTCAAAACTTCTAATAATAAAGCAGAGTATGAGACATTACTCACCGAAATGAAGTTAGCGAAAGCAATGGCTGCTGAAGCCCTGGACACGTACAGCAACTTACAACTGGTGGTAAATCAGATGAACGATGAATTCAAAGCTTAAGGTAAGAAGATTGCTCGATATCTTAAGAGGGCTAGAGAACTTGCCACTACATTTAGAGCATTCCGGATAACTCAGGTTCCTTGGGTAGGGAATTTGAAAGCTGACACTCTAGCCTGACTCGCCTCCTCTCGGTAAACCAAGCTAACCTAAGCCATTTACCTTGAGACTCTCGCTACCCCGAGCATTGATGAAGTGCCTGTGCTGCCAATGACCAAATGAGAGAAGTGGGAGGACTTGATCCTCTAGTATTTACATGATGGTCAGCTTCTTGAGCAAAAGGGTGAAGCTAGAAAACTTATCTTTCGCACTTCTTGATAAGCAGTCATAGATAAACAATTATGCAAAAAAGGTCTCACAACTCCTTATTTGAAGTGTCTCGGGCCTACTGAGGCCAATTACGCTCTTCGAGAGGTTCATAAAGGGATATACAAGAATCACTTGGGAAGTTGGGCATTAGCCATCAAAGTAATCCATCAAGGATACTACTGGCCCAAAATGTAGAGAGATGCTGCAGAATTAGTCAAGAAATGCAAAAGCTGTCAGTAGTACTCTCATGTGCCCCATTGATAGGTGCTTAAATAGTCATATCTAAGCCCCTTAATTTACACTTGTTAGACTCTTTATTTATACATTTTAGTAGTTTCTACTTCATTTTCGCGTTTTATGTGTTTTTCATAGGACTTGGACAAAAAGATGATAATTTGGAGCTTTTAGAAGCAAAAGTCAAGATCTGCCATCCAGCAACGTACGCTCGAGCGCACACCATTGAAATCGAGCACACAAGAGCACGAGCGCACTTGAAGAAGGCTCGAGTGCACACTTACGCTCGAGTGCATCCCGCATACGCTCAAGCACAATCACTCTAGAGGCGGCAGAGCCAGATATGGAAAGAAGTCTTTCAACTCCAAAAATAAATTAGGGTTTCGAGACACTAAGAGGACCTTATAAATAGTCTTGTAAAACACATAAACCATACCTTTTATTCTAGATTTGAAGTAGCAAGCTTAAGAGAGGAATTGACAACTTGTCTCCCGAGTCTTCTTCGGTTTTAGTTTTTTTTTTATTTAATTATGTTTAGAATATTTAGTTTACTTAGCATGTGTAACTAAACTCCTATAGGGCTCGATTGAAGCCCTAGTTATGCTTTTCCACATATTCATTCATTAATTATCTTTGATATAGCCTTGTTAGAATATTTAACTTGATTAATACCTGTTTGTATTTATATTCCTCATATGTATGTGCCTGATCAACGTATGTATGTGGTATGGATAAGTTAGTCGAATCAATTTGGATGACTGAGTCCTGGGTTCGACATTAGTAACAAGGGATATCCACACTGGATTCTCAGGTTAATCAACATTGAAAACCGGGGGCGGACCAAGCCCTAGGTCCCATGTGGTTTCTGATCTCCACAGCCCTCTCTTAAGAAACAACTCAGTATACACCCATGCTGAATCCTTTAAGAGAGAAAAGAGTTAGAGTATACACCATGCCTAACTTGTTGCATAGGGAGATCAATAGCCTAAGGTGTGGACCAAGCCCTTAGGTTGGCAACCATTAGATATTCATGATAAGGGTAGAGCATTGAAGCTTTAGATAGTGGGAAAGTATAATTAGGGTGGATATTGTAGTCTTAGGTTCCCATTATTGTTATTTACTCATAATCAAACCGCTATTTCTCTTTTTAAACTTGAAAAACTAATTCTAAAACAAAATTTACCAATCCCTGTGAAAATGATCTCGCACTTGCACGCTATGCTACCACAGACCTTGTGCACTTGCAAGTAAAACTCGGATGGTTATTTGTATATTTATTTAGGTAGATAATTGCTCAAACAAGTTTTTAGCGTCGTTGCCCAGGATTGCGCTAAAATTTCTCTTTAGAATTAATTTCTCATTTAAATTAATTATTGTTATTTCTTTTTTATTCGATTCTTAATTATTATGTTTATCTTATTTTTCGCTTCATTAAAAACCCTAATCAATTTCCTTTTTTCTCTGTTTCAGGTACTCCAGAAGAGCTTTCTGTGCCACTTGTGATCGAGCGCACCCTCTATGCAATCGAGCGCAATTGAGGCAGAGAGTAATGCGAGCAGTAGTGTTTGACTGCTGCACTCAAGCAACTGCCACCGATTCATGCACGAACGAAGATCCAAGCATTCGGCATTCCTTCCCTTTGATCCCAAGCTAGAGAGAACTATCTGACAAAGACTTAGAGACAACTCGGAAGAAGAAGAAGAAGGAGTTGAGGAAGAGATACCAATGGCAGAACAGATAGCTGAACAACAACCACCTGAGCGGAGGCCAATCAAGCAATCCTTTATCCCGCAGAACCTCGATCAACCATCGTGCATTGCGTATTAACCTGAGGCAAAAGGAAACTATTACATATCTCCACAGATACTCAGTGCACTGACTCACTTTAGGGGTACATCTAGTAAGGATCCACATTTGCACCTTCAAGAGTTCTTCGACCTTTGCAAATTCTAGCACATCCAATGCTTAGACCAAGAAGGAATAAAGTTAATTCTTTTCCCTTTTTCCTTGAAAGATAATGCTAAATTATGGTATAATTCTTTGCTTGCAGTTTTCATCCACACTTGGGAAGACTTAGCTAGCAAATTCCTAAGGAAGTTCTTCCCAGCACAAAAGACGAGGCAAATGAGAAAAGAAATTCAATCCTTCCAACAAAAGGATGGTGATCTATTCTTTGAAGCCTAGGGACACTTCAACGAGCTACTACTCAAGTGCCCACACCACAACCTACCCCAAGACGAACCGGTACAAGCTTTCTATGAAGGTTTGAGTGATTCTAACAAAAAAATTGTTGATTCAGGTTGTGGAGGAGTGCTGATGGAAAAGAGCAGCGAAGAGGCTATAGAACTCTTCGAAACCCTAAGTGAACACACGCAGCAGTTCTCCTCTTGAGGTAGACATATAACCAAAAGTAAGGGTATGTATGAGGTAAGCTTAAACGGAGGATCATCTCCTCAAATAGCTGCTGTGGAGAGGAAACTTGACCTATTAGTAAAAGACATGGCTGCTCAAAACACCTCAACGAACCCACCAGCTACACCACTCCAGGTATATGCCATTTGCTCACAATTTGATCATAATACTGATACATGTCCCTTGTATTCATCTGTAGATCATGAGCAAGCCAACTTTGTGGGACCAAATAATTATCCGTCAAAGAACAACCCTTATGCTAACACATACAACCCTGGATGGCGGAATCACCCAAATTTCTCGTGGAGCAACAACCAAAATAGTCAAGGGCAGCAAAGAAACTTCCAACCAGCAGCCCAATCTGCTCTTAAACCAAAGAAGAATGACCTCAAAAGTCTTGTGAGGCAAGTAGCAACTCAGTAACAACAAATCCTGAATAAACGTGAACAATTCATGGAAGAGTCAAGGCAATTTCAGACTGAAATGAGACAAATCACTACAAAACATGATCAAGCCATTCAAGGACAAGAGGTACAAATGGGACAGTTGGTGAAGGAATTAAGTAGTAGAAAGCAAGGAGAGCTCCCAGCCCAGCCACTGCCTAATCCAAGAGGACATCAACAACTGAATGCTGTAACTATCTTAAGAAGTAGTAAGATCATCGGCACCAATGAGACTACACAAGCATCTCCAGACCAAACCTCCACGTCTAAGGTAAGAGAGATGGAAAAAGTAAATACACCTCCACCCTTCCCTCAAAGGTTAATGAAGCCTAAAAAGGAAACTAAAATGATTGATATTTTCGAAACCTTGAAAAAGGTGGAAATAAATATTCCTTTATTAGATGCAATAAGACAGCTACCTACTTATACTAAGTTTTTAAAAGATTGTTGTACTAACAAACAGAAATTTCGGGAGCATGAGATAGTAGCCTTGACCGAAGAGGTGAGTGTTGTATTATTGAGAAAATTACCACCTAATCTAAAAGATCTGGGAAGTTTTACTATTCCTTGCAGGCTAGGTGACCAGCTTTTTGAGCATGCATTATTGGACCTAGGAGTAAGTGTCAATTTGCTACCTTATAGTGTATTCGAGACACTAGGTTTGGGGGAACTCCAACCAACCTCCATTACGTTACAATTGGCTGACAGAAGCATCAAACGACCAAGAGGTATCCTCGAGGATGTTTTGGTAAGAGTAGGTAAATTTATTTTACCTGTCGATTTTATTGTATTAGACACGGAGGAATGTCATCTACCTGTACCAATCCCTATCATCTTAGGGAGACCATTTATGATCACTGCTGACACAAGCATTAATGTAAAAAAGGGTATTGTCACTATGCGAGTAAATGATGAAGAAATAGAATTTAAAATATTCAATACAATATACTCCACTAAAACTGATGATAGGTTTCATAATATGAGTTTCATGCAAGAAATTTGTGAGAAAGTGTCTAAAGTCCATTGCACTGTTCCATTGGAGACCATCCCCAACCATGCTGACATGAGATTGGACATTGGGCCGAATGATAACATGATTAAAGATATTAATGGAGCTGTGCACACCATCAAGATAGCACCCGAGCTATCAAGTAAGTATAATCCTCAATTTAAAAATCTTGCACTTACTAATATGACTTTTCCTTATTTTATTGACCAGGCGCCTAAATTAGAGACAAAGCAACTGTTAACGGCACTGGAACCACCTGATGGGGGCCCTAAATTCCTTGTTCAAAAAATATAGCCTTGAAGCTACCATAGAGAGAACTTGAGAAAATTCCACTTGCATAACATATAGCTCAAGTGCCTCTATCAAGGTTAGTGGTACTGAATGCCACTAAAATACGGTATGACTGTATCGTTCTAATTTAGTTTTGGTAAGTCTTAAATACACTTTACATACTGCATTACGCTCAAGCGCACCATTCATTACACTCGAGTGCACATCCCCTACATTCCAGTGTGAACAAGCATAGTACCCTACACACTTACGCATCGTGCGATCGAGCGCACTTCACAAATGCGCTTGAGCGCATTCGGGGCAGAGAAGTCACGTGCATATTATAAACAGTTTCTTGATCCTTCGCTCACTTACGCTCAATCACACTTCTGCTATCTCTCTCTCACACAAACCAGCACACACAACAAAACCCTGCCTTCAACCCTCATCCAGCACTCCACACCACCACCTCACCACATAACCAAGGCAACCACAAGGCCAACACATTTTCTTTCTCCCTTACACACATGCCACCCTCCTAAAGCACATTTAGCACACATTTGTGTGGGGTATGAAAATTAATTCTTTTATATATGTTTCCATAATCTAACTGTAATCGGATGACTTGTTGAAAAGAACACTTTGGCATAAGAAAAATAAAGAAAAATGTTCATCATGCAAAAAGTGATTAAAAAGCTTATGATGATCATTAAAAACTTTCCACTTAGTAACTGGGCCTCTTGCCTTTGTAAGCATTGAGTGTTCACGTCAAAAGGTGGGAAGTAAGCCTTTAATGATCATAATAAAAATTTCCACTGAGTAATTAGGCCTCTTGCCTCAGTAAGCATTGAGTGTTCACGTCAAAAGGTGGGAATTTCATTTAGGGGCATTAAAACCTGTTAGCTCCGTAGCCTTTTTGACTCGAGTTAGTAAGTCCTTAGGGGTGTCTTTACACCTAATGCCATAAAACCATCTGGTTTGGGAGTCATTGGCCAAACACTCATTACAAGGGTCAAATAGAAAGCTCGATGGAACTCAACATAGTAAAGATAGCATGATAAAAGAAAAAAAAAAAGCAAATATTATGCCATTTTGTTCTCTTTGATAAGAAATTCGATAAAGATTTGGGCACTGAGACGATATACACTAAAATTATGCCCCATCTTATATGTGCTAAGTCATCACATACGAATCACACTTGCGATTCCTTAGGCTAGCCTTAGGTAAGTAACACGAGCTTTTGAAAATCTTTTTTCAAAACAAAAATGTTTTTTTATTTTAAGCTTACTCATGAATGGTTATCATAGTTTTATGCACAACCCAAATCTTTGAGTATCATGGAAATTAATTTATCTTTAAATTTTGTTCTAACATAGTCTTTAGTTTTGTATTGCTAAGGGACTAGCAATATATAAGTTTGGGGGTGTGATAGGTGCTTAAATAGTCATATTTAAGCCCCTTAATTTACACTTGTTAGACTCTTTATTTATACATTTTAGTAGTTTCTAATTCATTTTCGTGTTTTATGTGTTTTTCACAGGACTTGGACAAAAAGATGATAATTTGGAGCTTTTAGAAGCAAAAGTCAATATCTACCATCCAGCAAGGTGCGCTCGAGCACACCCCATTGAGATCGAGTGCACAAGAGCACGAGCGCACTTGAAGAAGGCTCGAGCGCATCCCGCATACGCTTGAGCGCAATCACTCCAAAGGCGACAGAGCCAAATATGGAAAGAAGTCTTTTGACTCCAAAAAGGAATTAGGGTTTCGGGACACCAAGAAGACCCTATAAATAGCCCTATAAAACACATAAACCATACCTTTTGTTCTAGATTCGAATTAGCAAGCTTAGGAGAGGAATTGACGACTCGTCTCTTGAGTCTTCTTCGGTTTTAGTTTTATGTTTTTATTTCATTATGTTTAGAATATTTAGTTTACTTAGCATGTGTAACTAAACTCCTATAGGGCTCGATTGAAGCCCTAGTTATGCTTTTCCATATGTTCATTCATTAATTATCTTTGCTATAGCCTTGTTAGAATATTTAACTTGATTAATACCTGTTTGTATTTACATTCCTCATATGTATGTGCCTGATCAACATATGCATGTGGTATGGATAAGTTAGTCGAATCAATTTGGATGATCGAGTCCTGGGTTCGATAATAGTAACAAGGGATATCCACACCGGATTCCTGGGTTAATCAACATGGGAAACCGGGAGTGGACCAAGCCCTAAGTCCCATGTGGTTGCCGATCTCCACAGCCCTCATGCTCTCTTAAGGAACAACTCAGTATACACCCATGATGAATCCCTTAAGAGAGAAAAGAGTTAGAGTATACACCATGCCTAACTCGTTGCATAGGGAGATTAATAGCCTAAGGTGTAGACCAAGCCCTTAGGTTGGCAACCATTAGATATTCATGATAAGACTAGAGCATTGAAGCTTTACTTAGTGGGAAAGTATAATTAAGGTGGATATCATAGTCTTATGTTCCCATTATTGTTATTTACTCATAATCAAACTGCTATTTCTCTTTTTAAACTTGAAGAAACTAATTCTAAAACGAAATTTACCAATCCTTGTGGAAATGATCTCGCACTTGCACACTATGCTACCACAGACCTTGTGCACTGGCAAGTAAAACTCGGACTGTTATTTGCATATTTATTTAGGTAGATAATTGCTCTAACACTCATAAGCAGATGAAACTTCTTACTTTGGTCACCAGCCCATTTCCCTTTGCCATGTGGGGAATGGATCTCCTTGGTCCTTTTATTGGGGCGCCCGGCTAGAGAAAACATCATATCGTAGCAATAGATTACTTCACCAAGTGGGTAGAGGTAGAACCACTTGCTAGTATAACGGATCATCGAGCTCGAAATTTTGTCTAGAAGTCCATAGTGTGTCGGTTCGGCATACCCTGGATGCTTGTCACTAAAAACAAAAAAACAGTTGGACAACTTTCGGTTCAAGGCATTCTTTGAAGATCTTCGCATCGAGCATTGATTTTCTTTCGTAGGGTATCCATAGGTTAATGGGCAAGCCAAGGTGACCAACAGGACACCTCTGCAAGGCATCAACAAAAGATTAGACGAGGCTGACTAGTAATAGATTAACCATATTCCAAACGTACTATAGGCTTATCGAACCACTGCTTGGACTCTCACAGGAGAAACTCATTTCTTCATGGCATACGGCTCCGAAACGATCAACCCCTTAGATATTGGAGTGCCTTTGTTACGAGTATAGAACTTCGAACGAGTTGACAACGAAGAAGCCTTGCAGATAAACATTGATCTTATTGATGAAGCTTGAGATAAAGCTCATATTCAATTAGCCACTTATCTGCAGAGAATGGTGATAGGTGCTTAAATAGTCATATTTAAGCCCTTTAATTTACACTGGTTAGGCTATTTGTTTATCTATTTTAGTAGATTCTACTTCATTTTCGTGTTTTATGTGTTTTTCATAGGGCTTCGATAAAAAGTGAAGATCTGCAAAATCAGCAAGGTGCGCTCGAGCACACCTGCCTTGTGATTGAGCATATAGGCACACGAGTGCACACTTTGAAGGCTCGAGCGCATACATGTGCTCGAGCGCAGACTCCCTTACGATCGATCGCACATGCACCAGAGCCAACAGAGCCAGAATTGGAAAGAAGTCTCTAGACCTTAAATTGGAAATTAGGGTTTCATGGTACCCTTAGAGCTCTATATATAGCCTTGTAAAACATCGAAAACACACTTTTTGTTTTTAGCTTAAAGTTGTAAGCTTTGGAGAGGAATTGATGACTCGTCTCCCTAGTATTCTTCGGGTTTTATTTTTCTGTTTTAGTTTAATTATGGTTATAATGTTTAGTTCAACTAACATGTGTAACTAAACTCTTATAGGGCTTGATTGATGTTGGTTTTTTGTCTAAGGTTTAAACATGGTTCAAACATGGTCAAGGTTTGAACAAGTCCAAACATGGTCTAAGTTTGGTTAATGTCCAAACCAATTGTGGAATATCAAAGTTCAGCAAGTTAGAAGGTTGCACACAAGTGTGCGCTTAAGTTTTGAGCGTGGGAAGGTCAGGCACACTGCTGTGCAAGTTTCAGCACACAAGCAGGAGGTGTGCGCACAGCATCAGGAGGCTGTAGCATCAAGTCACGCCACAGCACACAGCACCAGAGCCGCAGCACACAGCACATGTGTGCACACATGATCCAGCATGCATAAGACCTCTCCAATTATGTGTGCACCACACTAAAACGCACAGTATCACTTGGAGAGTGATGAAGGGCTGAGATTAAAGGAAGAACATGATCAAAGGGAGGATAATGACTCACAAGAATGTCCAAGAATTAAGAGGCTATAAAAAAAGGTTTCCTAGCCTCATTTCAAAGTGTGAAAAGAGTAAGGTGTGTGAGAGAACCACACAGGTTGTGACATTGTGAGATCATTGTAAACACAAGAGAGAATTGTGTGAGAGATATAAACACAAGAGCGACTTTTGTAGTGAGGCTGGTTGTAATAAGATAGAGAGAGTCTAGATTAGATTAGAGAACATTGTTGAGTTCTCATCTTCTTCCTTCTCTTCTTATTTCTTCAAGAACTTGGATTCTTGAAGGGGATTGCTGTAACTTTGTAAGAACCATTGAGATAGTGCAGAGAGTTCGGAGGGACTCACGGGGACGTAGACACATTGCCGAACCTCGACAACAAATTATTTGTCTTCTTTCTTTCTTTGATTTTCTGTTATTGTGTTCGATTGCTGAAATTATTTCTACAAGTCATTCAAGACTTGGGTGTTTGGAAGATCACCACCTGGGCATCTTGCTAAGGTGATTTCCATATAGTGGTATCAGAGCTAAGCAGCTAGTTATCGGAGCAAGAAGTAGAAGGTACGGAGCCAAGACTCCAAGAATCAAAGATTAATCTTCTTGGATGATTCAAGAATGGTGTAAAGATCAAGATCAGGTCGTGTTCTTGAAGGTTGATTCAAGAACGGTGTTAAAGATCCATCTTCAATCTGTGTTCTTAAAGTTGAAGAGTAGTTGTGGTTAGTGCACAAATCTGGGATCTTGTCCGCAAAAGATGGCTTCAAATTTCTGTGTGGAGAAGTTTGATGGAAAGGGGGACTTTGCCCTATGGAAGCGGAAGATCAAGGCGGTTCTCATGCAGTAGAAAGTGGACTTGGTTATTGGAAAAGATGATGCTTTTCCAGCAAGTGTCACGGAGAACCAGCGGACCGAGATGAAGAAGATGGCTTACAGCACCATTTTCTTGCACATGTCTGATAATGTCACAAGAGAGTGCGGAGACTCGAAAGATCCAGCTGCAATATAGAAGAAACTAGATGAGTTATTTCTTGCCAAGACTCTCCCTAATAAGAGGTATCTTTGTAAATGAATCTTTGCTTTTAAATTTGATCCTAAAAAAGAGTTTCAAGATGATCTTGATGCCAAGATAAGGAGTGCATCAAGTGGTAAAGAGCTATTCTTTAAAATAAGGCCAGTAACTTGGTATGGCCGCAAGAGCTATTCTTTAAAATAAGGCCAGTAACTTGGTATGGCCGCAAGAGCTATTCTTTAAAATAAGGCCAGTAACTTGGTATGGCCGCAACCATGGCTACTACCGGGACAAAGGTAGAGGAGAAAGCCATAGGAGAGTGCACAACAGCATGCATGGCTACTACCGAGATAGAGGTAGAGGAGAAAGCCATGGGAGAATGCATTCCAAACTGAGATTTGGAGGAAAGAGCTGCTACTACTGCCATAAGGAGGGTCATGTCAAGAAAGATTGTACGAAGACGACAAGGGATAGAGGAGGAAGCCATACCAAGAATGGAGAGGCTTTAGTTGCCAAAATAGAACAGCAAGATGATGATGTTCTTGTTATGTGTTCAGATGTGAGCAAGAGACAAGAAGGCAGCGGAAAATAGATCTTGGACACCGGGTGCACTCATCACATGTGCCCTCACCGAAGTTGGTTCAAGAATTTCAAGGAAACCAATGATGAGATGGTTTTCTTGAGGAATGATATTTCTTACCAAGTGAGAGGCATAGGAGACATCCAGGTGATGATGTCTGATGGAGTCACAAGGCTGCTGGAAAATGTGAGGTATGTTCCAGATTTGAAGAGGAACTTGATCTCATTAGGGCAGCTGGATTCCATGGGCTATACATGCAAGATAGAGGGAGGAAAGATCAAGGTGGCTAAGGGATCTTTGGTAGTGATCAAGGCAGCAAGAAACGATGGTCTCTATGAGATTATCAAAGAAACAAAAATCAATGATCAAGCAACAAGCTTGATGGCTGAGCTGGACAAGGCAGCCCTTTGGCATACTCACTTGGGACACATGAGCGAAAATGGCCTGCAAGTGCTTAGCAAGGAAGGTCTACTTGGTGGTGACAAAGTAGAGGAACTTGATTTCTGCGAGTGTTGTGTTCTTGAGAAGCAACACCGGGTCAGCTTCAACATCGAAGTGCACAAAGATAAGGGCATTCTTGACTACATTCATGCGGACCTTTGGGGACCAGCAAGGACACCAACACAGGGAGGTAACATTTACTTTCTGTCTTTAATTGATGATTATTCAAGAAAAGTTTGGGTTTATTTGGTGAAAAATAAATCAGATGCATTGAATAAGTTAGTGGTGTGGAAAGGGCTGGTTGAGACTCAAATGGGTAGAGTAGTTAAGGGGATAAAAACCGATAATGGCTTAGAAATTTTTAACCAAGAACTTGATCAATTCTGTAGGTTAAATGGCATTCTAAGACATAGGACGGTTGTGGAAACTTCTCAGCAAAATGGAGTTGCTGAGTGGATGAATAAGACCCTTAGGGAAAAGGTTAGGTGCATGTTAAATAAATCCGGATTACCCAAATGTTTTTGGGGGGAAGCGGTGTCTACAGCTGCATATTTGGTTAATAGATCACCCTCTAGGATTGTGTACCATAAGACTCCTGAAGAGTTGTGGAGTGAAAAACCCCCTAAGTTTGACAACCTTAGGACTTTTGGGTGTGCTGCGTATGCACTCCAAAAGGAGGATAAGCTTAGCCCAGGATCTAGAAAATATGTGTTTCTAGGATACAGGGAAGGGGCTAAAGGGTACAGGTTGTGGTCTTTAGAAAAAGAAAGATTTAAACTCATAATAAGTAGGGATATTGTCTTTAATGAATTGTTATTTCCCTACTTGGAGAATACTAACCCTGCAGGGGCTAGTGAGCAAACCAGTTTGGTTCTTGTGGAGCATAGCATCAAGGAGAATTCAGTTCAGGTAGAGCAAGGATGGCAAGAGGGTTCGGACCAGGTAGAGCCCATTGAAGAATGCCAAGCTCAGGACACTCATGAGGATGCTCATGAGGAGGCTGAACTAGAAGAGGTTGATGCAGCAAGTCGGAAGGACTACCAGCTCACAAGGAACCGGGAAGGAAGGCTAGTTGGACCACCTTCAAGATATGAGTTTGCGGATGCTGTGGATGCAGCAACTCCTTGTACAAAAGGAGGGATGTGTGAACAAGAAACTTACATGGATGCCATGGAGTATAAGGATTCGTCAAAGTGGCAGCTGGCTATGGAGGAAGAAATAGATTCTTTGAGGAAGAACAACTTCTAGGAATTGGTAAAAATTCTAGGAAATCAGAAAGTTGTGGAATGTAAGTGCACTTACAAGATCAAAGAAGGGTGCCCTCCAAGAGATGAAGTCTGGAACAAGGCTAGGCTGGTGGCGAATTGGTTCACAAGGAAAGAAGACATAGATTTCACAAGAACTTTCTCACCTGGACACAAGGTGGAGAAGATGGTGAGTATCCTCATCTATGTCATTAATGGGCTGTTGGGTTGGAACAGCAGGAAGAGGATGGAAAGGTTTACATCTCAACTCAGTGAGGAGTTCGAGAGGAAGGATCTCAGCCTTACACAAAAGATCCTTGGGAGGAGAATCATCCAGGAAAAGGAAAGAAACAGGTTTAGTGTTTCTTGGGCAAATTAGTATTTTCAGCAAAATTGTGAGTAATCCCGGAAAAAAAGCATTGTCTTGGGATGAAGTGGTTGCTGAGGAACAAGGAGGCTCAGTGGCAGCCAATGGTAGCACTCATAACAACTGGGGCAGAATGCATAGCGACTATGGAAGCCATAAAGGAGGCTATGGAGTGCAAAGGGTTGTTGGACGAGTGGGAGGTCCTAAAAGAGCAGGTTGTGGTGTCTTTGGATAGCCAAAGTGTGGGGCACTTCTGGAGGTATCCGGTGTTCCATGAGGTGACATAGCATATTGATGTTCGGTATCATTACATTCTGGAAAATGGTACGGAATGAAGCATTCATGTTGACAAGAAGACTACGGAGAAAAGTCCTGCAGATTTAGGCACCAAGGTTCTACCTCTAAAAAGGTCTAATCAATGCCTTGGACTTCTTAGGATTGGAGTTGGTTGATTGATGAATCAAGATGAGTTTGGATCCCGAAGGTCTCTACACAAATGGTTCGGGTTTAAACGCTTAGACAAAGGTAGAGATTGTTGGTTTTTTGTCTAAGGTTTAAACATGGTTCAAACATAGTCAAGGTTTGAACAAGTCCAAACATGGTCTAAGTTTGGTTAATGTCTAAACTAATTGTGGAATATCAAAGTTCAGCAAGTTAAAAGGTTGCACACAAGTGTGTGCTTAAGTTTTGAGCGTGGGAAGGTCAGACACACTGCTGTGCAAGTTTCAACACACAAGTAGGAGGTGTGCACACAACATTAGGAGGCTGCAACATCAGGTCACGCCGCAGCACACAGCACCAGCGCCGCAGCACACAGCACATGTGTGCACACATGATCCAACATGCATAAGACCTCTCCAATCATGTGTGCACCACGCCAAAATGCACAGCATCACTTAGAGAGTGATGAAGGGCTGAGATTAAAGGAAGAACATGATCAAAGGGAGGATAATGACTCACAAGAATGTCCAAGAATTAAGAGGCTATAAAAAAAGGTTTCCTAGCCTCATTTCAAAGTGTGAAAAGAGTAAGGTGTGTGAGAGAACCACACAGGTTGTGACATTGTAAGATCATTGTAAACGTAAGAGAGAATTGTATGAGAGACATAAACACAAGAGGGACTCGTGTAGTGAGGCTGGTTGTAATAAGATAGAGAGAGTCTAGATTAGATTAGAGAACATTGTTGAGTTCTCATCTTCTTCCTTCTCTTTTTGTTTCTTCAAGAACTTGGATTCTTGAAGGGGATTGCTGTAACTTTGTAAGAACCATTGAGATAGTGCAGAGAGTTCGGAGGAACTCACGGGGACGTAGGCACATTGCCGAACCTCGACAACAAATTACTTGTCTTCTTTCTTTCTTTGATTTTCTGTTCTTGTGTTCGATTGCTGAAATTATTTTTGCAAGTCATTCAAGACTTGGGTGTTTGGAAGATCACCACCTGGGCATCTTGTCAAGGTGATTTCCTACAATTGAAGCCTTAATTATGCTTTTCCACATATATATTCATTGATTACCTTTGCAAATAGACATGTTATAATGCTTTAATTTGATTAATGCCTGTTTGTATTTAAATTCCTCATATGTGTGTGTCTGATCAACGTATGTATGTGGTATAGATTAGTCAGTTGAATCAATTTGGATGACCGAGTCCTGGGTTCAACAATAGTAACAAAAAAAATCCACGCCGGATTCTTGGGTTAATCAACATGGGAAACTGGGAGCAGACCAAGCCCTAAGTCCCGTGTGGTTGCCGATCTCCACAGCTCTTATGCTCTTTTAAGGAACAACTCAGTATACAACCATGCTGAATCCCTTAAAAAAGAAAAGAGTTAGAGTATACACCATGCCTAACTCGTTACCTAGGGAGATCAATAGTCTAAGGTGTGGACCAAGCCCTTGGGTTGGTGATGAGAGTCATAAAATGCATCTTTACAGTACTTAATTGTTAGCATTTTAGGGTTGATCTAGGTTTGAATTGCACTTTTATACCTTAATAACTCTAAAGTGTCATTCTTGGATCATTGATCTATTTCAATGCATTTTCAAGTACTTTAAGTTCAAAAGAGATGGAAAAACTATCATTTCTTAAAGCACAATGACTCGATGAACACTGGAGTGAAGGTTCACAAGCACTTGGAAAGGAGTTTCACTAAATTGCCAGAATTGCCCGTACAGATCAATCATTTTTTCAAATTAAACTGTATTGATGCAAGAAGAACCAGGAGATGAGCTATATATGCTTAGAAAGATCCGAAAGTCTATTTTTTAGAGAATTTTAGAGCTCATAAAAATGATTTTTCTAGAGAAAGTTTTGGCAGTTTTAGTAGACGAAGGTCAAGCTAGAAGATTCAAAAATACCTTATAGTGCACCATATTGTGCTCGATCGCACCATACTGCGATTGAGCGCACACGAGCAGTATCCCACATCGGAATGGAAACACATTGCACTCCGGGAATTCCCCTATAAAAACCTTACTTCACTTCATCTTTTAGCATCATCGAGGATCAGATCTAGATGGCCTTTAGGAGCAAATCTAGAGGGCCTTTAGGAGGAACCTAGTGAACTTTTAGAGGGCAAGCTGAGGAATCTTCGAAGCTTTGCTACCAAGGGGGAGGTCATCGAGAGGCCGGAGGTAGCTCAAGGAAGCATGAGCCCCATGGCCAACTAATCTTCGAGCAAGGAAAAAGGATGAATCCTTAGGTGTAGTTATTCTTATTTTCCTTTATTGATTCAATTGTAGTTTTGAATTATTATCATTAAACATTGTTATGATTTATTATTTAATCTATTTAGAAGATTTTTCCTTAGTCCAGTGTTTGCATCTTTCTTCCCCATATAAGTCTAGTCATGCTCTTCTTATGTGATGTTGTTGAGGTGTGATTGAGTCTGGTAGATTTCTCTTATAGATTTATCCATTACTGCAGTATTTTTTTTTTTGTTAATCAGTAAATAAAACTTGTATTAACCAGAAATTTATAAAGAATCACTGGGCATACCCAAGAGATTTACAGAGAGCAAGACCATAAATAAAAATAAGCTTACAAGGGAAGCCTATACAAAAGATTACAAAATGAGGCAATCAAAATGCTTACAAAATAAGCCTAATCTGTGGGCATACAGCATACACAATTCTATAGACTACAATCTGAATCTTCTTGATAAGGCTAGAAGCAAGAACAATGGAGTTGTCAAACTGTTTGGCATTTCTAGCCATCCAAATGTTATAGACTGTGCATGGAAGAGCTATCTTTTTTGCTATAGCTGGGAGGCCAGTTCCTCTGACTTTTTAGAACCACTTGGTTGTACTATCAATTGTGTTCATTTGCCTTCTGCAGCTAAGCCACCTCTTAGTGGCATCCCAGGTTTCCTTGCTGATCATGCAAGAGAAGAAGAGGTGCTTTCTTGATTCCTCATGCTCTTTACAAAAGGGGCATAGCTTGTCATCACCTTCCAGCTGCAGTCTGTCCTTGGTGAGGAGCCTGTTCTGAATAGTCAGCCAGTAGATAAAGGACAGTTTTAGGGGGCAATGGCCATACCAAACCAGTGATGCCCAGCCAACTTTTGATCCTTACAACCTAATAGAGTTGTAGACCTTTTTGATGCACAGATCATCCTGACCTCTCCGTGCCATGAGTCTGTTATGAGCCTGCAGGGAGGAGGATGATTGGGAAATTAGGTCATCTCTAATCTCCAGGATTTTCTTCCAGATAGGGGAGCCATCTTTTCTTGCTAGAATCTCCTAGATTGAGCTGTTATTCAGATAGTAGTGCTGAACCCATTGGATCCATGGGGAATCTTTCTTCATGTGGATGTTCCAAAGGACTTTGGTAAGGAGAGCCTTGTTCCAGGATTTCAAGTCAACTAAGCCAAGACCTCCTTCAGATTTAGGTTTACATAAGCCAGCCCAAGCTATAAGAGCCTTCCTCATACCATTGCACTTACCATTCCACAGAAAGTTTCTACACAGCCTGATTATTTTCTCCAGGATGTTGCCAGGGATAGGGAAAATGGCAAGCCAAAAGCACTCCACACGTTGAAGCACTAATTTGATAAGCTCAGTTCTGCCAGTATATGAAAGGGATGAGCCAGCCCAGACATTGATATACCTAGAGATTTTTTCAATAAGGGGAGAATAATGAGTAGCATTCAATCTTGCTGCAGCCAGAGGAACCCCCAAATATTTAAAGAGGAATGATCTATCCTTCATTATAGTAATCCTCTTTATTTCCATTAACTCAATAGCCTTAACCCCAGCATGGAAAATGTTTGATTTGGCCAGGCTAGCTTGCAGCCCAGAGCACTCACTGAATTGGTTGACACACTGCATGATCAACCCAACAGAATTACCATCCTTCTAGCAAAGAGAATAATATCATCAGCAAAAGCCAAGTGGGTGATCTTGAGCTTGTCACACTTTGGATGGTATCTGAAACCATCCTCTTCTTTCAATCTCCCTAGGAGCCTAAATAGGTACTCCACAATCAAGACAAACAAGTATGGGGAGAGGGGGTCACCTTGTCCGAGGCCCCTTCTACCAATAACAAAACCATATAAGCTTCCATTGATGGATAGAGAGAAAGTAGTTGTAGTAACACATTCCATGATCTATTGCCTAAACTTTTCAGGAAATCCAAGGCCCTTCATAAAATTCAAAAAATCCCATTCCACAGTGTCATAGGCTTTTCTTAGGTCTATCTTAATCATACATCTTGGGGAGATTCTTTTCCTACAATACTTTCTGAGCAGTTCCTGGACCAATTAAATGTTTTCAACCATGCTTCTAGATTTGATGAAAGCAGTCTGAGCAGGGTTGACAATGAGGCTCAAACTGGGTACTAATCTTGAAGCAAGGATTTTGGAGATGATTTTGTATATCACATTGCAATAAGTTATAGATCTGAAATCCTCCACTTTAGATGCTTGTTTTCCTTTGGGTATCAATGCAAGGGATGTGTGGTTCAGCTGTTTAAGTAGTCTCCCATTCTAGAAAAATTCATGCACAGCCTCAATGACATCTTGACTAACCACATCCTAAGCTTTCTTGAAGAACTTAGATGAGTAGCCATCAGGTCCTGGGGACTTGTCTTCCCCTATACTCTAAAGAGCTTCCTTAATCTCCTCCACTGTGACCTCCTTTGTCAGCAGCTCTGCTTGGAACTCTTGGAGTGTAGGCCCATCTCTAATGACTTCCAGATCTATAGGCCTGCAACTGGCTGATGAGCCAATGAGGAATTTGTAGAATTTGAGGAACTCATCAACCACTTCATCTTCAGTGGATGTCAGAGCCCTATTAGAGGCAACCACAACAGCAATATGGTTCTTACTAGTCTTCTTTTTAACCAGGCTATGGATGATTTTTGTGCCTCTATCACTATTCAGAAGGTATCTGCATTTGGCCTTCTGGGATAGGAAGCTTCTCTCAACTTCAGCTAGTTTGAAGGCCTTCAGCTTTTGATTAGCCACTAATGTTTGCAGCTCAGAATCAGATGGATTATCATGAAGTTCTCCTTGAAGGCTAGCTAGTTTTTGTGAAGCCTCAAGTGCTCTCTCTAAAATGTGACTGAAGTGTTTCTTATTTAGCACTTTAAGGTGGGTTTTGAGAGATTTCAGGTTTCTACACAGATTGAACTGCATTGTCCACCCATAGTACTACCCTAGTGAGCTTTAACAGTGTCAAGAAACTTATCATGGTCAGCCCACATATTGAAGAACTTGAAAGATTTTCTGCCCCCCTGGCTTCATCAAACAAGTTAACCAAGCAAGGTGAATAGTCAGAGAGGCATCCAGCGGCTAGGTATGTGGCCTGGGCTCTGAACCCCTTATAAAGCCAGCTACTGTTCACCATTACCCTGTCCAGCTTACACCATATACTATTGTTAGTCCAAGTGTACAGGCATCCTGAAGCATTAACATTTGTGAGGCCAGTTTCTCTACAACACAATAAAGGGTCTCTTAGCTCATAGTCTGTTACTGGCAGCCCATTTACTTTCTCATCAACAGCAAACACATTGTTGAAATCCCCCAGGACCAACCAAGGAACTGGGTTATCATGACTGAAATTACATAGGTTATCCCACAAGGGTCTTCTAGCAATTATAGTATTAAAGCCATATACAAAACTGATTACAAAAGTACAAGAAAATATTAAACAGGAAACATTACAATGAATAACCTGGGGACTAGCATCTATTAAAGAAACACTGACCTTGGAAGGGTTCTACATCACTACAATCCTGCCTGTAGGATGAGTAGTGAAGTTGTTGATCTGTCTCCAGGTATTGAATTTGTTGCTAATTATATTGAGAAGTTTAACTTCATCAAGCTTTGATTCCAAAATGCCCATCACATCCACTCTATTGCTTTTCATGAGGTGTAGCACCCCATTATGCTTCAGGGGTTTGTGAAAACCCTTGATGTTCCAGCTTGCAACAATCATTTAGGGGTATGGGAGGCTTTCCCTCCCTTCCCATCTATAGGTTTATCTTTCAGTCCTGCTTTCCCTTTTTTCTTCTTTGTGGGAGGGAGATTTCTCCCCTGCTCTCCTGGCTCTAAAGGCATCTCACTGTCAGGAGGATCTGAGGGTTGGGAAGATCTTAAACCAGTAACCAATTGGTGAGGTTCCTAGTCCCCCTCCATCCTAGTTTCTCTGGGATGAGGCTCCTCTCTCACTGGAGCATTCTCTGCTTGGTCTACTTCTCTAGTCTCTTGATCTATTCTTCCCCTGCCAGATGGGCCTATGCTTGGGCTGTCCCCAACTATCTCAACTTATAGGGTGTTCACCTCTTTGACATGATCAATAGGAGCTTTGGACCCTTCTTGCCTTACTGCTTCTTTTCCCTTTCCATGTTGCTTTATCCTCTTTTCTTGATTGGCACTTAGGCTGCAAGAGTGGAGGTCATGTCCTAAGACCTTACATTTGGGGTAGTATTTGGGGAGGTTTTCATGTGATATCCTTTGTTCAAAAGTAGTCCCATTAGGGAAGCTTACAGGCACTGAAAATTTGATTTTCTTTGCTACATCAATCTCCACAAGTAGCCTAGCATATGATATTCTATCCTTGGTGTTTGTGAACTGGTCAGCATACAAGGGCTTACCAAGTTGGGAGCCTAACTTACTTAGGCAATTAGCAGTCCACAACTCAAGGGGCAGACCCCTTAGCTGAATCTAAATTGGAATAGTACTGATTTCTTCATTACCAAATTGAAAAAATTTGGGCATAGACTTCAAAAACAAGGGTCTACCATATACTTGATAGGGACCTTCTTGCAGGACATTCATGCTTGCCTCTACATTCTTAAACTTAAACACAATACAACCACTATCATGGAATTGAGTTGAGACTTTTACCTTCCAGGAGTCAGTGAGCAACTTCAGAGCAGCCCTCCCTGGGAATCTTCCAGCAAAGTATCTAACCAAGCAGGATGGGTTTTCTCCAAACACCTCTCCAATGTCTTCCTCTGTGACACAAACTGTATCCCCCTCACTTTCAATACTGGAGAGTTGTAAGCCCTTGCTTTGCTTCCTATTATCAGTAAACAAACTGACCCTGGGAGCTTTCTTGCCCTCCTCTTAAGGAGCATTTCCATTGTTATTGGTCTTAGATTTCTCTTGAGCTCCTGCTGAAGCTTCCTGCCTCAGGGGAGCCCCATTGGATGAGGGACCAGTGGGGGGTCCCCTTCTTCAAGAGAGATAGAGGGTTAGACCCTTTTCTTGCCTCTTCCTTTCCTGGCCTAGCTGCTACTGGTCCTCCGTGAATGGTAGCTTCACAGTTGGGATCATCTTCTTCACTAGAAGAGTAGGATTCTGCTTGAACTGAGTTATCTTCACTGTCCTCAGAAGAGCTTAGGATCTCCTCCTCATTAGTCTGGGACTCTTCCTGCATTGCCTGCTGTGCTCTTTTTCCTTTAACTTGGTTTTGGGTACTGTTCACCATTGAAGCTCTGAACAAGCTTCCTTCACTGCCCAAGGTTGAGCCTTCCACGTCAGGCCTCCTGGACTTAGACACTTCCTCTTCTAGGGAGCAGGAAAAGCTTTCTGACTATTTGCTTGACTCTATAGCTCCATTCTTGCTGGAACTTACAGGAGCTTCTTCTCGCGATATAGATACTATAGCAGCTTTGTTTTTGAAATGATTATGGATAAAATCCAGATCAATCTGCTCTTGGACTGAAAGGAGAGGCTTCCTGCTAGACTTCTTCTTACCCATGCTAAAAGAAGAAGAAAGATTGACTCATAGAACAGGGATGGGGGAGGGAGAAGGGCAGGAAACCATGGACAAGCACTGTAGCAGTTGAGAGCTTCTCTCTCTAGCTTGCCCGTGACTGACTAACTGAGAGCTCTTTCTTCATTACTGCAGTATTGTCATTATAATATATTGTCGTTTCTTGATAATCTATAAGTTAGGTCATGTGCACTTGAAAGTAAATAGTACTTCATAACAATTACATTAGGGTTTACTTGTGCTTAATTGAATATTTGCCAATTGCCTGTTTGGGATGTGAAACTTGCAATCGAGATAAAAATAATTGAATCAAGATTGGAATAAGGCAAAGAACCTAGGGAGGATTCCCGAAACCTTGTTGTTTCTTTATTATATCCATAAATCTATTTACACAATTTTCACACAATTCAGATTCTTTCATTTAATCTTTTATCGGTTGTGTTAAGGTTCACACCTTCTCTTGTAGTTATCTTGTTTCCTTGTGGAATCGAAGCCCCAAAGCTGTGCTACAACTACCGCATTACTCTTTAGGAATAATCAAATTTTGGTGCCATTGTCGGGGAGACGCGCTTAAGTACAAGGAAGATTGTCAACTTTTGACATGACGGTAAAAGAATTGTAAATAGTTTTTCTTTTCAACAACTGTAAAGGTGGTAACTTTGTTCCTTCTTTTAGCTTGCTACATTATTTTTTTTCCTTCTTTCTTTTTATAGTATTTTTTTTATTATTTTTCTTTTTTTCTAAGTTTTGATTTCCTGATTTTTTATTCTGTTTTATTTATTTCCTCTCTGATTCATTTGGTGTATGCTTAGACCGAGAGATTTGCAAGGTAGATTCATTAGAGGACCCGAACTAGAATTACCCTCTCCTTCCACGTCCGTTAGTGAAACTTCGTTTAGATCAAACCATAGTGCACCCCCACATGAGAATTCAGGGGATTTTGTTAACATGGTCGATAACCCTAATGAGAATGTTGCTAGGACACTTCAGGATTACCTCCACCCTACACGCACTGCGACACCATTATGCATCATATTTCTAGCCAATACTCGCTAACTAGAGTTTAAAACAGGGATGATACAGTTACTTCCTACATTTCATGGCTTGTATAGTGAAAACCCATATGTGCACATTAGAGAGTTTGATGAAGTAGTCGCAACTTTTCATAGTCAAGATGAAACCAATGACATTTTGAGGCTTAAGTTCTTTCCTTTCGCTTTGAATGATAGAGCTAAGAGTTGGCTATACTCACTAAGACCACGATCTATTGGGTCATGAACTGAGATGATTCAAATTTTCTTTAATAAATACTTTCCCCAACATAAGACCAACACTTTAAAAAGACAAATCTCCACCTTTGCACAAAAGGACAGCGAGACTTTGTATCAGTCTTGGGAGAGATTTAAGGAGTTGTTGAGTATATACCCTCACCATGGGTATGAGAATTGGTGCTTAGTGAGCTATTTTTATGAGGGACTTACATATAAGGAGTGCCAATTTGTAGAAATGATGTGTAATGGTGAATTCTTGGAGAAAGATCCTGATGAGGCCATAGAGTACCTCAATGAGCTTGCTGAAAAAGCTCACACTTGGACGGGACCTAGTGCTACTGAAAGCACAAATAGGTCATGACCTATAGGGCACCTAAATGGTAGTGGAATTTACCATCTTAGGGAAGAGGATAACCTTAAGGCCAAGGTTGAGATGCTCACTAAGGAACTAGAGGTGTTAAAGACTAAAGCTCAAAGCCAACACAAGTAGCTAATTATGCAGCGTCTTTGAAACCATATTTTGTGTGTGGCGGGGAAGATCATCTCGCCCAATAATGCCCCATATTTGCTGAGATGAGAGGGATGTATGAGGAACAACGTAATGCCTTAGGAATGTACAAGAAGCCTTTGGTACCCTTCTCTGATACTTATAATCCGGGATGGCAAAATCACCCCAATTTCAACTGGAAGTCTGAAAACCAGCAGCTTGCATAAACTTCTACACCATATCTTGAACCATATCATGCACCTGTATCTTCTATGAGTTCTTTAGAAGACACTTTACATGCTTTTATTGAGGCACAAGGTAAGACTAATCAAATACTTGAATCTTTAATTACGCAGGTTGTTGAAGAAAATAAAGAGATAAAGAGCCAAGTGTCCAAGTTAATGAGCTACTTGAGTGTGACTGGGCGAGGTAAGTTACCTTCTTAAACTCAGTCCACAGATAATGGTCAGCACCTGGTGCAATAGAATTTGAAAGAGGTGAATGCCATTGAGACACTAAGTGGTAAGTTATTACACATCCCAACAACGAAAAAATCAGAGGATGTGGACGAAAGCCACCAAACATACATGATTGACTCATTCATAGAAATGTCCATCACCTTAATCTATTGGAGTCCATCCTCACCCAGGGCTTCACAAGAGCATATGTCGAGCCAGAATTTACGGATGCTACTGATGACATCTTTGAGGCCTCTCAAAAGCATACAAGCACCAAATTTGGCAATGAAGCAGTGGCTGGTGCATTCAACCTATGTTTTTCTAGGAGGGAATAAGAGTGTCTGGCTAAAGACATAAAACTTAGCGCTCATGGGAGGCACCCCATAGTATATCCTTTTACTATTATTGTTTTTCTTTCTTGTTTATTACTCGCATTTTTTTTCTTCTGTTTTCCAGTATTAACTTGGTATTTCCTTTTCAAGGAAAAATATACGAAGTAGTTCAAATGATGGAGCACAATTTTCAGCTTCTGTGCACCTTTGGCTACAAGGGGAGTTTCTTTTACTCTTTCTTTTACATTGAGGTCAATGCAATTTTTAAGTTGGGGGTGAAGGAAATGTATCTCTTTGTTTCCATATTCTTTATTTCCATACATTTTTTTTCTTTTTCCATTGAACTGCTTGGTGTCGTCTTCTTTGACTGCTTGGTGTCATCTTTCTTGATTGTTTGTGTCTAGCATGCTTTGTGTTAGCCTTAGAGTCAATTTACATGTCAAGGATATAAACTTAATTGAGATAGCAGATAGCATGTAGAAGAAGTTAAATCTTGCTTCGGTTTGAAATTAATTTAAGCATCAATCTTCATTTGGTTTGAGACTCTAGTTTGTGGTAAGATAGTATGATTAGTCTTAAACATTTAGAAAAGTTTTATGTGTGATTATTTTGTGAATACTTTTGCGGTCTCGAAAAGCTCTAGAACTTACTTGATAACCACTTGAGGCAAATTCCTAGAATGCACATTACTTAGGATATGATATAGGCCATTTTTGGACCGTTTGAGCATGTTAAACCTACCATTGCTATATTTACCACTAGTCACCTATTTGAGCCTTTTCTTGAAAAAGAATTTGAGCCCTGTTTCTTTCAATAGCCCATTTACTCGCCTTTATAAGCCTAAAGAGAATATTTTATCCTTACATTTCTCTTAAAAGAACTTAGCTATACACATTTGTTGAGAAGCACTTAAAATGAGTAAGGATGGACATATGAGAAAATATCACTACTGTTGTGAGTTTTAAATTACTCGCAAGCGCACGAGTCATTTGCAATATAGCGTTGTGCAAGTGCGAGGTCGAATCCACAGGGAATTGCATTGTGAAAATGTATTTTATCTAAACTAACCTTATCTTAACCTAGTTCCGAGTTTTGTATTATGTGTTGCAAAATAAATAAAAGCTAAACTAAATTGATTTTAAAAACTAATAAAAAGACTAAGGTTTCTGAATCCACCCCGCCAAAGTTAAGCATATATCTCAATGTTCTAAAGATAGCCTATCAAAAAATTCAATGAATCCAACTTAAGACAAAAAACAACAAATATCCCAATTAAACCAAAAGCATCCAATGTATCCGCTTTTAACAAATCACAAAGGAAATCCAATTTAATCAAAAACAATTTGATGTATCTATCAGATGAAACACAAGAAATATCCAACATAACCATTTAAACACAATCAATCATAAGATTCTACTCAAATAATTGACAGAACATTTATACTAAAAACATCACAATTGTATAAACAAAACTGAAACTAATATGCCAAACAACAGCAAGGCTTCATCTTCAACCTTAGCTGAAGATTCTAGCCACTCATAACTATGAAACTACAATTCATAATAAAAGTTCTAAACATTAAACTAAAACAACTAAATAAAAAAAAATAAATAACTTTAAATGGGAGAAATTCCACTTGCTGATGGGCGGCGCTTCCCCTCGTGGTAGCAAAGCCTTCGAGATCCACTAGAATGCTAGCAGACATCCACCGGTTAACACCAAAGTGGCCCAGGAATTGTACACTGAATGATGAAGTCAGATGGTGTTTATATAGGGGGAGTCTCGGAGCATTGTAGGTTTCAGATTCGATGTGGGATACTGACCCGAGTGCGTTCGATCGTAGATTGGTGTCTTGTGCGCACGATCGCATGTGTGCTCGATCGCGTGTCTGGTGTGCTCGATCACAGATGAGCTTGATCGCGTGTCTGGTGCGCTTGATCGTAGGTGCACTGTACTGCAAACATTTCAATGTAGGATTGTTGACCATGCGCTCGATCGCAGCATAGTGCGATCGATCACTATTGTTCCTGAAGCTTCACATCTCCTGAAATGCCTCATTTTCTCCACAAACCCATAAAAATACACAAAACACAAAAAAGACGTAAAATAAAGTGAAATACTACTAACTAAGAGCATAACAAATACAAGTTAAGGGTCTTAAATATGCAATATTTAAGACTCATCAAATACCCTCAAACTTATATTTTGCTAGTCCCTTAGCAAAACAAAATAAAAAACTAAATGAACAACAAGGATTATAAAGATAAGTTTAGTACTCATGGTATCCAAAAATTTAGGGAGCATACAAAATCACGAGATTCACTCATGAGCAGGCTTAAATAAGTCGAACCCATCTTCACAATGAATAAGAATTTAAAACTTAATTACTTACAAGAGGCATGGTAAGACATCACAAGCTTGAATCAGTGTAAAGTGAATTAGCATATACAGATGAGGTTTCCAAATAACTTCAATGTACAAGGTAATTTATGTCTCAAGATCCACAGAATTTCTCATCGGAAAGAACAACGATGGCATAGTTTTATATATATATATATATATATAAGGCTCTGCTATATTTAGTTCCCTTAAGCTTTCTAATTGACCCATGTAACGAGTATTGAGTCAATGACTCCCAAACTAGATGGTTTTAGGGCATTAGGTGTAAAGGCACCCCTAAGGACTTACTAACTCGAGTAAAAAAGGCTACGAAATTAAACTGGCCTTAATACTACCAAGCAAAATTTCCACCTTTTGACGTGAACACTCACTGCTTACTGAGGCAAGAGGTCCAGTTACTCAGCAGAAAGTTTCGCAATGATCATTATGAATAAAATTCCTACATTTTAACGTAAACACTCACTGCTTACTAAGGCAAGAGGTCCAGTTACTCAGTGGAAAGTTTATTGATGAAGATAATTTTTTTTTTTGTTTTTTTTTTATATATGCCCAAGTGTTTATCCAACAAGTCATCCGATTTCAGTTAAGACAAGGAAACGTATACATTCAACTCACATGTCATACCTCACACAAATATGTGCTAATGTGCTCGTGTGAGATTAGATCAAACATGTGAATTCTCGAAAACACCTAAAGTAAGTAACTAAAGTTTAAACTCTATCATCAGATCATGTGTTCAAAGTTTTAAACTCACCAATGAAATCACATCACAATTTTTCAGATCAACCAAAATTTTTAGACGAACATGAATATGCATTTATCTTTACGACGAAAAGACAACAAATTAGGACAAAGTGTGTGATGTGTCTCCTGATGAGTGCTAAACATTACACGTTTTAGCCCCTTAGTTTATAGTTGTTAAGTCTTAATTATGTTATTTCATGCTATTTTATCTATTTTCTGTGTTTTCTGTGTTTTTATAGGTTTTGGAATAAAATGAAGCAATGTGGAAACTTCAAGGCTTAAAGAGCAAAGCTGAGGATGCTTAGTTCGATCGAGCGCACAAGATGTATGATCGATCGCACCTGCGATCGTGCACACACGGCATGAGATCAATCGCACCTGCGCTCGAGTGCACCAGACTTGCGATCGATCGTAAGTGACTCGCACATCTCATATTGGAAAGGAAACATTTGATACTGCATATATATTACAGCGCACTGTGATGCACTCGAGCGCAACAGGGCTGCGATCGATTGCAGTTGACTTGCATATCCCACATCGGATAGGAAGCACTTACAGCGCGCCAGACGCATTGTATCGCACCATGCTGCGATCGATCGCACCTGACTTGCGATTGATCACAAAGAGGCAGTATCCCACATCGAATTTACAGCTCATTGTACTCCAAGAATTCCCTTATATAAACACTATCTCACATCATTATTCAATGTGCAGTCTGGTGGATTTATACTAGCATTCTAGTAGATCTCCTAAGGGCTTTTGCCACCACAGAGGGAAGTGCTGCCTAATAGCGTGTGGAATTTCTCCCAATGTACAGTCAGTTTTAATTCTTTTCAAGTTTTTAATGCTTAGCACTTTTTATTGTGAAATTTAGTTTCATGATGATGGGTGGCTAAAATCTTCGGCTAAGGTTGAAGATGAAGTCTCGCCATTGTTTAGCATTATATTTTCATATATGTTTATGCAATTCTGATATGTTTAGTTTAAATGTTCTATTTCAACTGTTTGAGTAAAATCTTACAATTGATAGTTTTTAATTGTTCTGTTGGATATTTTGCGTGTTTCATCTGATGGATACATCAAATCCTTTTCGATTAAATTGGATTTCCTTTGTGATTTGTTAAAAGTGGAGACATTGGATGCTTTTGGTTTAATTTGGATATTCGTTTTTTTTTTTTGTTTAAGTTGGATTCATGGAATGCTTGATGGATTATTTTTTATATAGAACATGAAGATATATGCTTTACTTTGGTTGGGTGGATTCTGAAACCTTAGTGTTTTCATCATTAGTTATTAAATCAATTTAGTTTAGCTTATATTTGTTTTGCAAAAATATAATTCACAACGCACTCCCTGTAGATTCGACCTCGCACTTGCACAATACTATATTGCAAACGATTCGTGCGCTTGCGAGTAATTTAAAACTCACAACAAGTTTTTGGCACCGTTGCCGGAGAATGTTTTTGTTTGTGAAATTTTCGTCCAAATTGATTTTATTTTTCTACTAGTTTAGTTAGCATTTTCGTTTTATTTTTCTTTCTGTTTTATTTTATTTTGCTGCTTCTGCTAGTTAATTTGTTTTACTGTTTTCTGTTTGGTGCATGCTTGGTCGGAGATTCCTGAATTTAGAATTGACACCTTTATATCCCGATTTAGAAAGAACTCATAGGAGACAAAAGAAGTCACTTGCTGAACAAGAGACAATTGAGATGGGAGAAAACTTGAGGAACCAAGAGCAACCTGGAGCATGGAACGTGGACTCCACCACGTCCTTAAGAGATTTGATCGCACCAGTTACGACTAACTCATCTTCCTGCATCGTGTTGCCACCCACCAGTGCTACTCATTTTGATTTAAAGCCACATGTCATCCAACTCCTACCCTCATTTCATGGCTTAGATCTTGAAAATCCTTACAGCCATGTAAAGAAGTTCAAAGACATTTGTGCCATGTTCAAGTTCCAGAACTTCTCTGAGGAGTCAGTCCATCTTAGACTTTTCTCTTTTTCTCTTCATGATAGAGCTAGGGCATGGTTGGATTCCAACACGTCGGGGTCTATTACATCTTGGGAAAATCTGCTGAGTAAATTCTATTATAAATTTTTCCCAATGTCTAGAGTGAATGAGTACCGAAAGGAGATTAGTTCTTTCACTCAGAAGGAGGATGAGAAGTTTTCTGAGAGTTGGGAGCGTTTTAAAGAGTTACTGATTAGATGCCCTCCACATGGATATAAGAAGTGGAGACTTGTTCAGTTCATCTACCAAGGGTTGACTCAACCTAACCGTAGCATGATCGAGTCTATGAATTGGGGGGCATTCTTAAGTCTGACAGGGGATGAAGCATATAAGGCATTGGACAAGTTGTCCGACAACTCGCAGCAGTGGGATTTTTCAAGCTGTTAGGACAAGTCTATTCGTGCTCCTAGGAAATGAGGCATCTATAAGATTATGGAGGAGACTGACCTGAAGATAAAGATAGATGCTCTCACCAAGATTATGGGCAAGTCCATCAATGCTGCCAATACAATTAATGACGATTGTTGTTCTATCTGTGCTAATCCTATGCATTTAGCACAGAATTGTCCGTCTATACCGGCCTTTGCCAAGTGTTCCACGGAATATGTAAATACTTTCAATGACTATCAGAGGGAATCAAGTGGATCCTACTCTAAGACTTACAATCCAGGGTGGCGAAACCACCCTAATTTTTCATGGAAGCAGAACCAATCACTGAATCAGGGAGGAGCCCCTCATCATGCTCATAATCAATACCCTCCTGGATTGCCTCCACTAATTCCAAGTCATGGTCGCTCAATCCATCCAGCACCAGCATCTGCTTACCATACTCCCACTCAAGCGCCAACGCCAGTTTCATAGTCATTGGAGGACACCTTCAAGGAGTTCATGAAGATGACTGGCTATCTACAGCCACTCCTACTGTGAATGACCCTCCTAGGTCGTTTGTACTTAAAGCACCTTACCCTGGGAGATTACAAGCACCCAAGAAAGGAGGGAAGTTTGAAGAAATACTAGAGGTGTTCAAGCTAGTCCAAATCAATATTCCACTTTTGGATGCCATCGAGCAAGTGCCATCATATGCCAAGTTCTTAAAGGACTTGATCACTATCAAGAAGAGAACAAATGTCCCGAAGAAGGCATTTTTGACCGAGTAGGTTAGCTCAATCCTTCAGTGCAAGCTGCCGATCAAGTATAAGGACCTAGGGTGTCTTACCATCTCTTGCATGATAAGAGTCAACCAGATTGAGAGGGCTTTATTAGATTTAGGAGCCAGTGTGAATCTTCTACCCTATTCAGTCTATTTGCAGTTAGGGTTAGGAGAATTGAAGCCCACATCGACAACACTTCAATTGGCTGACAAGTAAGTGAAAATACCACTGGGAATAGTTGAGGACGTTTTGATCAAGGTAGATCAGTTTTATTTCCTTGTGGATTTTATTGTGCTAGATACAGAGATGGTCCAGAATATAGGGACTCAGATACCGGTGATTCTAGGCGACCATTCTTAGCCATGGCTAACGCCCTAATCAATTGTAGGATAGGGGTGATGAAGATTTCCTTCGGAAATATGACAGTGGAGTTGACTATTTTTTATATCACTAAGAAACCACTGGAATTTACTGAAGTGAGAAATATATGCTTAATAGAGGAGATTATTGAAGATACGGTGGATGAATCAAGTATGGAGGACCCCCTGGAGGTATGCTTTGCTTAGTTTGGAGAGGATCTGGATTTGGATAAGTTACTTGAGCAAGCAAATGTCATTTTAGAGTCTGCTTCTACGAAGAGTGGTGAGAAGGAAGAAACTAAAGAACTTGAGCCTCCTAAGAAGGAACTTAAACCTTTACTGGACAATCTTCAGTATAAGTTCTTAGGTCTAGCAGAGTCTTTGCCTGTGATTATAGCTTCAGATTTGGTTGAGACTCAAGAGAAGAAATTATTAGATGTGTTGAGAGAACACAAGGAAGCTATAGGCTGGACCATTGAGGATATTAAGGGAATCAGCCTCTAGTTGGTAATGCATAAGATACATTTGGAGGAGAATGCCAAGCCATCGAGGGAGCCACAAAGAAGGCTCAACCCAGCTATGCAAGAGGTTGTGAGGTTAGAAGTAATTAAGCTGTTAGATGTAGGGATCATTTATCCCATCTCTGATAGCAAGCGGGTGAGCTCGATTCATGTCGTGCCCAAGCGAGCTGGATTAACGGTAGTGAAGAATAAGGATGACGAGTTGGTGCCAACTCGTGTTCAGTCAGGGTGGAGAGTGTGTATAGACTACCGTAAACTGAACACTGCCATAAGGAATGATCATTTTTCATTGATCAAATGGTGGAGCGTTTGGCTGGGCACGAGTATTATTGTTTTTTGTATGGTTATTATGGATATAACCAGGTCCCCGTGGACCCAAAGATCAAGAGAAGATAACATTTACCTGTCCTTTTGGGACATTCGCCTACCGTCGCATGCCCTTTGGGTTATGCAATGCACCTGCTACTTTTTAGAGGTGCATGGTCAGCATATTCTCTGATATGGTGGAGTGTTCTTTAGAGATTTTCATGGATGACTTCTCCGTCTTTGGTTCAACATTTGAGGAGTGTCTGCACCATCTCACTTTGGTTTTAGTGCGGTGCAAGGAGAAGAACCTGGTGCTTAATTGGGAGAAGTGTCATTTTATGGTCAAGCAAGGTATTGTACTAAGGCACGTCATATCCCATCGGGGGATTGAGGTAGACAAAGCGAAGGTGGCCTGATTTCCAACCTTCCACCCCTACGTACAGTGAAAGAAGTTCGTTCTTTTCTGGGCCATACAGGATTCTACAGGCAATTTATCCAGAATTTCAGCAAAATCACCCGGCCCTTATGCAAGTTATTAATGAAGGATGCCCTATTTGTATTTGATGACGATTTTAAGAAAGCATTTGGGGATCTGAAGAAGATTCTGACGTCCACACCCATTATTCAGCCACCCAACTAGGGTATGCCTTTTGAAATTATGTGTAACACATCAGACTATGCTGTTGGAGTTGTTTTGGGGCAGCATGTTGATAAACTTCCCCATATTATCTATTATACAAGTCGAACTCTAAACGACGCACAACTCAATTACTCTACCACTGAAAAGGAGTTGCTAGCAGTCATTTTTGCATTAAACAAGTTCAGATCCTACTTGTTAGGATCTAAAGTCATTATCTGCTCGGACCATGCAGCATTGAAGTATCTTTTCTCTAAAAAAGATGCTAAATCTCATCTTATCAGATGGATCTTGCTACTTCAAGAGTTCGACATAGAGATTCGGGATAAGAAAGGTTCCGAAAATGTGGTGGCGGACCATTTGTCTAGATTGATTGTGGATTTCACTGAGGCTGCCACTCCCATTTCTGAGACCTTTCCTGATGAGAAATTGATGCACATCACTCACAATCCCGCGCCATGGTTTGCTGATATAATGAACTATCTTGTCACCGGTCAAATGCCTTTGCATTGGGGGCGACAAGATAAATCAAAGTTTTTGGCCATAGTAAAACATTTTTTCTGGGATGGTCCTTACCTGTTCAAATATTGTCCCGATCAGATCATCAGAAGGTGCATTCTTGAGCATGACCAATCTAATGTCATCACCTTCTATCATGATTATGCTTGTGGAGGTCATTTCAGTGCTAAAAAGACCACTGCGAAGATTTTGCAGTGCGGATTCTATTGGCCTACCCTGTTCCGAGACTCTCACACTTATTGTGTATCTTGTGAGCGTTGCCAAAAGCTAGGGAGTATTTCTAGGAAGAATATGATGCTCCTCAACCCCATTCTGATTGTTGAGATTTTTGATGTGTGGGGCATTGATTTTATGGGACCTTTCCCAAACTCCTTTGGCTATCTGTACATTCTAGTTGCTGTGGACTATCTGTCCAAATGGGTGGAAGCAGTTGCATGCAAGATCAATGACCATAGAGTTGTGGTCCAATTTTTGAAGAATAATATCTTTGCTCGTTTTGGTACGCCTCGAGCAATTATAAGTGATGGAGGTAAGCATTTTTGTAACAAGATTTTTGAGCAGTTGATGAAGAAGTATTTCATCACACACAAAGTTGCCACCCTTTATCACCCACAGACGAGTGGGCAAGTGGAAATTTCCAATCGCAAGATTAAGCACATTTTGGAGAAAACTGTGAACCCTAATAGAAAGGATTGGTCTCTGCGATTGACTGATGCACTGTGGGCATATCGAACAGCATTCAAGACGCCAATTGGCATGTTTCCATACCATATTGTGTACGAAAAAGCCTGTCACCTTCCAGTGGAGTTAGAGGATAGAGCCTATTGGGCTATCAAACAGCTGAACTTTAATCTTTTGAAGGCTAGACCCCAAAGGAAGCTCCAACTCAATGAATTAGAGGAGCTACGAAATGATGCATATGAGTGTGCACGGTCATACAAAGCACAAATGAAGAAGACTCATGACCAAAACATTTTGAGACGAGCTTTTGAGCCGGGTCAAAAATTTCTTCTTTACAACTCACGCCTACATCTTTTTCCAGGCAAGCTCAAGTCTCGATGGACTGGCCCCTTTATTATTCAGTCAATTTTTCCTCATGGGGCCATCGAGATCGAGGATCCAAAGAATGGTAACACTTTCAAGGTAAATGGCAGAGGCTAAAACCATTCTTGGAGTTGAGGAGTCCGGACATTGAGACAATATTGTTGACAATCCTATTTATTCTGATTGAGGGTCATCCACTAAGGAGAGTCTGGCTGAAGACTTTAAACTTAGCGCTCATGGGAGGCACCCCACAGTTTATCTTTTTATTTGTTTATTATTTTATATATTTATGCTTAATGTTTATTTTCAGTATTTTTTGTTTTCTAGTCTTTATTTTTCAGGGACAATGCGTACTGCAGATCAAGTTTGGGGGTATACTATGAGCCATACCAGTTCAGATAGTTCTCCATATCCCAAATCAACTCTTTCCATATTATTCACACATTGGAGTCAATGTGTAATTTAAGTTTGGGGGTATGGGAGACACATTACACACACTTTGTCCTAATTTGTTATTTTTTTTAATGCATTCTCATATTATTTTGAAATTTTGGTTGATCTAAACAATTTCTATGATGTGATTCATTGGTGAGCTTAAATTTTGGAACACATGATCTGTTGATAAAGTTTTAAAATTTAGTTACTTACTTGAGGCATTTGAGAATTCACATGTTTGATCTCGAATCTAACACGAGCATATTAGTACGCATTATGTGAGGTATGACATGTGATTTTAATGTGCATGTTTCTGTCTTAACTGAAACCGTATGACTTGTTGGATTAACACTTTGGCATATATATATAAAATAAAAAATAAAAATAAAAAAATGATGAAAATGATGATCATAAATAAACTTTCCACTGAGTAACTGGACCTCTTGCCTCAGTAAGCAGTGAGTGTTCACGTCAAAAGGTTGGAATTTTGTTTAATAGTATTAAGGCCAATTTAATTTCGTAGCCTTTTTTACTCGAATTAGTTAGTCCTAAGGGGTGTCTGTACACCTAATGCCCTAAAACCATCTGGTTTGGGAGTCATTGACTCAACACTCGCTACATGGGTCAATTAGAAAGCTTAAGGAAACTAAACATATCAGAGCCTTACAAAAAGAGAAGAAAATAAAAACCATGCCATTTTCATTCGTTCTGATGGGAAATGCGGTGAATCTTGAGACATAGAGACCTTACACATTGGACTCATTCGGAAGCTTCATTTCTATTTGCTAATTCACTTTTCACTGAGTCAGACTTATGATGCATTTTTGTTCATTGCGAAGATGGGTTTATCTTTTTAAGCTTGCTCATGAATCATTATCATGATGGTGTGTGCTCCTAAAATCTTTAGATACCATGAGTTATGAACTTATCTTTATATTCTTTGTTTTTCATTTAGTTTTTAGTTTCGTATTGCTATGGGACTAGAAATATGTAAGTTTGGGGGTATTTGATAAGTGCTAAATATTACATATTTTAGCCCCTTAGTTTACAGTTGTTGAGTCTTAATTATGTTATTTCGTGCTATTTTATCCATTTTCTGTGTTTTCTGTGTTTTTATAGGTTTTCGAATAAAATGAAGCAATGTGGAAACTTCAGGGCTTAAAGAGCAAAGCTGAGGATGCCTAGTGCGATTGAGCACACAGGATGTGCGATCGATTGCACCTGCGATTGTGCGCACACGGCATGAGATCAATCGCACCCGCGCTTGAGCGCACCAGACTTGCGATCGATCGCAAGTGACTCGCACATCCCACATTGGAAAGGAAACATTTGATATTGCATATATATTACAACGCACTGTGATGCGCTCGAGCGCAACAGGGCTGCGATCAATCGCAGTTAACTCGCACATCCCACATCGGATAGGAAGCACTTACAGCGCGCCAGACGCATTGTATCGCACCATGCTGCGATCGATCGCACCAGACTTGCGATCGATCGCAAAGAGGCAGTATCCCACATCGAATTTACAGCTCATTGTACTCTGAGAATTCCATTATATAAACACTATCTCACCTCATTATTCAGTGTGCAGTCTGGTGGATTTCTACTAGCATTCTAGTACTTCTCCTAAGGGCTTTTGCCACCACCGGGGGAAGTACTGCCCAACAGCGTGTGGAATTTCTCCCAATTTACAGTCATTTTTAATTCTTTTCAAGTTTTTAATGCTTAGCACTTTTTATTGTGAAATTTAGTTTCATGATGATGGGTGGCTAAAATCTTCAGCTAAGGTTGAAGATGAAGCCTCGCCATTGTTTAGCATTATATTTTCATATATGTTTATACAATTTTGATATGTTTAGTTTAAATGTTCTATTTCAATTGTTTGAGTAAAATCTTACGATTGATAGTTTTTAATTGTTCTGTTGGATATTCTGCGTGCTTCATCCGATGGATACATCGAATCCTTTTCGATTAAATTGGATTTCCTATGTGATTTGTTAAAAGCAGATACATTAGATGCTTTTAGTTTAATTGGGATATTTGTTGTTTTTGGTTTAAGTTGGATTCATGGAATGTTTGATAGATTATTTTTTATATAGAACATGAAGATATATGCTTTACTTTGGTTGGGTGGATTCTGAAACCTTAGTGTTTTCATCATTAGTTATTAAATCAATTTAGTTTAGTTTATATTTGTTTTGCAAAAAAATAATTCACAATTCGAAACTAGGTTAAAATAAGGTTAGTTTAGATAAAAAGCTATTTTCACAACGCACTCCCCGTGGATTCGACCTCGCACTTGCACAACACTATATTGCAAACGATTCGTGTGCTTACGAATAATTTAAAACTCACAATATCTCCTATACCCCCAAACTTAAATTACACATTGACCCCAATGTGTGACTAATATGGAAAGAGCTGACCTGAGATATGGAGAACTATCTGGACTGGTATGGCTCATAGCATACCTCCAAACTTGAACTGAAGTACGCATTGTCCCTGAAAAATAAAATCTGGAAAATAAAAAATACTGGAAACAAACATTAATCATAAAAATTAAGAAATATATAGAAAAGATAAGCTGTGAGGTGCCTCCCATGAGCGCTAAGTTTAAAGTCTTCAGCCAGACTCTCCCTAGAAAACTACACTCAATTCGAGTAACTAGGATCCTCCAACAGTATCGTCTCAATGTCCGGACTCCTCAACTCCAAGAATGGTTTTAGCCTCTGTCCATTTACCTTGAAAGTATTACCATTCTTTGGATCCTCAATCTCGATGTCCCCATGAGGAAAAACCGACCGAATAATAAATGGACCTGTCCATCTAGATTTGAGCTTACCTGGAAAAAGATACAGGCGCGAATTGTAAAGAATAAGTTTCTGACCCGGCTCAAAAGCTCGTCTCAAAATGTTTTGGTCATGAATCTTCTTCATTTGTGCTTTGTATGATCGGGCACACTCATATGCATCATTCCGCAGCTCCTCCAATTCATTGAGTTGGAGCTTCCATTGTGAGCCAGCCTTGGAAAGATTGAAATTCAGTTGCTTGATAGCCCAATACGCACGATGCTCTAATTCGATCGGAAGGTGACATGCCTTTCCGTACACAATACGATAGGGAGACATGCCAATTGGCGTCTTAAAGGCTGTCCGATATGCCCACAGTGCATCAGTTAATCACAGAAACCAATCCTTTCTACTAGGGTTCACAGTCTTCTCCAAAATTTGTTTGATCTCGTGATTTGAAATTTCCACTTGACCACTCGTCTGTGGGTGATACGGGGTGGCAACCTTGTATGTGATGAAATACTTCTTCATCAACTGCTCAAAGATCTTATTGCAAAAGTGCTTACCTCTATCACTTATGATTGCTCGAGGCGTACCAAAACAAGCAAAAATAGTGTCCTTCAAGAACTGGACTACAACTTTGTGGTCATTAGTCTTGCATGCAACAGCCTCCACCCACTTGGACATATAGTCCACAGCAACCAGAATGTACAGGTAGCCAAAGGAGTTTGGGAATGGTCCCATGAAATCAATACCCCACACATCAAAAATCTCAACAATCAGAATAGGGTTGAAGGGCATCATATTCCTCCTAGAAAGACTCCCTAGCTTTTGGAAACGCTCACAAGATACACAGTAGGTGTGAGAGTCCCGGAACAGGGTAGGCCAATAGAATCCACACTGCAAAATCTTCGCAGCGGTCTTTTTAGCACTAAAATGGCCTCCACAAGCATGATCATGACAGAAGGTGATGACATTAGATTGGTCATGCTCAGGAATACACCTTTTGATGATCTGATCGAGACAATACTTGAATAGGTATGGGTCGTCCCAGAAAAAATGTTTTGCAATGGCCAAAAACTTTGATTTATCTTGTCACCCCCAATGCAAGGGCAGTTGACTGGTGACAAGATAGTTCACTATATCAGCGAACCACGGCGCAGGATTGTGAGCAATGTGCATCAATTGCTCATCAGGAAAGGTTTCAGAAATGAGAGTGGCGGTCTCAGTGAATTCCACAATCAATCTAGACAATGGGCCGCCACCACATTTTCTGAACCTTTCTTATCCCGAATCTCAATGTCGAACTCTTGAAGTAGCAAGATCGATCGGATAAGACGAGATTTAGCATCTTTTTTAGAGAAAAGATACTTCAATGCTGCATGGTCTGAGTAGATAATGACTTTAGATCCTAACAAGTAGGATCTAAACTTGTCTAATGCAAAAACGACTGCAAGCAAGTCCTTCTCAGTGGTAGAGTAATTGAGTTGTGCGTCGTTTAGAGTTCGACTTGCATAGTAGATAACATGGGGAAGTTTATCAACATGCTGCCCCAAAACAGCTCCAACAGCATAGTCTGATGCGTCACACATAATCTCAAAAGGCACACCCCAGTTGGGTGGCTGAATAATGGGTGTGGACATCAGAATCTTCTTCAGATCCCCAAATGCTTTCTTACAGTCCTCATCAAATATAAATGGGGCATCCTTTTGTAATAACTGGCATAAGGGCCTAGCGATTTTGCTGAAATTCTGGATAAATCGCCTGTAGAAACCTGCATGGCCCAGAAAAGATCGAACCTCCTTCACTGTACGTGGGGGTGGAAGGTTGGAAATCAGGTCCACCTTCACTTTTTCGACCTCAATCCCCTGATGAGATACAACATGCCCCAGTACAATGACTTGCTTAACTATAAAATGGAACTTCTCCCAATTAAGCACTAGGTTCTTCTCCTTGCACCGCACTAAAACCAAAGCGAGACGGTGCAGGCACTCTTCAAAGGTTGAACCAAAGATGGAGAAGTTGTCCATAAAAATCTCTAAGAACCGCTTTACCATGTCAGAGAATATACTGACCATGCATTGCTAAAAAGTAGCGGGTGTATTGCATAACCCAAAGGGTATACGACGGTAGGCGAATGTCCCAAAAGGATAGGTAAACATCATCTTCTCCTGATCTTCGGGGTCCACGAAGACCTGGTTATATCCAGAATAACCATCCAAAAAACAATAATACTCGTGCCCAGCCAAACACTCCACCATCTGATCAATAAATGGCAATGGAAAGTGATCCTTCCTTGTGGCAACGTTCAGCTTACGGTAGTCTATACACACTCTCCACCTTGACTGAACATGAGTTGGCACCAATTCGTCGTCCTTATTCTTTACTACCGTCAATCCCGCTCGCTTGGGCATGACATGAATCGGGCTCACCCATTTGCTATCAGAGATGGGATAAACGATCCCTGAATCTAACAGCTTAATTATTTCTGCCTAACAACCTCTTGCATAGCTGGGTTGAGCCTTCTTTGTGGCTCCCTCGATGGCTTGGTATTCTCCTCTAAATGTATCTTGTGCATCACCACCGAGGGGCTGATTCCCCTGATATCCTCAATAGTCAAACCGATAGCTTCCTTGTGCTCTCTTAGAACATCTAATAATTTCTCCTCTTGAGCCTTACCCAAATCGGAAGCTATAATCACAAGCAAACAATCGGTTGAACCTAGGAACTTATACTTAAGATTATCCGGTAAAGGCTTAAGTTCCTTCTTGGGGGGTTCAAGTGCTGCAGTTTCCTCTGTCTCATTGCTTTCTTAAGGATCAAACTCCAAAATGGCATTCACTTCCTCGAGTAGCTTATCTAAGCCCAAGTCCTCTCCAAAGTGAGCAAAACATGCCTCCAGGGGATCCTCAATGCTTGATTCGTCCACAGTCTCCTCAAGAATCTCCTCTATCAAGCATACATTTCTCACTTCATCATAATCCAGTGGTTGTCTAGTGATATCAAAGATGTTTAACTCCACTGTCATATTTCCGAAGGAAATCTTCACCACCCCTGTCCTACAATTGATCAGGGCGTTAGTCGTGGCTAAGAATGGTCACCCTAGAATAACCAGTATCTGAATCCTTACATTCTAAACCGGCTCTGTGTCAAGCACAATAAAATCCATGGGGAAATAAAACTTATCTACTTTTATCAAAACGTCCTCAACTATTCCCCGTGGTATTTTCACTGACCTATCAGCCAGTTGAAGCGTTGTGTTGGTGGGCTTCAGTTCTCCTAACCCTAATTGTAGATAGACTGATTAAGGCAGAAGATTCACACTTGCTCCTAGATCCAATAGAGCCCTCTCGATCTGGCTGACTCCTATCGTGCAAGAGATGGTAGGATACCCCGGGTCCTTATACTTGATGGGTAGCTTGCACTGAAGGATTGAGCTAACCTGCTCGGTTAAAAATTCCTTCTTTGAGACATTCGTCCTCCTCTTGATAGTGATCAAGTCCTTTAAAAACTTGGCATATGACGGCACTTGATGGATGGCATCCAAAAATGGGATATTGATTTGGACTTGCTTGAATACCTCCAAAATTTCCTCATACTTCCCTCCTTTCTTGGGTGCTTGTAATCTCTTAGGATAGGGAATTTTAGGTATAAATGACCTAGGAGGGTCCTTCACAGTAGGTGTGGCTGTAGATGGCTCAGCATATCTCTTCTCCTTATTGCCATCTTCTTCCCCTTGCTGCACAGTAGGGGTCTCTTCCACTCGATTGTCCACTTGTCTCCCAGACCTTAATGTAACAATCGATTGCACTTGTTCCTCCCCGTGCGTAAGATGTGAAGAATTTTCAACCATAAATTGTCCCTTCGGGCTGGGCACGGGCTGACTGGAGAACTTTTTTTTTTCCCTCTCACCTAAATGACTTGCAATTTGCCCTATTTGACTCTCCAGCTTGGCAATTACTTGGGTGTTTACCACTGTTGCACTCCTCACATCACTCATATTTTGGCTAGTCGTCTTCATAAACTCCTTAAGGGTGTCCTCTAGCGACTATGAAACTGGTGCTGGTATTTGAGTGGGTGCTTGGTAAGCAGGTGATGGTGCTGGATGGGCAGAACGACCATGATTAGGAATTTATGGGGCAAATTCGGGAGGATACTGATTGTGAGCATGATGAGGGGCTCCTCCCTGATTCATTGGTTGGTTCTACTTCCATGAAAAATTTGGGTGGTTCCACCACCCTGGATTGTACGTCTCAGAGTACGATCCATTCGACTGTCTCTGATAGTCATTGAAAGCATTTACTTGTTCCATAGGATGCTCGGCAAAAGCTAACATTGATGGACAATTCTGTGCTGGATGCATGGGACTAGCAGAGATGGAACAACTTTCAACATGGAATGTGTTGGCAACATTGATGGATTGGCCCACAGTGAGAGCGTCAATCTTCTTAGTGAGAGCATCTAACTTTAGCCTCAAGTCAGCGTCTTCTCTGACCTCATAGATACTTCCTTTCTTGGGAGCACGGATGGACTTATCTCGACAGCTTGAAAAATCCCACTGCTGTGAGTTATTGAACAACTTGTCCAATGCGTTGTATGCTTCATCTCCCGTCAGACTTAAGAACGCCCCCCCATTCATAGACTCGATCATGCTACAGTTGGGTTGAGTTAACCCTTGGTAAAAGAACTGAATGAGTCTCCACTTTTCATATCCATGTGGAGGGCACCTGATCAGTAACTCTTTAAAGCGCTCCCAGCTTTCAAAGAACTTCTCATCCTCGTCCTGAGTGAAGAACTAATCTCCTTTCAGCACTCATTCACTCTAGACATTGAGAAAAACATATGATAAAATTTACTATGCAGGTTTTCCCAAGATCTGATAGACCCGGGCATGTTGGAATCCAACCATGCCCTAGCTCTATCGTGAAGAGAAAAAGGGAAAAGTCGAAGATGGACAGACTCCTCAGAGAAGTTCTGGAATTTGAATGTAGCACAAATATCTTTGAACTTCTTTACATGGCTATAAGGATTTTCAAGATCTAGGCCATGGAATGAGGGTAGGAGTTGGATGACATGGGGTTTCAAGTCAAAATGGGTGGCATTGGTAGGTGGCAACACTATACAAGAAGATGAATTGATCACAACAGGTGCGAACAAATCCCTAAGGGATGTAGTGGAATCCACGTTCCAAGCTCTAGGTTGCTCTACATGTTCAAGATGATTTGCATTCCTAAAATTTTCTCTCATTTCAACTGGTGCTCTCTTCTGCCTCCTAAGAGTTCTTTCTAAGTCAGGATCTAAATGTATCAAATTTAAGTTCAATGATCTCCGACCAAGCATACACCAACAGAAAACAATGAGGTACTAACCAGCAAAAACAACAGAATAAAGCAAAAATAGCAAACACACTACTCACAAAAATTAAAAAAAAAATTGATAACTAACTTGTAGAAAAATAAAATCAATTCAGACCAAAAATTTTCACAAACCAAATAAATCCCCGGCGACGGCGCCAAAAACTTGTTGTGAGTTTTAAATTACTCACAAGCGCACGAGTCGTTCGCAATATAGTGTTGTGCAAGTGCGAGGTCGAATCCACAGGGAATTGCGTTGTGAAAATGTATTTTATCTAAACTAACCTTATCTTAACCTAGTTCCGAGTTTTGTATTATGTGTTGCAAAATAAGTAAAAGCTAAACTAAATTGATTTTTAAAACTAATAAAAATACTGAGGTTTCTGAATCCACCCCGCCAAAGTTAAGCATATATCTCAATGTTCTAAAGATAGCCTATCAAAAAATTCAATGAATCCAACTTAAGACAAAAAACAACAAATATCCCAATTAAACCAAAAGCATCTAATGTATCCGCTTTTAACAAATCACAAAGGAAATCCAATTTAATCAAAAACAATTTGATGTATCCATCAGATGAAACACAAGGAATATCCAACAGAACAATTTAAACACAATCAATCATAAAATTCTACTCAAATAATTGACAAAACATTTATAATAAAAACATCATAATTGTATAAACAAAACTGAAACTAATATGCCAAACAACGGCAGGGCTTCATCTTCAACCTTAGCTGAAGATTCTAGCCACTCATAACTATGAAACTACAATTCATAATAAAAGTGCTAAACATTAAACTAAAATAACTAAATAAAAAGAAATAAATAACTTTGCATGGGAGAAATTCCATTCGGTGATGGGCAGCGCTTCCCCTCGTGGTAGCAAAGCCTTCGTGATCCACTAGAATGCTAGCAGACATCCACCGATTAACACCAAAGTGGCCCAGGAATTGTACACTGAATGATGAAGTCATATGGTGTTTATATAGGGGGAGTCTCGAAGCACTGTAGGTTTCAGATTCGATGTGGGGTACTGGCCCGAGTGCACTCGATCGCAGATTGGTGCGATTGATCGCATGTGCGCTCGATCGCAGATGCGCTCGATTGTGTGTTTGGTGCACTTGATCGCAGGTGCACTGTATTGCAAACATTTCGATGTGGGATTGTTGACCATGCGTTCGATCGCAGCATAGTGCGATCGATCGCTATTGCTCCTGAAGCTTCACATCTCCTGAAATGCTTCATTTTCTCCACAAACTTATAAAAATGCACAAAAAATACATAAAATAAAGTGAAATACTACTAACTAAGAGCATAATAAATATAAGTTAAGGGTCTTAAATATGCAATATTTAAGACTCATCAACTACCATAACCCAAGTACATTAAAGGAGATAAGTTGGGGGTTATGGAAAAGAAAAGAAAAATGAAAAAGGAGGCGAATGGTATTATGCCAAAATACAAAAGAAAAGTGTATTACGGCAAAGAAAGAAGAAAAGAAAAGAAAAGTGGTGATTTTGAAAGAAAAAAAAATGGTTGAAAAAGTTGAGTGTTGAAGTAAGGTTATCTAGTGCTTAAAAGTGATTGTGTTTAAAGCTAAGAGATTGAGTTCTTTTTCTCGTGAATCCTTCCCATTTTTTTTTCTTAACTTTTACCTTAGCCTAACGTTACAAGCTTATTAAAGACCTATTGATCCAGTGTAATGTGATTTCTCTACAATAGTGGAGAGTGGTTTGAAATGTAAGCATATGGAGCTTGTTTTTGTGATTGATGTCACGAAATTTATCATGTTTTAGAGGCCAAAACTTGTATTCACGAATCTTATGCGTAAAATCATCCGGGCGTTCGGATTAATGGATTGTGGTAAGATGAATGTTAAGAATTAATAACGATTTTAAGATTGATGTTTGGATTATTTTTGGACTTAAGTGATATTTAATGATCCTATGTGCTGTATGTTGTGTGCAATTTTTAAGACAAGAGTGAATTGCTCCTAGTTTAACAATAACATTGCTTTACTTTATTTTTGACTCTTACCGTAGAATTCATCTCTTATTTTCTCTTGAATTGCTAGGGACTAGCAATAAGCTAGTTTAGGGTTATGATGAGAGTAATAAAATGCATCTTTATAGTACTTAATTGTTAGCATTTTAGGGTTAATCTAGGTTTGAATTACACTTTTATACCTTAACAACTCTAAAGTGTCATTCTTGGATCATTGATCTATTTTGATGCATTTTCAGGAACTTTAAGTTCAAAAGAGATGGAAAAGCTATCATTGCTTGAAGTACAATGACTCGATGAACACCGGAGTGAAGGTTCACAAGCACTTGGAAAGGAGTTTCACTAAATTGCCAGAATTGCCCGTACAGATCAATCCTTTTTGCAAATTAAACTGTATTGATGCAAGAAGAACCAAGAGATGAGCCATATATGCTTAGAAATATCTAGAAGTCTATTTTTTGGAGAATTTTACGGCTTGTAAAAATGATTTTTCTAGAGAAAGTTATGGCAGTTTTAGTAGACGAAGGTCAAGCTGGAAAATGCCTAGTGCGCTCGAGCGCACCAAACCTGCGACATCCCACATTGGTCAAAAATACCTTGCAGCGCACCATAGTGCACTCTATCGCACCATGCTATGATCGAGCACACACAGGTAGTATCCTACATCAGAATGGAAATACATTGCACTCCGGGAATTCCCCTATAAAAACCCCACTTCACTTCATCTTTTAGCATCATCGGGGATCAGATCTAGAGGGCCTTTAGGAGGAACCCAGTGAACTTTTGGAGGGCAAGCTAAGGAATCTTTGAAGCTTTGTTACCAATGAGGAGATCATCGAGAGGCCGGAGGCAGCTCAAGGAAGCATGAGCCCCATGGCCAACTAATCTCCGAGCAAGGCAAAGGGATGAATCTCTAGGTGTAGTTGTTCTTATTTTCCTTTATTGATTCAGTTGTAGTTTTGAATTATTATCATTAAACATTGTTATGATTTATTATTTAATCTATTTAGAAGATTTTTCCTTAGTCTGGTGTTTGCATCTTTCTTCCCTATATAAGTCTAGTCATGCTCTTCTTATGTGATGTTGTTGAGGTGTGATTGAGTCCGATAGATTTCTCTTATAGATTTATCCATTTCTGTAGTATTGTCATTATGATATTGTCATTTCTTGATAATCTATAAGTTAGGTCATGTGTGCTTGAAAGTAAAGAGTACTTCATAACAATTACATTAGGGTTTACTTGTGCTTAATTGAATATTTGCTGATTGCCTGTTTGGGATGTGAAACTTACAATCGAGATAAAAATAATTGAATCAAGATTGGAATAAGGCAATGAACCTAGGGAGGATTCCCGGAACCTTGTTGTTTCTTTATTATATCCATCAATCTATTTATACAATTTTCACACAATTTAGATTCTTTCATTTAATCTTTTATCGGTTGTGTTAAGGTTCACACCTTCTCTTGTAGTTATTTTGTTTCCCTATGGAATCGACACCCCAAAGCTGTGCTACAACTACCGCGTTATACTTTGGGCGTAATTAGTTGGCAACCATTAGGTATTCGTAATAAGGCTAGAGCATTGGCACCTTACTTAGTGGGAAAGTGTAATTAGTGGTGGATATCACAACCCTATGTTCTTATCATTATTAATTCACACTCAACGTTTATTTCTATCTCTTTTTATTTTGAGAAACTAATTCTAAATTCGAAATTTACCAATCCCTGTGGAAATGATCTCGTACTTGCACACTATGCTACCATTGATCTTGTGCACTTGAAAGTGAAACAAGTACGATTATTTGCTTATTAACTTAGTTAGATAAATGTGCAACAAGTTTTTAGTGCCGTTGCCGGAGATTGTGCTAAATTTCTTTCTAGAATTATTTTTTATTTAGTTTAGTAATTTTTCTTTTTTATTTATTCTGTTTTATTTTATCAAAAATCACAAAAAAATTCAGTTTCTGTTGTTACTTTTATTTGTGATACATCAAAAACCTAATCTAATTCCTTTTTGTTTTCTGTTTCAGGGACCCCAGCAATACTCTCTGCACCACTTGCGATCGAGCGCACCCCTCTGTGCGATCGAGCGTAATTGAGGTAGAAAGTTGCCCGGGCAGTAGTGTTAAACTGCTGCACCGAAGTTATTGTTTCCAATTCATGCACGGACTTCGATCCAGACATCCAACGTTCTTTCTCCTCGATACCGAGCTTGAACAAACTATCCAACAAAGGCTTAGAGACAACTCCAAAGAGGTAGGAGAAGAAATTGAGGAAGGAGCATCGATAACGGAACAGTTAGAAAACCAACAACCTCCTGAGCGAAGACTGATGTAGCAATCCTTCATTCCACGAGAACCTTGATCAACCGTCTTGCATTGCTTATCAACCTGAGGTGGAAGGCAACTACTACATATCTCCGCAGATACTCAGTGCACTGACTCACTTTAAGGGTACTCCTAATGAGGATGCACACTTGCACCTTCGAGAGTTCTTCGATCTCTGCAAGTTCCAGCACATCCAAGGCTTACACCAAGAAGGAATTAGGTTAATTCTTTTCCCTTTTTACTTGAAAAATAATGCTAAACTATAGTACAATTCATTGCCTGCAGTTTCTATCCACACTTTGGAGGAGTTTGCCAGTAAATTCCTAAGGAAGTTTTTCCCAGCCCAAAAGACGAGGCAAATGAGGAAGGAGATTCATTCTTTCCGAAAAAAGGATGGAAACCTATTCTTTGAGGCATGGGGACATTTCAACGAGCTGTTACTCAAATGCCCATATCACAACCTACCTCAGGAAGAACTGGTACAAGCTTTGTATGAAGGTTTAAGTGATACTAATAAAAATATTGTGGATTAAGGTTGTGGAGGAGTGCTGCTCAGAATGCATCACCTAATCCACTAGCCACACCACTCCAGGTATGTTCGATATGTTCTCAATTTGACCATAATACTGATACATGTCCCTTGTTTTCATCTGTAGATCATGAGCAAGCAAACTTTGTGGGACCAAACAACTATCTGCCAAAGATCAATCCTTATGCAAACACCTACAACCCCGGATGGCAAAATCACCAAACTTTTCTTAGAGCAACAATCAGAATGGTCAAGGGCAGCAAAGAAACTTCTAACCAGTAGCCCACTCTATTCCTGAACCAAAGAAGAGTGACCTCGAGAGTTTTGTGAGGCAAATGGCAACTCAGCACCAGTAGTTGGTATCTTAACACCAACAGCTGATGACTTCACACGAACAGTTCATGGAAGAAATAAGACAATTTCAGACTGAGATGAGACAGACAACTGCAAAACATGATCAAACCATTCAAGGATTAGAGGTACAAATGGGACAATTGGCCAAGGAACTGAGTAGTAGAAATCAGGGAGAGCTTCCAGCCCAACCAATAGCTAATTCAAGAGGACACCAACAATTGAATGTTGTGACAATCCTAAGAAGTGGAAAGATCATAGGTGTCGATAAGCCTGCACAAACATCTCCAGACCAAGCATGCACATCTAAGGTAAGTGAGATGGAGAAGGCAAATGCACCTCCACCCTTTCCTCAAAGGTTAGTAAAGCCTAACAAAGAGACTAAACTAATTGAGATTTTTGAAACTTTGAGAAAAGTGGAAATAAACATTCCTTTATTAGAAGCAATTAAACAATTACCTACATATGCTAAATTTTTTAAGGATTGTTGCACTAACAAAAGGAAGTTTCAGGCGCATGAGACAGTAGCCTTGACTGAAGAGGTAAGTGCTGTGCTATTAAGAAAACTACCCCCAAAGCTAAAAGATCCGAGTAGTTTTACTATTCCTTACAGGCTAAGTGACCAGCTATTCGAGCATGCACTATTGGATCTAGGAGCAAGTGTTAATCTGCTACCATACAGTATATTCAAGACACTAGGTTTGAGGGAACTTCAACCAACCTCCATCACTTTACAACTGGCTGACAGAAGTATCAAACGACCAAGAGGTATTCTTGAGGATGTTTTGGTAAAAGTAGGTAAATTTATTTTATCTGCTGATTTTATTGTATTAGATATTGAAGAATGCACTATGCCATTGCCTCTACCCATCATCTTAGGAAGATCTTTTGTGATAACTACTGACACAAATATTAATGTAAAAAGAGGTATTGTCACTATGAAGGTAAATGATGAGGAAATAGAATTCAAAATATTTAATACATTAAGATCAACCAAAGATGATAATGAATATTCGAGTGTAAGATTGATGCAAGATGTTGTGGAGAAAGCTTTTCAGGTCCATCACAGTAATCTATTGGAGACCACCCTCAACCATGGTATCCCAAGATTAGATATTAAGCCAGAGGATGACAACGTGATTAAAGACATCAATAAAGCCATGAACTCCTTGAAGGACATACCAAAGCTTCCAAGTAAGTATATTCCTCTAGTTGAACCTCCCGGGCCTACTAATACTGCTTTTATCTCTTTTATGGTCCAAGAACCAAAATTGGAGATGAAGCAGCTGTCAAAGGCACTTGAACCACCTGATGTGGGCTCTAAGTGCCCCCTTCAAAGAAAGTAGCACTGAAGCTACTATAGAGAGCACTTGAGCACATCCCACTTTCACAAACTTATAGCTCAAGCACCTCTATCAGGGCTAATGGTACTGAGGCCACTAAAGTATGGTATGGTTGTATTGTTACCAGTTCTGCTCCTTGTTCATTTTATTATTTTTATTCTTTGATGTTTTGTCACTATCAGCATTTTCTACCTTGCGCTCGAGCACACTACGTAGTGTGATCGAGCGCACTCCCGCCTTGCACTCCATTGCGCACAAGTGCATCACCCTATGCACTTGTGCACCAGTGCGATCGAACGCACTTAACAATGCACTCGAGTGCACTCGGGGTAGAAAGGCCATATAATGGTTTTTAAAACATTTCCCCCCTCACTCTCACTCTTTACACTCAATCGCACTGACAAGCAATTTCGCTCTCTCTCGCCCTCAGCAGCCCTGAAATCGACATCTAGCTTATCACCACCATTCCCAACTAAATCGAAATCACAAACACACTTCCCTCAGTCCATTTAACAATTCTCTCTATCTCATTCCACCTTCACCTCCACTTCACATTCACAAACCCACACGGTAAGGCCATTACCACTTTTTCTTTAAACTACGAACACACCATCACACACAATGTTTAATATTTTCTTCTTATTATATGAATATCTTGGGTGATTGATTTTGTATTTTCATATTACAGGAGGTTGGGATCAAGTTCGTGTCATTTCTACAGCTTCGAGCTTTTGTTGCATATCAACTGTTCGATAAATTGCCTAAGCCACTGCGCTCGAGCGCACACCACTTGTGATCAAGCGCAATTCCTCTAGTGTGATTGAGCGAACAAAGCCTGTGATCGAGTGTAATTTTGACAGCAACCACAGTTTTATACCTCAAAAAATGGCCTCGAGTTTCGAGCCTCCAACAGTCGCCAGCAGCCCACCCGGCCCAGTTTCGAGCAGTGTGACATCCTGTTTGAGACTATGTTCAACATTAATGAGGATTTCAAGAGCTTGGATCCCATGAGATGGGCAATCCAAGAGTTCAAGGCCTGGGGTCTCAAGTGGTTGTTCAAACCGGTCTGTTCAACGACTTACACCAGATTTATGGTAAGCTTCTATGAGAACCTGACCTATGACTGCACCCGACCAGAGATCTTATCCTCTTTAGTCCAGGGCAGATTTATAGAGTTGACCACCACAGACATCGCCACATCCCTTCACTGCTGGGATGAGTCCCCTGTGGAGGATAGCCATCTAGAAGAGCAGCCAGACCCATTTTCTCTGTCACACATCATCGAGGATATGTGTGCAGGCCAGTATGCAGACCAGCACAACAATGCGGGGAGCCGATCGAGGTTACCTCCCCGCTTATGGTTCGTGGATTCCTTTCTCCAGCGTAACGTGTGCCCTTTGGGGCACAAGACTCAGAGGAGGGATCAGTTTCTATAGGCTCTCTATGCCTTTCACCAAGGTCACTAGTACTCCATCCAAGCCATCATATGGAGTCAGATATAAAAGTTCTAGGACCATGTGCATAGCCGTCAGACCACCACGGCTAATGCATGGGGGCTCCTTTTCCCCTTCTTACTCAGCCATATCTTCAAGAAGAAGGGGATTAGAGGCTCCTCCATAGATGGACCAATTAGCGATTATCCATTCTTTGGGAGGGCCCAATAGAGCCTCAGCCAATCCCATATGCCCCGAGGACCTTGGGTGCCGATTCCTGTTGATGAGCCTATAGCGGATGATATAATGGACACCGAGCACTTGACAGTGAGCCCTCCGAGGGAGGAAGACCAGCCAGATATGGGATCCACCGCATCCCGACACTTTCGTGGGGAGTTGTCCTCCCTTTGGCGTGAGCTCTCTGATATTCACAGAGAGGATTGGGAGGCGTGACTGTTGATCCATCAGCGGATGGATGGGTTGGAGGCGTAGTTTTCACGACAGGAGGTGACACTATAGGCCATCCTCGATTCCCTACCTCCTGCACCCCGTACCTCTTCGACTGCACCACCTGATGACCAGCAGTGAGAGGATACCCCGTCTGGCTGAAGATGTAAAACTTAGCGCTCATGGGAGGCACCCCATAGCATATCCTTTTTCATTATCGTATTTTCTTTCTTTATTAGTAGTTATGTTTATTTATCTATTTATTATATTGTTTTTCAACACAATGTTTGTTTTTCTTTGTCAGGAACTTAGTGCGTGCATCCAGTTCAAGTTTGGGGGCGTGCTACGAACAATACAAGCAGTCTAGTTCTCCATCTCCCAGGTCAGATCTTTCCATGTCACACACATTGGGGACAATGTGTATATTAAGTTTAGGGGTAGTGGGAGACACTGACACATGCACACACTATGTCCTAGTTTTTTTAAGAAAAGATAAATACACATTCATTTTGTGTTAAAAAATTTTGGTTGATTTAAATCATGATAAAACTTCATTAGTAAGCTTAAAATCTAGAACACATAGTCTTGTAATAGGAATTTTAAAAGTTTAGTTACCTACCTCAAGGCACTTAAGAATTCACAAGTTTGATCCAGATCTGACACGAGCATATTAGCACCCATTTGTGTGGGGTATGGCATGCAATTTTTATATATATGTTTCCATGACCTAACTTTAATCAGATAACTTGTTAGAAGAACACTTTGGCAAAAGAAAAATAAAGAAAAAATGTCCATCATACAAAAATAAAAAGCTTCTAATAATCATTAAAAACTTTTCACTGAGTAACTGGACCTCTTACCTCAGTAAGCAGTGAGTGTTCACGTCAAAAGGTGGGAATTAAGCATTTAATGATAATTAAAAACTTTTCGCTGAGTAACTGGACCTCTTACTTTAGTAAGCAGTGAGTGTGTTGTGAGTTTTAAATTACTCGCAAGCGCACGAGTCGTTTGCAATTTAGCGTTGTGCAAGTGCGAAGTCGAATCCACAGGGAATTGCGTTGTGAAAATATATTTTTAATCTAAACTAACTTTATCTTAACCTAGTTCCGAATTGTGAATGATATTGGAAAACAAATTAAAACTAAATTAAATTGAGTTAAAAACTAATAAAAAGCACTAAGGTTTCCGAATCCACCCCTCTGAAGTTAAGCATACATGTTCTAAAAATATAGCCTATCAAAACATTCAATGAATCCAACTATAAGACAAAAAAACAAAGAATATCCCTACTAAACCAAAAGCACCCAATGTATCCGCTCTTAACAAATCACAAAGGGAATCCAATTTAATCGAAAAGCATTCAATGTATCCATCAGATGAAACACAAAGAAAATCCAACAAACAATTTAAACTCAATCAATTATAAGATTAATTCAAATAATTGACAAAACATTTATACTAAAAATTGTCAAATTTCTACAAGCAAATCTGAACTACTACGCCAAACAACGGCGGGGCTTCATCTTCAACCTTAGCTGAAGAGTCTAGCCACTCATAACTATAAAACTATAATAAAAAGTGCTAAACATTTAAACTAAAACAACTGAATATAAAGAAATAAATAAACAACTTTACATGGGAGAAATTCCACTCGCTAACGGGCGGCGCTTCCCCTCGTGGTAGCAATGCCTTTGGGATCCACCAAAATGCTGGCGGAAGTCCACTGGTAAACACCAAAGTGGCTCAGGAACTGTACACTGAATGATGAAGCCAGATGGTGTTTATATAGGGGAAGACCCAGAGCAATATGGGTTGCAGATTCGAGGTGGGATACTGCCCATGTGCGCTCGATCGCAGTGTGGTGCGATCGATCGCAGGTACGATCGATCGCATGTCTTGTGCGCACGATCTCATGTGCGCTCGATCGCATGTCTGTTATGATCGATCGCAGATGCACTGAACTTCAAATATTTTAATGTGGGATGTTGACCATGTGCTCGTTCGTAGGCAGGTGCGCTCGATCGCATATCTCGTGCGATCGATCGCAATGTCTCCAGAAGCTTCACATCTCCTGAAATACTTTATTTTCTCCACAAACCTGTAAAAATACACAAAACACAAGAAAGACGTAAAATAAAGTGAAATACTATTAACTAAGAGCATAACAAATATAAGTTAAGGGTCTAAAATATGCAATATTTAAGACTCATCAAATACCCTCAAACTTATATTTTGCTAGTCCCTTAGCAAAACAAAATAAAAGACTAAATGAAAAACAAAGAACATAAAGATAAAGTCATCACTCATGGTATCCAAAAATTTAAGGAGCACACATCACTATGATATTCATTCATAAGCAAGCTTAAAAAGGTAAACCCATCTTCGCAATGAATAAAAATGTTAAAATCTAATTACTTACAAAAGGCAGGATAAGGTATCACAAGCTTGAATCAGTGTAAGGTGAATTAGCATATAAAAATGAAGCTTCCAAGTAACTCTAATGTGTAAGGTCTCCATATCTCAAGATTCACCGAATTTCCCATCAAAAATGAACGAAAAGGCATAGTTTTTATTTTATTCTTTTTTTCTTTTTAACAATAATAAGGCACGACTATGTTTAGTTCCCTTAAGCTTTCTAATTGACCCAAGTAGCGAGTGTTGAGTCAATGACTCCCAAACCAGGTGGTTTTAGGGCATTAGGTGTAAAGACACCCCTAAGGACTTACTAACTCGAGTCAAAAAGGCTACGAAATTAAACCGACCTTAATATTACCAAGCAAAGTTCCACCTTTTGACGTGAACACTCACTGCTTACTGAGGCAAGAGGTCCAGTTACTTAGCGAAAAGTTTATTGATAATTTTTTTTTTAATATTTTCCTATGCCCAAGAGTTCATCCAACAAGTCATCCAGTTTCAGTTAAGATAAGGAAAAATACACATTAAAATCACGTGTCATACCTCACATAATTTGTGCTAATGTGCTCGTCTTAGATTAGATCAAACATGTGAATTCTCAAAATGCCTAAAGTAAGTAACTAAATTTTAAAAATTTATCACCAGATCATGTGTTCAAAATGTTAAGCTCACCAATGACATCACATCACAGAAAATGTTTAGATCAACTAAAATTTCACGATAACATGAGCATGCATTTATCTCTATGACGAAAAGACAACAAATTAGGACAAATTGTGTGATGTGTCTTCCATAGCCCCAAACTTAAATTACACATTGACCCCAATGTGTGACTAATATGGAAAGAGCTGACCTAAGATATGGAGAACTATCTGGACTGGTATGGCTCATAGCATACCCCCAAACTTGAACTGAAGTACGCTTTGTCCCTGAAAAATAAAAACTGGAAAACAAAAAATACTGGAAACAAACATTAATCATAAAAATGCGAAATAATAAATAAACAAAAGAAAAGATAAGCTGTGGGGTGCCTCCCATGAACGCTAAGTTTAACGTCTTCAGCCAGACCCAACATTAGTAAACAGGCCCAACTAAGCTCTCCACCATCTGATCAATAAATGGGAATGGAAAATGATCAGGCCTAGTGGCAGCATTCAATTTACGGTAGTCTAGAAACTTTCTCCATCTTGACTGCACTCGAGTTGGAACCAACTCGTTCTCTTTATTTACTACCGTAAATTCAGCACGTTTGGGCACGACTGGAATCTGGCTCACCCACTTGCTATCAGAGATGGGATAAATGATCCCTGCCTCTAACAGCTTAATATCTTCCGCCCTCATAACCTCTTGCAAAGCAGGGTTGAGCCTTCTTTGTGGCTCCGTCGATGGCTTGGCATTCTCCTCCAACTGTATCGTGTGTATCACCAACGAGGGGTTGATTCCGTTGACATCCTCAATAGTCCAGCCTATAGCTTCCTGATGCTCTCTTAAGACGTCAAATAATTTCTCCTTTGGAACATCACCCAAATCTAAAACTATAATTATAGGCAAAGAATCTGCTGGACCTGGGAACTTATACTCAAGATTATCCAGTAAAGGCTTAAGTTCCTTCTTGTGAGGTTCAGGTGTTGTGGTTTCCTCCGTCTCACTGATCTTTAGAGGAGTAGACTCCAAAGTAGCATTTGCTTGCTCAAACAACTTATCTAAGCCCAAATCCTCTTCAAATTGAGCAAAGCATGCCTCCATAATATCCTCAGACTTCCCTTCTTTCTTGGGCGCTTGTAGTCTCTCAAGGTAAAGCGTCTTAGGTAAAGACGACCTAGAGAGATCCTTAATAATACGAGTGGCTGTAGATGGCTCAGCATCTCTCTTCTCATTGTTGCCACTCTCTTGCCCTTGGTGCATAGCAGGGTTCTCTTCCATTTGATTGTCCACTTGTCTCCTAAACAAGTATGGGACAGTTGATTGCACTTGTTCCTACCAATGCATGGGAGTTGAAGAATTTCCCACCGCAAACTGCTCCTTTGGGTTAGGACCAGTTTGACTAGGGAACATTTTTTCCTCTCCTTCACCCACATAACTTGCGATTTGATCAATTTGACTCTCTAGTGTGGCAATCGCTTGGGTGTTTTCTATTGTTGCAGTCATCACTTCACTCATAGATTGGCTAGTCGTTTTCATGAAATCATTGAGAGCGTCCTCTAATGACTGTGAAACCGACACTGATGCTTGAATGGGAGCTTGGTAAGCGGTTGATGGTGCTGGATAAGCTGAGTGACCATAACTTGGAATTGGTGGAGGAAATTCGGGAGAGTATTGATTATGAGCATGATAAGGGTCTCCTCCCTGATTTCTCAGTTGGTTCTGCGTCCATGAAACATTAGAGTGGTCCCACCACCTTGGATTGTATGTTTCAGAGTAAGATCCATTTGATTGCCAACAACACTCATTGAAAGCATTCATTTGTTCCATGGGATACTCGGCAAAAGCCAGCATTGATGGACAATTCTGTGCTAAATGCAGAGCACTAGCACAGATGGAACAACTATCAACATTGAATGTGTTGGCAGCATTAAGGGACGGGCTGGTCATTTTAATGAAATCCTTGAGGGCGTCCCCTAAAGACTGTGAAACCGGCGCTGGATTCATCCACATTTTTTTTTAGTTTTTTAATTTTTCTAACTCTTTTTTTTTTTTTATAACTAACTAGTAGAAAAATAAAATCAATTCAGACAAAAAATTTTCACAAACAAAACAATTCCCCGGCAACGGCGCCAAAAACTTGTTGTGAGTTTTAAATTACTCGCAAGCGCACGAGTCGTTTGCAATTTAGCGTTGTGTAAGTGCGAAGTCGAATCCACAGGGAATTGCGTTGTGAAAATATATTTTTAATCTAAACTAACTTTATCTTAACCTAGTTCCGAATTGTGAATGATATTGGAAAACAAATTAAAACTAAATTAAATTGATTTAAAAACTAATAAAAAGCACTAAGGTTTCCGAATCCACCCCTCTGAAGTTAAGCATACATGTTCTGAAAATATAGCCTATCAAAACATTCAATGAATCCAACTATAAGACAAAAAAACAAAGAATATCCCTACTAAACCAAAAGCACCCAATGTATCCGCTCTTAACAAATCACAAAGGGAATCCAATTTAATCGAAAAGCATTCAATGTATCCATCAAATGAAACACAAAGAAAATCCAACAGACAATTTAAACTCAATCAATTATAAGATTAATTCAAATAATTGACAAAACATTTATACTAAAAATTGTCAGATTTCTACAAGCAAATCTGAACTACTACGCCAAACAACGGCGGGGCTTCATCTTCAACCTTAGCTGAAAAGTCTAGCCACTCATAACTATAAAACTATAATAAAAAGTGCTAAATATTTAAACTAAAACAACTGAATATAAAGAAATAAATAAACAACTTTACATGGGAGAAATTCCACTCGCTGACGGGTGGCGCTTCCCCTCGTGGTAGCAATGCCTTCGGGATCCACCAAAATGCTGGCGGAAGTCCACTGGTAAACACCAAAGTGGCTCAGGAATTTTACACTGAATGATGAAGCCAGATGGTGTTTATATAGGGGAAGACCCAGAGCAATATGGGTTGCAGATTCGAGGTGGGATACTGCCCATGAGCACTCGATCGCAGTGTGGTGCGATCGATCGCAGGTACGATCGATCGCATGTCTTGTGTGCACGATCTCATGTGCGCTCGATCGCATGTCTGCTACGATCGATCGCAGATGCACTGAACTTCAAATATTTCGATGTGGGATGTTGACCATGTGCTCGTTCGTAGGCAGGTGCGCTCGATCGCATATCTCGTGCGATCGATCGCAATGTCTCCAGAAGCTTCACATCTCCTGAAATACTTTATTTTCTCCACAAACCTGTAAAAATACACAAAACACAAGAAAGACGTAAAATAAAGTGAAATACTATTAACTAAGAGCATAACCAATATAAGTTAAGGGTCTAAAATATGCAATATTTAAGACTCATCAAATACCCTCAAACTTATATTTTGCTAGTCCCTTAGCAAAACAAAATAAAAGACTAAATGAAAAACAAAGAACATAAAGATAAAGTCATCACTCATGGTATCCAAAAATTTAAGGAGCACACATCACTATGATATTCATTCATAAGCAAGCTTAAAAAGGTAAACCCATCTTCGCAATGAATAGAAATGTTATAATCTAATTATTTACAAAAGGCAGGATAAGGCATCACAAGCTTGAATAAGTGTAAGGTGAATTAGCATATAAAAATGAAGCTTCCAAGTAACTCTAATGTGTAAGGTCTCCATATCTCAAGATTCACCGAATTTCCCATAAAAAATGAACGAAAAGGCATAGTTTTTATTTTATTCTTTTTTTCTTTTTAACAATAATAAGGCACGACTATGTTTAGTTCCCTTAAGCTTTCTAATTGACCCAAGTAGCGAGTGTTGAGTCAATGACTCCCAAACCAGGTGGTTTTAGGGCATTAGGTGTAAAGACACCCCTAAGGACTTACTAACTCGAGTCAAAAAGGCTACGAAATTAAACCGACCTTAATATTACCAAGCAAAATTCCACCTTTTGACGTGTGATGAGTGCCAAATATTGCATATTTTGGCCCTTTAATTTACATTTGTTAGCTTAGTAATTTGTTACTTTGAGTTGTTTTCATTGTTTTTCAGGTTTACAAGCACTGGGAAAGGAGTTTCACTAAAATTGCCAAAATCGCCTTACAGATCAGTCATTTTTGTGGATTTTACTGTATTGATTCCGGAAGAACCAGGAGATGAGCCATATATGCTTGGAAAGATCCGGAAGTCTATTTTCTGAGGGATTTTACGGCTTGCAAAAACAATTTTTCTAGAGAAAGTTATGGCCATTTTAGTAAACAAGGGTCAAGCTGAAGAAATCTAGTGCACTCGATCGCACCAGACTTGCGATCGATCGCAAATGCGCTCTTGCACATCCCACATCGGTTAAAAATGCTCTGTAGTGCACCAATGTGCGCTCGAACGCACCAGAGTGCGATCGATCGCACTCGGGCAGTATCCCACATCGATTTTGAAACCCATTGTGCTCCGGGACTCCCCCTATATAAACACCATCTGACCTCATCATTCAGTGTACAATTCCTAAGCCACTTTGGTGTTTACCGGTGGACGTCCGCTAGCATTCTGGTGGATCCCGAAGGCATTGCTACCACGAGGGGAAGCGCCGCCCGTCAGCGAGTGGAATTTCTCCCATGTAAAGTTGTTTATTTATTTCTTTATATTCAGTTGTTTTTAGTTTAAATGTTTAGCACTTGTTATTATAGTTTTATAGTTATGAGTGGCTAGATTCTTCAGCTAAGGTTGAAGATGAAGCCCCGCCGTTGTTTGGCGTAGTAGTTCAGATTTGCTTGTACAAATCTGACAATTTTTAGTATAAATGTTCTGTCAATTATTTGAGTTAATCTTATAATTGATTGAGTTTAAATTGTCTGTTGGATTTTCTTTGTGTTTCATCTGATGGATACATTGAATGCTTTTCGATTAAATCGGATTCCCTTTGTGATTTGTTGAGAGCGGATACATCGGGTGCTTTTGGTTTAGTTGGGATATTCTTTGTTTTTTGTCTTATAGTTGGATTCATTGAATGTTTTGATAGGCTATATTTTTAGAACATATATGCTTAACTTCGTTGGGGTGGATTCGGAAACCTTAGTGCTTTTTTTTATTATTAGTTTTAAAATCAATTTTATTTAGTTTTAATTTATTTTGCAATATCATTCTGAAATTTGGAACTAGGTTAAAATAGAGTTAGTTTAGATTAAAAAATATATTTTCACAACGCAATTCCCTGTGGATTCGACCTTGCACTTGCACAACGCTATACTGCAAACGACTCGTGCGCTTGCGAGTAATTTAAAACTCACAACAAGTTTTTGGCGCCGTTGCCGGGGAATTGTTTTGTTTGTGAAAATTTTTTGTATGAATTGATTTTATTTTTCTACTAGTTAATTTAATTTAAAAAAAAATTAATTTTATTTAATTTAATTTTTTTTTTAAAAAAAATGTGGATGAATCCAGTGCCGGTTTCACAGTCTTTAGAGGACGCCCTTAAGGATTTCATTAAAATGACCGGCCCGTCCCTCAATGCTGCCAACACTTTCAATGTTGAAAGTTGTTCCATCTGTGCTAGTCCCATGCATCTAGCACAGAATTGCCCATCAATGCCGGCTTGTGCCGAGTATCCTATGGAACAAATGAATGCTTTTAATGACTGTTGTTGGCAATCAAATGGATCTTGCTCCGAAACAGACAATCCAGGGTGGTGGGACCACTCTAATTTTTCATGGGAGCAGAACCAACCAATGAATCAGGGAGGAGCCCCTTACCATGCTCACAATCAATACACTCCCGAATTTCCTCCACCAATTCCAAATTATGGTCACTCAGCTTATCCAGCACCATCACCCGCTTACCAAGCTCCCATTCAAGCGCCAGTGTCGGTTTCACAGTCATTGGAGGACGCTCTCAATGATTTCATGAAAACGACTAGCCAATCTATGAGTGAAGTGATGACTGCAACAATAGAAAACACCAAAGCGATTGCCACACTAGAGAGTCAAATTGATCAAATCGCAAGTTATGTGGGTGAAGGAGAGGAAGGAACGTTCCCCAGTCAAACTGATCCTTACCCAAAGGAACAGTTTGCGGTGGAAAATTCTTCAACTCCCATGCATTGGCAGGAACAAGTGCAATCAACTGTCTCATACTTGTCTGGGAGACAAGTGGACAATCAAGTGGAAGAGAACCCTGCTATGCACCAAGGGCAAGAAAGTGGCAACAATGAGAAGAGAGATGCTGAGCCATCTATAGCCACTCGTATTATTAAGGATCTCTCGGGGTCGTTTTTACCTAAAGCGCCTTACCCTGAGAGACTACAAGCGCCCAAGAAAGAAGGGAAGTCTGAGGACATTATGGAGGCATGCTTTGCTCAGTTTGAAGAGGATTTGGACTTAGACAAGTTACTTGAGCAAGCAAATACTATCGTGGAGCCTGCTCCTCGGGAGAGTAGTAGGACAGAGGAGACTATGGATGAATCCCGTATTGAGGATCCCTTGGAGGCATGCTTTGCTCACTTTGCAGAGGACTTGGGTTTAGATAAGTTACTCGATGAAGTAAATGTCATTTTGGAGTCTGATCCTCGAGAAAGCAGTGAGACCGAGGAAACCACAACACCTGAACCTCACAAGAAGGAACTTAAGCCTTTACTGGATAATCTTGAGTATAAGTTCCCAGGTCCAGCAGATTCTTTGCCTATAATTATAGCTTTAGATTTGGGTGATGCTCCAGAGGAGAAATTATTGGACATCTTAAGAGAGCATCAGGAAGCTATAGGCTGGACTATTGAGGATGTCAAAGGAATCAACTCCTCGTTGGTGATACACACGATACAGTTGGAGGAGAATGCCAAGCCATCGACGGAGCCACAAAGAAGGCTCAACCCTGCTTTGCAAGAGGTTGTGAGGGCGGAAGATATTAAGCTGTTAGAGGCAGGGATCATTTATCCCATCTCTGATAGCAAGTGGGTGAGCCAGATTCCAATCGTGCCCAAACGTGCTGAATTTACGGTAGTAAATAAAGACAACAAGTTAGTTCCAACTCGAGTGCAGTCAAGATGGAGAAAGTGTCTAGACTACCGTAATTTGAATGCTGCCACTAGGCCTGATCATTTTCCATTCCCATTTATTGATCAGATGGTGGAGAGCTTAGTTGGGCCTGTTTACTAATGTTGGGTGTTGTGAGTTTTAATTTACTCGCAAGCGCACGAGTCGTTTGCAGTATAGCGTGTGCAAGTGCGAGGTCGAATCCACAGGGAATTGCGTTGTGAAAATATAATTTTTAATCTAAATTAATCTTATTTTAACCTAGTTCCAAATTTCAGAATGATATTACAAAATAAATTAAAACTAAATTAAATTGATTTAAAATCTAATAATAAAAAGCACTAAGGTTTCCGAATCCACCCCACCGAAGTTAAGCATACATGTTCTAAAAATATAGCCTATCAAAACATTCAATGAATCACTATAAGACAAAAAACAAAGAATATCCCAACTAAACCAAAAGCACCCAATGTATCCGCTCTTAACAAATCACAAAGGGAATCCAATTTAATCGAAAATCATTCAATGTATCCATCAGATGAAACACAAAGAAAATCCAACAGACAATTTAAACTCAATCAATTATAAGATTAACTCAAATAATTGACAGAACATTTATACTAAAAATTGTCAGATTTGTACAAGCAAATCTGAACTACTACGCCAAACAACGGCGGGGCTTCATCTTCAACCTTAGCTGAAGAGTCTAGCCACTCATAACTATAAAACTATAATAACAAGTGCTAAACATTTAAACTAAAACAACTGAATATAAAGAAATAAATAAAAAACTTTACATGGGAGAAATTCCACTCGCTGACGGGCGGCGCTTCCCCTCGTGGTAGCAATGCCTTCGGGATCCACCAGAATGCTAGCGGACATCCACCGGTAAACACCAAAGTGGCTCAGGAATTGTACACTGAATGATGAGGTCAGATGGTGTTTATATAGGGGGAGTCCCGGAGCACAATGGGTTTCAAAATCGATGTGGGATACTGCCCGAGTGCGATCGATCGCACTCTGGTGCGCTCGAGCGCACATTGGCTCACTACAGAGCATTTTTAACCGATGTGGGATGTGCAAGAGCGCATTTGCGATCGATCGCAAGTCTGGTGCGATCGAGCGCACTAGACTTCTTCAGCTTGAACCTTGTTTACTAAAATGGCCATAACTTTCTCTAGAAAAATCGTTTTTGCAAGCCGTAAAATCCCTCAGAAAATAGACTTCCGGATCTTTCCAACCATATATGGTTCATCTCCTGGTTCTTCCGGAATCAATACAGTAAAATCCACAAAAATGACTGATATGTAAGGCGATTTTAACAATTTTAGTGAAACTCTTTTCCCAGTGCTTGTAAACCTGAAAAACAATGAAAACAACTCAAAGTAACAAATTACTAAGCTAACAAATGTAAATTAAAGGGCCAAAATATGCAATATTTGGCACTCATCAAATACCCCCAAACTTACAATTTGCTAGTCCCTTAGCAAAACAAAATAAAAGACTCAATGAAAAACAAAGAACATAAAGATAAAGTCATCACTCATGGTATCCAAAAATTTAAGGAGCACACATCACCATGATATTCATTCATAAGCAAGCTTAAAAAGGTAAACCCATCTTCGCAATGAATAGAAATGTTAAAATCTAATTACTTACAAAAGGCAGGATAAGGCATCACAAGCTTGAATCAGTGTAAGGTGAATTAGCATATAAAAATGAAGCTTCCAAGTAACTCTAATGTGTAAGGTCTCCATGTCTCAAGATTCACCGAATTTCGCATCAAAAATGAACGAAAAGGCATAGTTTTTATTTTATTCACTCTTTTTTTTTTTTTTTTTTTTTTATTAAGGCACGGCTATGCTTAGTTCCCTTGAGCTTTCTAATTGACCCATGTAGCGAGTGTTAAGTCAATGACTCCCAAACCAGATGGTTTTAGGGCATTAGGTGTAAAGACACCTCTAAGGACTTACTAACTCGAGTCAAAAAGGCTACGAAATTAAACCGACCTTAATATTACCAAGCAAAATTTCACCTTTTGACGTGAACACTCACTACTTACTGAGGCAAGAGGTCCAGTTACTCAGCGAAAAGTTTATTGATAATTTTTTTTTTTTTTTTTATATTTTCCTATGCCCAAGAGTTCATCCAACAAGTCATCCAGTTACAGTTAAGATAAGGAAAAATACACATTAAAATCACGTGTCATACCTCACATAATTTGTGCTAATGTGCTCGTGTTAGATTAGATCAAACATGTGAATTCTCAAAATGCCTAAAGTAAGTAACTAAATTTTAAAAATTTATCACCAGATCATGTGTTCAAAATGTTAAGCTCACCAATGACATCACATCACAGAAAATGTTTAGATCAACCAAAATTTCACGATAACATAAGCATGCATTTATCTCTATGACGAAAAGACAACAAATTAGGACAAAGTGTGTGATGTGTCTCCCATACCCCCAAAGTTAAATTACACATTGACCCCAATGTGTGACTAATATGGAAAGAGCTGACATGAGATATGGAGAACTATCTGGACTGGTATGGCTCATAGCATACCCCCAAACTTGAACTGAAGTACGCTTTGTCCCTGAAAAATAAAAACTGGAAAACAAAAAATACTGGAAACAAACATTAAACATAAAAATGCGAAATAATAAATAAACAAAAGAAAAGATAAGCTGTGGGGTGCCTCCCATGAGCGCTAAGTTTAACGTCTTCAGCCAGACCCAACATTAGTAAACAGGCCCAACTAAGCTCTCCACCATCTGATCAATAAATGGGAATGGAAAATGATCAGGCCTAGTGGCAGCATTCAATTTACGGTAGTCTAGACACTTTCTCCATCGTGACTGCACTCGAGTTGGAACCAACTCGTTGTCTTTATTTACTACCGTAAATTCAGCACGTTTGGGCACGATTGGAATCTGGCTCACCCACTTGCTATCAGAGATGGGATAAATGATCCCTGCCTCTAACAGCTTAATATCTTCTGCCCTCACAACCTCTTGCATAGCAGGGTTGAGCCTTCTTTGTGGCTCCCTCGATGGCTTGGCATTCTCCGCTAACTGTATCGTGTGTATTACCAATGAGGGGTTGATTCCCTTGACATCCTCAATAGTCCAGCCTATAGCTTCCTTATGCTCTCTTAAGACGTCCAATAATTTCTCCTCTGGAGCATCATCCAAATCTAAAGCTATGATTATAGGCAAAGAATCTGCTGGACCTGGGAACTTATACTTAAGATTATCTGGTAAAGGCTTAAGTTCCTTCTTGGGGGTGTCAGGTGCGGCGGTCTCCTCCGTCTTATTGCTTTCTCTAGGATCAGACTCCAAAATGACATTTACTTCATTAAGTAACTTATCTAAGCCCAAGTCCTCTCCAAAGTGAGCAAAGCATGCCTCCAAGGGATCCTCAATACGGGATTCATCCATAGTCTCCTCTGTCCTACTACTCTCTCGAGGAGCAGACTCCACGATAGTATTTGCTTGCTCAAGTAACTTATCTAAATCCAAATCCTCTTCAAACTGAGCAAAGCATGCCTCCATAATGTCCTCAGACTTCCCTTCTTTCTTGGGCACTTGTAGTCTCTCAGGGTAAGGCGCTTTAGGTAAAAACGACCTAGAGAGATCCTTAATAATACGAGTGACTGTAGATGGCTCAGCATCTCTCTTCTCATTGTTGCCACTCTCTTGCCCTTGGTGCATAGCAGGGTTCTCTTCCACTTGATTGTCCACTTGTCTCCCAGACAAGTATGGGACAGTTGATTGCACTTGTTCCTGCCAATGCATTGGAGTTGAAGAATTTCCCACCGCAAACTGTTCCTTTGGGTTAGGGTCAGATTGACTGGGGAACTCTCCTTCCTCGCCTTCACCCACGTAACTTGCGATCTGATCAATTTGACTCTCTAGTGTGGCAATCGCTTGGGTGTTTTCTATTGTTGCACTCATCACTTCACTCATAGATTGGCTAGTCGCTTTCATGAAGTCATTGAGAGCGTCCTCCAATGACTGTGAAACCGACACTGGCGCTTGAATGGGAGCTTGGTGAGCGGGTGATGGTGTTGGATAAGCTGAGTGACCATAATTTGGAATTGGTGGAGGAAATTCGGGAGTGTATTGATTGTGAGCATGGTAAGGGGCTCCTCCCTGATTCATTGGTTGGTTCTACTCCCATGAAAAATTAGAGTGGTCCCACCACCTTGGATTGTATGTTTCGGAGCAAGATCCATTTGATTGCCAACAACAGTCATTGAAAGCATTCATTTGTTCCATAGGATACTCGGCACAAGCCGGCATTGATGGGCAATTCTGTGCTAGATGCATGGGACTAGCACAGATGGAACAGCTTTCAACATTGAAAGTGTTGGCAGCATTGAGGGACGGGCCGGTCATTTTAATGAAATCTTTGAGGGCGTCCTCTAAAGACTGTGAAACCGGCGCTGGATTCATCCACATGATTTTTTTTTTTTTTTTTTTTTAATAAAAGGATAACTAACTAGTAGAAAAATAAAATCATTTTAGACCAAAAATTTTCACAAACCAAACAACTCCCCGGCAACGGCGCCAAAAACTTGTTGTGAGTTTTAATTTACTCGCAAGCGCACGAGTCGTTTGCAGTATAGCGTGTGCAAGTGCGAGGTCGAATCCACAGGGAATTGCGTTGTGAAAATATAATTTTTAATCTAAATTAATCTTATTTTAACCTAGTTCCAAATTTCAGAATGATATTACAAAATAAATTAAAACTAAATTAAATTGATTTAAAATCTAATAATAAAAAGCACTAAGGTTTCCGAATCCACCCCACCGAAGTTAAGCATACATGTTCTAAAAATATAGCCTATCAAACCATTCAATGAATCCAACTATAAGACAAAAAACAAAGAATATTCCAACTAAACCAAAAGCACCCAATGTATCCGCTCTTAACAAATCACAAAGGGAATCCAATTTAATCGAAAATCATTCAATGTATCCATCAGATGAAACACAAAGAAAATCCAACAGACAATTTAAACTCAATCAATTATAAGATTAACTCAAATAATTGACAGAACATTTATACTAAAAATTGTCAGATTTGTACAAGCAAATCTGAACTACTACGCCAAACAACGGCGGGGCTTCATCTTCAACCTTAGCTGAAGAGTCTAGCCACTCATAACTATAAAACTATAATAACAAGTGCTAAACATTTAAACTAAAACAACTGAATATAAAGAAATAAATAAAAAACTTTACATGGGAGAAATTCCACTCGCTGACGGGCGGCGCTTCCCCTCGTGGTAGCAATGCCTTCGGGATCCACCAGAATGCTAGCGGACATCCACCGGTAAACACCAAAGTGGCTCAGGAATTGTACACTGAATGATGAGGTCAGATGGTGTTTATATAGGGGTAGTCCCGGAGCACAATGGGTTTCAAAATCGATGTGGGATACTGCCCGAGTGCGATCGATCGCACTCTGGTGTGCTCGAGCGCACATTGGCTCACTACAGAGCATTTTTAACCGATGTGGGATGTGCAAGAGCGCATTTGCGATCGATCGCAAGTCTGGTGCGATCGAGCGCACTAGACTTCTTCAGCTTGAACCTTGTTTACTAAAATGGCCATAACTTTCTCTAGAAAAATCGTTTTTGCAAGCCGTAAAATCCCTCAGAAAATAGACTTCCGGATCTTTCCAACCATATATGGCTCATCTCCTGGTTCTTCCGGAATCAATACAGTAAAATCCACAAAAATGACTGATATGTAAGGCGATTTTGGCAATTTTAGTGAAACTCTTTTCCCAGTGCTTGTAAACCTGAAAAACAATGAAAACAACTCAAAGTAACAAATTACTAAGCTAACAAATGTAAATTAAAGGGCCAAAATATGCAATATTTGGCACTCATCATTGGGTCTGGCTGAAGACGTTAAACTTAGCGCTCATGGGAGGCACCCCACAGCTTATCTTTTCTTTTGTTTATTTATTATTTCGCATATTTATGATTAATGTTTGTTTCCAGTATTTTTTGTTTTCCAGTTTTTATTTTTCAGGGACAAAGCGTACTTCAGTTCAAGTTTGGGGGTATGCTATGAGCCATACCAGTCCAGATAGTTCTCCATATCTCAGGTCAGCTCTTTCCATATTAGTCACACATTGGGGTCAATATGTAATTTAAGTTTGGGGGTATGGGAGACACATCACACACTTTGTCCTAATTTGTTGTCTTTTCGTCATAGAGATAAATGCATGCTCATGTTATCGTGAAATTTTAGTTGATCTAAACATTTTCTGTGATGTGATGTCATTGGTGAGCTTAACATTTTGAACACATGATCTGGTGATAAATTTTTAAAATTTAGTTACTTACTTTAGGCATTTTGAGAATTCACATGTTTGATTTAATCTAACACGAGCACATTAGCACAAATTATGTGAGGTATGACACGTGATTTTAATGTGCATTTTTCCTTATCTTAACTGAAACTGGATGACTTGTTGGATGAACTCTTGGGCATAGGAAAATATAAAATATAAAAAAAAAAAAAATTTATCAATAAACTTTTCGTTGAGTAACTGGACCTCTTGCCTCAGTAAGCAGTGAGTGTTCACGTCAAAAGGTGGAATTTTGCTTGGTAATATTAAGGTCGGTTTAATTTCGTAGCCTTTTTGACTCGAGTTAGTAAGTCCTTAGGGGTGTCTTTACACCTAATGCCCTAAAACCACCTGGTTTGGGTGTCATTGACTTAACACTCGCTACATGGGTCAATTAGAAAGCTTAAGGGAACTAAACATAGCCGTGCCTTATTAAAAAAAAAAAAAAAAAATACTATGCCTTTGTCGTTCATTTTTGATGGGAAATTCGGTGAATCTTGAGACATGGAGACCTTACACATTAGAGTTACTTAGAAGCTTCATTTTTATATGCTAATTCACCTTACACTGATTCAAGCTTGTGATGCCTTATCCTGCCTTTTGTAAGTAATTAGATTTTAACATTTCTATTCATTGTGAAGATGGGTTTACCTTTTTAAGCTTGCTTATGAATGAATATCATGGTGATGTGTGCTCCTTAAATTTTTGGATACCATGAGTGATGACTTTATCTTTATGTTCTTTGTTTTTCATTGAGTCTTTTATTTTGTTTTGCTAAGGGACTAGCAAATTGTAAGTTTGGGGGTATTTGATGAGTGCCAAATATTGCATATTTTGGCCCTTTAATTTACATTTGTTAGCTTAGTAATTTGTTACTTTGAGTTGTTTTCATTGTTTTTCAGGTTTACAAGCACTGGGAAAGGAGTTTCACTAAAATTGCCAAAATCGCCTTACAGATCAGTCATTTTTGTGGATTTTACTGTATTGATTCCGGAAGAACCAGGAGATGAGCCATATATGCTTGGAAAGATCCGGAAGTCTATTTTCTGAGGGATTTTACGGCTTGCAAAAACGATTTTTCTCGAGAAAGTTATGGCCATTTTAGTAAACAAGGGTCAAGCTGAAGAAGTCTAGTGCGCTCGATCGCACCAGACTTGCGATCGATCGCAAATGCGCTCTTGCACATCCCACATCGGTTAAAAATGCTCTGTAGTGCGCCAATGTGCGCTCGAACGCACCAGAGTGCGATCGATCGCACTTGGGCAGTATCCCACATCGATTTTGAAACCCATTGTGCTCCGGGACTCCCCCTATATAAACACCATCTGACCTCATCATTCAGTGTACAATTCCTAAGCCACTTTGGTGTTTACCGGTGGACGTCCGCTAGCATTCTGGTGGATCCCGAAGGCATTGCTACCACGAGGGGAAGCGCTGCCCGTCAGCGAGTGGAATTTCTCCCATGTAAAGTTGTTTATTTATTTCTTTATATTCAGTTGTTTTTAGTTTAAATGTTTAGCACTTGTTATTATAGTTTTATAGTTATGAGTGGCTAGATTCTTCAGCTAAGGTTGAAGATGAAGCCCCGCCATTGTTTGGCGTAGTAGTTCAGATTTGCTTGTACAAATCTGACAATTTTTAGTATAAATGTTCTGTCAATTATTTGAGTTAATCTTATAATTGATTGAGTTTAAATTGTCTGTTGGATTTTCTTTGTGTTTCATCTGATGGATACATTGAATGCTTTTCGATTAAATTGGATTCCCTTTGTGATTTGTTGAGAGCGGATACATCGGGTGCTTTTGGTTTAGTTGGGATATTCTTTGTTTTTTGTCTTATAGTTGGATTCATTGAATGTTTTGATAGGCTATATTTTTAGAACATATATGCTTAACTTCGTTGGGGTGGATTCGGAAACCTTAGTGCTTTTTTTTATTATTAGTTTTAAAATCAATTTTATTTAGTTTTAATTTATTTTGCAATATCATTCTGAAATTTGGAACTAGGTTAAAATAGAGTTAGTTTAGATTAAAAAATATATTTTCACAACGCAATTCCCTGTGGATTCGACCTCGCACTTGCACAACGCTATACTGCAAACGACTCGTGCGCTTGCGAGTAATTTAAAACTCACAACAACGTGAACACTCACTGCTTACTGAGGCAAGAGGTCCAGTTACTTAGCGAAAAGTTTATTGATAATTTTTTTTTTAATATTTTCCTATGCCCAAGAGTTCATCCAACAAGTCATCCAGTTTCAGTTAAGATAAGGAAAAATACACATTAAAATCACGTGTCATACCTCACATAATTTGTGCTAATGTGCTCGTGTTAGATTAGATCAAACATGTGAATTCTAAAAATGCCTAAAGTAAGTAACTAAATTTTAAAAATTTATCACCAGATCATGTGTTCAAAATGTTAAGCTCACCAATGACATCACATCACAGAAAATGTTTAGATCAACTAAAATTTCACGATAACATGAGCATGCATTTATCTCTATGACGAAAAGACAACAAATTAGGACAAATTGTGTGATGTGTCTTCCATAGCCCCAAACTTAAATTACACATTGACCCCAATGTGTGACTAATATAGAAAGAGCTGACCTGAGATATGGAGAGCTATATGGACTGGTATGGCTCATAGCATACCCTCAAACTTGAACTGAAGTACGCTTTGTCCCTGAAAAATAAAAACTGGAAAACAAAAAATATTGGAAACAAATATTAATCATAAAAATGCGAAATAATAAATAAACAAAAGAAAAGATAAGCTGTGGGGTGCCTCCCATGAGCGCTAAGTTTAACGTCTTCAGCCAGACCCAACATTAGTAAACAGGCCCAACTAAGCTCTCCACCATCTGATCAATAAATGGGAATGGAAAATGATCAGGCCTAGTGGCAGCATTCAATTTATGGTAGTCTAGAAACTTTCTCCATCTTGACTGCACTCGAGTTGGAACCAACTCGTTGTCTTTATTTACTACCGTAAATTCAGCACGTTTGGGCACGACTGGAATCTGGCTCACCCACTTGCTATCAGAGATGGGATAAATGATCCCTGCCTCTAACAGCTTAATATCTTCCGCCCTCACAACCTCTTGCAAAGCAGGGTTGAGCCTTCTTTGTGGCTCCATCGATGGCTTGGCATTCTCCTCAAACTGTATCGTGTGTATCACCAAAGAGGGGTTGATTCCGTTGACATCCTCAATAGTCCAGCCTATAGCTTCCTGATGCTCTCTTAAGACGTCCAATAATTTCTCCTCTGGAACATCACCCAAATCTAAAACTATAATTATAGGCAAAGAATCTGCTGGACCTGGGAACTTATACTCAAGATTATCCAGTAAAGGCTTAAGTTCCTTCTTGTGAGGTTCAGGTGTTGTGGTTTCCTCCGTCTCACTGATCTTTAGAGGAGCAGACTCCAAAGTAGCATTTGCTTGCTCAAACAACTTATCTAAGCCCAAATCCTCTTCAAATTGAGTAAAGCATGCCTCCATAATATCCTCAGACTTCCCTTCTTTCTTGGGCGCTTGTAGTCTCTTAAGGTAAGGCGTCTTAGGTAAAGACGACCTAGAGAGATCCTTAATAATACGAGTGGCTGTAGATGGCACAGCATCTCTCTTCTCATTGTTGCCACTCTCTTGCCCTTGGTGCATAGCAGGGTTCTCTTCCATTTGATTGTCCACTTGTCTCCCAAACAAGTATGGGACAGTTGATTGCACTTGTTCCTGCCAATGCATGGGAGTTGAAGAATTTCCCACCGCAAACTGCTCCTTTGGGTTAGGACCAGTTTGACTAGGGAACATTCCTTCCTCTCCTTCACCCACATAACTTGCGATTTGATCAATTTGACTCTCTAGTGTGGCAATCGCTTGGGTATTTTCTATTGTTGCAGTCATCACTTCACTCATAGATTGGCTAGTCGTTTTCATGAAATCATTGAGAGCGTCCTCTAATGACTGTGAAACCGACACTGGCGCTTGAATGGGAGCTTGGTAAGCGGGTGATGGTGCTGGATAAGCTGAGTGACCATAACTTGGAATTGGTGGAGGAAATTCGGGAGGGTATTGATTATGAGCATGATAAGGGTCTCCTCCCTGATTCCTCAGTTGGTTCTGCGTCCATGAAACATTAGAGTGGTCCCACCACCCTGGATTGTATGTTTCAGAGTAAGATCCATTTGATTTTCAACAACACTCATTGAAAGCATTCATTTGTTCCATGGGATACTCGGCAAAAGCCAGCATTGATGGACAATTCTGTGCTAAATGCAGAGGACTAGCACAGATGGAACAACTATCAACATTGAATGTGTTGGCAGCATTAAGGGACGGGCTGGTTATTTTAATGAAATCCTTGAGGGCGTCCTCTAAAGACTGTTAAACCGGCGCTGGATTCATCCACATTTTTTTTTTAGTTTTTTAATTTTTCTAACTCTTTTTTTTTTTTTTATAACTAACTAGTAGAAAAATAAAATCAATTCAGACCAAAAATTTTCACAAACAAAACAATTCCCCGGCAACGGTGCCAAAAACTTGTTGTGAGTTTTAAATTACTCGCAAGCGCACGAGTCGTTTGCAATTTAGCGTTGTGCAAGTGCGAAGTCGAATCCACAGGGAATTGCGTTGTGAAAATATATTTTTAATCTAAACTAACTTTATCTTAACCTAGTTCCGAATTGTGAATGATATTGGAAAACAAATTAAAACTAAATTAAATTGATTTAAAAACTAATAAAAAGCACTAAGGTTTCCGAATCCACCCCTCTGAAGTTAAGCATACATGTTCTAAAAATATAGCCTATCAAAACATTCGATGAATCCAACTATAAGACAAAAAAACAAAGAATATCCCAACTAAACCAAAAGTTCCCAATGTATCCGCTCTTAACAAATCACAAAGGGAATCCAATTTAATCGAAAAGCAGTCAATGTATCCATCAGATGAAACACAAAGAAAATCCAATAGACAATTTAAACTCAATCAATTATAAGATTAATTCAAATAATTGACAAAACATTTATACTAAAAATTGTCAGATTTCTACAAGCAAATCTGAACTACTACGCCAAATAATGGCGGGGCTTCATCTTCAACCTTAGCTGAAGAGTCTAGCCACTCATAACTATAAAACTATAATAAAAAGTGCTAAACATTTAAACTAAAACAACTGAATATAAAGAAATAAATAAACAACTTTACATGGGAGAAATTCCACTCGCTGACGGGTGGCGCTTCCCCTCGTGGTAGCAATGCCTTCGGGATCCACCAAAATGCTGGCGGAAGTCCACTAGTAAACACCAAAAAGGCTCAGGAATTGTACAGTGAATGATGAAGCCAGATGGTGTTTATATAGGGGAAGACCCGGAGCAATATGGGTTGCAGATTCGATGTGGGATACTGCCCGTGTGTGCTCGATCGCAGTGTGGTGCGAACGATCGCAGGTACGATCGATCGCATGTCTTGTGTGCACGATCTCATGTGCACTCGATCGCATGTCTGCTATGATCGATCGCAGATGCACTGAACTTCAAATATTTCGATGTGGGATGTTGACCATGCGCTCGTTCGTAGGCAAGTGCGCTCGAGCGCAGGTGCGCTCGATCGCATATCTCGTGCGATCGATCGCATATCTCGTGCGATCGATCGCATATCTCGTGCGATCGATCGCAATGTCTCCAGAAGCTTCACATCTCCTGAAATACTTTATTTTCTCCATAAACCTGTAAAAATACACAAAACACAAGAAAGACGTAAAATAAAGTGAAATACTATTAACTAAGAGCATAACAAATATAAGTTAAGGGTCTAAAATATGCAATATTTAAGACTCATCAAATACCCTCAAACTTATATTTTGCTAGTCCCTTAGCAAAACAAAATAAAAGACTAAATGAAAAACAAAGAACATAAAGATAAAGTCATTACTCATGGTATCCAAAAATTTAAGGAGCACACATCACTATGATATTCATTCATAAGCAAGCTTAAAAAGGTAAACCCATCTTCGCAATGAATAGAAATGTTAAAATCTAATTACTTACAAAAGACAGGATAAGGCATCACAAGCTTGAATCAGTGTAAGGTGAATTAGCATATAAAAATGAAGCTTCCAAGTAACTCTAATGTGTAAGGTCTCCATATCTCAAGATTCACCGAATTTCCCATCAAAAATGAACGAAAAGGCATAGTTTTTATTTTATTCTTTTTTTCTTTTTAACAATAATAAGGCACGACTATGTTTAGTTCCCTTAAGCTTTCTAATTGACCCAAGTAGCGAGTGTTGAGTCAATGACTCCCAAACCAGGTGGTTTTAGGGCATTAGGTGTAAAGACACCCCTAAGGACTTACTAACTCGAGTCAAAAAGGCTACGAAATTAAACCGACCTTAATATTACCAAGCAAAATTCCACCTTTTGACGTGAACGCTCACTGCTTACTGAGGCAAGAGGTCCAGTTACTTAGCGAAAAGTTTATTGATAATTTTTTTTTAATATTTTCCTATGCCCAAGAGTTCATCCAACAAGTCATCCAGTTTCAGTTAAGATAAGGAAAAATACACATTAAAATCACGTGTCATACCTCACATAATTTGTGCTAATGTGCTCGTGTTAGATTAGATCAAACATGTGAATTCTCAAAATGCCTAAAGTAAGTAACTAAATTTTAAAAATTTATCACCAGATCATGTGTTCAAAATGTTAAGCTCACCAATGACATCACATCACAGAAAATGTTTAGATCAACTAAAATTTCACGATAACATGAGCATGCATTTATCTCTATGACGAAAAGACAACAAATTAGGACAAATTGTGTGATGTGTCTTCCATAGCCCCAAACTTAAATTACACATTGACCCCAATGTGTGACTAATATGGAAAGAGCTGACCTGAGATATGGAGAACTATCTGGACTGGTATGGCTCATAGCATACCCCCAAACTTGAACTGAAGTACGCTTTGTCCCTGAAAAATAAAAACTGGAAAACAAAAAGTACTGGAAACAAACATTAATCATAAAAATGCGAAATAATAAACAAACAAAAGAAAAGATAAGCTGTGGGGTGCCTCCAATGAGCGCTAAGTTTAACGTCTTCAGCCAGACCCAACTTTAGTAAACAGGCCCAACTAAGCTCTCCACCATCTGATCAATAAATGGGAATGGAAAATGATCAGGCCTAGTGGCAGCATTCAATTTACGGTAGTCTAGAAACTTTCTCCATCTTGACTGCACTCGAGTTGGAACCAACTCGTTGTCTTTATTTACTACCGTAAATTCAGCACGTTTGGGCACGACTGGAATCTGGCTCACCCACTTGCTATCAGAGATGGGATAAATGATCCCTGCCTCTAACAGCTTAATATCTTCCGCCCTCACAACCTCTTGCAAAGCAGGGTTGAGCCTTCTTTGTGGCTCCGTCGATGGCTTGGCATTCTCCTCCAACTGTATCGTGTGTATCACCAACGAGGGGTTGATTCCGTTGACATCCTCAATAGTCCAGCCTATAGCTTCCTGATGCTCTCTTAAGACGTCCAATAATTTCTCCTCTGGAACATCACCCAAATCTAAAACTATAATTATAGGCAAAGAATCTACTGGACCTGGGAACTTATACTCAAGATTATCCAGTAAAGGCTTAAGTTCCTTCTTGTGAGGTTCAGGTGTTGTGGTTTCCTCCGTCTCACTGATCTTTAGAGGAGCAGACTCCAAAGTAGCATTTGCTTGCTCAAACAACTTATCTAAGCCCAAATCCTCTTCAAATTGAGCAAAGCATGCCTCCATAATATCCTCAGACTTCCCTTCTTTCTTGGGCGCTTGTAGTCTCTCAAGGTAAGGCGTCTTAGGTAAAGACGACCTAGAGAGATCCTTAATAATACGAGTGGCTGTAGATGGCTCAGCATCTCTTTTCTCATTGTTGCCACTCTCTTGCCCTTGGTGCATAGCAGGGTTCTCTTCCATTTGATTGTCCACTTGTCTCCCAAACAAATATGGGACAGTTGATTGCACTTGTTCCTGCCAATGCATGGGAGTTGAAGAATTTCTCACCGCAAACTACTCCTTTGGGTTAGGACCAGTTTGACTAGGGAACATTCCTTCCTCTCCTTCACCCATATAACTTGCGATTTGATCAATTTGACTCTCTAGTGTGGCAATCGCTTGGGTGTTTTCTATTGTTGCAGTCATCACTTCACTCATAGATTGGCTAGTCATTTTCATGAAATCATTGAGAGCGTCCTCTAATGACTATGAAACCGACACTGGTGCTTGAATGGGAGCTTGGTAAGCGGGTGATGGTGCTGGATAAGCTGAGTGACCATAACTTGGAATTGGTGGAGGAAATTCGGGAGGGTATTGATTATGAGCATGATAAGGGTCTCCTCCCTGATTCCTCAGTTGGTTTTGCGTCCATGAAACATTAGAGTGGTCCCACCACCCTGGATTGTATGTTTCAGAGTAAGATCTATTTGATTGCCAACAACACTCATTGAAAGCATTCATTTGTTCCATGGGATACTCGGCAAAAGCCAGCATTGATGGACAATTCTGTGCTAAATGCAGAGGACTAGCACAGATGGAACAACTATCAACATTGAATGTGTTGGCAGCCTTAAGGGACGGGCTGGTCATTTTAATGAAATCCTTGAGGGCGTTCTCTAAAGACTATGAAACCGGCGCTGGATTCATCCACATTTTTTTTTTAGTTTTTTAATTTTTCTAACTCTTTTTTTTTTTTATAACTAACTAGTAGAAAAATAAAATCAATTCAGACCAAAAATTTTCACAAACAAAAAAATTCCCCGGCAACGGCGCCAAAAACTTGTTGTGAGTTTTAAATTACTCGCAAGCGCACGAGTCGTTTGCAATTTAGCGTTCTACAAGTGCGAAGTCGAATCCACAGGGAATTGCGTTGTGAAAATATATTTTTAATCTAAACTAACTTTATCTTAACCTAGTTCCGAATTGTGAATGATATTGGAAAACAAATTAAAACTAAATTAAATTGATTTAAAAACTAATAAAAAGCACTAAGGTTTCCGAATCCACCCCTCTGAAGTTAAGCATACATGTTCTAAAAATATAGCCTATCAAAACATTCGATGAATCCAACTATAAGACAAAAAAACAAAGAATATCCCAACTAAACCAAAAGCACCCAATGTATCCGCTCTTAACAAATCACAAAGGGAATCCAATTTAATCGAAAAGCATTCAATGTATCCATCAGATGAAACACAAAGAAAATCCAACAGACAATTTAAACTCAATCAATTATAAGATTAATTCAAATAATTGAAAAAACATTTATACTAAAAATTGTCAGATTTCTACAAGCAAATCTGAACTACTACGCCAAACAACGACGGGGCTTCATCTTCAACCTTAGCTGAAGAGTCTAGCCACTCATAACTATAAAACTATAATAAAAAGTGCTAAACATTTAAACTAAAACAACTGAATATAAAGAAAAAAATAAACAACTTTACATGGGAGAAATTCCACTCGCTGACGGGCGGCGCTTCCCCTCGTGGTAGCAATGGCTTCGGGATCCACCAAAATGCTGGCGGAAGTCCACTAGTAAACACCAAAGTGGTTCAGGAATTGTACAGTGAATGATGAAGCCAGATGGTGTTTATATAGGGGAAGACCCGGAGCAATATGGGTTGCAGATTCGATGTGGGATACTGCCCGTGTGTGCTCGATCGCAGTGTGGTGCGATCGATCGTAGGTACGATCGATCGCATGTCTTCTGTGCACGATCTCATGTGCGCTCGATCGCATGTCTGCTATGATCGATCGCAGATGCACTGAACTTCAAATATTTCGATGTGGGATGTTGACCATGCGCTCGTTCGTAGGCAGGTGCGCTCGATCGCATATCTCGTGCGATCGATCGCAATGTCTCCAGAAGCTTCACATCTCCTGAAATGCCTTATTTTCTCCACAAACCTATAAAAATACACAAAACACAAGAAAGACGTAAAATAAAGTGAAATACTATTAACTAAGAGTATAACAAATATAAGTTAAGGGTCTAAAATATGCAATATTTAAGACTCATCAGAGTGTTCACGTCAAAAGGTAGGAATTTCACTTAGCAAGCTTTAAGATCTGTTAGTGATTACGCTCAAACTAATACATGGTTATTGTGTATAGTTGAGGTGTCGATCCCATGAGGAAAAGTGAACTACAAGGAAAAGTGTAAACCTTAACACGAACGATAAAGATTAAGTGAGAGAATCTGAGTTTTGATAATAAAGTAATGTGAGAAAATTGTGTAAATATAATGAAGAATATAAATGAGAAATAACAAGGTTTCGGGAATCCTCCCTAGGTTCGTTGCCTTATTCCAATCTTGATTCAGTTGTTTTTATCTCGATTGCTAGTTTCACATCCCAAACAAGCAATCGATAAATATTCAATCACAATACATTAACATTCTAATGTAATTGCTACAAATCACTCATTGATTTCGATTCAAGCACACATGACCTGTCTATAGATTTATCAAGAAACGATAATATATTTCAATAACATTATCGCAGTAATGGAAAAACCTAAAAGATAAATCTACCAGACTCAGTCACATCTAAACAGCTTGACATAAGAAGAGCTTGACTAGACTTATATGGAGGAGAAGAGTGCAATAACTGGATTAAGAAAATCTAAGATAAGAAGAACATAAATTGCAGCTGTCACATGAACCAAAGTCTTCTTGTTTAATCAAAGAGTAAATCATAAACAATATTTTAACAATAAATTCTTACAACTGAATCAAGAATGAAAATAAGAACAACTACACCTAAGGATTCATCCCTTTGCCTTGCTTGGAGATTAGTTGGCCATGGGGCTCATGCTTGAACACCATAATGGAGAAGAATGTGGAGCTCTCTCTTTCGTTTCTAGCCCTAATGGATGCCCCTTTATCAAATCCTAAGTGATCTCTTTATAATACAAAAGATCCAAGTGTGTTTTTCAGATCTAAATTATCATTAAAACCCTAATTAAGAAACATGGGGCTCGTGTGCGCACCGCGGCTCATACTAATCCAGGCTGTGGCTCAACCTTGAAGTCTGCTTTGTGGTGTTGCTAGAATCCATAGCCCAGATTGGTCCAGGCCGCGCCTCAGACTGCCAGGCCGTGACTTAGATTGGTCCAGGCCGCGGCGCACACTGATGGCCTTTGAGGTTCTTTTGGACATGGTTCTGGAGGCCATGGCTCAGCTGGTCCAGGCTGCGGCGCACAGCCTTGGTTCTCTTCGTTTTGTCCTTCCGCAATCATGCCTTCACTCGGGTATGCATCGAGTCATTGTGCTTGAAGCAACGATAGCTTTTCCATCTTTTTTGAACCCAAAACACTTTAAAATGCACCAAAATAGATCAATGATCCAAGAATGACACTTTAGAATTTTTAAGGTATAAATGTGTAAATCAACCCTAGATCAACCCTAAAATGCTAACAAATAAGTACTATTAAGATGCATTTTATGACTCTCATCATAACCCCCAACTAGTTTATTGTTAGTCCCTAGCAATTCAAGCGAAAACAAGACAATATGAAATGAATTCTATAGTAGAAATCAAAACAAAGTAAAGCAATGTTAGCGTTAAACCAAGAGTAATTCAACTTTTTGTCTCAAAAATCGCATATAACACACAACACGTAGAATCATTAAATATCACCCAAGTCCAAAAGTAATCTAAACATCAATCTTAAAATTGTTATCGACTCTTAACATCCATCTTACCATAATCCATTAATCCAAACACCCGGATGATTTTATGCACAACATTCATGAATACAAGTCTTGGCCTCTAAAAACATATTAAATTGTGTGACATCAATCAAAAATCAAACTCTATAGGCTCATTTTTCAAATCACTCTCCATTATTGTAGAAAAATCACACTACATCGGATCAATAGGTCTTTAATAAGCTTGTAACGTTAGGCTAAGGTAAAGGTTAAGACAGAACGGGAAGGATTAAAAAAGTAAAATAACTTAGTCTCTTGAGTTAAACGCAACTATTTTAAGTACTAGTTAACCTTACTTCAACACCCAACTCATTCAACCATTTTTCGAGCATTTCTCTCAATAAATCACCACTTTTTTTTTCTTCTTTCTTTGCCATAATTCACTTTTTATTTTATTTTATTTTGGCACATAACCATTCACCTCATTTTTCATTATTTTTTACTCTTTTCCACAACCCCCAACTTATCTCTTTTAATGTACTTGGGTTATGGTAGTAATATATATTTTTTTTTCATATTTCCATTCTTACTCCTTTTAAATGCTTCTCAACAAATGTGTATAACTAAGTTCTCTTAAAAGAAAGGTAAGGATAAAATATTTTTAGGCTCATAAAGGTAAGTAAATGGGTTATCGAAAGAAATAAAGCTCAAATTCTTTTTCAAGAAAAAGGTTCAAATATGTGAGTAGCGATAAATATAGTAAGGGTAAGTTTGAAAAGCTCAAACGGTCCAAAAATGGCCTATACCATATCCTAAGTAATGTGCATTCTAGGAATTCGCCTCAAGTGATTATCAAATAAGTTCTAGAGCTTGTCGAGACCGCAAAAGTATTCACAAAACAATCACACATAAAACTTCTCTAGATGTTTTAGACTAATCATGCAATCTTACCATAAACTAGAGTCTCAAACCAAATGAAGATTGACACTTAAATTATTCTCAAACCGAAGCAAGATTTAACTTCTTCTAAATGCTATATGCTATCTCAATTAGGCTCATATAATTGACATGTGAATTAACTCCAAGGTTAACACAAAACATGCTAAGGACAAACAAATGTATTAAAACAAAACAAACAGAAAAGGGAAAGTGACACCAAACAATTCAATGGTATGCAACAAGAAATGTGTTTCCTCCACCCCCAACTTAAGATAGGCATTGTCCTCAATGTAAAAGCAAAAGTTAAGGAAACTCCCTTTTTAACCAAAAGTGCGTGGAGCCAAAATTGTGCATGACCATTTGAATTGATGTACATATTTGTCCTTGAAAAAGATATACGAAGGTAATACTGGAAAACAACAAAATACTAATAATAACAAGAAAAAGAAACATTAAAAACAATAAAAATAAAAGGATATGTTATGGGGTGCCTCCCATGAGTGCTAAGTTTTACGTCTTCATCCAGACGCTGCACCACTCTCACTGTTGGCCTTATTGTGGTGCTGAAGATGAGGCTCCATACACAGTGGCCTCAGTGCTAATATTTTGGCAAGAAATACTTAAAGTCCACCACATATGGCTCAAGTGGTCTTGGTGTTACCCATTTACTATCAGGAGTAGGGTATGTGATTCTCGCATCCATGTGACTTCTCTCAAGCAACTCCTCAAAGCATGGTTGCCTTGATTTCTTAATAAATCCCTGTGACTTATCAAAAACATCAACAACATTAACAACATGGGGATAAATTGAAGAATCATCGAACTCAAAATTATTAGGAGTGAATTCCAAAGAGTTAGAATTATTTTTAATGTACTCATCCTCTTCATGTGGCGACCTTGAGACCCGAAAAATATTTACCTCTAGAGTCATATTTCCAAATGATAATGTCATTAAGCCATTCCTATAATTAATGAGGGCATTGGCGGTGGCAAGGAATGGTCTTCCAAGTATCAACGGAATTTTTGACTCCGTATTCACAATAGAAACGGTATCTAAAACCAAAAAGTCAACAGGATAATAGAAATTATCAATTTGCAACAAAACATCTTCCACAATACCTCTTGGTTTTTTTACCGATCTATCCGCTAATTGAAGTACCACGGAGGTTGGTTTGATCTCATCTAGACCGAGCTGCAAGTACATGGTGTATGGCATGAGGTTCACGCTAGCACCCAAATCTAGCAATGCTTGGCCACAAGATTGTTTCCAATTTGGCAAGCCACTGTTGGACAGCTTAAATCTTTATATTTGGGCAGTGTCTTACTGTCAATTACTGCACTTGCTTGCTCTGTTAAGAGTACTATCTTTCTCACATTATGCTTCCTCTTGAGTGTACATAGATCCTTGATGACTTTAGCATAGTTGGGAACCTATTTTATAACATGAAGAAGAGGGAGGTTAATTTTAACATTCTGAAGTTGTTCAAGAATCTCACATTTTAATACTGAATTTCTCTCCTTAGGTTTAAGGAGTGTTTGAGGTAAATGCACTGAAAAATAATCATCATGGGCCTCTTGTTGCTTAGGGGCTTCATCCTTGTTGCTCACGGTATTAGGAATCAAGTGTGATGGTAGAGTGGGTCCATCAATTTTCTTACCGTTGTGGGTGATTATGGCCTTAACTTCTTTAAAATTTTGATTTTCAGGATTGGAGGTTTGTGCCATATGCTGTCCCTTTGGATTAATATGTGGCTGTGAAGAAAAATTACCTTGCTGTTGAACCGTCAAGAAACTAGTCAACTTGGTTAGTTGACTCTTTATCACCTTTTGTTCCTCTTTAATCGCTTGTTGCTCATCTAGCAACCATTGATTTATCTTGCCTTGCTCTTCCACACTCTTGGCATGTACCTGCATAAATGACTTAAAAATATCTTCCAAAGGTAAAGATTGTTGAGGTGCATTAGATGAGGTTGCTTCCGGTTGCCATTGGGTACTAGAGTGGGGATGAGGTTGTATATCAGATCTCCAATAGATGCTAGATTGGGCAGAGGGTTGCATATCAGATCTCCAACTAAAATTAGGGTGATTCTTCCAACCAGGATTGTAGGTGTTAGAGTAGGGTGAGTCTGGCTTCCTAAAGGGTATACTTAAAGCATTACACTCTTGTTCCATCTCAAAATAAGCTGGATAATCCTTAGGTAAATGATCTACCCCATTACACATGAAACAAGGCTCATGGGACTCTACCCTAGCAACCATTTCAGGGGCTCTAGCATCCTTGGTTTTTAAGGCTTCAATTTCCTTAGTTAGGGTCTCTAAACGGGCCTTAAGGTTATCCTCTTCCATAAGTTGATAAATCTCAGCCGGTTTATTTCTCCTAGTGCTTTCCATGGCATTTGGTCCTATCCAAGTGTGGGCTTTTTTTTGACAGGTCATCTAAAAAGTCTATGGCTTGATCGGGATCTTTTTGAAGAAAATCCCCATTACACATCATTTCTATGAATTGTCTTTCCCTACTTAGAAGTCCATCATAGAAATAGCTAACTACTCACCAACTCTCATACCCATGGTGTGGACAAGAATTCAAAAGGTCCTTGAAACGTTCCCAAACTTGATATAAGGTTTCACTCTCTTTTTGTGCAAAGTTTGAGATTTGTCTCTTGAGGTTATTGGTCTTATGGGTTGGGAAGTGCTTTTGGAAGAAAACTCGGGTCATCTCATCCCAACTACCTATAGACCTATGCCTTAATGAGTATAGCCAAATCTTGGCATTTTCCTTAAGTGAAAAGGGGAAAAACCTAAGTTTGACAGTGTCTACCATATCAGCCCTACCTTGAAAGGTAGTTACTACTTCCTCAAATTCCCTAATATGGATATAGGGGTTTTCATTCTCAAACCCATGGAAGGTTGGTAGCAATTGGATTATGCCTAGCTGAAACTCAGGTTATTGAACATTAGGGGGGAACATGATACAAGATGGTGTGGCCGTTCGGCTGGGGTGCAAGTAATCCTTAAGTGTCCTAGCAACATTCTCATTGTGATCGTCGACCATGTTAACAAAATTCTCTAAATTCTCGTTTGGGTTTTCACTATGGTTTGATCTAGGTGAAGTTTCACTATCGGATGTGGAAAGAGAGGGTAACTCTATTTTAGGTCTTTTAATGAATCTACCTCGCGAATCTCTCAGTCTAAGCATACACCAACGGAATTAGAGGGAAACAAATAAAACAAAAAAACAAAAAATCAGAAAATAAAAACAGAGAGCAAAGAACAATAATACCGTCTTGTGTCAAAGTTGATAATCTTCCTTGTTGATTAAACGCGTCTCCCCGGCAACGTCGCCAAAATTTGATTACGCTCAAACTAATATGCGGTTATTGTGTATAGTTGAGGTGTCGATCCCACGAGGAAAAGTGAAAAACAAGGAAAAGTGTAAACATTAACATGAACGATAAAGATTAAGTCAGAGAATCTGAGTTTTGATAATAAAGTAATGTGAGAAAATTGTGTAAATATAATGAAGAATATAAATGAGAAATAACAAGGTTTCGGGAATCCTCCCTAGGTTTGTTGCCTTATTCCAATCTCAATTCAATTGTTTTTATCTCATTGCAAGTTTCACATCCCAAACAAGCAATCAATAAATATTTAATCACAACACATTAACATTCTAATGTAATTGCTACAAATCACTCATTGATTTCGATTCAAGCACACATGACCTATCTCATAGATTTATCAAGAAACGACAATAGATTTCAATAACAATATCGCAGTAATGGACAAACCTAAAAGATAAATCTACCAGACTCAATCACATCCAAACAACTTGATATAAGAAGAGCTTGACTAGACCTATATGGAGGAGAATGGTGCAATCACCATTTTAAGAAAATCTAAGATAAGAAGAACATAAATTGCAGCTATCACATGATTCTAAAGTCTTCTTGTTTAATCAAAGAGTAAATCACAAATAATGTTTTAACAATAAATCCTTACAACCGAATCAAGAATGAAAATAATAACAACTACACCTAGGGATTCATCCCTTTGCCTTGCTTGGAGATTAGTTGGCCATGGGGCTCATGCTTGAACACCGTAATGGAGAAGAATATAGAGCTCTCTTTTTCGTTTCTAGCCCTAATGGATGCCCTTTTATCAAACCCGAAGTGATCTATTTATAATACAAAAGGTCCAAGGGTGTTTCCAGGTTACGACTCAACCTTGAAGTCTGCTTTGTGGTGTTGCTGGAGGCCGCGGCCCAGATTGGTCCAGGCTACGGCTTAGACTGCCAAGCCGTGGCTCAGATTAGTCCAGGTTGTGGAGCACACTAATGGCCTTTGAAGTTCTTTTGGACATGGTTCTGAAGGCCATGGCTCAGCTGGTCCAGACTGCGGCGCACAGCCTCAATTCTCTTTGTTTTGTCCTTCCACATTCATGCCTTCACTCTGGTATGCATCGAGTCATTGTGCTTCAAGCAACGATAGCTTTTCTATCTCTTTTGAACCCAAAACACTTGAAAATGCACCGAAATAGATCAATGATCCAAGAATGACACTTTAGAATTGTTAAGGTATAAATGTGTAATTTAACCCTAGATTAACCCTAAAATTCTAACAAATAAGTACTATTAAGATGTATTTTATGACTCTCATCAGTTAGTTTCGTAGCCTTTTTGACTCGATTTAGTAAGTCTTTAGGGTTGTCTTTACACCTAATGCCCTAAAACCATCTGGTTTGGGAGTCATTGGCTAAACACTCGTTACAAGAGTCAACTCGAAAGCTTCATGGAACACAACATGGCAAAAATCTCATGATGAAAGAAAAAAGAAAAGAAGTAAACACCATGCCATTTTTTGTTCTGTCTGATAAGGAATTCGATGAAGGTTTGGACACTGAAACACTATACATTAAAATTATTTTGAAGCTCCATCTTCTATGTACTAATTCACCACACACCAAATCAAACTCGCGATGCCTTAAGCCAACCTTAGGTAACCCAAACTTTTAAAATCCTTATTCATTGCAAAAATGTGTTTTCATTATAAGCTCACTCATTAACGGTCATCATTGTTTTATGTACAACCCAAATTTTTATCATGAAAAATCAATTTATCTTTAAATTTTGTTTTGATATAGTCTTTCGTTTTGTATTGCTAAAGGATGATAGGTGCTTAAATATTCATATTTAAGCCCCCTTATTTACATTTGTTAGGTCATTAGTTATGTTAATTTAGTTCATTTCACTTCATTTGTGTGTTTCACATGTTTTTATAGAGTTTTGCAGAAAAAGAAGCAGTTTTGGAACTTAAGGGAAGAAACCTGGAAATCCTGGAGCAGGTTTTGGTCAAATTGCGATCGATCGCACTACTACATGCGATTGAGCGCACATGCGATCATTCGCACACATGAAGGATCGAGCGCAGCACTGCGATCGAATGCAAGATGCATGCGATCGAGTGCACATTTACGGATGTGAATAGTAAACTGCAAAACCTTGTTTTGGAAATAAAGGAGTTTTGTGTTTTAGGAAAGTTTAGGAATTCATGAGCCTTCTAGGACCACTCAAGCCCTATAAATACACCTGTAAAGCACACACAAATCATCACTTCTTAGAGATCACTTCTTTTATCTTTTACTTGGAGTTGTAAGCTTTGGGAGATAATTGACACCTCTTCTCTTGAGTTTATTCTTCTCTTATGTTTAGTTTATATATGATGTTTATCTCAGACAGTATGTGTAACTAACTTTCTTATAGGGCTCGATTGAAGCTCTAGTTATGCTTTCTCATATATTTATTCATTGATAAAATCTTTGCCAATAGCCTTTATTATGTTGCTTAACTTGATTAATGCTTGTGCTTATTTAAATTCCTTATATGTATATGTATGGCCAACGTATGCATGTGGTATGGATTAGTTAGTTAGATCAATTTGGATGACCGAGTCCTGGGTCTAACATTAGTAACAAAAGATATCCACACCGGATTCTTGGATTAATCAACACGGGAAACCAGGAGTAGATACCATGCCCTAGGTCTCATGTGGTTGTCGATTTCCATAAATCTTATGCTTTCTTAAGGAACAACTCACGCAGATACCATGCTGAATCCCTTAAGGAAGAAAAGAGTTAGAGTAGATACCATGCCCTTAGGTTGGCGACCATTAGGTATACATGATAAGGCTAGTGCACTGATACATTATACAATTGGGAAAGTATGACTAGTGGTGGATATCAAAGCCCTATGTCTTTTTTATTATCAAATCACATTCAACAATTATTTATTTCTTTTTACTTTGAAGAAACTAATTCTAAAACCGAACTTTACCAATCCCTGTGGAGATGATCTTGCTTTCGTACACTATACTACACTGTTGACCTTGTGCACTTGCAAAGTAAAACGAGTACGATTATTTACTTATTTATTTAGGTAGATAAACACACAACAAGTTTTTGGCGCCGTTGCCGGGGATTATGCTTAAATTTCTTTTAGAATTATTTTCATTTAGTAATTTTACTTTATTTTATCAAAATCTCAAACTTTAAGTTTTGTTTTTCAAACTTTATTTTTACTCCATCAAAAACCTAATCGGATTCTTTTTGTTTTTTGTTTCAGGCACTCCAGGAGAGCTTTCTGTGCCACTTGCAATCAATCGCACTCCTCTGTACGATCGAGTGCAATTGAGGCAGAGAGTTACCCGGGCAGCAGTGTTTTGCTGCTGCATTGAAGCTGTTTTACCCGATTCATGCACGGTCTTCGATCCAAGTATCCAAAATTTTTTCTCCTTGATACAGAGCTCGAGCAAACTATCCGACAAAGACTTAGAGATAACTCGAAAGAAGTACTTGAGGAAATAATACCAATGGCGAAACAGCTCAAAAACCAGCAACCACCTACATGAATACCGATGAAGCAATCCTTTACCCCAAGGAACCTGGATCAGCCATCATGCATTGCATATCAACCTGAGGCAGAAGACAATTATTACATATCTCCACAAATATTGAGTGCACTAACTCACTTTCGAGGTACACCCAACGAAGATCCACACTTACACCTCTAGGAATTTTTTGATCTTTGCAAGTTCCAGCATATCCAAGGCCTAGACCAAGAAGGAATAAGGTTAATTCTATTTCCTTTTTCCTTAAAAGATAATGCTAAGCTATGGTACAATTCTTGGCCTGCAGTTTCAATCCACACTTGGGAGGAGTTGGCTGGCAAATTCCTAAGGAAGTTCTTCCCAGCCCAAAAGATGAAGCAAATGAGGAAGAAGATCTAATCCTTCCAACAAAGGGATGGAGATCTATTCTTTAAGGCATGGGGACACTTCAACGAGCTACTACTCAAATGCCCGCACCACAAGCTACCTCAAGATGAGCTGGTACTAGCCTTTTATGAAGGTTTAAATGACATGAATAAAGGTATTGTTGATTCTGGTTGCGGAGGTGTGCTGATGGAAAAGAGCAGTGAATAAGCCATGGAGTTGTTTGAGGCATTGAGTGAGCATACCCAACAATTCTCCTCTAGAGGTAGACAAGGAGTCAAGAGCAGAGGTATGTATAAGGTTACTCTGAATGGTGGACTCTCTGCTCAAATAGCTGCTTTGGAGAGGAAGCTAGATATGAGGCTAGATATGATTGTAAAAGTCATGTCTACTCAAAACATCTCTCTTCGATCACAAGCTACACAAAGCCAGGTATGTGATTTATGTTCTCAATTTGATCACACTACTGAGACCTGCCATTTGTATTCATCTACAGATCCCGAGCAAGCAAACTATGTTGGACCGAATAGTGCATATGCAAATACATACAACCCTGGATGGCGAGAGCACCCCAACCTCTCATGGAGCAACAATCAAAACACCTTGAACCTTTAAGAGCAACAAAGGAACTTTTATAAAGCAGCCCAACCAGTTCCAGAACCCAAGAAGGATGATCTAAAAAGTCTTGTAAAGCAATTAGCCACTCACCAACAGCAACTAATGACAACATTAATGACTTTATTAGATCAGCAAAAACAAACCACTGCAACACATGAGCAAGCAATTCAAAGGCTAGAAGTACTGTTGTGAGTTTTAATTTGCTCGCAAGCGCACGAGTCGTTTGCAGTATAGCGTTGTGCAAGTGCGAGGTCGAATCCACAGGGAATTGCGTTGTGAAAATATAATTTTTAATCTAAACTAACTCTATTTTAACCTAGTTCCGAATTGTGAATGATATTGCAAAAGAAATTAAAACTAAATTAAATTGATTTAAAATCTAATAATAAAAAGCACTAAGGTTTCCGAATCCACCCCACCGAAGTTAAGCATACATGTTCTAAAAATATAGCCTATCAAAACATTCAATGAATCCAACTATAAGACAAAAAACAAAGAATATCCCAACTAAACCAAAAGCACCCGATGTATCCGCTCTTAACAAATCACAAAGGGAATCCAATTTAATCGAAAAGCATTCAATGTATCCATCAGATGAAACACAAAGAAAATCCAACAGACAATTTAAACTCAATCAATTATAAGATTAACTCAAATAATTGACAGAACATTTATACTAAAAATTGTCAGATTTGTACAAGCAAATCTGAACTACTACGCCAAACAACGGCGGGGCTTCATCTTCAACCTTAGCTGAAGAGTCTAGCCACTCATAACTATAAAACTATAATAACAAGTGCTAAACATTTAAACTAAAACAACTGAATATAAATAAATGAATAAACAACTTTACATGGGAGAAATTCCACTCGCTGATGGGCGGCGTTTCCCCTCGTGGTAGCAATGCCTTCGGGATCCACCAGAATGCTAGCGGACGTCCACCGGTAAACACCAAAGTGGCTTAGGAATTGTACACTGGATTATGAAGCCAAATGGTGTTTATATAGGGGGAGACCCGGAGTAAAACAGGTTGCAGAAACAATGTGGGATACAGGCCCGTGTGCGCTCGATCGCAGTGTGGTGCGATCGATCGCAGGTACGATCGATCGCATGCCTTGTGCGCACGATCTCATGTGCGCTCGATCGCATGTCTGCTGCGATCGATCGCAAATGCACTGAACTTCAATTATTTCGATGTGGGATGTTGACCTTGCGCTCGTTCAAAGGCAGGTGCGCTCGAGCGCTGGTGCGCTCGATCGCATATCTGTTGCGATCGAGCGCAATGTCTCCAGAAGCTTCAAATCAACCTGAAATGCTGCACTTTCTCCACAAAGCTGTAAAAACACACAAAACACAAGAAAAACGTAAAATAAAGTAAAATAATACTAACTAAGAGCATAACAAATATAAGTTAAGGGTCTAAAATATGCAATATTTTAGACTCATCAAATACCCCCAAACTTATATTTTGCTAGTCCCTTAGCAAAACAAAATAAAAGACTCAATGAAAAACAAAGAACATAAAGATAAAGTCATCACTCATGGTATCCAAAAATTTAAGGAGCACACATCATCATGATATTCATTCATAAGCAAGCTTAAAAAGGTAAACCCATCTTCGCAATGAATAGAAATGTTAAAATCTAATTACTTACAAAAGGCAGGATAAGGCATCACAAGCTTGAATCAGTGTAAGGTGAATTAGTACATAAAAATGAAGCTTCCAAGTAACTCTAATGTGTAAGGTCTCCATGTCTCAAGATTCACCGAATTTCCCATCAAAAATGAACGAAAAGGCATAGTTTTTATTTTATTCTCTCTTTTTTTTTTTTATTATTAAGGCACGACTATGCTTAGTTCCCTTGAGCTTTCTAATTGACCCATGTAGCGAGTGTTAAGTCAATGACTCCCAAACCAGATGGTTTTAGGGCATTAGGTGTAAAGACACCCCTAAGGACTTACTAACTCGAGTCAAAAAGGCTACGAAATTAAACCGACCTTAATATTACCAAGCAAAATTTCACCTTTTGACGTGAACACTCACTGCTTACTGAGGCAAGAGGTCCAGTTACTCAGCGAAAAGTTTATTGATAAATTATTTATTTATTTATTTATTTATTTATTTATTTTTTATTTTCCTATGCCCAAGAGTTCATCCAACAAGTCATCCAGTTTCAGTTAAGATAAGGAAAAATACACATTAAAATCACATGTCATACCTCACATAATTTGTGCTAATGTGCTCGTGTTAGATTAGATCAAACATGTGAATTCTCAAAATGCCTAAAGTAAGTAACTAAATTTTAAAAATTTATCACCAGATCATGTGTTCAAAATGTTAAGCTCACCAATGACATTACATCACAGAAAATGTTTAGATCAACTAAAATTTCACGATAACATGAGCATGCATTTATCTCTATGACGAAAAGACAACAAATTAGGACAAAGTGTGTGATGTGTCTCCCATACCCCCAAACTTAAATTACACATTGACCCCAATGTGTGACTATTATGGAAAGAGCTGACCTGAGATATGGAGAACTATCTGGACTGGTATGGCTCATAGCATACCCCCAAACTTGAACTGAAGTACGCTTTGTCCCTGAAAAATAAAAACTGGAAAACAAAAAATACTGGAAACAAACATTAATCATAAATATGCGAAATAATAAATAAACAAAAGAAAAGATAAGCTGTGGGGTGCCTCCCATGAGCGCTAAGTTTAACGTCTTCAGCCAGACTCTCCCTAGAATACTACACTCAATCTGAGTAACTAGGATCCTCCAACAGTATCGTCTCAATGTCCGGACTCCTCAACTCTAAGAATGGCTTCAGCCTCTGTCCATTTACCTTAAAAGTATTACCATTCTTAGGATCCTCAATCTCGATGGCCCCATGAGGAAAAATCGATCGAATAATGAATGGGCCTGACCATCGGGATTTGAGCTTGCCTGGAAAAAGATGCAGGCGCGAATTATAAAGAAGAACTCTCTGACCAGGCTCAAAAGCTCGTCTCAAAATATTTTGGTCATGAGTCTTCTTCATTTGTGCTTTGTATGATCGCGCACACTCATATGCATCATTCCGCAGCTCCTCCAATTCATTGAGTTGGAGCTTTCGTTGTGAGCCAGCCTTGGAAAGATTAAAATTTAGTTGCTTGACAGCCCATACGCACGATGCTCTAATTCAACCGGAAGGTGACATGCCTTTCCGTATACAATGCGATAGGGAGACATGCCAATTGGTGTCTTGAAGGCAGTCCGATATGCCCACAGTGCATCCGTCAATCGCAGAGACCAATCCTTTCTAGTAGGGTTCACAGTCTTTTCCAAAATATGTTTGATCTCGCGATTTGAGATTTCCACTTGACCACTCGTCTGTGGGTGATATGGGGTGGCAACTTTGTGTGTAATACAATATTTCTTCATCAACTGCTCAAAGATCTTGTTGCAAAAGTGCTTACCTCCATCACTTATGATTGCTTGAGGCGTACCAAAACGAGCAAAAATAGTGTCTTTCAAGAACTGGATCACAACTCTGTGGTCATTGGTCTTGCACGCAACAGCCTCCACCCACTTGGACAGATAGTCCACAGCAACTAGAATGTATAAGTAGCCAAAGGAGTTTGGAAATGGTCCCAAGAAATCAATGCCCCACACATCAATAATCTCAACAATCAGAATAGGGTTGAGGGGCATCATATTTCTCCTAGAAAGACTCCCTAGCTTTTGGCAACGCTCACAAGATATACAGTAGGTGTGAGAGTCCCGGAACAGGGTAGGCCAATAAAATCCACACTGCAAAATCTTTGCAGCGGTCTTTTTAGCACTAAAATGGCCTCCACATGCATGATCATGACAAAAGGCGATGACATTAGATTGGTCATGCTCAGGAATACATCGTCTAATGATCTGATCAGGACAATACTTGAACAGGTAAGGATCATCCCAGAAAAAGTGTTTTACCATGGCCAAAAATTTTGATTTATCTTGCCTCCCCCAATGCAAGGGCATGTGTCCGGTGACAAGATAGTTCACTATGTCAGCAAACCATGGTGCGGGATTGTGAGCAATGTGCATCAATTGCTCATCAGGAAAGGTCTCAGAGATGGGAGTGGCAGCCTCACTGAATTCCACAATCAATCTAGACAAATGGTCCGCCACCACATTTTCCGAACCTTTCTTATCCCGAATCTCAATGTCGAACTCTTGAAGTAGCAAGATCCATCGGATAAGATGAGATTTAGCATCTTTTTTAGAGAAAAGCTACTTCAATGCAGCATGGTCCGAGTAGATAATGACTTTAGATCCTAACAAGTAGGATCTGAACTTGTCTAGTGCAAAAACGACTGCAAGCAACTCCTTCTCAGTGGTAGAATAATTGAGTTGTGCGTCGTTTAGAGTTCGACTTGCATAATAGATAGCATGGGGAAGTTTATCAACACGCTGCCCCAAAACAACTCCAACAGCATAGTCTGATGCATCACACATAATCTCAAAAGGCACACCCCAGTTAGGTGGCTGAATAATGGGTGTGGACGTCAGAATTTCCTTCAGATCCCCAAATGCTTTCTTACAATCCTCATCAAATAGAAATGGGGCATCTTTTTGCAACAACTTGCACAAGGGCCTGGCGATCTTACTGAAATTCTGGATAAATCGCCTATAGAAACCTGCATGGCCCAGAAAAGATTGAACCTCTTTCACCGTACGTGGGGGTGGAAGGCTGGAAATCAAATCAACCTTTGCTTTGTCGACCTCAATCCCTTGATGAGATACGATATGCCCCAGTACAATTCCTTGCTTGACCATAAAATGGCACTTCTCCCAATTAAGCACCAGGTTCTTCTCCTTGCACCGTACCAAAACCAAAGAGAGACGGTGCAGGCACTCCTCAAATGTTGAGCCGAAGACGGAGAAGTCGTCCATGAAAATCTCTAAGAACCGCTCTACCATGTCAGAGAATATACTGACCATGCACCGCTGAAAAGTGGCGGGTGCATTGCATAACCCAAAAGGCATGCGACGGTAGGCGAAGGTCCCAAAAGGACAGGTAAATTCCGTCTTCTCCTGATCTTCGGGGTCCACGGGGACTTGGTTATATCCAGAATAACCATCCAAAAAGCAATAATACTCGTGCCCAGCCAAACGCTCCACCATCTGATCAATAAATGGAAGTGGAAAGTGATCCTTCCTTGTGGCAGTGTTCAGCTTACGGTAGTCTATACACACTCTCCACCCAGACTGCACACGAGTTGGCACCAACTCGTTGTCCTTATTCTTTACTACCGTTAACCCAGCTCGCTTGGGCACGACATGAATGGGGCTCACCCACTTGCTATCAGAGATGGGATAAATGATCCCTGCATCTAACAGCTTAATAACCTCTGCCCTCACAACCTCTTGCATAGCAGGGTTGAGCCTTCTTTGCGGCTCCCTCGATGGCTTAGCATCTTCCTCCAAATGTATCCTGTGCGTCACCACCGAGGGGCTGATTCCCTTAATATCCTCAATGGTCCAGCCGATAGCTTCCTTGTGCTCTCTTAAAACATCTAATAATTTCTCCTCTTGAGCCTCTCCCAAATCTGAAGCTATTATCACAGGCAAACAGTGTGCTGGACCCAGGAACTTATACTTAAGATTATCCGGTAAAGGCTTAAGTTCCTTTTGTTGAGGTTCGGGTGACTCCTTATCCTCCTCCTCCTTGCTTTCTTGAGGATCAGACTCCAAAATGGCATTTACTTCCTCGAGTAACTTATCTAAACCCAAGTCCTCTCCAAAGTGAGCAAAGCATGCCTCCATGGGATCCTCAATGCTTGATTCATCCACAGTGTCCTCCAGAATCTCCTCTATCAAGCATACATCTCTCATTTCATCATATTCCAGTGGTTGCCTTGTGATATCAAAAATGTTCAACTCCACTGTCATATTTCCGAAGGAGATCTTCATCACCCCTGTCCTACAATTGATTAGGGCGTTAGCCGTGGCTAAGAATGGTCGCCCTAGAATCACCGGTATTTGAATCCCTACATTCTGAACCGGCTTTGTGTCAAGCACAATAAAATCCACGGGGAAATAGAACTTATCCACTTTTATCAAAACGTCCTCAACTATCCCCCGTGGTCTTTTCACTGACCTGTCAGCCAATTGAAGCGTCGTGGATGTGGGCTTCAATTCTCCTAACCCCAACTGCACATAGACTGAGTAGGGTAGAAGATTCACACTCGCCCCTAGATCCAAAAGGGCCCTCTCAATATGGCTGACTCCTATCGTGCAAGAGATGGTAGGACACACCGGGTCCTTATACTTTATAGGTAGCTTGCACTGAAGGATTGAACTGACCTGCTCGGTCAAAAATGCCTTCTTTGGGACATTCGTCCTCCTCTTGATAGTGACCAAGTCCTTTAAAAACTTGGCATATGATGGCACTTGATGGATGGCATCCAAAAATGGGATATTGATATGGACTTGCTTGAATACCTCCAGAATTTCTTCATACTTCCCTCCTTTCTTGGGCGCCTGTAATCTCTCGGGGTATGGCGCTTTAGGTAAAAACGACCTAGGAGGGTCTTTCTCAGTAGGTGTGGCTGTAGATGGCTCAGCATCTCTCTTCTCTGTGTTGCCACTCCTTTGCCCTTGCTGCATAGCAGGGCTCTCTTCCACTCGATTGTCCACTTGTCTCCCAGACCTTAGTGTGACAATCGACTGTACTTGTTCCTCCCCATGCGTTGGAGTTGATGAACTCTCAACCATAAATTGTCCTTTTGGGTTTTGCACGGGCTGACTGGGGAACTTTCCTTTCTCTCTCTCACCCAAGTGACTTGCAATTTGCCCTATTTGACTCTCCAGCTTGGCAATTGCTTGGGTGTTTACCATTGTTGCACTCCTCACATCGCTCATATTTTGGCTAGTCTCCTTCATGAATTCCTTGAGGGTGTCCTCAAGCGATTGAGAAACTGGCGCTGGTGTTTGAGCGGGTGCATGGTAAGCAGGTGAAGGTGCTGGATGGGCAGAACGACCATGATTAGGAATTTGTGGGGCAAATCCGGGAGGATATTGATTTTGAGCATGATGAGAGGATCCTCCCTGATTCATTGGTTGGTTCTGTCTCCATGAAAAATTTGGGTGGTTCCGCCACCCTGGATTGTACGTCTCAGAGTACGATCCATTTGACTGCCTTCGAAAGTCATTGAAAGCATTTACTTGTTCCATAGGATACTCGGCACAAGCCGGCATTGATGGGCAATTCTGTGCTAGATGCATGGGACTAGCACAGATGGAACAGCTTTCAACATTGAATGTGTTGGCAGCATTAATGGATTGGCTCACAGTGAGCGCGTCAATCTTCTTGGTGAGGGCATCTAACTTTATCCTCAAATCAGCGTCCTCTCTGACCTCATAGATGCCTCCCCTCTTAGGAGCACGAATGGACTTATCTCGACAGCTTGAAAAATCCCACTGCTGTGAGTTGTCGGACAGCTTGTCCAACGCCATATATGCTTCGTCTCCTGTCAGACTCAAGAATGCCCCCCCATTCATAGACTCGATCATGCTACGGTTGGGTTGAGTCAACCCTTGGTAGAAGAATTGAACGAGTCTCCACTTCTCATATCCACGTGGAGGGCATCTGATCAGTAACTCTTTAAAGCGCTCCCAGCTTTCAGAGAACTTCTCATCCTCGTCCTGAGTGAAAGAGCTAATCTCCTTACGGCACTCATTCACTCTAGACATTGGGAAAAACTTATGGTAAAATTTGCTAAGCAGGTTTTCCCAAGATGTAATAGACCCGGACGTGTTGGAGTCCAACCACGCCCTAGCTCTATCGTGAAGGGAGAAAGGGAAGAGTCGAAGATGGACTGACTCCTCAGAGAAGTTCTGGAATTTGAATGTAGCACAAATGTCTTTGAACTTCTTCACATGACTATAAGGATTTTCAAGATCTAAGCCATGGAATGAGGGTAGGAGTTGGATAACATGTGGCTTCAAATCAAAGTGTGTGGCATTGGTTGGTGGCAACACTATGCAGGAAGATGAGTTAGTCGCAACGGGTGCGAACAAATCCCTAAGGGATGTAGTGGAGTCCACGTTCCAAGCTCTAGGTTGCTCTACATGTTCAAGATGATTAAAATTTTCTCCCATCTCAGCAGTCTCTCTCTCAACTAGCGCTCTTTTCTGTCTCCTAAGAGTTCTTTCTAAATCGGGATCTAAATGTGTCAAATCTAAGTTCAAGGATCTCCGACCAAGCATACACTATCGGAAAAATAATGAGATACTAACCAGCAGAAGCAACAGAATAAAGCAAAAATAATTTTTTTTTTTAACTAATTAAATTAACTAGTAGAAAAATAAAATCAATTCAGACCAAAAATTTTCACAAACAAAACAATTCCCCGGCAACGGCGCCAAAAACTTGTTGTGAGTTTTAATTTGCTCGCAAGCGCACGAGTCGTTTGCAGTATAGCGTTGTGCAAGTGCGAGGTCGAATCCACAGGGAATTGCGTTGTGAAAATATAATTTTTAATCTAAACTAACTCTATTTTAACCTAGTTCCGAATTGTGAATGATATTGCAAAAGAAATTAAAACTAAATTAAATTGATTTAAAATCTAATAATAAAAAGCACTAAGGTTTCCGAATCCACCCCACCGAAGTTAAGCATACATGTTCTAAAAATATAGCCTATCAAAACATTCAATGAATCCAACTATAAGACAAAAAACAAAGAATATCCCAACTAAACCAAAAGCACCCGATGTATCCGCTCTTAACAAATCACAAAGGGAATCCAATTTAATCGAAAAGCATTCAATGTATCCATCAGATGAAACACAAAGAAAATCCAACAGACAATTTAAACTCAATCAATTATAAGATTAACTCAAATAATTGACAGAACATTTATACTAAAAATTGTCAGATTTGTACAAGCAAATCTGAACTACTACGCCAAACAACGGCGGGGCTTCATCTTCAACCTTAGCTGAAGAGTCTAGCCACTCATAACTATAAAACTATAATAACAAGTGCTAAACATTTAAACTAAAACAACTGAATATAAATAAATGAATAAACAACTTTACATGGGAGAAATTCCACTCGCTGATGGGCGGCGTTTCCCCTCGTGGTAGCAATGCCTTCGGGATCCACCAGAATGCTAGCGGACGTCCACCGGTAAACACCAAAGTGGCTTAGGAATTGTACACTGGATTATGAAGCCAAATGGTGTTTATATAGGGGGAGACCCGGAGTAAAACAGGTTGCAGAAACAATGTGGGATACAGGCCCGTGTGCGCTCGATCGCAGTGTGGTGCGATCGATCGCAGGTACGATCGATCGCATGCCTTGTGCGCACGATCTCATGTGCGCTCGATCGCATGTCTGCTGCGATCGATCGCAAATGCACTGAACTTCAATTATTTCGATGTGGGATGTTGACCTTGCGCTCGTTCAAAGGCAGGTGCGCTCGAGCGCTGGTGCGCTCGATCGCATATCTGTTGCGATCGAGCGCAATGTCTCCAGAAGCTTCAAATCAACCTGAAATGCTGCACTTTCTCCACAAAGCTGTAAAAACACACAAAACACAAGAAAAACGTAAAATAAAGTAAAATAATACTAACTAAGAGCATAACAAATATAAGTTAAGGGTCTAAAATATGCAATATTTTAGACTCATCAAGTACAAATGGGGCAATTAGCTAAGGAGCTAAGTGAAAGAAAGCAGGGTAAACTTCCTGCACAAACACTACCAAATCCAAGAGGACATCAGCAGCTGAAAGCCGTTACAACTCTCCGAAATGGTAAGATCATAGGATTTAATGAACCAGCTCAAGCATCTCCAGCTAACCCATCCACATCCAAGGTAAGTGAAGTAGAGAAGTGGAATGCACCACCCTTCCCTCAAAGGTTAGTAACGCCAAAGAAAGATAAATTGCTTGATATTTTTGAAACTTTGAGAAAAGTAGAAATTAACATTCCCTTATTAGATGCAATTAAATAAATTCCTTATTATGCTAAATTTTTAAAAGATTGTTTCACTAATAAAAGAAAGTTTCAAGAACATGAAACAGTGGCTCTAACTGGAGAGGTAAGTGCGGTATTGTTAAGAAAAGTACCACCAAAACTAAAAGATCCGGGTAGTTTTACTATTCCTTGTAGGATAGGTAAGCAGTTGTTTGAGCGAGCATTACTAGATTTAGGAGCAAGTGTCAATTTGCTACCATACACAGTAGTTGAAAAGCTAGGTTTGGGGGAGCTTCAACCAACCTCTATCACTTTGCAATTGGCAGATAGAAGCATCAAAAGACCTAGAGGTATACTTGAGGACGTCTTGGTAAAGGTAGGTGAGTTTATTTTGCCTGCTGATTGTATTAGATATGGAAGAATGCCCTATGTCATTACCTCTGCCCATCATCTTAGGAAGACCCTTTATGAGAATTGCTGATACAATAATTAATGTGAAAATGGGTATTGTAAGTATTACAGTAAATGGAGAGACAATAGAATTTAAGATATTTGATGCAATGAAATTACCCCAAGATGATAATGATGATGAATGTTTTAATTAATGTATGATGCAAAGTGCTATCAAGCAAGTTTTTCAAGTCCATCACACTGATCCATTGGAGGCCGCCCTCACCCTTAGCTTCAAAAGATCGGATATTGAGCCTGCATCAGAAACTGTCCCTGATGATATCTTGGAAGCTATGCACCTCCCTAAAGTCTATCCTATGCATCCAAGACCGGGTGATAAGAAGAAATCGCATTTGAATACACTTAAAAGATTGAGTCATGATGAAAGTGCAGCACCACCAAGAGCACTTGAGCCACATGAAGTGAACTTTAAGTACTCCCTGCCAAAAAACTAAAGTTGAGAGAATACCCTGTTTTGCTGAAGACGTTAAACTTAGCGCTCATGGGAGGCACCCCAAAGCATATCATTTTTCATAGTTTATTTTATTTTATTATTAGTATTTCTTAGTTTACTTTTCTATAGCCTTTTATATTTACTTGTTTTTCATTTTATGTTTGTTTGTCTTTCTTTTTCAAGGGCAGAGTGAGTGCATCCAGTTGAAGTTTGGGGGCGTGCTACGAGCCATGCCATCCATTAGTTCTCCATCTCCCAGGTCATCTCCTTCTATGCTCTTCACACATTGGGGACAATGTACAATTTAAGTTTGGGGGTATGGGGACACACTCACTATGTCCCATTTTTTTTGTGTTTTTATATATAAATGCATGTTCATACTGTTCTAAAAATATTTTTGGTGATCTAAACAAAGAATATGACTTGACTTCATAAGTGAGCTTAACACCTTGAACATATAGGCCAATAATTAAGTTTTGAACATAGATCACCTTATTTTAGGAATTTAAGGATTCACAAGTTTAACCTAAACGATCACAAGCACATTAGCACATAATTGTGTGGGGTATGACATGTAATTTTGATTTGTATGTTTCTTTTGCTCGACTGTGAACCAAATGGCCTATTAGACTAACATCTTGGCATAAGAAAATAGAAACAAATTGTTAGGACTCAAAAAGAAAAAAAATGCTCCTAATGATCAATAAAACAAACTTTCTACTGAGTAACTGGCCCTCTTGCCTCAGTAAGCAGTGAGCGTCACGTCAAAAGGTGGAAATTTTGATTGGTAGCATTGAGACCAGTTAGTTTTGTAGTCTTTTTGACTCGAGTTAGCAAGTCCTTAGGGGTGTCTTTACACCTAATGCCCTAAAACCATCTGGTTTGGGAGTCATTGGCTAAAATGCTCGTTACATGAGTCAAATAGAAAGTTCAAGGGAACTAACTTGGCAAAAATCTCACAAATAAAATAAAAAAAGAAAACTTATGCCATCTTTGTTGATTCTAATAGGAAATTTGGTGAATTTTGAGTCATCGAAATGCTACACATTAAAATTATTTGGAAACCTAATCTTTTATGTGCTAGTTCACCACACACTAAAGTCAAACTTGTGATATCTTAAACTGCCTCATGAAAGTGATTTGCATTCAAAACTCTTATTCATTGCAAAGATATGTTTATATGTGTTAAGCTTGCTCATGAATGCGCATCATTGTTTTGTGTGACAACCTAAAATTTTTGTGGATATTATGATTATTGGATTTATCTATGTGGCGTTAATTTTTTTCGTTTTAGTTTTTTTGTTTTGTATTGCTAAGGGACTAGCAATATGTAAGTTTGGGGGTGTGATAGGGGCTTAAATATATATTTAAGCCCCCTTATTTATATTTGTTTGGTCATTAGTTAAGTTAGTTTAGTTCATTTTACTTCATTTGTGTGTTTCACATGTTTTTATAGGGTCTTGGAGAAAAAGAAGCAGTTTTGGCACTTAAGGGAAGAAGCCTGGAAATCCTGGAGCAACTTCTGGTCAAATTACGATCGATCGCACTACTACATGCGATCGAGCGCACATGCGATCGTTCGCACACGCGATCGTTCGCACACATGAAGGATCGAGCGCAGCACTACGATCGAGCGCACATGTACGGGCATGAACAGTAAACTGCAGAACCCTATTTTGGAAATAAAGGAGTTTTGTGTTTTAGGAAAGTTTAAGAATTCATGAGCCTTCTAGGACTACTCAAGCCCTATAAATACACCTGTAAGGCACACACAAATCATCACTTCTTAGAGATCACTTCTTTTAATTTTTACTTGGAGTTGTAAGCTTTAGGAGAGAATTGATGCCTCTTCTCTCGGGTTTATTCTTCCCTTATGTTTAGTTTATATATGATGTTTATCTCAGACACAATGTGTAACTAACTTTCTTATAGGGCTTGATTGAAGCCCTAGTTATGCTTTCTCATATATTTATTCATTGATAAAATCTTTGCCAATAGCCTTTATTATGTTGCTTAACTTGATTAATGTCTGTGCTTATTTAAATTCCTCATATGTATATGTATGGCCAACGTATGCATGTGGTATAGATTGGTTAGTTAGATCAATTTGGATGACCGAGTCCTGGGTCTAACATTAGTAACAAAAGATATCCATACCAGATTCTTGGATTAATTAACATGGGAAACTGAGAGTAGATACCATGCCCTAGGTCTCATGTGGTTGTCGATTTCCATAAATCTTATGCTTTCTTAAGGAACAACTCACGTAGATACCATGCTGAATCCCTTAAGGAAGAAAAGAGTTAGAGTAGATACCATGCCCTTAGGTTGGCGACCATTAGGTATACATAATAAGGCTAGTGCACTGATACATTATACAATTGGGAAAGTATGACTAGTGGTGGATATCAAAGCCCTATGTCTTTATTATTATCAAATCACATTCAATAGTTATTTATTTCTTTTTACTTTGAAGAAACTAATTCTAAAACCGAACTTTACCAATCCCTATGGAGATGATCTTGCTTTCGCACACTATACTACACTGTTGACCTTGTGCACTTGCAAGTAAACGAGTACGATTATTTACTTATTTATTTAGGTAGATAAACGCACAACAAGGGACTAGCAATATATAAGTTTGGGGGTGTGATAGGTGCTTAAATAGTCATATTTAAGCCCCTTAATTTACGTTTGTTAGGCTCTTTGTTTATCTATTTTAGTAGATTCTACTTCATTTCCATGTTTTATGTGTTTTTCATAGAGCTTTGACAAAAAGAAGACATTTTGGAGCTCTAAAGAATAAAAAGTGAAGATCTGCAAAACCAGCAAGGTGCGCTAGAGCACACCTCCCTTGTGATCGAGTGCATAGGCACATGAGTGCACACTTAGAAGGCTCGAGCGCACACATGTGCTCGAGTGCAGACTCCTTTGCGATGGAGCGCACACACACCAGAGGTGGTAGAGCCAGAATTCAAAAGAAGTCTCCAGACCTTAAATTGGAAATTAGGGTTTCAGTGCACCCTTAGAGCCCTATATACAGCCTTGTAAAACACAAAAAACACACTTTTTGTTTTTAGCTTAAAGTTGTAAGCTTTGAAGAGGAATTGATGACTCATCTCCCTAGTATTCTTCAGGTTTTATTTTTTTGTTTTAGTTTAATTATGGTTATAATGTTTAATTCAACTAGCATGTGTAACTAAACTCTTCTAGGGCTTGATTGAAGCCCTAATAATGCTTTTCCACATATATATTCATTGATTGCCTTTGCAAATAGCCATGTTATAATGCTTTAATTTAATTAATGCTCGTTTGTATTTAAATACCTCATATGTGTGTGTCTGATCAACATATGCATATGGTATGGATTAGTAAGTTGAATCAATTTGGATGACCGAGTCATGGGTTCAACAATAGTAACAAAAGAAATCCACGCCGGATTCTTGGGTTAATCAACATAGAAAACCAGGAGCGGACCAAGCCCTAGGTCCCATGTGGTTGCCGATCTCCACAGTCCTTATGCTCTCTTAAGGAACAACTCAATATACAACCATGCTGAATCCCTTAAGAAAGAAAAGGGTTAGAGTATACACCATGCCTAACTCGTTTCCTAGGGAGATTAATAGCCTAAGGTGTGGACCAAGCCCTTAGGTTGGCAACCATTAGGTATTCATAATAGGGCTAAAGCATTGGCACCTTACTTAGTGGAAAAGTGTAATTAGTGGTGGATATCACAGCCCTATGTTCTTATCATTATTAATTCACACTTAACATTTATTTCTATCTCTTTTTATTTTGGGAAACTAATTCTAAATTCGAAATTTACTGTTGTAAGTTTTAATTTACTCGCAAGCGCACGAGTCGTTTGCAATATAGCGTTGTGCAAGTGCGAGGTCGAATACACAGGGAATTGCGTTGTGAAAATATAATTTTTAATCTAAATTAACTCTATCTGAACCTAGTTCCGAATTTGGAATGATAATTTGCAAAACAAATTAAAACTAAACTAAGTTGATTTTAAAACTAATAATAAAAAGCACTAAGGTTTCCGAATCCACCCCACCAAAGTTAAGCATACATGTTCTAAAAATATAGCCTATCAAAACATTCCATGAATCCAACTATAAGACAAAAAACAAAGAATATCCCAACTAAACCAAAAGCACCCAATGTATCCGCTCTTAACAAATCACAAAGGGAATCCAATTTAATCGAAAAGCATTCAATGTATCCATCAGATGAAACACAAAGAAAATCCAACAGACAATTTAAACTCAATCAATTATAAGATTAACTCAAATAATTGACAGAACATTTATACTAAAAATTGTCAAATTTGTACAAGCAAATCTGAACTACTACGCCAAACAACGGCGGGGCTTCATCTTCAACCTTAGCTGAAGAGTCTAGCCACTTATAATTCTAAAACTATAATAAAAAGTGCTAAACATTTAAACTAAAACAACTGAATATAAAGAAATAAATAAACAACTTTACATAGGAGAAATTCCACTCGCTGACGGGCGGCGCTTCCCCTCGTGGTAGCAATGCCTTCGGGATCCACCAGAATGCTGACGGACGTCCACCGGTAAACACCAAAGTGGCTCAGGAATTGTACTCTGAATGATGAAGCCAGATGGTGTTTATATAGGGGAAGACCCGGAGCAATATGAGTTACAGATTCGATGTGGGATACTGCCCGTGTGCGTTCGATCGCAGTGTGGTGCGATCGATCGCAGGTACGATTGATCGCATGTCTTGTGCGCACGATCTCATGTGCGCTCGATCGCATGTCTGCTACGATCGATCGCAGATGCACTGAACTTCAAATATTTTGATTTGGGATGTTAACCATGCGCTCGTTCGTAGGCAGGTGATCTCAAGCGCAGGTGCACTCGATCGTATATCTCGTGCGATCGATCGCAATGTCTCTAGAAGCTTCACATCTCCTGAAATGCTTTATTTTCTCCACAAACCTGTAAAAATACACAAAACACAAGAAAGACGTAAAGTAAAGTGAAATACTACTAACTAAGAGCATAACAAATATAAGTTAAGGGTCTAAAATATGCAATATTTAAGACTCATCAAATACCCCCAAACTTATATTTTGCCAGTCCCTTAGCAAAACAAAATAAAAGACTCAATGAAAAACAAAGAACATAAAGATAAAGTCATCACTCATGATATCCAAAAGTTTAAGGAGCACACATCACCATGATATTCATTCATAAGCAAGCTTAAAAAGATAAACCCATCTTCGCAATGAATAGAAATGTTAAAATCTAATTACTTACAAAAGGCAGGATAAGGCATCACAAGCTTGAATCAGTGTAAGGTGAATTAGCATATAAAAATGAAGCTTCCAAGTAACTCTAATGTGTAAGGTCTCCATGTCTCAAGATTCACCGAATTTCCCATAAAAAATGAACGAAAAGGCATAGTTTTTATTTTATTCTTTATTATTTTTATTTTTTTAACAATAATAAGGCACAACTATGTTTAGTTCCCTTAAGCTTTCTAATTGACCCATATAGCGAGTGTTGAGTTAATGACTCCCAAACCAGGTGGTTTTAGGGCATTAGGTGTAAAGACACCCCTAAGGACTTACTAACTCGAGTAAAAAATGCTACGAAATTAAACCGACCTTAATATTACCAAGCAAAATTCCACCTTTTGACGTGAACACTCACTGCTTACTGAGGCAAGAGGTCTAGTTACTCAGCGAAAAGTTTATTGATAATTTTTTTTTTTAGTATTTTCCTATGCCCAAGAGTTCATCCAACAAGTCATCCAGTTTCAGTTAAGATAAGGAAAAATACACATTAAAATCACGTGTCATACCTCACATAATTTGTGCTAATGTGCTCGTGTTAGATTAGATCAAACATGTAAATTCTCAAAATGCCTAAAGTAAGTAACTAAATTTTAAAAATTTATCACCAGAACATGTGTTCAAAATGTTAAGCTCACCAATGACATCACATCACAGAAAATGTTTAGATCAACTAAAATTTCATGATAACATGAGCATGCATTTATCTCTATGACGAAAAGACAACAAATTAGGACAAAGTGTGTGATGTGTCTCCCATACCCCCAAACTTAAATTACACATTGACCCCAATGTGTGACTAATATGGAAAGAGCTTACCTGAGATATGGAGAACTATCTGGACTGGTATGGCTCATAGCATACCCCCAAACTTGAACTGAAGTACGCTTTGTCCCTGAAAAATAAAAACTGGAAAACAAAAAATACTGGAAACAAACATTAATCATAAAAATACGAAATAATAAATAAACAAAAGAAAAGATAAGCTGTGGGGTGCCTCCCATGAGCACTAAGTTTAACATCTTCAGCCAAACCCAACATTAATAAACATGCCCAACTAAGTGCTCCACCATCTGATCAATAAATGGGAATGAAAAATGATCAGGTCTAGTGGCAGCATTCAACTTACAATAGTCTATACTCACTCTCCCTCCTGACTGAACACGAGTTGGCACCAACTCGTCGTCCTCATTCTTCACTACCGTTAATTCAACATGTTTGGGCACGACTTAAATCAGGCTCACCCACTAGCTATCAGAGATAGGATAAATGATCCCTACCTCTAACAGCTTAATATCTTCTGCCCTCACAACCTCTTGCATAGCAGGGTTGAGCCTTCTTTGTGGCTCCCTCGATGGCTTGGCATTCTCCTCCAACTGTATCGTGTGTATTACCAACGAGGGGTTGATTCCCTTGACATCCTCAATAGTCCAGCCTATAGCTTCCTTATGCTCTCTTAAGACGTCCAATAATTTCTCCTCTGGAGCATCACCCAAATTTAAAGCTATAATTATAGGCAAAGAATCTACTGGACCTAGGAACTTATACTTAAGATTGTCCGATAAAGGCTTAAGTTCCTTCTTGGGGGGTTCAAGTGTTGTGGTTTCCTCCGTCTCATTGATCTTTTGAGGAGCAGACTCCAAAGTAGCATTTGCTTGCTCAAACAACTTATCTAAATCCAAATCGTCTTCAAATTGAGCAAAGCATACCTCCAAATTTTCCTCAGACTTCCCTTCTTTCTTGGGCACTTGTAGTCTCTCAGGGTAAGGCGCTTTAGGTAAAAACAACCTAGAGAGATCATTAATAATAGGTGTGGCTATAGATGGCTCAGCATCTCTCTTCTCATTGTTGCCACTTCTTTGCCCTTGGTGCATAGCAGGGTTCTCTTCCACTTGATTGTGCACTTGTCTCCCAGACCTCAATGGGACAATTGATTGCACTTGTTCCTGCCAATGCATAGGAGTTAATAAATTTCCCACTGCAAACTGTTCCTTTGGGTTAGGATCAGTTTAACTGGGGAACGTTCCTTCCTCTCCTTCACCCACGTAACTTGCGATTTGATCAATTTGACTCTCTAGTGTGGCAATCGCTTGGGTGTTTTCTATTGTTGCACTCATCACTTCACTCATAGATTGGCTAGTCGTTTTCATGAAATCATTGAGAGTGTCCTCCAATGACTGTGAAACCGACGCTGGCGCTTGAATGGGAGCTTGGTAAGCAGGTGATGGTGCTGGATAAGCTGAGTGACCATAACTTGGAATTGGTGGAGGAAATTCGGGAGGGTATTAATTGTGAGCATGATAAGGGTCTCCTCCCTGATTCCTCAGTTGGTTCTGCGCCCATGAAACATTAGAGTGGTCCCACCACCCTGGATTGTATGTTTCATAGTAAGATCCATTTGATTGCCAACAACACTCATTGAAAGCATTCGTTTGTTCCATGGGATACTCAGCACAAGCCGGCATTGATGGACAATTCTGTGCTAGATGCAGAGGACTAGCACAGATGGAACAGCTATCATCATTGAATGTGTTGGCAGCATTGAGGGACGGGCCGGTCATTTTAATGAAATCCTTGAGGGCGTCCTCTAAAGACTGTGAAACTGGTGCTGGATTCATCCATATTTTTTTTAAATTAAAATTTTTTTTTAAATTGATAACTAACTAGTAGAAAAATAAAATCAATTCAGACAAAAAAAAATTTCACAAACCAAACAACTCCCCGGCAACGGCGCCAAAAACTTGTTGTGAGTTTTAATTTACTCGCAAGTGCACGAGTCGTTTGCAATATAGCGTTGTGCAAGTGCGAGGTTGAATCCACAGGGAATTGCATTGTGAAAATATAATTTTTAATCTAAATTAACTCTATCTTAACCTAGTTCCGAATTTGGAATGATAATTTGCAAAACAAATTAAAACTAAACTAAGTTGATTTTAAAACTAATAATAAAAAGCACTAAGGTTTCCGAATCCACCCCACCAAAGTTAAGCATACATGTTCTAAAAATATAGCCTATCAAAACATTCCATGAATCCAACTATAAGACAAAAAACAAAGAATATCCCAACTAAACCAAAAGCACCCAATGTATCCGCTCTTAACAAATCACAAAGGGAATCCAATTTAATCGAAAAGCATTCAATGTATCCATCAGATGAAACACAAAGAAAATCCAACAGACAATTTAAACTCAATCAATTATAAGATTAACTCAAATAATTGACAGAACATTTATACTAAAAATTGTCAGATTTGTACAAGCAAATCTGAACTACTACGCCAAACAACGGCGGGGCTTCATCTTCAACCTTAGCTGAAGAGTCTAGCCACTCATAATTATAAAACTATAATAAAAAGTGCTAAACATTTAAACTAAAACAACTGAATATAAATAAATAAATAAACAACTTTACATGGGAGAAATTCCACTCGCTGACGGGCAGTGCTTCCCCTCGTGGTAGCAATGACTTCGGGATCCACCAGAATACTGACGGACGTCCACTGGTAAACACCAAAGTGGCTCAGGAATTGTACTCTGAATGATGAAGCCAGATGGTGTTTATATAGGGGAAGACTCGGAGCAATATGAGTTACAGATTCGATGTGGGATACTGCCCGTGTGCGTTCGATCGCAGTGTGGTGCGATCGATCGCAGGTACGATCGATCGCATGTCTTGTGCGCACGATCTCATGTGCGCTCGATCGCATATCTGCTACGATCGATCGCAGATGCACTGAACTTCAAATATTTCGATGTGGGATGTTGACCATGCGCTCGTTCGTAGGCAGGTGCGCTCGATCGCATATCTCGTGCGATCAATCGCAATGTCTCCAGAAGCTTCACATCTCCTGAAATGCTTTATTTTCTCTACAAACCTGTAAAAATAAACAAAACACAAGAAAGACCTAAAATAAAGTGAAATACTACTAACTAAGAGCATAACAAATATAACTTAAGGGTCTAAAATATGCAATATTTAAGACTCATCATTTACCAATCCCTGTTGAAATGATCTTGCACTTGCACACTATGCTACCATTGACCTTGTGCACTTGTAAGTAAAAAAAGTATGATTATTTGCTTACTAATTTAGGTAGATAAACGTGCAACAAATGGCTAGGTACTATAACTCTCGAGTCTGAGAGACTTTAAGCTACATGATCTCGTTTTACAAAAAAAATGAAGAGTCTCATCCTCAAAAAACGAGGAAACTCATCCCACACTGGGAAGGCCCGTATCGCATCAAAAGAGTTTACCAAGCTGGCAATTTTGAGCATGAAGAATTGAATTGAAAGCCCATCCCTCGCACTTAGAACACAGAGAACCTCTGCAAATTTTATCAATAGTTCGATGCTTCGCATGAGTCGACAATGTAACTTGTGAACGCCTCGGTTATCGATGAAAGAACCCTTGTTTTCCAAGTTACCTCATCTCGGCCTCTCCCACCAATAATAATGAAAAATATAAGTTTGCAAATGGCGACAAGGTGTGAGAAATAAATTTCATTAAGCAATTCCTTAAGGGAGGCACTATCGGCCTCAAACTACAAAGAAGAAGAAAAAATTACAGAAAACTACAAAAAAAAAAAATAAAGTCCTCAAAGGTCGATCTCCCCATTGGATACAACCTCCCTTGCAGTGCCACTCGGCTAGGTCTATGCCTCCTCTTCGCCTCCAAACCCATCTGCCATGGCCCCATCTTCAACCCCCAAGGCAGCAAGCTCAAGGACTGAGAAGTTGACTAGAGGGAAAAGCGCATCGGCCTTCCTCTTAGCCTTTAGGAACCCCTCGAGGAACTGGAGCCTAGCCTCTTTCTCTATAGCCTTTCGGTATGAAAAAGAGTTCTTGAAGCCAGCCATAGCCTCCTCTATGGCCCTCCTAATGGCATCCTCTATCTCCCCCCTTAGCCTTTGCTCGAAGGTCTTGGCAGCATCCCTTTCTTAGTGTATGGCCTCATTCTCCTCGACGGCCCCGGCTTGGGCCCAGTCAGCTCCATCATTGCTTAGACGAGCTTCTTCCAAGAAGCCCTATAGTTGATGGATAAACTCACAGCTATCATTTAACTTTCATTGGCACCGAGTCAACCTGTTGCTCATATCCAAGAAGTGGTGTGATAGTATCCTATTCACCACGCTCGACTAAAATAGAAAGTAAGAGAATAAGTAATGCTACCATGAAGAAGAAAAAGTTCAAAGAAAAATTCAAAGAGTAAGGTAGAAACACTCAACTGGAAGGCCAGGACCTCAGCCACCGAGCAGAGGCTCTCAATAGGCTTCCTCCCGAGCTCGATCACGTCACGCGGAGGGATGCCCAGAAGAAAAATGAGAGAAAACTCTAAGGAAAGATAGCTCTCAAAATTTCTCTTTAAATGCAAATGAAGTGAAGTAAAGAAATAAGAGGAAACTCTTTTCTTATATAGAAGCTTGAGCATGATTAACAAGGGAAATTAACTCTACCCCTAGTTGTAAAGACACGATGTTTGGCGTAACCAAGGTGTTGTTACACTCCCTAAGGTTGTAGACAGTGTACCATTAAGGGCATGTGCTGCCTTTGCACTCCCCAAAATGACAACATACCCTTCAACATTTAATGCCTCCATAGAATATTCTAGAAACGACCCAACATTTAATATTCTAGAATAGCCCAACGCTCTAGCATTGAATGTCTCCTTAGAGAATTCTGGAATAGTCTAAAGGCTTTTTTATGGGACCAAATGCAAAATAAATTATCTAAAGGCCCCTAATGGGCCCAAAGTAAAAAAATTTCTATGAGCCCAAGAAACTATGTAGGCCCACTCCTCCTCGAAGATCTCCAAGGCCGAGCATTTCAATTAAGGCTCAAATGCTCGATCCTATTTCTCCAAGGTCCAGCATTTTGACTGAAGCTCAAATAATCAGTCCCATATCTCCAAGATCGAGCATTTTAACTGAGGCTCAAATGCTCGGTCCCATGTCTCCAAGGTCGAACATTTTGACTGAGGCTCAAATGTTCAGTCCCACATCTCTCATGCTGAGCATTTTGATTGCTACTCAAATACTCGATCCAATGTCTCTAAGGCCAAGCATTTTGATTGTTGCTCAAATGCTCGGTCCTATGCCTTTAAGGCCGAGCATTTTGATTGTTGCTCAAATGCTTAGTCCCATGCCTCTAAGGCTGAGTATTTTGATTGCCACTTAAATTCTAGATCCAATGCATCCAAGGTTGAGTATTTTGACTAAGGCTCATATGCTCGATCCCACTTCTCCAAGGCTAAGCATTTTGATAGCTGCTTGTATGCTCGACCCCATGTCTTCAAGGCCGAGTATTTTGACAGTTGCTTTTAAGCTCGACCCCATGTCTCCAAAGCCGAGCATTTTGACTGCTACTCATATGCTCGATCCTATGTCTCTAAGGTCAAGCATTTTGACTACTGCTCGTATGCTCGGCCCATGTCTCCAAGACTGAGCATTTTGACTGCTACTTATATGCTTAACCTCATGTCTCCGATATTGAGCATTTTGACTGCTGCTCATATGCTCGACCCTGAGCTTCACAGGCCAAAGCACGCAACCAATGACACGAAGTTCCAATATACTTCCTCAAGCACATGAATATACTTAAGGAAGTTGAGGCCTCTGATGTAGTAAATAATTCACTCTCTAGTAGCCTGGTGACACGTGGATAACTCTCCCTCTAATGATCGGATGACACGTGGCTACATTAATAACAGGCACGCAGCAGAGTAGATGACGAAGCCATAATCATTCATAGACTTCTCACACGCAAAAATAGAAGTAAGATTTCAGGGACTGCACCATTCCTGAACATGCAACAAGAATCATCAAAAGAAAAACGGGATCTCAGGGATCACGCCATCTCGAGCACATGATAAACTTGCTTTCTGAACTACTATAAGAAGTCCATGGTACGCAGGTCTTAACTCAGTTCAAATTCATTACCAATACACTATCGCCATCAACACCATAATCCTCACCATTTTCTCAAAACCTTGCACTAATAAAGGCATCGGAGAGTCTTCGGAGGTGCGACCCCATTCTTCTGGTGACTCTTTAGCTCATAACTCTTTCTCTGCGCAGGCCTTGGAATTCTAGACCTCTAGCTCAATAGCATATTTTCGACATCAATAAACTTCATCTGTCTTCTCTTTCTATTACACTCTCTCTCCGTTACACTCTATCTCTCTTTATTACACTTTCTCTACCTCCTTCCACTCCCTGTAAGTCCCGTTTCATTTTTTATTTTCTTTTTCATTCTTTTGATTTCTTTTGGCTTGATTTATGTTTGTTTATGTATGTGCAAGTTTTTTTTTTCGGGATTTTTGGGTCTATAATTTTCTAGATTTTTGGGTCTACAGTTTGGTAGCTTGGTTCTCATCCGTCCTCTCTGTCTGTTACACTCTTTCTCCCTCTTTCCACTCCATTTAAGACTCATTTCATTTGTATTTTTTTTTCATTCTTTTGATTTTTTTGGCCTTGATTATGTTTGTTTGTGTATGTGCAGGTTTTTTTTTTTGGGATTTTTTTATCTGTGGTTTTTCGAATTTTTGGGTCTACGGTTTGGTGGCTTGGTTCTCGTCTGTCTTTTCTCTCTCTTACACTTTCTCTCCTTCTTTCCACTCCCTATAAGCCCATTTCATTTGTTATTTTATTTTTCATTCTTTTGATTTTTTTTTGGCTTGATTTATGTTTGTTTGTGTATGTGCAAGTTTTTTTGGGGATTTTTGGGTCTACGGTTTTCTAGATTTTTGGGTCTACCGTTTGGCGGCTTTGTTCTATTTGGAAGTTTTTCTTGTGAAATACCCACATACTTCGCCACAATTCTTCTAGTGTAAGAAGAAATCTCTCTTAGGAAATAGGTCAGTTTATTTATGTTAAAAATGATTGTTGTTTGAGATCTTTGTTTTGGTGATAGATTACTCTGATAAATTTTATCGGAAGTGCAGTGTACCTTTTTTTTCTTATAGGTACATGGATCCATTTTTAATAATCTCAAGATTTGTCTCTAATATTGATAAATGACGTCCTAGATAATTATAATTATAAAGTAATTACTCTATCATTATAGTTTTTGGAATGTTTTTTGTGTAAAATAGTTGTGAATTATTTGTATATTTTCTCTAATGAGATATCTTGTCATCCATGGTGCAGATGATGTGGAAGGAGTTTTCTTTCCCTTTAATGCTTTTTTTCCTATGTGGTATGGGCTTGATTACATATGAGAATATTACTTTGGTTTAAGACATATTTTGTGAATTTGGTGATTTTGTGTTTCTTGGTGGCTTGATTTCACTATTTTTTTTTATGCAAGTTATATTTTGATTCAAAGCATATTTTGTGTCCCTTGATTGTCCTATTTCCCTCTTTCTTTTTTTGAAGCCATAATCAGATCGAACCAGATTGGATTAAAAATAAATCATGGTAAATCCTAAAGAAAATCTTCAATTTGAATTTGTTAGGATTTGGATATTCGGATTCGAATTTTGCTAGGTTTTTTAAGAGTGGACAAAGGAGTTAATTGGTTATTTAAACATATGGGTTTAATATATGGAAGTATTTTAAAAGAGAGGAGGTAAAACTACAAAGCATTAAATTAGAGTTAATTGGTTATTTAAGCATAATTATCTATTGCTACCATGTTTGTGTCAAGCTGAAATCAAAAGTTGTAGTAAAAGTAATGTTTGCTTTCATTGTGTGGATATGAATTCTCTGTCAAATTTGGGTATGTAATGTTTTCATGCTTTCATTGTATGCTTTCATGTATGTGAACAATGTTATACATTTATCTATCTAAATAAATAAGCAAATAACCGAACTTGTTTTACTCGCAAGTGCATAAGGTTTACAGTAGCATAGTATGCAAGTACGAGATCATTTCCACAGGGATTGGTGAATTTTGATTTAGAATTAATTTCACAAAGTAAAAATATATAGAAATATTGAGTCTAGATTAAGAATAATGATAGAGCCATAGTGACTTGGTATCCACCACTAATCATGCTACCCCAACAAAACAATATGCCAATGCTCTACTCATGCTATGAATACTTGCTAGTTGTCAACCTAAATGTTTGGTCCACTCCTTAGGCTATTCATTTCCCTATGCAATGAGTTAGGTATGGTGTATACTCTAACTCTTTTCTCTCTTAAGGAATTTAGCATGGTGTATACAGAGTTGTTCTTTAAGAGAGCATAAGGTCTGTGGAAAATCGACAACCACACAAGACTTAGGGCTTGGTCTGCTCCCGGTCTCCCATGTTGATTAACCCAAGAATCTGAATAAGATATCTTTTGTTACTATTGTTAAACCCAGGACTCGGTCATCCAAATTGATTTAACTACCTAATCCATACCATATGCATACGTTGATCAGACACACACATATGAGGAATTTAAATAAAAACAGGCATTAATCAAATCAAGAATCACAGTATAAATATTGCAAAGGCACCAATACTGAATTATTGGTTAAATATAATTAGAGCTTCAACCAAGCCCTTACTAAGGTTTAGTTACACATACTAAGTATTTTGAACATTATAACCATAACTAAACTAAAGAGAAAGACAAAACCCGAAGAATGCTGTGGAGACGAGTCGTCAATTCCTCTCCAAGCTTACAACTTCAAGCAAAATCAAAAGATAAAATCCAAAGTGTGGTTTCTGTGTTTTACAAGTCTTTATATAGGGTTCTAAGGGTGCCCCAAAACCCTAATTTCCAAATTGAGAACCAGAGACTTCTTTCCAAAACTGGCTCTACCACCTCTCTGTGCGTGTGCACTCGATCGCGTGCTTCTACGCTCAAGTGCATGGGTGTGCTCGAGCTTTCTAAGTGTGAGCACATGCGCTCGATCACAAGAGAGGTGCATTTGAGTGCACCTTTCTGGTTTGTAGATGTTCACTTTTTATTCCTTAAAGCTCCAAAATATCTTCTTTTCTTCAAAGACCTATAAAAAACACAGGAAACACGAAAATGAAGTAGAATATACTAAAATAGATAAACAAAGAGCCTAATAAGTGCAAATTAAGGGGTTTAAATATGACTATTCTAGTCCCTTAGCAATACAAAACAAAAGACTATATGAAAACGAAATCAAAGATAAATTCATTTTTCATGGTATCCAAAAATTTTGCGTTGCACATAAAACCATGATGATTATTCATGAGAAAGCTTATAATAAAAACACATTTTTGTAGTGAATAAGGATTTTAAAAGTTCATGTTACTTACCTAAGGTTGGTTTAAGGCATCACAAGTTTGATTTGGTGTGTGGTGAATTAGCACATAGAAGATGGAGCTTCCAAATAATTTTAATGTATAGTGCTTCGGTGTCCAAACCTTCATCTAATTCCTTATCAGACAAAACAATAATGACATAGTTCTTTACTTCTTCTTTTTTTTTCTTTCACCATGATATTTTTGCCATGTTGAGTTCCTTTAAGTTTTCTAATTGACCCTTGTAGCGAGTGTTTAGCCAATGACTCCCAAACCAGATGGTTTTAGGGAATTAAGTGTAAAGACACCCCTAAGGACTTACTAACTCGAGTAGAAAAGGTTACGGAGCTAACAGGTCTTAATGCTGCTAAGTGAAATTCCCACCTTTTGACGTGAACACTCACTGCTTACTGAGGCAAGAGGTCCAGTTACTCAGTGGATTTTTTTTTAATGATCATTAAGAGTATTTTATTTTCTTTTTGTATGATGGATATTTTTCTTTATTTTTCTATGCCAAAGTGTTCTTCTAACAAGTTATCCGATTACAGTTAGGTCATAGAAGCATATACATAAAAATTAAATGTCATACCCTACACAATTGCATGCTAATGTGCTCGTGTTAGATCTAGATCAAACTCATGAATTCTTAAGTGCTTTGAGGTAGGTAATTAAAACTTTTAAAATTTTTAGTACTAGGCTATGTGTTCTAGATTTTAAGCTTACTAATGAAGTTTTATCATATTTTTTTTAAATCAACCAAAATTTTCAACACAAAATGAACATGCATTTATCTTTTTTTTAAAAATAAAAAAAAACTAGGACATAGTGTGCGCAAGTGTTGTGTGCAAGTGTCTCTCCCTACTCCCAAACTTAATATACACATTGTCCCTAATGTGTGAGTGAAATGGAAATATCTAACCTAGGAGATGGAGAACTAGACTGCTGGCATTGCTCGTGGCACGCCCCCAAACTTGAACTTGATGCATGCACTATGTTCCTGAAAGAGAAAAACAAATGTTATGCCGGAAAACAAAAAATATGGATAATAAACAGTTAAATAAACACAAAGACTAACAAGAAAAGAAAATACTATAATGAAAAGGATATGCTGTGGGGTGCCTCCCATGAGCACTAAATTTTACATTTTCAGCTAGATGAGGTATCCTCTCACTGCTGGTCATCGGGTATTGCAAACTACTTGTTTAGGCATTGTGGTGTAGCTTCTGGTGTAAATGCACTCGATCGCAAGAGCCTTGCGCTCGATCGCAATGGTTCAGACAATGAGGTTATGTGTGACAGGCGCAAGAAACTCAAGTGGTTCAGGTGCCATTGGATCCGCTGTCTATTGAACAGTTTGAAGTGATAAGTCCTCATCTTTAGGAGGCATGTTGAGATCAAGGTATGGTTTGACTCGGTGTCCATTAATTGTAAATGTCTAATTACCATTGGAACCATGAATTTCCAAAGCACCGTGAGGAAAGACCTTGGTGACCACATATGAACCAGACCATCAGGACTTTAGTTTGCCTAGGAACAGTCTTAATCTTGAGTTGTAGAGTAACACCCTTTGACCCATATGAAACTCTTTCCTCACTAGTTGTTTGTCATGATAGGCTTTTGTCCTTTCTTTGTAAAGCTTAGCATTCTCATAAGCATCATACCTTAATTCTTCTAACTCATTTAATCGTAGTTTCATCTTCTTACCCGCTTGTTTCATATCAAAATTGAATTGTTTAATGGCCTAATATGCTCGATGTTCTAGCTCTACCAGTAGATGACATGCTTTCCCAAACACTAAGCGGTATGGGGACATTCCAATTGGGGTCTTGTAAGCTGTCCTATATGCCCATAGAGCATCATTTAGTCGCAAAGACCAATCCTTCCGAGTAGGATTCACGGTCCTCTCTAGGATGCTTTTGATTTCACGGTTACTTATCTCCACTTAGCCACTAGTCTGAGGGTGATATGGAGTGCTAACCTTATGGGTGATCCCATATTTTTTTATGAGTGTGGCAAAAGAATGATGATGAAAGTGGCTTCCACCATCACTAATGATCGCTCTTGGTGTCCCAAACCTGGTAAAAATGTTATCCTGTAGAAACTTCACAAACACTTTATGATCATTAGTCTTTGAAGGGACAACCTCGACCCATTTGGACATATAATCCACACCCATAAGAATATATAAATAACCAAAGGAATTAGGGAATGGACCCATGAAATCAATGCCCCATACATCAAAAAGTTCTACTATATGAAAATTTTGTAGGGGCATCTGATTTCGGGATGAGATGTTACTTGCCAACTGTATCACATGAGCTGTAAAATGAGAAGGTGTCTTTAAAAAAATTAGGCTAATAAAAATCGGATTGTAGTACCTTAAGTGTCATTTTCTAGGCCCCAAAATGTCCTCCACAAGCAAACTGATGGCAATGTTATAATAAGCTCAAATGCTCCTTTTCCGAGACACACCTTTTGATGATTTGATCTGGGCAGAATTTGAAGAGGTAGGGGTCATCCCAATGGTAGTGTCGAGACATAGGTATCAGCCGCTTCTTTCCTTGACTGGTCATACCTGGAGGAAAAACTTTAGCAGTTAGATAATTGATAATATCAGCATACCATAGAAGTGTTACCTTTAGTGCGAACAATTATTCATTAGGGAAGTTCTCATTCAAAGATAACTCATTGTTGTCATTCTTATAGAGTAGCCTTGATAAATGATCTGCAACCATATTCTCACAGCCTTTCTTATCTTTGATCTCCAAATCAAATTCTTACAATAGGAGTACCCATCTGATTAACCTAGGCTTTGCATCTTTCTTAGAAAATAGATATCTCAAAGCAGCATAATCAGTAAATACAATAACCTTAGAGCCAATCGGATATGATCTAAACTTCTCAAAAGCAAAAATAATAGCTAACAATTCTTTTTCAGTGGTAGAATAGTAAGCTGAGCATCATTTAAGGTTCTAGAAGCATAGTAAATAGCATGAGGTACCTTATTGATTCTCTGACCTAAGATAGCTCCTAAGGCAAAGTCACTAGCATCGCACATCAACTCGAATGGAAGATTCTAATCTGGTGCCATCATTATTAGTGTGGAGGTGAGCACATCTTTCAATGTATTGAAAACCTTCATGCAGTCATTAGTCCACTCATACTTAGTATCTTTAGTTAACAATGCACATAGAGGTCTACAGATTTTGGAAAAATACTTGATGAATCGTCTATAGAATCCAGTATGTCCAAGGAAACTTCTGACTCCCTTGACTGTTAAAAGAGGGGGCAACTTTGAAATGATGTATATTTTGGCTTTGTCTACGTCAATACCTTTTTTGGATATGGAATGACCCAACACAATGCCTTGTTGAACCATAAAGTGACATTTATCCCAATTCAGCACTAAGTTGCTCTCTTCACACCTCTTTAGGACACTCTCTAGATGATTTAGGCATTCATCAAAATTGGAACCAAAAACACTAAAATCATCCATGAATATCTCAATGAATTTCTCCACTATATAGGAAAATATGCTCATCATACATCTTTGAAAGGTGGCTGGTGCGTTGCATAAACCGAACAACATCCTTCGATATGCAATTGTATCGAAAGGACATGTGAATGTAGTCTTTTCTTGATCCTCTGGTGCTATGGCAATCTGGTTTTAGCCACTATACCCATCCAAGAAACAATAATAGCTCTGGCCAGTTAATCTTTCTAACATCTGATCAATGAATGGCAAGGGGAAGTGATCTTTTCTGGTCACCTTGTTTAATCTTCGGTAATCAATACATACCGTCCAACTAGTTGTTTTTCTTGTATGTATGAGCTCTTCATCCTCATTCTTCACTACTGTGATCTCACTCTTTTTAGGAACAACTTGGACCAGACTTACCCATTTGCTATCTGAGATGGGGTAGATAATGTCAACATCTAATAGTTTTAATACCTCGGCCTTTACTACCTCTTTCATATGTGGGTTAAGTCTTCTTTGAGCATCTTGAGTAGGCTTTGCTTCATCCTCAAGGTAGATATGATGCATGCACTTGGCTAGACTTATCCCTTTGATATCAGCAATCCAATGGCAGATCTATGCTCCCTAAGAACTCTTAATAGTTTCTCTTCTTCTCCAACACTCAAATTAGCAGCTACAATCATAGGTAATGTCTTCTTCTCTCCCAAATAGGTATAAGTTAGATGTTCTGGCAACTGCTTCAATTCCAAGGTTGGTGCCCGGAAAATGGAAGGGAGAATAGTAGTATTAGTAGTTATGAGAGTTTCAAATGGAGGAGCATACTTACTTGAATGATTTAGAGAAGTCTCAAGGAGGTGCACAGTTATAATGATGTCATCAGGAACAACTTCAGGTTCTTGTTCAATATCCACCTTTTTAAAACCACGGGTAAGGGCAGTTTTCAATGAATCAATGTGATGGACCTAAAAAGCTTGCTCAATAAAACTTTGCATCATACATACATTAAAGCATTACATATCATCTGGAGTAGTTTTAATGCATCAAATATTTTAAACTCTATTTTCTCACCATTTACCTTCATACTTACTATATCCTTTTTCACGCAAATCTTTGTTTCAGCGGTTCTCATGAAGGATCTTCCTAATATAATGGGTAGAGGTAATGGGATAGGGCATTCTTCCATATCTGTCATAATAAAGTCAGTAGGTAAAATAAACTCACCTACCTTTACCAGGACATCATCAAGAATACCTCTAGGTTTTTTGATGCTTTTGTCTGCCAGTTACAATGTGATGGAAGTCGGTTGAAGCTCCCCCAAACCTAGTGTCTCGAACACAGTTTATGGCCGTAAATTTATGCCCGCTCTTAAATCTAGTAATGGTTGCTTAAACAGTTGGTCGCCTATCCTACAAGGAATAGTGAAAATACTCGGATCTTTCAGTTTTGGTGGTAGTTTTCTTAATAGTACAGCACTTATCTCTTTAGTTAAGGCTACCGTCTCATGTTCCTAAAACTTCCTCTTATGAGTGCAACATTCTTTTAAAAACTTAGAATAAGCAGGTATTTGTTGTATTGCATCTAATAAGGGAATGTTTATTTCAACTTTCCGTAAGGTTTCAAAGAGATCAAGCAGTTTATTTTCTTTCTTTTGTTTAACTAACCTTTGTGGGAAGGGTGGTGCATTCACCTTCTCTATCTCACTTACCTTTGATGCCAATGGTTTCTCTATAGATGTTGTTGCAGATTCATCGGTCCTTATCACCTTACTATTCCTTAGAGTTGTGATAGCTTTCAGCTGCTGGTGTCCCCCTGGGTTTGGTAGTGTTTGAGCTGGAAGCCCACCTTGCTTTCTGCCACTCAATTCTTTAGCCAGTTACCCCATTTGTACCTCCAGCCTTTGAATGGCTTGTTTGTGTTTTACAGTGGTTTATCTCATCTCAGTCCGAAATTGCCTTTCATCTGCTATGAACTGATCTTGTGAACCCATCAACTATTGTTGTTGGGATACTAATTGCTGTTGCTGAGTTGCTAGTTGCCTCACAAGACTCTCTAGGTCATTTTTCTTTGGTTTGGGAACAGAGTGGGCTGCTGGTTGGGAGTTTCTTTGCTACCCTTGACTGTTCTGATTGTTACTCCAAGAAAAATTTGGGTGATTCTACCATCCAAGGTTGTAGGTGTTTGCATACAGATTGTTCTTTGGCGGAAAGTTGTTTGGTCCCATAAAATTTGCTTGCTTGGGGTCGTAGATGAATACAAGGGACAAGTCTCAATATTATGATCAATTTGGGAACACATCGCACATACTTGGAGTGGTGTAGCTGGTGGATTAGGTGATGCATTCTGAGCAGCCATAGCTTTGACTAAAAGATCTAGTTTCCTCTCCATGGTAGCTATTTGGGTAAAAGATTCTCCATTTAGGTTCACCTCATACATACATTTGCTCTTGGTTCCATGTCTGCCTCGAGAGGAGAATTGCTGTGTGTGTTTACTTAAGGTCTCGAATAGCTCAATGGCTTCTTTGCTGCTTTTCTCCATCAGTACTGCTCCACAACCTGAATCCACAATAATTTTATTAGTATCACTTAAACCTTCATAGAAAGCTTGTACCAGTTCATCCTGAGGTATATTGTGATGTGGGCATTTGAGTAGCAGCTCGTTGAAATGTCCCCATGCCTCAAAGAATAGGTCTCCATCCTTTTGTTGGAAAGGCTGAATCTCCTTCCTCATTTGTCTCGTCTTTTGGGCTGGGAAAAACTTCCTTAGGAATTTGCTAGCCAACTCCTCCTAAATGTGGATAGAAACTATAGGCAATGAATTGTACCACAGTTTAGCATTATCTTTTAAGGAAAAAGGGAAAAGAATTAACCCGATTCCTTCTTGGTCTAAGCCTCGGATGTGCTGGAACTTGCAGAGATCGAAGAACTCTCGAAGGTGTAGGTGTGGATCCTCATTAGGTGTATACCTAAAGTGAGTCAATGCACTGAGTATCTGTAGAGATATATAGTAGTTGCCTTCCGCCTCGGGTTGATAAGCAATGCAAGATGGCTGGTCGAGGTTTCATGGAATGAAGGATTGCTTCACCGGTCTTCGCTCAAGTGGTTGTTGATTTTCGATCTGTTCCGCCATTGGTGCTTCTTCCTTAATTTCTTCTTCTAACTCTTCAGAGTTGTCTCTAAGCCTTTGTTGGATGGTCCACTCAAGCTTTGTATCGAGGGGAAAAAACATTGGATGTCTGGATCGAAGCTCGTGCATGAATCAGTAATAATTACTTCAGTGTAGCAGTTCAACACTGCTGCTCAGGTAACTCTCTGCCTCAAGTGCGCTCGATCGCACAGAGGGGTGAGCTCGATCGCAAGTGGCATAGAGAGTTCTGTAGTAGTACCTGAAACAAAAAAAGAAAAAGAAATAGATTAGGTTTTTGATGAAACAAAAATAAAGGTGAATAACAGAAACTTAAAAGAAAAATTAAAACAGAATAAATAAACAAAAAATTACTAAACTAAATGAAAATAATTCTAGAAAGAAATAGTGCAATCCCCAGCAATGGCCCCAAAACCTTGTTATGCATTTATCTATCTAAATAAATAAGCAAATAACCGAACTTGTTTTACTCGCAAGTGCACAAGGACTATAGTAGCATAGTGTGCAAGTGCGAGATCATTTCCACAGGGATTGGTGAATTTCGATTTAGAATTAATTTCACAAAGTAAAAATAAATGGAAATGTTGAGTCTAGATTAAGGATAATGATAGAGGTGTAGGGACTTGGTATCCACCACTAATTATACTACCCCAACAAAACAATATACCAATGCTCTACTCATGCTATGAATACCTGCTGGTTGTCAACCTAAGGGCTTGGTCCACACCTTAGGCTATTGATTTTGCTATGCAACGAGTTAGGTATGGTGTATACTCTAACTCTTTTCTCTCTTAAGGAATTCAACATGGTGTATACTGATGCGATGAAATTGACACTAGCAAGTGCACTAATCGTTTAAGTAATAAAATGATGAGTAAATATCATTCCCAACGAGGACTGAGCAAATACTACATAAATTATGACTCGACTCTTATTGTTATTTAAGCAAACGAATAATTGTCAGAGAAAAGGTTACTAACAATTAACTAAAAAGGAAAAACATAACGCAATAGTAAATAAAGGAAGACTTGCAAACTTTGGAATGAAGACTCTTATGAACTAACGTGCTAAGGACTTGACTTCACCTAAACCATAATTGACAAGAGTTTTGAATGGATAAGTTTCGTTTAATACGTTTTTCAAGATGGTAGAATCCCCAATAAATTGGTTATCCATATTCCAGGTCTAACCACAATCTCAAGAATCATTAACTTCAAATATCCGTATTCCAGGTCTATTCTAGATTAATTCAAATTAATAAGCATCAAGTGTTTTTGGATTCGTTTCAGTTAAATCTCCCTATTCGGTTACGATTTAAGTAGACCACATGAACTTCCTAGAATCCCTATTCGGTTACTCCTATTCCATTCATGGCATGTTTTACCCTGGCTTTTGCATAGATAACAATCCAATATCATGTTTATTAGTTCAACCATTCATAAAAGCATAGCTTCTCTATTCAACACATCACCATGCCTAAAGAAGGAATCAAAATAATAAAAAGCATTAAGAACAATAAAACACACTCTTTGAAAAACACATTAAATTCCACTTGTCCAAAAAACACTCAAGATAAAGGTTTAGGATCCATCTATCCTTAACACAAAAATATCTACTCCATAATAATATTCAAACAATCCATGTTCATATTATAAAACATCAACATAGCTAGATAAGAATAATACAAAACCAGAGAAGAATGATTTAAGAGCTTGATGCGTAGCCTTCCGGAGTATCTCCAACTCTCCTCTTTTGTCTTCTCTCCTGCAAATTTTATTTTCTTCCTTTTCTCTACCGCCCCTCTTGTTTAGCTAGGGTTTTCTTTTTATAACTTTTCAGAATCCGCGGGCTGGCACTGCAGCTCTAACTTCCCGGCACTGCAGCTTTAAAAAGTCTTTTTAACCCTAATCTGGCACTGCAGCGCCAACTTTCTGTCCAAATGGGACTCTTTTAGCCAGCTACCAGCGCTGTAGCGCCAGCTTTCTGGCACTGCAGCTTCAGCTTTCTGTTATCTTTTGCATTTTCACCTTCCAGTGCTCTTCAGCGCTCTAGCAAGTGTCTGCACAATAAATTTCCATGACTTAGCATTGATAAATCAACTAAAACAACTTATTAGTAGAATAAGAAAAACTAAACTCAATTTGCTAAAAATACATGCAACATAATTCTAATGCTTAAGATCAAAACCAAAAACGTGCCTAAAAGCAGTATAATAGCAAGATTTATTCAGAGTTATCACACCTCCAAACTTACGTTTTTGCTAGTCCTCGAGCAAACTAGAATAAAATTTTATGCACACACATCCTAAGAGTGCGAGATGGTTTGATTAGATTTGATATAACATGCCTCAAAGATTGCATATAAATCATAACGTAAGAAAACTTTCCAAATGCTGCAAATGTCTAGAATTTCAAATTTATCGGCAACTTTATCTTACATCAAATTCTTTAAACATGTGTGTGTGTAACACCTTTATAAACTTAATCATCTCGCCACTCTGATCGGTTTATGCAAGCAAGTAGGATAATGCCAATCTTTCAAAGTCCATAAGCTTGCTTTTCACACCACTCTCCACTAATGTAGGCCATGACAATACCCGAGATCACCAGGACTTTATTCTGCTTATATCTTTGGCTAAGGTTAAGGTATGGTAAAAGATTGATTTGAGGCTCACATCATCTTAAGCACATCAACCAATAAAAATTTTATTTCGAACTTTCCCTCAGTTATCATGGAATACTTCCAATACTTTTGCTATTGTCACATCTTCTTCTTCTTCTTCTTCTTTTCTTTTTCTTTTTTTTTTTCGTATGCTTGTACTATAGTAGCACTAGTCTTTGTTTCTATGTGCATTATTGAAACTATAGCATAGCATGTACACGACAATCAAACACAACTTTGCCGGCTGCCTGTGATAGGCAGAATACAACTTGATCAAATAGTTCATGTGGTAAACCTTTTTAACTTCGATCTTTCCCTTGGTCACTCTCGATGGGAAATATGTAATACTTATCATAGCCAAGTGAAGACCGCTTCCTCTTGCTCAATCCTCTGTCACCACTTAAGAGAATAGTCCCTTTATTAATCAATGTGCTTATAAGTGAAAGGTGGAGATATATATATATATTTATATTTAAAGGGAAATAGATTATATGATTGGGTGAAAAAACAACATGTATCCAAGCTCAAAAGGGGAAAACTAAGGATAATCACATATCAAAGGTTGGCTAGAAAGGCTCAAACTTTCCAAACATGGCCTGGATCCTTTCTTTGGTATAGTACTACCTAGGATTTCGCCTCGAGTGATCTTCAAACAAGTTCTAGAGTCCAAGAGATTACAAGACTACACTGCTCACATAAACGCTCTCCAAAACATCAAGACAACAAAGTGCTTAGGTGTACGTGCTCATTGAGTTCAAAGAGTTCGATGTAAAATAAATCCAACAACAAATTCAAGCACACAGACAAACGCAAAATTTTTCAAATTTTCGATGGCTATAATCAAGTCAATCTATTTCTCATCATCGAAAAAATCAAAATCAAACTCTCAGATAAAACAAATAGAAAAATAACTAAAAAAATGAGCAGTGCACAACATTCAGATAAAGTTCCCACCCCCAAACTTAAATGATACATTGTCCGTAATGTATAGAATTTGAATTATAAAGCAAGAGAAAGGAACTCCCCTGATTAGTCGGAGGCCGAATCAATCGTCTTTGTCAATGTCCTCATCCTCATGATCACTGCTATAATCGGGATATAGTGGTAGTGGAGAGGGAGAGCAGCTGGAAATTAAATTTTAGAGTGCCTTAACTGTGGAAGGGCTATGCATTTAAATGTCAGCTTGTGGCCTGGTGCTGCAGCTTCCACTTTCCAACGCTGCAGCGCTGGATTTCTGGGCAGATTTAACGTGCGTGAGAGCAGAAACAGCTTGTGTGCACAGGTCCTAGTGCTGCAGTGCCAATATTGTGAGGCTGCAGCGCTGAATCTCTGACCTGGACAGCATATAAATGAAAGACCTGGTGCTGCAGTGCCAGAAATGTGAGGCTGCAGCGCTGGATTGTTGTCCTGACTTCAAGTAGGCCTGAAAATAAACCAAAAAATGCACATTGTAAGGCCATAAAAATTGAAATACAAATAAATTAAGCAAAACAAACAAATTTGAAACACACCAAATAATTTCTAAAGGCAAGAAAAAATTAAAAAGTAAGAACCAAAATGGTAGTTCTAATTTATAGTCTTTAGCTTGACTTTCTATTTTATGGTTCTTGGAGAATGGTGGTCGACGATTTAGGGTCAAAAGTCCCCGTAATGTAGTGCTTTAATCTATGCCCATTAACCATGAATGTCTCCTTGTTTTTCTCGTATCGAACCTCAACGGCACCAAAAGGTGAGACACTTATCACGGTATACAGTCCAGTCCACCGAGATTTCAGCTTTCCCAGAAATATGTGCCTTCTTAGGATTTCCTGCAACCGTTCTTCTATTTTACCTATCAATGAAGAAGATATTATCACAGGGAAAATATTTTTCTCTAAATAAGTATATTTTAAATGAGCAAGTAAAGTTTTCAATTAAGTTATTATTATTTGTTCTTCTGGCACTTCTTTTCCCATTTCAGACTCAAAGTTCCTTGCTTCTTCTTCTTCGATGAGTTTTTCAGTGGTATTAGTTCCCGATTCCATGATGCATCCCTCCAAAGTATCTTCATTTAATGTTTTCTCCTGAAACTCCTCAATGAGGTTATCAACAATATCCACTTGAAAACAAAAAGAAGTAGAAAAACCAGAAGGGTATTTCATAATTTTATACATATCAAAAACTACTTGCTCATCATTGACTCTTAAAGTCAATTTCCCTTATTGTACATCAATTAGGGCTCTTCTTGTAGCAAGGAATGGACATCCAAGTATAAGAGGTACCTCACGATCCTCTTCTATGTCGAGAACAATGAAGTCTACAGGGAATATAAATTTATCAACCTTTACCAATACATCTTATATAATTCCTCGTGGTCTATTAATAGATCGATCAACTAATTGCAATGACACTGTTGTTATTTTGATTTCTTCTAATCCAAGTTTCCTGAAAATTGAAAGAGGCATAAGATTGATACTTGCACCAAGGTCGCATAAAGCTTTATCAAAAAATGAATTTCCTAACGTGCAAGGTATAGTAAAACTCCCTGGATCTTTTAATTTTGGAGGTAGCTTGTTTTACAGTATAGCGCTGCACTCTTCAGTTAACATTACCATTTCGTGTTCCTCGAGCTTCCGTTTATTAGACAAAATTTCCTTTAAAAATTTAGTGTAACTAGGCATCTATGCTAATGCATCTGCAAATGGAATGTTAATATGTAATTTCTTGAAAATCTCTAAAATTTTTGAAAATTGCTTATCTAATATTTCTTTCATAAATTTCTGAGAATAGAGAAGAGGTGGCATATATTTAGTTTCAAGGTTAGAATCGATCAAACCTTTACTAGTACATTTCTTTGCTGAAACATGTTTCTCATCTTGCTCAGTCTCTTCTTTCTCACCTTCTTGATGAGTGATTTCTTTAGGTTATGGCTCTTCTAATTATGTGCCACTTCTTAGTGTTATGGCCATGACATCCTTCTTAGGATTCTTTTCTGTGTTGCTCGGGAGGGAACCTTGTGCACGTCCAGAAATTATGTTCGCTAGTTGACCGACTTGAACTTCCAGATTTTTTATGGATGCTTCTTGATTTTGAAATCTTGTTTCTGTTGTACTTAAAAAATTTAGCCATCATATCCTCCAAGTTGGACTTCTTTTCTTGAGGGGTATATTCAGGATGAGGTTGCTTTGCATTGCTTTGATTCCACGAGAAGTTTGGATGATTCCTCCATCCCGGATTATATGTGTTGTTGTATAGATTGTTCTGCCTGTGATATCTTTTGTTACTATTTTTAAACCCAAGACTCGGTCATCCAAATTGGTTTAACTAACTAATCAATACCACATGCATATGTTGATCAGACACACACATATGAGGTATATCAATAAAAACAGGCATTAATCAAAATCACAGTATAAATATTGTAAAGGCGCCAATACTGAATTATTGGCTAAACATAATTAGGGCTTCAACCAAGCCCTTACTAAGGTTTAGTTACATATGCTAAGTATTCTGAACATTATAACCATAACTAAACTAAAGAGAAAGATAAAACCTGAAGAATGCTGTGGAGACGAGTCATCAATTCCTCTCCAAGCTTACAACTTCAAGCAAAATCAAAAAGTAAAATCTAAAGTGTGGTTTCTATGTTTTACAAGTCTTTATATAGGGTTCTAAGGGTGCCTCGCAACCCTAATTTCCAAGTTGAGAACCAGAGACTTCTTTCCAAAACTGGCTTTGTTGCCTCTCTGTGCGTGTGCAATTGATCGCATGCTTCTGCACTCAAGTGCATGGGTGCGCTCGAGCCTTCTAAGTGTGCGGACAAGTACCTGTGCACTCGATCACAAGAGAGGTGCGCTCGAGTGCACCTTGCTAGTTTGCAGATGTTCACTTTTTATTCCTTAGAGCTCCAAAATGTCTTCTTTTCTTCAAAAACCTATGAAAAACACAAGAAACACAAAAATGAAGTAGAATCTACTAAAATAGATAAGCAAAGAGCCTAACAAGTGCAAATTAAGGAACTTAAATATGACTATGTAAGAACCTATCAAACAACAGCTATTATGATCTTGAGTATCAAATGCAAAAAAGGGTTATCCCCAAATGATACAACCATATGGGTGCATTTTCTTTGTCCTTGTGTTTGCCTGTAAAGTCGTTACGCTTTTAGGGTTGCCTAACCAGTATTAGAAAAATGAGAGTAAAGAGTTGTTTGAAAATCCAAAAGGCATTAGTTTAAATCAAATAGTTTTGATTTAAATAGAAAATGTGTGAGATTAAATTAAAAGACATCAATTTAAATCAAATGTTGTGATTTAAACAGAAAATGTATGAGATTTAATAATTTTTTTTTAAACAGACATGATCTGGTCCGTTAAAAATTAACAGATATAATTGTAAAGCTCTCATTAAATCTGGAAAAATCATGTCTTTCCAAACTGAAAAACATGACTTTCCAGAACCATTTAAAGAGGTGCTTTTGCACCTATAAATACCCATCACTTCCCAATTTCATAAAACAATTCATTTTTTATTTTTTCTTCTTTCTTCTTTCTTTCTTATCTCTTTTTCTCTCAAAACTCTACTATAATATTTCAGTATTTCAAAGCAGAATTAAATCAAAAGTTCTTCAGATTTCGTTGTTTGCAGACTTCATGTTTGAGACTTAATTGTGTCCTAGAGGACTATTCGTCTATAACCCATAGCAAACTTGTTTATTCAAGTGGGTATGAATAAAGCCTTAAAAACAATGCTTACAACACACCTCTAAGTCTTGATTATCATATTTTGTTCCCATTTACAAAATTTTACAACAATTTTAAGAATTTATTTCTGTCCAAAAAAATGGAGACAAAATCATTTAAGGCGATGAATTAAGACTTTGTCAAGCTAGACCAATTCGATGGAAATAATTTCATCCGATGGCAAAATAAGATTATGTTCTTTCTTACTGCATTGAAAATTTTCTATATACTGGATCTGAATCTGCAGCCCATTCCTGATGATCCAATACCTAAGGAAGGAGAGTAGCCTCAAAAAACAATGATCAAACAACTACAGAAAGAAAGGAGGAAAAGAGAGGAGGAAGAGTTGTTCTGTCATGGGCATATTCTGAACACATTATCAGATTGTTTGTACAATTTGTTCATAGACTTCAAATATGCTCATGATATATGGAATGGTCTTGAATACAAATACAAAGTGGAGGAAGAAAGTACAAATAAGTATTTAGTTTCCAAATACTTTGGTTTCAAAATGATTGACAATAAACCTGTCTTAGAACCAATGCATGAATTACAAGTTATTATCAATAAACTCCGAGCTTTAAAGTTTTTCTTACTGGAATGGATGAGTGCCAAATATTTCGTATTTTGGCCCTTTAATTTACATTTGTTAGCTTAAGAATTTGTTACTTTGAGTTGTTTTCGTTGTTTTACAGGTTTACAAGCTTGGAAAGAAGTTTCACTAAATTTCCAGAATTGCTCGTGCAGATCAGCCATTTTTGAGGATTAAACTGTATTGATTTAGGAAGAACCAGAAGATGAGCCATATAGTCTTGGAAATATCTGGATATCTATTTTCTGGAGAATTTTACGGATCAATAAAATGAATTTTCTAGAGAAAGTTATGGTAGTTTTAGTAGACAAAGGTCAGGTTGTGCATGATTTCAGCGTGATAGATCAGCCATTTTTGAGGATTTAACTGTATTGATTCAGGATGAATCATGAGATGAGCCATATATTCTTGGAAAGATCCCGATGTCTATTTTCTGAAGAATTTTATGTATCAATAAAATGATTTTTATAGAGAAAGTTATGGCAGTTTTAGTAGACAAAGGTCAAAGAGCAAAAACTGGAATCTGCAGTATCCCACATCGGATTGGAAACATATTGCACTTGAGATATTTTCCTATATAAGCCCTTCTTCACTTCATCTTTAATGTAAAATTCCTGAGCCACTTTGGTGTTTACCGGTAGATGTCTGCTAGTATTCTGGTGGATCTCGGCGGCTTTGTCACCACGAGGGGAAACGCCGCCCGTCAGCGAGTGGAATTTCTCCCATGTAAAGTTATTTATTTATTTCTTTACATTTAGTTGTTTTAGTTTAAATGTTTAGCACTTTTATTATGAATTATAGTTTCATAGTTATGAGTGGCTAGACTCTTCAGCTAAGGTTGAAGATGAAGCCCCGCCGTTGTTTGGCGTAGTAGTTCAGATTTGCTTGTACAAATCTGACAATTTTTAGTATAAATGTTCTGTTAATTATTTGAGTTAATCTTATAATTAATTGAGTTTAAATTGTTTGTTGGATATTCCTTATGTTTCATCTAATGGATACATTGAATGCTTTTCGATTAAATTGGATTTCCTTTATGATTTGTTGAGAACGGATACATTGGATGCTTTTGGTTTAGTTGGGATATTCTTTGTTTTTTGTCTTATAGTTGGATTCATGGAATGTTTTGATAGGCTATATTTTTAGAACATATATGCTTAACTTCGGTGGGGTGGATTTGGAAACCTTAGTGTTTTAATTATTAGTTTTTAAACATCAATTTAGTTTAATTTTAATTTCTTTTGCAAATTATCATCTGAAATTCGGAACTAGGTTAAGATAGAGTTAGTTTAGATTGAAAATATACTTTCCCAACGCAATTCCCTGTGGATTCGACCTCGCACTTGCACAACGCTATACTGCAAACGACTTGTGCGCTTGCGAGTAATTTAAAACTCACAACAAGTTTTTGGCACCGTTGCCGGGGAATTGTTTGGTTTGTGAAAATTTTTGGTCTGAATTGATTTTATTTTTCTACTAGTTAGCTAGCAATTTTTTAGTAAAAAAAAAAAAAATTGTGAGTTGTGTGTTTACTTTATTCTATTGTTTCTGTTGATTGGTATCTCATTGTTTTCTGTTGGTGTATGCTTGGTCGGAGATCCTTGAACTTAGATTTGACACATTTAGATCCCGACTTAGAAAAGACTCTTAGGAGACAGAAAAGAGCACTAGTTGAGAGAGAAACTGTTGAGATAGGAGAGAATTTTAGTCATCCTGAACATGTAGAGCAACCTAGAGCTTGGAACATGGACTCCACTACATCCCTTTGGGATTTGTTCACACCCATTATGACTAACTCATCCTCTTGCATAGTGTTGCCACCAACCAATGCCACACACTTTGACTTGAAGCCACATGTTATCCAACTCTTGCCCTCATTCCATGGCTTAGATCTTGAAAATCTTTATAGCCATGTGAAGAAGTTCAAAGACATTTATGCCACATTTAAATTCCAGAACTTCTCTGAGGAGTCAGTCCATCTTTGACTCTTCCCTTTTTCTCTTCATGATAGAGCTAGGGTGTGGTTGGATTCCAACACGTCCGGGTCTATTACATCTTGGGAAAACCTGCTGAGCAAATTTTATCATAAGTTTTTCCCAATGTCTAGAGTGAATGAGTGCCGAAAGGAGATTAGCTCTTTCACTCAGGATGAGGATGAGAAGTTCTCTAAGAGCTGGGAGTGCTTTAAAGAGTTACTGATCAGATGCCTTACACATGGATATGAGAAGTGGAGACTCGTTAAATTTTACTACCAAGGGTTGACTCATCCCAACCGTAGCATGATCGAGTCTATGAATGGGGGGGCATTCTTAAGTCTGACAGGAGATGAAGCATACATGGCGTTGAACAAGTTGTCAGACAACTCACAGCAGTGGGATTTTTCAAGCTGTCGAGATAAGTCTATTCATGCTCCTAAGAGGGGAGGCATTTATGAGGTCAGGGAGGACGCTGACTTGAGGATAAAGTTAGATGCCCTCATCAAGAAGATTGACGCTCTCACTGTGAGCCAATCCATCAATGCTGCCAACACATTCAATGTTAAAAGCTGTTCTATATGTGCTAATCCTATGCATCTAGCACATAATTTCCTATCAATGCCGGCTTGTGCCGAGTATCCTATGGAACAAGTGAATGCTTTCAATGACTTTCAAAGGTAGTCAAATGGATCGTACTCCGAGACGTACAATCCAGGGTGGCAGAACCACCCAAATTTTTTATGGAGGCAGAACCAACCAATGAATCAGGGAGGAGCCCCTCATCATACTCAAAATCAATATCCTCTCGGATTTGCCCCACAAATTCCAAATCATGGTCGTTCTGCCCATCCAGCACCTTCACCTGCTTACCAAGCACCCATTCAAACACCAGTGCCAGTTTCACAGTCTCTAGAGGACACCCTTAAGGAGTTCATGAAGGCGATTAGCCAAAATATGAGTGATGTGAGGAGTGCAACAGTGGTAAACACCTAAGCAATTGCTAAGCTGGAGAGTCAAATAGGGTAAATTGCAAGTCACTTGGGTGAGAGAGAGAAAGAAAAGTTCCCCAGTCAACCCGTGCCCAACCTGAAAGGACAATTTATGGTTGAGAGTTCATCAACTCCTATGCACGGGGAGGAACAAGTACAGTCGATTGTCACACTGAGGTCTGGGAGACAAGTGGACAATCGAGTGGAAGAGAGCCTTGCTATGCAGCAAGGGCAAGGGAGTGGCAACACAGAGAAGAGAGATGCTGAGCCATCTACAGCCACACCTACTAAGAAGGACCCTCCTAGGTCGTTTGTACCTAGAGTGCCTTACCCCGAGAGACTACAGGCGCCGAAGAAATGAGGGAAGTATGAGGAAATCCTGGAGGTATTCAAGCAAGTCTAAATCAATATCCCATTTTTGGATGCCATCCATCAAGTGCCATCATATGCCAAGTTTTTAAAGGACTTGGTCACTATCAAGAGGAGGACAAATGTCCTAAAGTAAGGCATTTTTGATCGAGCAGGTCAGCTCAATCCTGCAGTGCAAGCTACCCATCAAGTATAAGGACCTGGGGTGTCCTACCATTTCTTACACGATAAGAGTCAGCCATATTGAGAGGGCCCTTTTGGATCTAGGGGCGAGTGTGAATCTTCTGCCCTACTCAGTCTATGTGCAGTTGGGGTTAGGAGAATTGAAGCCCACATCCACGACCCTTCAATTGGCTGACAGGTCAGTGAAAAGACCACGGGGGATAGTTGAGGACGTTTTGATAAAAGTGGATAAGTTTTATTTCCCCGTGGATTTTATTGTGCTTAACACAGAGCCGGTTCAGAATGTAGGGATTCAAATACCGGTGATTCTAGGGCGACCATTCTTAGCCACGGTTAACGCCCTAATCAACTATAGGATAGGGGTGATAAAGATCTCCTTCGGAAATATGACAGTGGAGTTGAACATTTTTGATATCACTCGGCAACCACTGGAATATGATGAAGTGAGAGATGTATGCTTGATAGAGGAGATTCTTGAGGATACTGTGAATGAATCAAGTATTGAGGATCCCATGGAGGCATGCTTTGCTCACTTTGGAGAAGACTTGGGCTTAGATAAGTTACTCGAGGAAGTAAATGTCATTTTGGAGTCTGATCCTCAAGAAAGCAATGAAGAGGAGGAAATGATAGCACCAGAACCTCAAAAGAAGGAACTTAAGCCTTTACCGGATAATCTTAAGTATAAGTTCCTGGGTTCAGCAGATTGTTTGCCTGTGATAATAGCTTCAGATTTGGGTGAGGCTCAAGAGGAGAAATTATTAGATGTTTTAAGAGAGCACAAGGAAGCTATCGGCTAGACCATTGAGGATATTAAGGGAATCAGCCCCTCGGTGGTGATGCACAGGATACATTTGGAGGAAGATACTATGCCATCGAGGGAGCCACAAAGAGGGCTCAACCCTGCTATACAAGAGGTTGTGAGGGCAGAGGTTATTAAGCTATTAGATGCAGAGATCATTTATCCCATCTCTGATAGCAAGTAGGTGAGCTCCATTCATGTCGTGCCCAAGCGAGCTGGATTAACGGTAGTAAAGAATAAGGATGACAAGTTGGTGCCAACTCGTGTGCGGTCTGGGTGGAGAGTGTGTATAGACTACCGTAAGCTGAATGTTGCCAAAAGGAATGATCACTTTCCACTTCCATTTATTGATCAGATGGTGGAGTGTTTGGCTGAGCACGAGTATTATTACTTTTTGGATGGTTATTCTGGATATAACCAGGTCCTCGTGGACCCTGAAGATCAAGAGAAGAAGATATTTACCTGTCCTTTTGGGACTTTCGCCTACCGTCACATGCCCTTTGGGTTATGCAATGCACCCGCCACTTTTCAGCGGTGCATGGTCAGTATATTCTCTGACATGGTAGAGCGGTTCTTGGAGATTTTCATGGACTACTTCTCCGTCTTTGGTTCAACATTTAAGGAGTGCCTGCACCGTCTCTCTTTGGTTTTAGTACGGTGCAAGGAGAAGAACCTGGTGCTTAATTGGGAGAAATGCCATTTTATGGTCAAGCAAGGAATTGTACTGGGGCATGTCGTATCTCATCGAGGGATTGAGGTCAACAAAGCAAAGGTGGATTTGATTTCCAACCTTCCACCCCCACATACAGTGAAAGAGGTTTGATCTTTTCTGGGCTATGCAGGTTTCTATAGGCGATTTATCTAGAATTTCAGCAAGATCGCCAGGCCCTTGTGCAAGTTGTTGCTGAAAGATGCCCCATTTCTATTTGATAAGGATTGTAAGAAAGCATTTGGGGATATGAAGAAGATTCTGACGTCCACACCCATTATTCAGCCACCCAACTGGGGTGTGACTTTTGAGATTATGTTTGACGCACCAGACTATGCTGTTGGAGTTATTTTGGGGTAGTGTGTTGATAAACTTCCCTATGCTATCTATTATGCAAGTCGAACTCTAAACAACGCACAACTCAATTACTCTACCACTGAGAAGGAGTTGCTTGCAGTCGTTTTTGCATTAGACAAGTTCAGATCCTACTTGTTAGGATCTAAAGTCATTATTTACTCGGACCATGCTGCATTGAAGTATCTTTTCTTTAAAAAAGATGCTAAATCTCGTCTTATCCGATGGATCTTGCTACTTCAAGAGTTCGACATTGAGATTCGGGATAAGAAAGGTTCAAAAAATGTGGTGGCGGACCATTTGTCTAGATTGATTGTGGAATTCACTCAGGCCGCCACTCCTATTTCTGATACCTTTCCTGATGAGCAATTGATGCACATTGCTCACAATCCCGCACCATAGTTTGCTGACATAGTGAACTATCTTGTCACCGGACACATGCCCTTACATTGGGGGAGGCAAGATAAATCAAAATTTTTGGCCATGGTAAAACACTTTTTCTGGGATGATCCTTACCTGTTCAAGTATTGTCCTTATCAGATCATTAGATGGTGTATTCCTGAGCATGACCAATCTAATGTCATCGCATTTTGTCATGATCATGCATGTGGAGGCCATTTTAGTGCTAAAAAGACCGCTGCGAAGATTTTGCAGTGTGGATTTTATTGGCCTACCCTGTTCCGGGACTCTCACACCTACTGTGTATCTTGTGAGCATTGCCAAAAGCTAGGGAGTCTTTCTAAGAGAAACATGATGCCCCTAAACCCTATTCTAATTGTTGAGATTTTTGATGTGTGGGGCATTGATTTCATGGGACCGTTCCCAAACTCCTTTGGCTACTTATACATTCTAGTTGCTGTGGACTATCTGTCCAAGTGGGTGGAGGCCGTTGCGTGCAAGACCAATGACCACAGAGTTGTGGTCCAGTTCTTGAAAGACACTATTTTTGCTCGTTTTGGTATGCCTCGAGCAATCATAAGTGATAGAGTTAAGTACTTTTGCAACAAGATCTTTGAGTAGTTGATGAAGAAGTATTTCATCACGCACAAAGTTGCCACCCCGTATCACCCACAGACGAGTGGTCAAGTGGAAATTTCAAATCACGAGATCAAACAAATTTTGGAAAAGACTATGAACCCTAATAGAAAGGATTGGTCTCTGCGATTGACTGATGCACTATGGGCATATCGGACAGCCTTCAAGACACCAATTAGCATGTCTCCCTATCACATTGTGTACGGAAAGGCATGTCACCTTCCAGTTGAATTAGAGCATCGTGCATATTGGGCTATCAAGCAACTGAATTTCAATCTTTCCAGGGCTGGCTCACAATGGAAGCTCCAACTCAATGAATTGGAGGAGCTGCAGAATGATGCATATGAGTGTGCCCGATCATACAAAGCACAAATGAAGAAGACTCATGACCAAAACATTTTGAGACGAGCTTTTAAGCCGGGTAAGAAAGTTCTTCTTTACAATTCGCGCTTGCATCTTTTTCCAAGCAAGCTCAAATCCCGATGGTCAGGCCTATTAATTATTCGATCAGTTTTTCCTCATGGGGCCATCGAGATTGAGGATCCTAAGAATGGTAATACTTTCAAGGTAAATGGACAGAGGCTAAAACCATTCTTAGAGTTGAGGAGTCCGGTTATTGAGACGATACTGTTAGAGGATTTTAGTTACTCAGATTGAGTGTAGTATTCTAGGGAGAGTCTGGCTGAAGACTTTAAACTTAGCGCTCATGGGAGGCACCCCACAGCCTATCCTTTCTATTTATTTATTATTTCACATTTTTATGATTAATGTTTGTTTCCAGTATTTTTTGTTTTCCAGTTTTTATTTTTCAGGGACAATGCGTACTTCCGTTCAAGTTTGGGGGTATGCTATGAGCCATACCAGTCCAGCTAGTTCTCCATATCTCAGGTCAGCTCGTTCCGTATTAGTCACACATTGGGGTCAATGTGTAATTTTAGTTTGGGGGTATGGGAGACACATCACACACTTTGTCCTAATTTGTTGTCTTTTCGTCGTAGAGATAAATGCATGCTCATGTTATCGTGAAATTTTGGTTGATCTAAACAATTTCTATGATGTGATGTCATTGGTGAGCTTAACATTTTGAACACATGATTTGGTGATAAATTTTAAAATTTAGTTACTTACCTTAGGCATTTGATAATTCACATGTTTGACATAATCTAACACGAGCACATTAGCACAAATTATGTGAGGTATGACATGTGATTTTAATGTATATTTTTCCTTATCTTAACTGAAACTGGATGACATGTTGGATGAACTCTTGGGCATAAAAAAGCATAAAAAAAATAATAAAAAATTATTATCATAAATAAACTTTTCGCTGAGTAACTAGACCTCTTGCCTTAGTAAGCAGTGAGTGTTCACGTCAAAAGATGGAATTTTGCTTGGTAGTATGAAGGCCAATTTAATTTTGTAGCCTTTTTGACTCGAGTTAGTAAGTCCTTAGGGTGTCTTTACACCTAATGCCCTAAAACCATCTGGTTTGGGAGTCATTGACTCAACACTCGCTACATGGGTCAATTAGAAAGCTTAAGGGAACTAGACATAGCTACGCCTTAAAAAAAAAAAAAAAAAAAAAAAAAAACTACATCTTTTTCGTTCATTTTGATGGGAAATTTGGTGAATCTTGAGACATGGAGACCTTACACATTGGAGTCACTTGGAAGCTTCATTTCTATATGCTAATTCACTTTACACAGTGTCAGACTTGTGATGCCTTAACCTGCCTTTTGTAAGTAATTAGATTTTAACTTTTCTATTCATTGCGAAGATGGGTTTATATTTTTAAGCTTGCTCATGAATGAATATCATGGTGATGTGTTCTCCTTAAATTTTTGGATACCATGAGTGATGAACTAATCTTTATGTTCTTTGTTTTTCAATTAGGTTTTTTTTTTATTATTTTGTTTTGCTAAAGGACTAGCAAATTGTAAGTTTAGGGGTATTTGATGAGTGCCAAATATAGCATATTTTGACCCTTTAATTTACATTTGTTAGCTTAGGAATTTGTTACTTTGAGTTGTTTTCGTTGTTTTACAGGTTTACAAGCTTGGAAAGAAGTTTCACTAAATTGCCAAAATTGCTCGTGCAGATCAGTCATTTTTGAGGATTAAACTGTATTGATTTAGGAAGAACCAGAAGATGAGCCATATATGCTTGGAAAGATCCGGATATCTATTTTCTGAGGAATTTTACGGATCAATAAAATGAATTTTTTACAGAAAGTTATGGTAGTTTTAGTAGACAAAGGTCAGGCTGTGCATGATTTCAGCGTGATTGATCAGCCATTTTTGAGGATTTAACTGTATTGATTCAGGAAGAACCGCAAGATGAGCCATATATTCTTGGAAAGATCCCGATGTTTGTTTTCTGGAGAATTTTACAGATCAATAAAATGATTTTTCTAGAGAAAGTTATGGCAGTTTTAGTAGACAAAGGTCAAAAAGCAAAAACTGGAATCTGTACTATCCCACATCGGATTGGAAGCATATTGCACTTCTGATATTTCACTATATAAGCCCTTCTTCACTTCATCTTTAATGTACAATTTCTGAGCCACTTTGGTGTTTACTGGTGGATGTCCGCTAGCATTCTGGTGGATCTCGAAGGCTTTGTCACCACGAGGGGAAGCGCCGCCCGTCAGCGAGTGGAATTTCTCCCATGTAAAGTTATTTATTTATTTCTTTACATTTAGTTGTTTTAGTTTAAATGTTTAGCACTTTTATTATGAATTATAGTTTCATAGTTATGAGTGGCTAGACTCTTCAGCTAAGGTTGAAGATGAAGCCCCACCGTTGTCAACGAGTGGAATTTCTCCCATGTAAAGTTATTTATTTATTTCTTTACATTTAGTTGTTTTAGTTTAAATATTTTCGGGTTTGTTCTTCTCCTTCTATTTTATTTTATGAAGATGTTTAACATTAAACTCATGTGTAACTAAATTGCTAGTAGGGCTCGATTGAAGCCCTGATTATGCTATTCCATAATTCAATATTGTTGCCTTTGTGATAGTTATACTATGATGCTTAACTTGATTAATGCTTGTTTTCTTGAATTCCTAATATGTGTTTGCCTGTTCAACATATGCATGTGGCTTGGATTAGTTAATTAAATCAATTTGGATGATTGAGTCCTGGGTTTAATAATAGTAACAAAAGAAATCCACGCCGAGTTCTTGGGTTAATCAACATAGGAAACCGGGAGTATATAACATGCCCTATGTCTCGTGTGTTTGTCAATTTTCACAGATATTATGCTCTCTTAAAGAACAACTTAGTATACACCATGTTAAATCCTTTAAGAAAGAAAAGAGTTGGAGTATACACCATGCCTAACTCGTTGCTTAGGGAAATCAATAGCTTAAGAAGTATACACCATGCCCTTAGGTTGACAACATTAGGTAGTCATAATATGATTAAAGCATTGGTATACTGTTTTATTGGGAAAGCATGATTAGTGGTGGATATCAAAGCCCTAAACTTTTATCATTAGCGAATCAAATTCACTTTTTCTTTCTCTCGTTTTATATTGCGAAATTAATTTTAAATAAAAATTTACCAATCTCTGTGGGAATGATCTCGCACTTGAACACTATACTACTATGTTGACCTTGTTCACTTACAAGTAAAACGTTCAATTATTTGCTTATTAATTTAGGTAAAATTTTGCACAACAAGTTTTTGGTGCCGTTGCTGGGGATTGCGTTAAATTCTGTTTAGAATTATTTTTCGTTTAGTTTTATTATTCTCTTATGTTTTATTTTTATCAAAAATCTAAATTTTTCCTTCTTTTTGTTTTTTTTGTTCCTACTTCAGGTCTACAGCAGAGTAGTTCTTGGCATTGCGATCGAGCGCCGGCTAATAGCGTTCGAGCACAATACAATCGAACGCAGTTCTTAGAGCGATCGAGCGCAGTTCTAGAAACTACCCAAACAGCAGTACTGAAACTGCTGCATGGAGTTTTAGCTGATTTAAGCAAGGGCTTCGATCTAGGAATCCAACCATCTTTCCACTCGATACAGAGATTGAGTGGACCATTCGACAAAGGCCTAAAGACAACGTTGAGGAGGAAGAAGAAGAATTCAAGGGAGAGGCATCGAATGCAGAATAGCTTGTCAACCAACCGCCATCAGAGGGAAGACCCATGAAGCAATCCTTCATCCCACAGAACCTCAACCAGCCCTCATGCATTGCTTATCAACCGGAGGCAGAAGGCAACTACCATATATCCTCGCAGATATTTAATGCTTTGACTCACTTCAGGGGTACACCCACTGAATATCCACACTTGCGTCTTCGGGAATTCTTTGATCTCTGCAAATTCGAGCACATCCAAGGCCTAGATCAAGAAGGAATCAGGTTAATTCTTTTCCCATTTTCATTGAAAGACAATGCAAAGTTGTGGTACAATTAGTTGCCTGCAGTTTCTATTCATACTTGGGAAGAGCTATCCAGTAGGTTCCTAAAGAAGTTTTTCCCAGCACAAAAGACAAAACAGATGAGGAAGGAGATTCAATCTTTCCAGCAGAGAGATGGAGACCTTTTTTTTAAAGTATGGGGACACTTCAATGAGCTACTTCTCAAGTGTCCACATCACAATCTACCTCAGGATGAGCTGGTAAAAACTTTTTATGAAGGTCTGAGTGACATGAATAAAGGTATTGTTGATTCAAGTTGTGGAGGTGTGCTGATGGAAAAGAGCAGTGAAGAAGCCATGGAGCTTTTTGAGACATTAAGTGAGCACACCTAACAATTCTCATCCAGAGGGAGACAAAGAGTAAAGAGCAAGGGTATGTATGAAGTGACCTTAAATGGTGGCTCTCCAAATCAGATGGCTGCTGTGGAAAGAAAGCTAGATATGATTGTAAAAGCCATGACTGCTCAGAACATACCACCTAGTCTACAAGCCACACAACTCCAGGTATGTGCTATACGTTCACATTTTGATCACACTACTGAAACTTGCCCTTTGTATTCATCTGCAGATCAAGAGCAAGCAAACTATATGGGACCGAACAATTATCCTCCCAAGAACAATCCATATGCCAATACCTACAATCTAGGATGGCGAAACCACCCTAACTTCTCTTGGAATAACAATCAGAATGCCCTGAACCTTCAAGGGCAGCAAAAGGACTCCCAACAAGCAGCCCAATCAGTTTCAGAATCAAAGAAGAGTGACCTAGAGAGTATTATAAGGCAATTGGAAACTCAACAACAATAGCTGATGACTTCACAAGATCAGTTTATGGCAGATGAAAGATAATTTAGGACTGAGCAAACACAAACAACTGTAAAGCATGAGCAAGCTATTCAGAGACTAAAAGTACAAGTGGGGCAATTGGCTATGGAGCTAAGTAGAAGAAAACAAGGTGAACTTTCAGCCCAAACACTACTTAATCCAGGAGGACACCAGCAACTAAAGGTTGTTACAACTCTCAGAAATGGTAAGATCATAGGAGCTGATGAGCCTGCATAAGCATCTCTAGATAAAGCATCCACATCAAAGGTAAGTGAAATGGAGAAGGTGAATGCACCACCCTTCCCTCAAAGGTTAGTAAAGCCAAAGAAAGAAAATAAATTGCTTGATATTTTTGAAACTTTGAGAAAACTAAAGATAAACATTCCTTTATTAGATGCAATTTAACAAATTCCTGCAAATGCTAAATTTTTGAAAGATTGTTGCACTCATGATGAGTGCCAAATATTGCATATTTTGGCCCTCTAATTTACATTTGTTAGCTTAGGAATTTGTTACTTTGAGTTGTTTTCGTTGTTTTTCAGGTTTACAAGCACTGGGAAAGGAGTTTCACTAAAATTGCCAGAATTGCCTGTACAGATCAATCATCTTTGAAAATTAAACTGTATTGATTCAAGAAGAACCAGGATATGAGCCATATATGCTTAGAAAGATCCAGAAGTCTATTTTCTGGAGAATTTTACGGCTCGTAAAAATGATTTTTTTACAGAAAGTTATGGCCGTTTTAGTAGACAAAGGTCAGGCTGTGCGGGCTGTGCAGGATTTCAGCGTGAACAAAAGTTTTGAAGGGCATGTGAAGACTTAAATCCAACATCCCACATTGGTTGGAAACACATTTCTATATCCCACATCCCACATCGGATTGGAAACACATTCCACTTGTGGTATTTGCCTATATAAGACCCACTCCACTTCATCATTCAGTGTACAATTCCTGAGCCACTTTGGTGTTTACTGGTGGACGTCTGCCAGCATTCTGGTGGATCCCGAAGGCATTGCTACCACGAGGGGAAGCGCCGCCCGTTAGCGAGTGGAATTTCTCCCATGTAAAGTTGTTTATTTATTTCTTTATATTCAGTTGTTTTAGTTTAAATGTTTAGAACTTTTTATTATTGTTTTATAATTATGAGTGGCTAGACTCTTCAGCTAAGGTTGAAGATGCAGCCCCGCCGTTGTTTGGCGTAGCAGTTCAGATTTTCTTGTACAAATCTGAAAATTTTTAGTATAAATGTTCTGTCAATTATTTGAGTTAATCTTATAATTGATTGAGTTTAAATTGTCTGTTGGATTTTCTTGTGTTTAATCTGATGGATACATTGAATGCTTTTCGATTAAATTGGATTCCCTTTATGATTTGTTAAGAGCGGATACATCGGGTGCTTTTGGTTTAGTTGGGATATTCTTTGTTTTTTGTCTTATAGTTGGATTCATGGAATGTTTTGATAGGCTATATTTTTAGAACATGTATGCTTAACTTCGGTGGGGTGGATTCGGAAACCTTAGTGCCTTTTTTTATTAGTTTTTAAATCAACTTAGTTTTAATTTATTTTGCAATATCATTTGAAATTCGGAACTAGGTTAAAATAGAGTTAGTTTAGATTAAAAATTATATTTTCACAACGCAATTCCCTGTGGATTCGACCTCGCACTTGCACAACACTATATTGCAAACGACTCATGCGCTTGCGAGTAATTTAAAACTCACAACAAGTTTTTGGCGCCGTTGCCGGGGAATTGTTTGGTTTGTGATAATTTTTTGTCTGAATTGATTTTATTTTTCTACTAGTTAATTTAATTTAAATTTTTTTTTTTTTAAAAAAAAAATGTGGATGAATCCAGCGCCGGTTTCACAGTCTTTAGAGGACGCCCTCAAGGATTTCATTAAAATGATCGGCTCGTCCCTCAATGCTGCCAGCACATTCAATGTTGATAGCTGTTCCATCTGTGCTAGTCCCATGCATCTAGCACAGAATTGTCCATCAATGCCGGCTTGTGCCGAGTATCCCATGGAACAAATGAATGCTTTCAATGAGTGTTGTTGGCAATCAAATGGATCTTACTCTGAAACATACAATCCAGGGTGGTGGGACCACTCTAATGTTTCATGGACGCAGAACCAACTGAGGAATCAGGGAGGAGACCCTTATCATGCTCAGAATCAATACCCTCCCGAATTTCCTCCACCAATTCCAAATTATAGTCACTCAGCTTATCCAGCACCATCACCCGCTTGCCAAGCTCCCATTCAAGCGCCAGTATCGGTTTCACAGTCATTGGAGGACGCTCTCAATGATTTCATGAAAACGACTAGCCAATCTATGAGTGAAGTGATGAGTGCGACAATAGAAAACACCCAAGCGATTGCCACACTAGAGAGTCAAATTGATCAAATCGCAAGTTACGTGGGTGAAGGAGAGGAAGGAACATTCCCCAGTCAAACTGATCCTAACCCAAAGGAACAGTTTGCGGTGGGAAATGCTTCAACTCCAATGTATTGGCAGGAACAAGTGCAATCAACTGTCCCATACTTGTTTGGGAGACAAGTGGACAATCAAGTGGAAGAGAACCCTGCTATGCACCAAGGGCAAGAGAGTGGCAACAATGAGAAGAGAGATGCTGAGCCATCTACAGCCACACCTATTATTAATGATCTCTCTAGGTCGTTTTTACCTAAAGCGCCTTACCCTGAGAGACTACAAGTGCCCAAGAAAGAAGGGAAGTCTGAGGACATTATGGAGGCATGCTTTGCTCAGTTTGAAGAGGATTTGGATTTAGATAAGTTACTTGAGCAAGCAAATACTATCGTGGAGTCTGCTCCTCGGAAGAGCAATAAGACGAAGGAGACCGCCGCACCTGAAACCCCCAAGAAGGAACTTAAGCCTTTACCAGATAATCTTAAGTATAAGTTCCTAGGTTCAGTCGATAGTTTGCCTGTGATTATACCTTCAGATCTGGGTGATGCTCTAGAGGAGAAATTATTGGATGTCTTAAGAGAGCATAAGGAAGCTATAGGCTGGACCATTGAGGACATCTAGGGGATCAGCCCCTCGGCGGTGACGTACAGGATACATTTGGAGGAGGATGCCAAGCCATCGAGGGAGCCACAAAGAAGGCTCAACCCTGCTATGCAAGAGGTTATGAGGGCAGAAGATATTAAGCTGTTAGAGGCAGGGATCATTTATCCCATCTCTGATAGCAAGTGGGTGAGCCAGATTCATGTTATACCCAAACGTGCTGAATTAACGGTAGTGCAGCATAAGGACAACGAGTTGGTTCCAACTCGTGTTCGGTCAATTTGGAGAGTGTGTATCAGCTACCGTAAATTGAATGCTGCCACTAGGCCTGATCATTTTTCATTCCCATTTATTGATCAGATGGTGGAGCACTTAGTTGGGCATGTTTACTAATGTTGGGTCTGGCTGAAGACGTAAAACTTAGCGCTCATGGGAGGCACCCCACAGCTTATCTTTTCTTTTCTTTTGTTTATTTATTAATTTGCATTTTTATGATTAATGTTTGTTTCCAGTATTTTTTGTTTTCCAGTTTTTATTTTTCAGGGACAAAGCGTACTCAGTCCAAGTTTGGGGGTATGCTATGAGCCATACCAGTCCAGATAGTTCTCCATATCTCAGGTCAGCTCTTTCCATATTAGTCACACATTGGGGTCAATGCGTAATTTAAGTTTGGGGGTATGGGAGACACATCACACACTTTGTCCTAATTTGTTGTCTTTTCGTCATAGAGATAAATGCATGCTCATGTTATCGTGAAATTTTAGTTGATCTAAACATTTTCTGTGATGTGATGTCATTGGTGAGCTTAACATTTTGAACACATGATCTAGTGATAAATTTTTAAAATTTAGTTACTTACTTTAGGCATTTTGAGAATTCACATGTTTGATCTAATCTAACACGAGCACATTAGCACAAATTATGTGAGGTATGACATGTGATTTTAATGGGTATTTTTCCTTATCTTAACTGAAACTGGATGACTTGTTGGATGAACTCTTGGGCATAGGAAAATATAAAAAAAAAATTATCAATAAACTTTTCGCTGAGTAACTGGACCTCTTGCCTCAGTAAGCAGTGAGTGTTCACGTCAAAAGGTGGAATTTTGCTTGGTAATATTAAGGTCGGTTTAATTTCGTAGCCTTTTTGACTCGAGTTAGTAAGTCCTTAGGGGTGTCTTTACACGTAATGCCCTAAAACCACCTGGTTTGGGAGTCATTGACTTAACACTCGCTACATGGGTCAATTAGAAAGCTTAAGGGAACTAAACATAGCCGTGCCTTATTAAAAAAAAAAAATACTATGCCTTTGTCGTTCATTTTTTATGGGAAATTCGGTGTATCTTGAGACATGGAGACCTTACACATTAGAGTTACTTGGAAGCTTCATTTTTATATGCTAATTCACCTTACACTGATTCAAGCTTGTGATGCCTTATCCTACCTTTTGTAAGTAATTAGATTTTAACATTTCTATTCATTGCGAAGATGGGTTTACCTTTTTAAGCTTGCTTATGAATGAATATCATGGTGATGTGTGCTCCTTAAATTTTTGGATACCATGAGTGATGACTTTATCTTTATGTTCTTTGTTTTTCATTGAGTCTTTTATTTTGTTTTGCTAAGGGACTAGCAAATTGTAAGTTTAGGGGTATTTGATGAGTGCCAAATATTGCATATTTTGGCCCTCTAATTTACATTTGTTAGCTTAGGAATTTGTTACTTTGAGTTGTTTTCGTTGTTTTTCAGGTTTACAAGCACTGGGAAAGGAGTTTCACTAAAATTGCCAGAATTGCCCGTACAGATCAATCATCTTTGAAAATTAAACTGTATTGAATCAAGAAGAACCAGGATATGAGCCATATATGCTTAGAAAGATCCAGAAGTCTATTTTCTGGAGAATTTTACGGCTCGTAAAAATGATTTTTCTACAGAAAGTTATGGCCGTTTTAGTAGACAAAGGTCAGGCTGTGCGGGCTGTGCGGGATTTCAGCGTGAACAGAAGTTTTGAAGGGCATGTGAAGACTTAAATCCAACATCCCACATTGGTTGGAAACACATTTCTATATCCCACATCCCACATCGGATTGGAAACACATTCCACTTGTGGTATTTGCCTATATAAGACCCACTCCACTTCATCATTCAATGTACAATTCCTGAGCCACTTTGGTGTTTACCGGTGGACGTCTGCCAGCATTCTGGTGGATCCCAAAGGCATTGCTACCACGAGGGGAAGCGCCGCCCGTCAGCGAGTGGAATTTCTCCCATGTAAAGTTGTTTATTTATTTCTTTATATTCAGTTGTTTTAGTTTAAATGTTTAGAACTTTTTATTATAGTTTTATAATTATGAGTGGCTAGACTCTTCAGCTAAGGTTGAAGATGCAGCCCCGCCGTTGTTTGGCATAGTAGTTCAGATTTGCTTGTACAAATCTGACAATTTTTAGTATAAATGTTCTGTCAATTATTTGAGTTAATCTTATAATTGATTGAGTTTAAATTGTCTGTTGGATTTTCTTTGTGTTTCATCTGATGGATACATTGAATGCTTTTCGATTAAATTGGATTCCCTTTGTGATTTGTTAAGAGCGGATACATCGGGTGCTTTTGGTTTAGTTGGGATATTCTTTGTTTTTTGTCTTATAGTTGGATTCATTGAATGTTTTGATAGGCTATATTTTTAGAACATGTATGCTTAACTTTGGTGGGGTGGATTCGGAAACCTTAGTGCCTTTTTTTTATTAGTTTTTAAATCAACTTAGTTTTAATTTATTTTGCAATATCATTTGAAATTCGGAACTAGGTTAAAATAGAGTTAGTTTAGATTAAAAATTATATTTTCACAACGCAATTCCCTGTGGATTCGACCTCGCACTTGCACAACACTATATTGCAAACGACTCGTGCGCTTGCGAGTAATTTAAAACTCACAACAACTCATAAAAGAAATTTTCAGGAGCATGAAACAATGGCTTTAACTGAAGAGGTAAGTGTAGTGTTGTTAAGGAAACTCCCACCAAAGCTAAAAGATCCAGGTAGTTTTACCATTCCTTGCAGGATAGGTGACCAACTTTTTGAGCGTGCACTACTGGATCTAAGGGCGGGTGTCAATTTGCTGCCATACACTGTATTTGAAACACTGGGATTGGGGGAGCTTCAACCAACTTCCATCACCTTGCAATTAGCAGACAGAAGCATCAAAAGACCAAGAGGTATTTTTGAGGATGTCTTGGTAAAGGTAGGTGAATTTATTTTATCTGCTGATTTTATTGTATTAAATATGGAAGAATCTTCTATGTCATTGCCTTTACCCATCATCTTATAAAAACCCTTTATGAGAATTGTTGATACGAAATTTTTTGTGAAAAAGGGTATTGTAAGTATGAAGATAAATGGTGAGAAGATAGAATTCAAAATATTTGATGCATTAAAATTACCGCAAGATGATATAGAATGTTTTAATGTATGTATGATGCAAGGTATTGTTGAGCAAGTTTTTCAGGTCCAGCACATTAATCCGTTGGAGACCACCCTCACCCATAGTTTCACAAGATCGGATATTGAGCCAAAATCTGAAGATGTTACTAATGACATCATTGAAGCTGTGCGCCTCCTTGAGGCCTCTCTAAAGCATCCAAGTAAGTACACCCCTCCATTTGAACCTCTTATGTCTACTAATACTACTCTTCTCCCTTCTATTATCTAGGCACCAAATTTGGAATTGAAGCAATTGCCAGAGCATTTAACTTATGCTTGTCTGGGAGAGAATAAGACAGTACCTATGATAGTTGCTGCCAATCTAAGTTTTAGGGAAGAAGAGAAACTGTTGAGAGTTCTTAGAGAGCACAAAACTGCTATCGGATGGACCATTACTAACATCAAGGGGATAAGTCCAGCCAAATGCATGCATCATATCTACCTTGACGATGAAGCAAAGCTTACCCGAGATGCATAAAGAAGACTCAACCCATACATAAAGGATGTAGTAAAGGTGGAGGTATTGAAATTGTTAGATGTTGGCATTATTTACCCCATCTCAGACAGTAAATGGGTAAGTCCAGTTCAAGTCGTTCCAAAGAAGAATGGGATCACAGTGGTGAAAAATGAAGACGATGAGCTAATACCTACAAGAATAACCACTGGTTGGAGGGTATGCATCGACTACAAAAGGCTGAACAAGGTAACCAGAAAAGATCATTTTCCCTTACCCTTCATTGATCAGATGCTAAAAAGATTAGCTGATCATAGTTACTATTGCTTTTTGGATGGGTATAATGGTTACAACCAGATTCAAATAGCACTTAAAGACCAAGACAAGACCACCTTTACATGTCCTTTTGGCACATTTGCTTACAGAAGGGTGCCATTGGGATTATGCAATGCACCAGCCACCTTTCAAAGATATATGATGAACATTTTTTCCGACATGGTGGAAAAATTCATTAAGGTGTTTATGGATGATTTTAGTATTTTTGGTTCTAATTTTGATAAATGCCTCAATCATCTGAAGAGTGTCCTTAAGAGATGTGAAGAATGCAACTTAGTGCTAAACTGGGAAAAATGTCACTTTATGGCTCAACAAGGCATTGTATTGGGTCATTCCATTTCCAATAAGGATATTGAGGTGGACAAGGCCAAGATCAACATTATTTCAAAACTGCGCCCTCCTCTAATAGTCAAAGGTGTCAGAAGTTTCCTTGGACATGTTGGATTCTACAGAAGATTTATCAAGGACTTTTCTAAGACCTCTAAACCCCTCTATGCACTGCTAGCCAAAGATACTAAGTTTGAATGGACTGATGAATGTATGGAAACTTTCAACACATTGAAGAAATTGCTCATCTCTGAACCAATAATGATGGCACCTGATTAGAGTCTTCCATTTGAGTTGATGTGTGATGCCAGTGACTTTGCCTTGGGAGCTGTCTTGGGCCAGAGAATCAATAAGGTACCTTATGCTATCTATTATACTTCTAGAACTTTAAATGATGCTCAGCTAAATTATTCTACTACTGAGAAAGAATTGTTAGTTGCCATTTTTTCTTTGAAGAAGTTCAAATCACACTTGATTGGCTCTAAGGTTATTGCATTTACTGACCATGCTGCTTTGAGATATTTGTTTGCTAAGAAAGATGCAAAGCCTAGGTTGATCAGATGGGTACTCTTACTGCAAGAGTTAGACTTGGAGATTATAGATAAGAAGGGCAGTTAGAATGTAGTTGCAGATCACCTATCCAGGCTATCTCATGAAGAAGACAAAGATGAGCTGCCTTTGAATGAGAATTTCCCTGATGAACAATTGTTCGCAGTAAAGGGTACACTTCCATGGTAAGCCGATATTGTTAATTATATAACTGTCAAGGTTTTTCCTCCATGTATGTTTAGTCAAGAAAGGAAGTGGTTGATGTCAATATCTCGACATTATCATTGGGATGACCTCTATCTGTTCAAATTTTGCCTTGATTAAATCATCAAAAGGTGTGTCTCAGAGGATGAGCATTTGAGCTTATTGCAACATTGCTATCAGTTTGCTTATGGAGGACACTTTGGGGCCAAGAGAATAGCTCGTAAGGTATTACAATCAGGTTTTTATTGCCCTAATTTATTTAAAGATGCCTTTTCATTTTGCATCTCGTGTGATAGATGCCAGAGGACAGGTAACAGCTCATCCAGAAATCAGATGCCATTGCAAAATATTCATATGGTAGAGCTCTTTGATGTATGTGGTTTTGACTTCATTGGTCCTTTTCCTAACTCATATGGCTATTTTTATATTTTTGTGGGTGTGGATTATGTGTCTAAATAGGTTAAGGCTGTCCCCTAAAGGATTAATGATCACAAAGTGGTTGTAAAGTTTTTACAGGATAACATTTTTACTAGGTTTGGGACTCCAATAGCAATAATCAGTTATGGAGGAAGCCACTTCCATAACAAGTCTTTTGCTTCCCTAATTAAGAAATATGGGATCACCCATAAATTTGGCACTCCGTATCATCCTCAAACCAGTGGCCAAGTGGAGATAAGCAACCGAGAAATCAAAGGCATCCTGGAGAGAACCATGAATCCTGATGAGAGCCATAAAATACATCTCAATAGTACTTAATTGTTAGCATTTTAGGGTTGATCTTGGTCTTAATTACACTTTTATACATTAATAACTCTAAAATGGTATTATTGGATTGGTGACCTATTCTGGTGCATTTTCAAGTACTTTGAGTTCAAAAGAGATGGAAAAGATATTGAGGCTTAAAGCACCAAGATCCCATGCATAACAGAGTGTCGGAGTGGTTTCAGAGAAGCCAAAAGTGAAGAAAAGTCAAGTCTTCAGTGTGTGCTGCGGCCTGGAAAAGTTGGGCCGCGGTTACAGCACCACCACCACTTTAAACCATCTTTGGCGCTGTGGCTTGGATCAAGGGGCACCGCGGCCCCTAGAAGCACACAAATTTCCATCAAGCCTAGTGCCACAGCCTGGAAGAAAGGGCACCGTGGCCCCCAGCAGCACCTTATTCTCGAACCAAAGCTAGTGCCGCTGCCTGGACAAGTGTGAGCCGTAGTGGTCACACGAGATTTTGTCTCCGAGTTAGAACACCCTTGGACCTTTTTTTTTATTATAAATAGATCACTTAGAGTTTGAAAAGAGACATTAATTAAAGGCTGAAAAATTCAAGAGAGGCTGCCACACTCTCCTCCATGGCCAACTAATCTCCAAGCAAGGCGAAGGGATGAATCCCTAGGTGTAGTTGTTCTTATTTTCTAGTCTTGATTCATTGTAGTTTAGATTTATTACCAAAACATTTTTATGATTTACTCTTTGATTTAATTATAAAGATTTTCTCAAAATCTGGTGATTGTATCTTTCTCCTCCATATAAGTCTAGTCATGCTCTTCTTATGTGACGTTGTTTGGGTATGATTGAGTCCAGTAGATTTATCTTTTAGGTTTGTGTTGTGATGGTTATCTACCTAAATAAATATGCAAATAACTGTACATTTTTACTTGCAAGTGCACAAGGTCAATAGTATCATAGTGTGCAAGTGCGAGATCATTTCCACAAGGATTGGTGAATTTCGATTTAGAATTAATTCACAAAGTAAAAATAGATAGAAATATTTATTGGATTTAGATAATAATGATAAAGGTGTAGAGACTTGATATCCACCACTAATCATGCTACCCCAACAAAACAGTATGCTAACGCTCTACTCATGCTATGAATACCTACTGGTTGTCAACCTACGGGCTTGGTCCACTCCTTAGGTTATAGATTTCCCTAAGCAACGAGTTAGGCATGGTGTATACTCTAACTCTTTTCTCTCTTAAGGGATTCAGCATGATGTATACTGAGTTGTTCCTTAAGAGAGCATAGGATCTGTGGAAATCGACAACCACACGGGACCTAGGGCTTGGTCCACACCCGGTTTCCCATGTTGATTAACCCAAGAATCTAGTGTGGATATCTTTTATTACTATTGTTGAACCCAGGACTCGGTCATCCAAATTGATTCAACTAACTAATCCATACCACATGCATACGTTGATCAGACACACACATATGAGGAATTTAAATAAAAATAGGCATTAATCAAATTAAGAATCGCAGCATAAATATTGCAAAGGCGCCAATACTGAATTACTGAGCAAACATAATTATGGCTTCAATCAAGCCCTTACTAAAAGTTTAGTTACACATAATAAAATAAAAGAAAGAAGAAACCCGAGAGAGCTCCATTGAAGATTCGTCAATTCTTCTCTAGAATCCCCTCTGGCCTCTGGCCTCCCGACCTAAAACTAAACTAAAAGGGAGATATGCTCCTTAAAAGGGAGATATTGTTTCTGTGTTTTACAAGTCTATTTATAGGGTTCTAAAGGTACCTCGAAACCTTAATTTCCAAAATAGGTTCGGAAGAAATCTTTCCAAAACTGGCTCTGTTGCCTCTCTGTGCGTGTGCGCTCGATCGCATGCTTCTGCACTCGAGCGCATGGATGCGCTCGAGCCTTCTATGTGTGTGCTCGATCGCACTAGCTCTTTCCAGTTCTTCAGTTTTCTTCACAAGCCTATAAAAAACACATAAAACACAAAAATGAAGTAAAACATAATAAAATATGTAAACAAAGAGCTTAACAAATGTAAATTAAGGAGCTTAAATATTATTTAAGCTCCTATCACACCCCCAAATTTACATATTGCTAGTCCCTTAGTAATACGAAACTAAAAACTAAATAAAAAACAAAGACCCAAAGATAAATTCATCATTCATGGTATCCGAAAATTTAAGTGTCACACAAACCATGATATTTATTCATGAGCAAGCTTAAAGTACAAACCATCTTCACAATGAATAGGAGTTTTAAATTTTAATTACTTACAAGAGGCAAGCTAAGGCATCAAAAGTCTGAATCAGTGTATGGTGATCTAGCACATAAAAGATGAAGCTTCCAAATGATTCCAATGTGTAGGGTTTCGGTGCCTTAACATTCATCGAATTCCCTATGAGAATGAATAATAATAGCATAGTTTTATTTTTTTTATTTTTCTTTTACCATGAGCTTTTTGCCATGTTGAGTTCCATTAAGCTTTCTAATTGACCCATGTAGTGAGTGTTTAGCCAATGACTCCCAAACCAGATGGTTTTAGGGCATTAAGTGTAAAGACACCCCTAAGAACTTACTAACTCCAGTCAAAAAAGCTACGAAACTAACTGGTCTTAATACTTCCAAGCAAAATCCCCACCTTTTGACGTGAATACTCACTGCTTACTGAGGCAAGAGGTCCAGTTACTCAGTGGAAACTTTATTTAATGATCATTATATGCATTATTCCCACCTTATGATGTGAACACTCAATGCTTACTGAGGCAAGAGGTCCAGTTACTCAGTGGAAAATATATTTAATGATCATTAGGAGCATTTTATTTTCTCTTTTTTTTTGCATAAGAACATTCTTCTCTATTTTTCTATGCCAAAGTGTTATTCGAACAAGTTATCCGATTACAGTTAGGTCATGGAAACATATATATAGAAATTATATGTCATACCTCACACCATTATGTGCTAATGTGCTCGTGTCAGTTTTTAGATCAAACTTGTGAATTCTTAAATACCAAAAGTAGGTAACTACACCTTAAAACTCTATTATCAGCTAATGTGTTTAGGATTTTAAGCTCACTGATGAAATTGTATCATAGTATTCATTTAGATCAACAAAATTTTTCAACATAATATGAATATGCATTTATCTTTTCAAAAAAAACTGGGACAAGTGTGTGAATGTGTCTCCCATACCCCCAAACTTAAATTACGCATTGTTCCTAATGTGTGAATAACATGGAAAGATCTGACCTGGGAGATGGAGAACTAGCTGGGCTGGCATGGCTCATAGCACACCCCCAAACTTGTCCCTAAGAAAGAAAAACTAACATAATACAGGAAAACAAAAAGTATTAAAAATAAATAAATATGAAAAACAATAAAAAAAATAAAATGATAAGTTGTGGGGTGCCTCCCATGAGTGCTAAGTTTAACGTCTTCAGCCGGACCAAGCCTTTTTTTTCCCCAAAAATAAGATTGGCAGCAACTAGCACAGGTAGTGTATTATTCTCTCCCATATAAGCATAAGTCAAATGCTTCGATTGTTGCTTCAACTCCAAATTTGGTGTCTGGATAATAAAAAGGGGAAAAAATAGTATTAGTAGGCACAAGAATTTCAAATGGATCGGTATACTTACTTGGATGCTTTGGAGTGGCTTCAAGGAGGTGCACATTTTCAATGATGTCATCAGTAACATCCTTAGATGCTGGCTTTATATTCGATCTTGTGAAACTAAGGGTAGGGGTGGTTTCTAATGGATTAACATGATGGGCTAGAAATTCTCCCTGTTTTCTTTCACTTAGCTCCTTAGCCAATTAACCCATTTGTACTTCTAGTCTTTGAATGGCTTGCTCATGCTTTGCAGTGATTTTCCTTTGCTCAGTCCAAAATTGTCATGTTTCTGCTATGAATTATTCTTGTGAAGCCATCAATTGTTGTTGCTGAGTCGCCAATTACATCATAAGACTCTCTAGGTCACTCTCCTTTGATTCCAGAACTGTTTGAGCTACTTGTTAGGAGTTTCTTTGCTGTCCTTGAAGGTTCAAGGCATTTTGATTGTTGCACCATGAGAGGTTGGGGTGGTTCCACCATCCAGGATTATAGATATTTGCATATATGTTTTAGTTGTTCGGTCCCTCATAATTTGCTTGCTCTTGATCTACAGATGAATACAAAGGGCAAGTGTCAGTAGTGTGATCAAAATGAGAACATATAGTATATACCTGGAGTTGTTTGGCTCCTGGACTAGTTGAGACGTTCTGCGCAGTCATGGCTTTTACAAGCATATCTATCTTTCTTTCCATAGTAGCCAACCAATTTGGAAATCCACCATTTAAGTTCACTTCATACATGTCCTTGCTTTTTACTCCTTGCACTATATTAAGTGGAAAGAAGGTTGGATTTCTAGATCGAAGCCTATGCATGAATCAGTTGAACCGCTTCAGTGCAGCAGTTTCAGTACTGTTGCTCGGGTACTCTCTGGACCTTTTGTGCTCAAGCTCCCCTGAATTGCACTCGATTACTGTTCTTCTTGCGCTCGAGCGCTACACTAGTGCCCTCGATCTTAATGAGGACAAAAACTCCTTTGCTGCACACCTGAACAAAAACAGAAAAACAAAAAACGAAAAGATGAAAAAATTAGGGTTGTTTGATAAAGAAAATATAAACAGAACAGAAAAAATAAAAATAAAAATTACTAATGAAAATAATTCTAAAAAGAAATTTAAGTGCAATCCACGGCAACGGTGTCAAAAACTTGTTGTGACGGTTATCTACCTAAATAAATATGCAAATAACCGTATAGTTTTACTTGCAAGTGCACAAGGTCAATAGTAGTATAGTGTGCAAGTGCGAGATCATTTCCATAGGGATTGGTAAATTTCGATTTAGAATTAATTCACAAAGTAAAAATAGATAGAAATATTTATTGGATTTAGATAATAATGATAAAGGCGTAGGGACTTGATATCCACCACTAATCATGCTACCCCAACAAAACAGTATGTCAATGCTCTACTCATGCTATGAATACCTACTGGTTGTCAACCTAAGGGCTTGGCCCACTCTTTAGGCTATGGATTTCCCTAAGCAATGAGTTAGGCATGGTGTATACTCTAACTCTTTTCTCTCTTAAGGGATTCAGCATGATGTATACTGAGTTGTTCCTTAAGAGAGCATAGGATCTGTGGAAATCGACAACCACACGGGACCTAGGGCTTGGTCCACACCTGGTTTCCCATGTTGATTAACCCAAGAATCCAATGTGGATATCTTTTGTTACTATTGTTGAACCCAAGACTCGGTCATCCAAATTGATTCAACTAACTAATCCATACCACATGCATACGTTGATCAGACACACACATATGAGGAATTTAAATAAAAATAGGCGTTAATCAAATTAAGAATCGCAGTATAAATATTGCAAAGGTGCCAAAATTGAATTATTGAGCAAAAATAATTAGGGCTTCAATCAAGCCCTTACTAAAAGTTTAGTTACACATAATAAAATAAAGGAAAGAAGAAACCCGAGAGAGCTCCTTTGAAGAGTCATCAATTCTTCTCTAGAATCCCCTATGGCCTCCGGCCTCCCAACCTAAAACTAAACTAAAAGGGAGATATGCTCCTCAAAAGGGAGATATTGTTTCTGTGTTTTACAAGTCTATTTATAGGGTTCTAAAGGTGCCTCGAAACCCTAATTTCCAAAATAGGTTCGGAAGAAATCTTTCCAAAACTGGCTCTGCCGCCTCTCTGTGCATGTGTGCTTGATCGCATGCTTCTGCACTCGAGCGCATGGGTGCGCTCGAGCCTTCCATGACCCATACGCTCGAGCCTTCCATGTGTGCACACGATTACTTGTGTGCTCGATCGCACTAGCTCTTTCTAGATCTTCAGTTTTCTTCCTTTAAAGCTCCAAAATGCCTTCTTTTCTTCACAAGCCTATAAAAAACACATAAAACACAAAAATGAAGTAAAAAATAATAAAATATGTAAACAAAGAGCTTAACAAATGTAAATTAAAGGGCTTAAATATGAATATTTAAGCTCCTATCAGTTTGTCCATTACTGCAATATTGTCATCAAAGATATATTATCGTTTCTTGATAAATCTATAGGATAGGTCATGTGTGCTTGACTCGAAAGTAAAGAGTAATTCATATCAATCACATTAGGGTTTACATGTGTGCTTTAATTGAATATTTGTCGATTGCTTGTTTGGGATGTGAAACTTGCAATCGAGATAAAAACGATTGAATCTAGATTAGAATAAGGCAACGAACCTAGGAAGGATTCCCGAACCCTTGTTGTTCTTCATTATATTCACACAATTTTATTATCAAACTCATAATTACTCATTGATCTTTATCGTTTCAAATTAAAGTTTACATCTTCTCTTGTGGTTTGCTTGTCTCCCTATAGAATCGACACTCCAAAGCTGTGCTACAACTACCACGTTATACTTTTGGTGTAATCAAATTTTGGCGCTGTTGCCGGGGAGATGTGCTTAAGTACAAGGAAGATTGTCAACTTTGAGCCAAGACGGTAATATTGTTCTTTGCTCTTTGTTTTGATTTTCTAATTTTTTCTGTTTTATTTCTTTACTCTCTAATTCCTTTGGTGTATGCTTAGACCGAGAGATTCGTAAGGAAGATTCATTAAAAGACCCAAAATAGAGTTACACTCTCATTCTATGTCCATTAGTGAAACCTTACCTAGATCAAACTATAGTGAAAACCCAAGGGAGAACTTAGAGAATTCTGTTAACATGACCGAAAATCACAATGAAAATATTGCTAGGACACTTAAAGACTATTTGCACCCTAGCCGAATGGCCACACCACCTTGTATCATGTTCCCCCTTAATGTTCAACAACCTAATTTTAAGCTGGGCATGATCCAATTGTTACCAACCTTCCATGGGTTTGAGAATGAAAACCCCTATATCTATATTAGGGAATTTGAAGAAGTGGTAGCTACCTTTCAAGGTAGGGCTGATATGGTAAACACCGACAAACTTTGGTTTTTCCCTTTTTCACTTAAGTAAAAAGCCAAGGTTTGGCTGTACTCATTAAGACCTAGGTCTATAGGTAGTTGGGATGGGATGACACAAGTTTTCTTTCAAAAGCACTTCCCAACCTATAAGACCAACAACCTCAAGAGACAAATCTCAAACTTTGCATCAAAGGAGAGTGAAACCTTATATCAAGTTTGGGAATGTTTCAAAGATCTTTTGAATTCTTGTCCACACTATGGGTATGAGAGTTAGCGGGTAGTTAGCTATTTCTATGATGGACTTCTAAGTAGGGAGAGGCAATTCATAGAAATGATGTGCAATGGGGATTTTCTTCAAAAAGATCTCGACCAAGCCATAGATTTCCTAGATAACCTATCAGAAAAAGCCCACACTTAGATTGGACCAAATGTTATGGAAAGCACTAGGAGAAATCAACCCACTAAGATTTATCAACTTAAGGAAGAGGACAACTTTAAAGCCCGTTTAGAGGCCCTAACTAAGGAAATTGAAGCCTTAAAAACCAAGGATGCTAGAGCCCCTAAACCGGTTGCTAGGGTAGAGTCTCATGAGCCTTGTTTCATGTGTAATGGGGTATATCATTTACCTAGGGATTGTCCAGCTTATTTTGAGATGAAGGGAGAGTGCAATGATGTAGGTATACCCTTTGGGAAACCACACTCACCTTACTCTAACACCTACAATCCCGTATTGGTATTTTTCTAAGGTTTAAACATGGTTAAGGTTTAAATGAGAGATAGAAGAATGAATTTCAGCATGTTAAAGGAGTGCACACAAGTGTGCGCCTCACTTTGGGTGTGTTCACACCTCTCCTTTCAGCAAGACAAAGAGGTGCACACAGATTTGAAGGGTCCAGCATCAGTGTGTGCCGTAACCTTGCTCCTTCCAGGCTGCAATGCCCAGTAAGTGAGGATACTGGAGGAAGGCCAAGGCCATGGTGTCCCCTACCTAAGGCCGCGGTGCCTAGAAAGTGGTGAAAAGGTGTTTTACCCAAGGCCACATCACGCCCTGTTGGAGGCCTAGGCGCTAGGCACACTGATGAACACGTGATTAACTTGATTCAGTCTTTTATTAAGTGCGTGGGTGCAAGTCCAAAATGCACAACATCACTTAGGATTGATGGAGGGCCATGGTTGATTGGTCATCAAGATCTAAGGGTGGAGAATGACACTCAAGATTGGTCAAGAAGTTAGTGCACTATATAAAGGGTCACCTAGCTTCATTCTATAACAACATATAATCAATTGAGTGATTACAAGTTGTGACATATAAGTGATCAAGAGATACAAGAGAGAATTATGTGAGAGTGCAAAGACACAAAACACAAGAGGGACTCATTGTAGAGAGGCTGGTTGTAAAGTAAGAGGAGTATAGATTAGATAGAGAGCATTATAATAGTTCTTATCTTCTTCCTTTCTTCTTTTCTTTATTTCTTCAAGAACTTGAGCTTCTTGGAGAGGGGTTGTTATGATTGTAAAAGAACCATTGATTTAGTGTTGAGAGTTCAAAGGAACTCACAGGGACGTAGGCTATTGCTGAACCTCGATAACAAATCGCTTGTCTTCTTTCTTTCTTTAATTTTTTTTCCTGTTTTCGATTCCTAATCTTTACAAGTCATTCTAGACCTAGGTGTTTGGAAGATCACAACCTGGGCATCTTGTCAAGGTGATTTCCAACAGTGGTATCAGAGCTTTGGTGAGAGGGTATCAAAGCAAGAACAAGAAGGTGACGGGGTCAAGACTCTAAGAATCAAAGATCAACTTCTTGGGTGATTCAAGAACGGTGTAAAGATCAAGATCAGATTGTGCTTTTGAGAGTGATTCAAGAATGGTGTTAAGATCCATCTTTGATCTTGTTCTTAAGGTTGAAGAAAGTATTTATGGGTATTACATAAATCTGGGATTTTCTTCGCAAAGATGGCTTCAAATTTCGTTGTTGAGAAGTTTGATGGAAAGGGAGATTTTACCCTTTGGAAGCGAAAGATCAAGGCGGTTCTTATGCAATAGAAAGTGGACTTGGTTATTGGAGAAGATGATGCTTTTCTTGCGAGTGTCATGGAGGACTAGCGGATTGAGATGAAGAAGATGGCTTATAGCACCATTTTCTTGCACATGTCGGATAGTGTCACAAGGGAGTGCGAAGACTCGGAAGATTCGGTTGTCATATGGAAGAAACTAGATGAGTTAATTCTTACCAAAACTCTTCCTAACAAGATTTATCTTCATAAAAGAATCTTTATTTTTAAAATGGATCCTAATAAGGAGTTGCAAGATAATCTTGATGTCTTTAATAAACTAGTTCAAGATTTGGCTAGTTGTAGCATTAAATTCCCGGATGAACAATTGGCTGTTATTTTGTTAATTTCTCTTCCTGATTGTTTTGATAATTTGATTAATGCTATTGAGTATGGAAGAGATACTTTAACCAAGGAGATTGTGATCAATGCCATAAGGGCTCATGATTTCAAATCCAAGATGAGGGAAACATCAAGTGAAGAAGAGTTGTTCATTAAAAGAAGGCCAGCAACTCGGAATGACAGTAGCATTCATGGCAACTACCGGGAGAAATCAAGAGGTAGAGGGTAGAGCCATGGAAGATCTCATTCAAAGACAAGACTTGGAGGGAAGAGGTGCTTCTACTACAACAAGGAGGGCCATTTCAAGAAAGATTGCAAGAAAACGTTGTGGGATGAGAGAGGGAGAAGCAATACCAACAATGGAGAGGCTTCGGTTTCCAAAGGAGAACAACAAGATGATGTTCTTATTGTGTGCTCAAATGTGAGCAGGAGGCAAGGTAGTGAGAAGTGGATTATGGATTCCGGGTGTACTTATCACATGTGCCCTCACAAGGAATGGTTCAATAATTTCAAGGAGATCAATGATGGAAGGGTCTTCTTGGGTAATGACAATTCTTGCCAAGTGATGGGGATTGAAGACATCTAGTTAAGGATGTTTGATAGAGTCACAAGGCTGCTGCGAAATGTGAGGTATCTTCTGGATTTGAAGAGAGGATCAATGATGGAAGGGTCTTCTTGGGTAATGACAATTCTTGCCAAGTGAGGGGGATTAGAGACATCTAGTTAAGGATGTTTGATGGAGTCATAAGGCTGCTGCAAAATGTGAGATATTTTCTTGATCTCATTGGGGCAGCTTTCTTGGGGTATTCATGCAAAGTAAAGGGAGGAAAGATTAAGGTGGCCAAGGGATCTTTGGTAGTGATCAAAGCAGTAATAAAGGATGGACTCTATGAGATTATCGGAGAGACAAAAATCAATAATCAAGCAGCAAGCTTGATGGCTGAGATGGATAGGGCAGCCCTTTGGCACACTCACTCGGGACACATGAGCAAAAAAGACCTGCAAGTTCTTAGCAAGGATGGCCTACTTGGTGAAGACAAAGTAGAGAAACTTGATTTTTATGTGTGTTACGCTCTTGGGAAGCAACACCAGGTCAACTTCAACACCGGAGTGCACAAGTCTAAGGGGATTCTTGACTACATTCATTCGGACCTTTGGGGACCAACAAGGACACCAACACAGGGAGGTAACTTTTACTTTCTGTCTTTAATTGATGATTATTCAAGAAAAGTATGGGTTTATTTGCTTAGAAATAAATCAGATGCATTGAATAAATTTGTTGTGTGGAAAAAGTTGCTGGAGACTCAAACGGGTAGGGTAGTTAAGACTTTACGTACTGATAATGGCTTAGAATTTTGTAATAAGGACTTTGATAAATTCTGTGAATTAAATGGCATTCTAAGACATAGAACGGTTATAAAAACACCTCAGCAAAATGGAGTTACTGAGAGGATGAATAGAACCCTAGTTAGGTGCATGTTAATAGGATCCGGTTTACCAAAATATTTTTGGGGAGAAGCTGTGTCTACAGCTGCATACTTGGTTAATAGATCACCCTCTAGGGCTTTAGACCTTAAGACTCCCATGGAGATGTGGAGTGAAAAACCCCCTGAGTTGAGTAACCTTAGGATTTTTAGGTGTGCTACATATGCACATCAAAAGGATGATAAACTTAACCCAAGGTCTGGAAAATGTGTGTTTCTAGGGTATGGTGATGGGGTTAAGGGATATAGGTTATGGTCCTTATAACCAAAAGGAATGAAACTCATTATAAGTAGGGATGTTATTTTTAATGAATTGTTATTTCCCTATTTGGAAAAAACTAACCTTGCAGGGGTTAGTGAGCAAACCAGTCCGAAATTTGTGGAGCATCGCATCAAGGAGAATTCGGTTCAGGTAGAGCAAGGAAGGCAAGAGGGTTCGGACCCGGTAGAGCCCTTGAATGAAGGTCATGCTGAAGACACTCAAGAAGAGGCTGAACCAGAAGGATCTGGGAACCAATATTTAAGTATTATGATTCGAATCAAACTCTAAAATAAGGTTGTTGGAACAATGTTTCATCAAAGTTTGAGTTTGATTCAGGTCAGGCTCTATAATGAAATGAGCAATTTAAGCTCTTTAATGAAATGAACTATTTAAGCTCTTTAATGAAACGAGCTTATATGAACCCAAACTCGAGCTGTAAAAGCTTAATAAAAATTAAACATGAAATATATTAAGTTCCAAAATATTTTACTTCTATTCAAACCCAAAAGGTTGCATAAACAGAATATTTAAGCATTTTAAAACATTTAACTTCCAATTAACTCCTAATCGGGTCCATTGGGAATCACTCAACACATGGATTTTTTTAAGAAGAGCTGAAGAAAGGGCCATTTATAGGCGAAAACCTCTCTTCTTTGACTTTCATAATCGATACTTGAAAGGGGCTATTTATATAAAGTGCAAGTCCATGTTAGCTTATGACATGCCTCTCTTGTGTGATCTTTAACTGATTTGAGAAAGGAATTAATCTATTGAAAGAGTGTGGTCCACGATATCTTTTATTATCCGATGATCTTATGATACGTGGCAGAGTACAATTTTCGTATCTATAATAGCAACTGTTAGGAGAAAACCCTCTAGGATGAAAAATTCCATAAGCCAATTATCTTACACAGTTTAAAATAACAAATTGATAATCAATACCAGTTGAAGTTGGAGGTTACCTAATTTTGTTATAATCTATTTTTCTAGTCCAATCTACAAGGATTGCTTCATCGGCCTCCATTCAGGTGGTTGCTGTTCAGCTATTTGTTCTGCCATTGGTGGTGTCTCTTCTTCACTCCGTTCTCCTACCTCTTCCAAGTTATCCCTAAACCTTTGTTGGATAGACCTCTCAAGCTCGAGATCAAAGGGAAGGAATGCTAGATTCTTGGACTGACGTCTGTGCATGAATCAGTGGCAGTTATGTGAGTGCAGTAGTCAAATACTGCTGCTCGGATTACTCTTTGCCTCAATTGCGCTCGATCTCATAAGAGGGTGTGCTCGATCGCAAGTGGCACACAAAGCTTCCTAGAGTACCTGAAACACAGAAAAAGGAATTGATTAAGGTATTTTTTTTTTAGTGAAACGAAAGATAAGATAAAAACGTATTTACAACTAAAAATAGAATAAGAATTAATGGTAATTAAACTAAATGAGAAATTAATTCTAAAAGAAATTTAGTGCAATCCCAGGCAACGGCGCCAAAAACTTGTTATGACGATTATCTACTTAAATAAATATGCAAATAACCGTTCTAGTTTTACTTGCAAGTGCACAAGGTCTGTGGTAGCATAGTGTGCAAGTGCAAGATCATTTCCATAGGATTGGTGAATTTTGTTTTAGAATTAGCTTCTTCAAGTTAAAAAGAGAAATAACAATTTGATTGTGAGTAAATACGAATAATGAGATCATAGGGCTATGATTTCAACCACTAATTATACTTTCCCACTAACTAAGGTTTCAATGTTCTAGCCTTATCATGAATATCTAATGGTTGTCAACCTAAGGGCTTGGTCCACACCTTAGGCTATTGATCTCCCTATGCAACGAGTTAGGCATGGTGTATAATCTAACTCTTTTCTCTCTTAAGGGATTCAGCATGGGTGTATACTGAGTTGTTCCTTAAGAGAGTATGAGGGCTGTGGAGATCAGTAACCACAAGGGACTTAGGGCTTGGTCCGCTCTCGGTTTCCCATGTTGATTAATTCGGGAATTCAGTGTGGATATCCCTTGTTACTAATGTCGAACTCATGACTCAGTAATCCAAATTGATTCGACTAACATATCCATACCACATGCATACGTTGATCAGGCACACACATATGAGGAATTTAAATACAAACAAGTATTAATTAAGTTAAATATTCTAACAAGGCCATAGCAAAGATAATCAATGAATGAACATGTGAAAAAGCATAACTAGGGTTTTAATTGAGCCTTATAGGAGTTTAGTTACACATTCTAAGTAAACTAAACATTCTAAACATAATGAAATAAAAACAGAAAACTAAAACTGAAGAAGACTCAGGAGACGAGTCGTCAATTCCTCTCCTAAGCTCTCTATTTCGAATCTAGAACAAAAGGTGTGGGTTATGTGTTTTACAGGGCTATTTATAGGGTCCTTATGGTGTCTCGAAACCCTAATTCTTTTTTGGAGTCAGAAGATTTCTTTCTAATTCTGGCTCTGCCACCTCTGGAGTGATTGCACTCGAGTGTATGCGGTATGCACTCGAGTGCATGTGTGCGCTTGAGTCTTCTTCAAGTGCGCTCGATCTCAAGGGAGGTGTGCTCGAGCACACCTTGCTGGATGGTAGAACTTTACTTTTGCTCCTAAAAGCTCCAAATTATTACCTTTTTGTCCAAACCCTGTGCAAAACACATAAAACACGAAAATAAAGTAAAATCCATAGAAATAGATAAATAAGGAACTTAACAAATGTAAATTAAGGGGCTTAAATATAAATATTTAAGCACTTATCACACCCCCAAACTTACATATTGCTAGTCCTTTAGCAATACAAATTTAAAGACTATGTTAGAACAAAAATTAAAGATATTCATTTCCATGATACTCAAAGATTTGGGTTGCACATAAAACTATGATAACCGTTCATGAGTAAGCTTAAAATAAAAACACATTTTGGATTGCAAAAGGACTTTCAAAAGTTTTAAGTTACTTACCTAAGGTTGGCTTAAGGCATCATAAGTTTGATTTGTGTGTGATAAGTTAGCATATATAAGATGGGACTTCCACGTAATTTTAGCGTATAAGGTTTCGATGCCCAAACTTTTATCGAATTCCTTATCAAAGAGAACAAAAATGGCATAATACTTGCTTCTTTTTTTCTTTTTCTTTTTCTTTTTATCATGCAATCTTTGAAATGTTAAGCTCTATCGAGCTTTCTATTTGACCCTTGTAATGAGCGTTTAGCCAATGACTCCCAAACCAGATGGTTTTAGGGCATTAGGTGTAAAGACACCCCTAAGGACTTACTAACTCGAATAAAAAAGGCTACGGAACTAACTGGTTTTTATACTTCTTAATAAAATTCCCCCCTTTTGACGTGAATACTCAATGCTTACTGAGGCAAGAGGCCCAGTTACTCAGTGGGAATATTTATTATGATCATTAAAGGTTTACTTTCCACCTTTTGACGTGAACACTCAATGCTTACTGAGACAAGAGGCCTAGTTACTCAGTGGAAATTTTTTACTGATCATTAGAAGCTTTTTTTTTTTTGAATGAACAAAGTGTTCTTTTTAACAAGTTATCCGATTACAGTTAGATTATGGAAACATATACAAGAGAATTATATGTCATACCCCACACAAATGCGTGTTAAATGTGCTCATGCAAATTTGGATCAAACTCGTGAATTCTTAGGTGCCTTGAGGTAGGTAACTAAACTTTGTAAAATTCCCATTGCAAGACTATATGTTCTAGCTTTTAAGCTTACTAATGAAGTGTTATCAAATTTTTAAATCAATCGAATTTTTTGTTTACCAAAAGAACATGCATTTATCTTCCTAAAAAAAACTGGGACTTAGAGTGTGCATGTGTTTCAAGTGCGTGTGTGATACTATCTAGTATCTCCCACTGCCTCCAAACTTAAATCACACATTGTTCCCAATGTGTGTGTGGCATGGAAAGATTTGACCTGGGAGATGGAGAACTCAGTTGCTTGTCCACACCCCCAAACTTTAATTGGATGCACACACTGAGTACCTGACAAAGAAAAATAAACATTGTGCTGGAAAACAAAATATGCAAACTAGATATGTAAATATAACTATAACTAAAAGAAAAGTACTAAAATGAAAAGGATATGTCTGGGGTGCCTCCCATGAGCGCTAAGTTTAACATCTTCAGCCAGACAGGGTATCTTCTCACTGTTGATCATCTGTGGGTACAGTCGATGAGGTACCGAGTGCAGGAGGTAGGTGGTCAAGGATGGCCTGTAACATCGCCTCCTATCATGTGAACTGTGCCTCTAACCCATCGATCCGCTGATGGATCAAACGGGCTGCCTCACGATCTTCCCGATGGATGTATAACAACTCATAGTGGAATGAAGATAGCTCATCTAGGAGATGCTGATACTCTATGGATTCCATGTCTGTCTGATCCTCCTCCCATAAAGGGCTCACTAGTGGATGCTCGGCCTCCATCGGATCATCCACTATAGGCTCGAAAACCAGAATTTGTGCTCGGGGTCCTCGAGGCATGTGAGACTAGCTGAGGCTCTACTGGGCTCTCCCAAAGAAAGGGTGGTCGCTAACCGGGCCGTCTATAGAGGATCCCCTAAGCCCCTTCTTCTTGAAGATATGACTGAGTAAGAAGGGGAAAAGAAGACCCCAAGCATTAGTTGTGGTCGTCTGTCGGTTATACACCCCATCCTAGAATTTGCGTATCTGACTCCATATGACTGTTGGGATAGAGTACCAGTGACTCCGGTGGAAAGCATAGAGAGCTTGTGAAAACTGATCTCGCCTCTATGTCTTGTGCCCCAAAGGACACACATTACACTACAAGACTGAGTCGACGAACCATAAACGGGGAAGCAACCTAGACCGGGTCCCTGCATTGTTGTGGCAGTCAGTATACTATCCTGCACACATGTCCTCAATGATATGTGGGAGAGGGAACAAGTCAGGCTGCTCCTCTATGTGGCTATCCTCTGGTGGGGACTCATTGCAGCAGTGTAAAGAGCCAGCTATGCCAGTGGTGGTCAGCTCTATGAACCTGCCTTGGACCGAGGAAGATAAAATCTCTGGCCTGGTACAGTTGTAGGTCAGGTTCTCGTAGAAACTGACCACAAATCATGTGTATGCTGTTGAGCAGACTGGTTTGAATAGCCACTTGAGCCCCCGGTTCTTGAACTTTTGGATCGCCTATCTTATGGCATCCAAACTCTTTAAGTCCTCTTCCACATTGAATGTTGTCTCAAACAGTAGTTTACGCTGTTCGAAACTGGGCCGAGATGCCTGCTGGTGACTGCTAGAAGTGTGGGAAGTGGAGGCCATGTTCTGAAATCTGAAACTGTTGAAATTGCGCTCGGTCACTGATTTTGTGCGCTCGATCGAACAAGAGGGTAGTGCGCTCGATTATTAGTGCCTAGCACTCGATCGCACTCGGTCAGACACTTTGTCGAACATCTTATGTGCACCAAAAATCAGAAGCTACAGAATTTGTATACCCGTGATCCACACCTCCTTGATAGAGGCACTTGAGCTATATGTTGAGCAAGTGGAATTGCTCAAGTGCTCTTTATGGTAGCTTTAAGGCTACGTTCTTTGAAAGAGGCACTTAAGGCCCCCATCAAGTGGTTCTAGTGCCTTTGACAGCTGCTTTGTCTCTAATTGTGGTGCCTGGTCATTAAAATAAGGAGAATTAGTTTTAGTAAGTGCAAGATTTTTAAATTGGGGATTATACTTACTTGAAAGCTCTAGTGGGATCTTGATGGTGTGCACAGCTCCATGAGTATCCTTAATCATGTTATCTCCGTCTGGTCTACTGTCCAATCTCATGGTGGTATGGTTGGGGATGGTCCTCAATTGATCAGTGAAATAGGCCTTGGACACTCTCTCATCAATTCCTTGCATGACACTCACATTGTGACACTTATCATTAGTATTAGTGGAGTTTAGTGTATTAAAGATTTTAAATTCTACCTCTTCATCATTTACTCTCATCGTGACAATGCCTCTTTTTACATTAATGTTTATGTCAGCAGTGATCATAAATGGTCTCCCTAGAATGATAGGGAGTGATACAAGCATATGGCATTCCTCCATGTCTAATACAATAAAATCAGCAGGTAAAATAAATTTACCTACTCTTACCAAAACATCCTCGAGGATACCTCTTGATAATTTGATGCTTTTTTCAGCCAATTGGTTGGAGTTCCCCCAAACCTAGTGTCTCGAATACACTGTAAGGTAGCAAATTGACACTTGCTCCTAGATCCAATAATGCGTGCTCAAAAAGCTGGTCACCTAGCCTGCAAGAAATAGTAAAACTACCCAGATCTTTTAGTTTAGATGGTAATTTCCTCAATAATACAACACTCACCTCTTCAGTCAAAGCTACCGTCTCATGCTCCTAAAACTTCTGTTTGTTAGTGCAACAATCTTTTAAAAACTTAGCATAAGCAGGTAGTTATTTTATTGCCTCTAATAAAGGAATATTTATTTTTACCTTTTTCAAGGTTTCAAATATGTCAATCATTTTAGTTTCCTTTTTAGGCTTCACCAACCTTTGAGGGAAAGGTGGAGGTGTATTTACCTTTTCTATCTCTCTTACCTTAGATGTGGAGGTTTAGTTTGGAGACGCTTGTGTAGGCTCGTTGGTGCCGATGACCTTTCCACTTCTTAAGGTCATTATGGCATTCAGTTGTTGGTGTCCTCTTGGATTAGGTAATGGCTGGGTCGGGAGCTCGCCTTGCTTTTTGGTACTCAATTCCTTGGCCAACTGTCCCATTTGTACCTCTAGTCCTTGAATGGCTTGATCGTGTTCGGCAATGATTTGCCTCATTTCAGTCCGAAATTGCCTTGACTCTTCCATAAATTGTTCATGTTTATTCAGGATTTGTTGTTGCTGAGACGCTAGTTGCCTCACAAGGCTTTCGAGGTCATTCTTCTTTGGTTCGGGGGCAGTTTGGGCTACTGGTTGGAAATTTCTTTGCTGCTCTTGACTGTTTTTGTTATTGCTCCATGAGAAGTTCGGGTGATTCCGCCATCCAGGGTTGTATGTGTTTGCATAGGGGTTGTTCTTTGGCGGATAATTATTCGGTCCCACAAAGTTGGCTTGCTCATGATCTGCAGATGAATATAAGGGACACGTATCAGTATTATGATCAAACTGTGAGCAAATGGCACATACTTGTAGTGGTGCAGCTGACGGGTTAGCTGAGGCGTTCTGGGCGGCCATGGCTTTAACTAATAGGTCAAGTTTTCTTTCCATCGCAGTTATTTGAGGAGATGATCCTCCGTTTAAGCTTACCTCATACATACCCTTACTCTTTGTTATATGTCTACCTCGAGAGGAGAACTACTGTGTGTGTTCGCTCAGGGTTTCGAAAAGTTCCATTGCCTCTTCACTGCTATTCTCCATCAGCACCCCTCCACAACCTGAATCAACAATGTTTTTGTTAAAATCACTTAAACCTTCATAAAAGGCTTGTACCAGTTCGTCTTGGGGTAGGTTGTGGTGTGGGAACTTGAGTAGTAGCTCGTTGAAGTGTTCCCAGGCCTTGAAGAACAGATCTCCATCCTTTTGTTGGAAGGATTGTATTTCTTTCCTCATTTTCCTTGTCTTCTGGGCTGGGAAGAACTTCCTTAGAAATTTGCTTACCAACTCCTCCCAAGTGTGGATGGAAACTGCAGGTAAAGAATTATACCATAATTTAGCATTATCTTTCAAGGAAAAAGGGAAAAGAATTAACCTTATTCTTTCTTGGTCTAAGCCTCGGATGTGCTAGAATTTGCAGATGTCAAAGAACTCTTGAAGGTGCAAATGTGGATCCTCACTAGGTGTACCCCTAAAGTGAGTAAGTGCACTGAGTATCTACGGAGATGTGTAATAGTTTCCTTCCACCTCAGGTTGATACGCAATGCACGAAGGTTGATCGATATTCTGCGGGATGAAGGATTGCTTCATCGGCCTCCTTTCGAGTGGTTGCTGTTCAGCTATTTGTTCTGTCATTGGTGGTGTCTCTTCCTCACTCCCTTCCTTTACCTCTTCCGAGTTATCCTTAAACCTTTGTCGGATAGACTTTTCAAGCTCGGGATCAAAGGGAAGGAATGTTGGATTCTTGGACCGACGTCCGTGCATGAATCAGTGGCAGTTATGTGAGTGTAGCAATCAGACACTGCTGCTCGGATTACTCTCTGCCTCAATTGCGCTCGATCGCACAAGAGGGTGCGCTCGATCGCAAGTGGCATAGAAAGCTTCCTAGAGTACCTGAAATAGAGAAAAAGGAATTGATTAAGGTTTTTTTTTGGTGAAACGAAAGATAAGATAAAAACAGATTTACAACTAAAAACAGAATAAGAATTAATGGTAATTAAACTAAATGAGAAATTAATTCTAAAAGAAATTTACCGCAGTCCCCGACAATGGCGCCAAAAACTTGTTATGACGATTATCTACTTAAATAAATATGAAAATAACCGTTCTAGTTTTACTTGCAAGTGCACAAGGTCTGTGGTAGCATAGTGTGCAAGTGCGAGATCATTTCCACAGGGATTGGTGAATTTCGTTTTACAATTAGTTTCTTCAAGTTAAAAAGAGAAATAACAATTTAATTATGAGTAAATAACAATAATGAGATCATAGGGCTACGATATCCACCACTAATTATACTTTCCCACTAACTAAGGTTTCAATGCTCTAGCCTTATCATGAATATCTAATGGTTGCTAACCTAAGGGCTTGGTCCACACCTTAGGCTATTGATCTCCCTATGCAATGAGTTAGGCATGGTGTATACTCTAACACTTTTCTCTCTTAAGGGATTCAGCATGGGTGTATACTGAGTTGTTTCTTAAGAGAGCATGAAGGCTGTGGAGATCGACATCCACACGGGACCTAGGGCTTGGTCCGCTCCAGGTTTTCCATGTTGATTAACTCGAGAATTCGGTGTGGATATCCCTTGTTACTAATGTCGAACCCAGGACTCGGTAATTCAAATTGATTCGACTAACATATCCATACCACATGCATACGTTGATCAGGCACACACATATGAGGAATTTAAATACAAACAAATATTAATTAAATTAAATATTCTATTAAGGCCATAGCAAAGATAATTAATGAATGAACATGTGGAAAAGCATAACTAGGGCTTCAATTGAGCCCTATAGGAGTTTAGTTACACATGCTAAGTAAACTAAACATTCTAAACATAATGAAATAAAAACAGAAAACTAAAACAAAAGAAGACTCGGGAGACGAGTCGTCAATTCCTCTCCTAAGCTCTCTACTTCGAATCTAGAACAAAAGATGTGGTTATGTGTTTTACATGGATATTTATAGGGTCCTTATGGTGTCTTGAAACCCTAATTCTTTTTTGGAGTTGGAAGACTTCTTTCAAATTCTGGCTATGCCGCCTCTGGAGTGATTGCGCTCAAGCGTATGCGGTATGTGCTCGAGCGCATGTGTGCGCTCGAGCCTTCTTCAAGTGTGCTCGTGCTCTTGTGCGCTCGAGTGCACCTTGCTGGATGGCAGAACTTGAATTTTGCTCCTAAAAGCTCCAAATTATTACTTTTTTGTCCAAGCCCTGTGAAAAACACATAAAGCACGAAAATGAAGTAAAATCCATAGAAATAGATAAATAAGGAACTTAACAAATGTAAATTAAGGGGCTTAAATATGAATATTTAAGCACCTATCACACCTCATTCTCGAACCAAAGCTAGCACCGCGGCTTGGACAAGTGTGAGCCATGGCGCACGCACGAGATTTTGTCTCTGAGTTATGACCCAAATAGGACTTTAATGATTGTCTAAACCCTAGAACACCCTTGGACCTTTTGTATTATAAATAGATCACTTAGAGTTTGAGAAGAGACATTGATTGAAGGCTGGAAAATTCAAGGGAGGCTGCCACACTCTCCCCCATGGCCAACTAATCTCCAAGCAAGGCGAAAGGATGAATCCTTAGGTGTAGTCGTTCTTATTTTCTAGCCTTGATTCATTATAGTTTGGATTTATTACCAAAACATTGTTATGATTTACTGTTTGATTTAATTATAAAGATTTTCTCATAATATGGTGATTGTATCTTTCTCCTACATATAAGTCTACTCATGCTCTTCTTATGTGACGTTGTTTGGGTATGATTGAGTCCGGTAGATTTATCTTTTAGGTTTTTCCATTACTGCAATATTGTCATCAAAGATATATTGTTGTTTCTTGATAAATCTATAGGATAGGTCATGTGTGCTTAACTCAAAAGTAAAGAGTAATTCATATCAATCACGTTAGGGTTTATATATGTACTTTAATTGAATATTTGCCGATTGCTTGTTTGGGATGTGAAACTTGCAATCGAGATAAAAACAATTGAATCGAGATTAGAATAAGGAAACGAACTTAGGGAGGATTCCCGGACCCTTGTTGTTCTTCATTATATTCACACAATTTTATTATCATACTCATATTTACTCATTAATCTTTATTGTTTCAAATTAAAGTTTACATCTTCTCTTGTAGTTTGCTTATCTCCCTATAGAATCGACACCCCAAAGCTGTGCTACAACTACCATGTTATACTTTGGGTGTAATCAAATCCTAGTAGGAAGGATTGGTCTCTGCACCTGAATGATGCACTATGGGCATATAGAACAACATATAAGACTCCAATTGGCATGTCTCTATATCGATTAGTCTTTGGGAAAGCATGTCGTCTATCGGTGGAGGTAGAGCATCGAGCGTATTGGGCTATCAAGAAGTTCAACTTTGACATGAAACAAACAGATGATAAGAGAAAGCTGCACTTGAATGAGCTGGAAGAATTGAGGCATGATGCATATGAGAACACCAAGCTCTATAAGGAAAGAACCAAAGCATATCATGATAAACAACTAGTTAGGAAGGAGTTTCATGTGGGACAGAAGGTGTTGATCTACAATTCCCGATTAAGATTGTTCCCAGGAAAGCTCAAGTCTCGATGGTCTGGTCCTTATGTTTTCACCAGGGTCTTTCCTCATGGAGCTTTGGAGGTTCATAGTTCTGATAATGATCAGACATTCATGGTGAATGGACACAGAGTAAAGCCATACTTTGAAATCAAATTGCTTCCAAGAGATGAAGATTTGGTACTCCAGTCTGTGCAATATGCAGCAGTACCAAGAGCACTTGAGCCACATGTGGTGGACTTTAAGTGTACCTTCCCAAAAAAGTAGCATTAAAACTACTATGGAGAGCGCTTGAGCAGTCTAGGATTTGATAAATGTGTAGCTCAAGCACCCCTGTTGAGGTTAGTGGTACTGAGGCCACTGAGTGCGGTATACTTTTCTTCCTTACCTTTTGTTGTTTTTCAAACTTTTTCTTACTTTTCCTTAGTTAATTTTTTTCTTATAGTTGTGCTCTACATTCTGTTATAGCGATTGATCACACTATGAACTGCGATTGATCGCACTATCATCATACACTCAACTACGCGCGAGCGCATCCACACACACACACACCTAAACACAAGTACGAAGTGCGATCGAGCGCACTCAGGATAGAGAGTCACGTGACCTATTTTAGGTCATTTTTCGCCTTTGTCCCATCATTTTCACTTTTGCATTTCACTTGCCCACACCACTTGCACTCCACTCGCACACAGCCACCTGCACTCACAAGCAGTGACACTCATCGCCACCATCACACACGATCATCGCTAGCCACCACACGTCACCGTTTACCCCCACTCACTGCCAAGAGGTAATTTTGTATCCCCATTTTGCCCATCACACCCACATACGGTCACTCCCTATCTCCCCCCCCCCTTTTGTTGTTTTTTGAGAATTAAATTTGTGTATATTACTTGCTCTTGTACTCTGTGGTTGGTATTTATTGATTTGCATGAGTTTGGAAAAGTTTGGAGGTTATTGCCCACTACTTGGGTTCAGAGTCGCCCACCACCTGTTCAACAAAAGTCCTACCAAGAGGCACGATCGAGCGCAAGAGCAGTGTGATCGAGCGCAATAGCACAGTACGATCAATCGCACCTTACTGCGAACGAGCGCACCATTGCTACCCTTTGCTTCCAAGATGCCTAAGAACATTGCTTCCACATCCCATGCTTCAGAAAGCCGAGCCCAGTCTTTCCGACCCACTTTCGAGTAGCAGGGATACTTTTTGAGACCATTTTTAACATCGACGGCGATTTCAAAATTTTTGAAGCAACTCAATGGGTCGTTCAAGAATTCAAATGCCGTGGGTTGAAAAAGCTATTCAAGCTTGTCACCTCCACCTCCTACACAAGGTTTATTGTGCAGTTCTATGAGAACCTATCCTTTGATTGCAGTAGGCAAGGTGTTTTGTCCTCTTCCGTTCAAGGCAAGTACATTGATGTGACTTCATCAGATAATGCTACTACACTTAAATGCAATGACGAATATCCCCTTGAGGGCATACAGTTGGAAGAGCAGCTAGAGTCCTTCTAGATTTCAGATATCATTAAAGATATGTGTGCGGGGCAATACTCAGATAGACACAATAATGCTAGTAGTCAGTCCAAATTGCCTCCACAACTTTGGCTTGTGGACTCCATCTTGCAACGCAATATGTGCCCCTTGGGACACAAGACTCAACGGCGTGACCAGTTCCTTCAAGCCTTGTATGCCTTTTAAAAATGCCATTGGTACTCCATCCCTTCTATCATCTGGAGCCAAATTCACAAATTTTGGGACCATGTACATGCATGCCAAGTTAACTTTGCAAATGCATGGGGGCTCCCATTCCCGTTCCTACTCATATACATCTTCAAGAAAAAAAGAATTTAGGGCACCTCAACAGATGGACCAGTTAGGGAGCACCCATTCTTTGGCAAGAACCAATGGACTCAAAGCCAATCACACATGCCAAGAGGACTTCGAAGGCCAGCACCTGCTGCTGATAGGGTGGAGGAAGACCCTAGGGAAGCCGAGGAACCTGCAGCTCGCCAGACTTGAGAGGAGGAAAAAGTTGACATGGGACACACAGAGTATTAGTACCTATACGATGAGATGTCCTTTTTTTGGCATGAGCTAGCTGATATTAGACGGAAGGATCGGGAGGATACATGCCTCGTTCACCAATGCATAGACAGGTTAAAAACACGCTTTGATAGGCAATAGGCGATGCTCTAGGCCATTTTAGACCAATTGCCACCAGCTTCGGGGGCCTCATCTTCAGCTCCAAATGGGGGACAACAGTGAGCGGTTGCACTGTCTGGCTGAAGACATAAAACTTAGCGCTCATGGGGGGCACCCCACAACATATCTTTTATGTTTTTATTGTTTTTCATATTTCTTGTTACTGTTTATTTTAAGTACTTTTTGTTTTTCAGTATCACTTTAGTATTTATTTTTTAGGGACAATGCGTACTTTAGTTCAAGTTTAGGGGTGTACTATAAGCCATGCCAGTCTAGCTAGTTCTCCATCTCACAGGTCAGCTCTTTCTATATTATTCGCACATTAGGGACAATGTGCAATTTAAGTTTGGGGGTATGGGAGACACATTACACACACTTTGTCCCAGTTTGTTGTTGTCTTCATTTTAAAAAGAAGAAAAATGCATGCTCATGTTGTTTTAAAATTTTAGTTGATTGTCGTGCAAAAATCCACCTAAATAAATAAGCAAATATTTGAACTTGTTTTACTTGCAAGTGCATAAGGTCAACATTAGCATAGTGTGCAAATTCGAGATCATCTCCACAGGGATTGGTAAAGTTCGCTTTAAAATTAGTTTCGCAATATAAAACGATAGAAATAAATATTGAGTTTGAATTAATAATGATAAAAGCGTAGGGACTTGATATCACCACTAATCATGCTACCACAACAAAACAATATGCCAATGCTTTACTCATACTATGAATACCTAATGTTTGTCAACCTAAGGGCATGGTGTATACTCCATAAGCTATTGATTTCCCTAAGCAACGAGTTAGGCATGGTGTATACTCTAACTCATTTTTTTCTTAAGGGATTCAACATGGTGTATACTGAGTTGTTCCTTAAGAAAGCATAAGATCTGTGGAAATCGACAACCACATGAGACCTAGGGCATGGTGTATACTCTCTGTTTCTCATATTGATTAACTCAAGAATCCGGCGTGGATTTCTTTCATTACTATTGTTAAACCCAGGACTCGGTCATCCAAATTGATTCAATTAACTAATCCATACCACATGCATATGTCGATCAGCAAACACATATGAGGAATTTAAATAAAAACAAGCATTAATCAAGTTAAGAATCATAGCATAAATATCGCAAATGTGCCAATACTGAATTATTGAGTAAACATAATTAGGGCTTCAATCAAGCCCTTACTAAGAAGTTAGTAACACATGATTGTGATGCTAAACATCTTCATAAAATAAAAATAAAGGAAAGAATAAACCCGAAAAATACTGTAGAAAAGAGTCGTCAATTTGTCTCCAAAGCTTAAAACTGAAAAGTATATACTGTTTTTGTGTTTTACAAGTCTATTTATAAGGTCTTAAGACATCTAGAAACCCTAAATAGAAAAACAGAACCCTAACTCTACTTTCCAAAACAGGTTCTGCCGTTTTACTGCACATGTGCGCTTGATCCCATATTGGTGCGCTCGAGCGCAAGGTTGTGCTCGAGCCTTCTTCTTGTGCGCTCGATCGCTCTACTCCCTGCGCTCGATCACACTAGGCTATTTCCAAGTCTTCTAGGTTTTTCCTCTGAGTTCCAAAATGCTTCTTTTCCTCCAAGAACCTATAAAAACACAAAAATGAAGTAAAATAGGATAAAATACGTAAACTAAGAACTTAACAAATGTAAATTAAGGGGTTTAAATATGAATATTTAAGCACTTATCACACCCCCAAACTTACATATTGTTAGTCCCTAAGCAATACACAACGAAAAACTAACTAAAAAACAATAACAAAGATAAATTCATTTTTCATGATATCCAAAAATTTGGGTTACACACAAAACCATTATATTTATTCACGAGCAAGCTTAAAATATAAACACATCTTCGCAGTGAATAAGAGTTTTAAAATCTAATTTCTTACACGAGGCTGGTTAAGGCATCACAAATCTGACTTAGTGTTTGGTGAACTAGCACATAAAAGATGAAGCTTCGAAATAACTCCAATGTGTAATGTTTCGGTGTCGCAAAATTCAACAAATTTCCTATCAGAATGAACAATAATGACATAATTTTATTTCCTTCTTTTCTTTTATTATGATATTTTTGCCATGTTGAGTTCCCTTAAGCTTTCTAATTGACCTATGTAGCGAGTGTTTAGCCAATGACTCCCAAACCAGATGGTTTTAGGGCATTAGGTGTAAAGACACCCCTAAAGACTTACTAACTTGAGTAAAAAAAGGCACAAAACTTTATTTAATGATCATTATGAGTAAAATTCCCACCTTTTGACGTGAACACTCACTGCTTATTGAGGCAAGAGGTCCAGTTACTCAGTGGAAGGTTTATTTAATGATCATTATGAGCATTTTATTTTCTCTTTTTGTGCAATAAAAATTTTCTCTATTTTTCTATGCCAAAGTGCTCATCTAACAAGTCATCTGTTTACAGTTAAGCCATGAAAACATACATATTAGAATTATATGTCATACCCCACACAATTATGTGCTAATGTGCTCGTGTTAGATTAGATCAAACTTGTGATTTTTTAAATGCCTTAAAGTAAGTAATTAAACTTTTAAAACTTTATTATTTAGACCATGTGTTCTAGATTTTACACTTACTGATGAAATTTTATCACAACATCGTTTAGATCAACCAAAATTTTCAGAACAATATGAACATGTATTTATCTTTTCAATAATAATAAAAACAACTGGGACAGAGTATGTGTGAGTGTGTCTCCCATACCCACAAACTTAAACTATGCATTATCCTTAATGTGTGAATAACATGGAAAGATCTGACCTGGGAGATGGAGAACTAGCTGGCTTGGCATGGCTCATAGCACACCCCTAAACTTGAACTGATGTACACACCTTGTCCTTGAAGAAAGAAAAACGAAAGTAATACCAGAAAATAAAAGATACTAAAAATAAATAGTTATAAAGATAAATACTAACAAGAAATGTGAAAAATATGAAAAATAAAAGGATATGCTGTGGGGTGCCTCCCATGAGCTCTAAGTTTTATGTTTTCAGTCAGATAGTGCACCTCTCTCACTGCTGGTCACCAGGTGGTGCAGATGATGAGGCACCAGGGGCAGGAGGTAGTCGATCAAGAATGGCCTGGAGCATCGCTTCTTGCCTCGCAAAACGTGCCTCCAAACCATCGATGCGCTGATGCACTAGTAATGTAGCCTCCTTATCCTCCTGTCGAATGTCAAAGAGCTCACACCGGAAAGAGAATATCTCCCTAAGAATGTGCTGCTACTCAGTAGGTCCCATGTCAGCATTGTCTTCCTCCCAAGTATGGCTAACTGTGGGGTCCTCGGTCTCTATGGGATCATCCTCCACCCTCTTAGTAATAGATGCATGCCCTCGGGGTCCTCTGGGCATATGTGACTGGCTCAGGGTTCACTGGCTCTTTCCAAAGAATAGGTGGTCCCAGACTGGTCCATCGATGGAGGAGCCCTTAATCCCCTTTTTCTTGAAGATATAGCTGAGGAGGAACGGGAATGAGAGCCCCCATGCATTAGCCGTGGTGACCTAGCGTGTATGGACATGGTCCCAGAACTTATGTAGCTGGCTCCAAATGATAGCAGGGATGGAGTATCAGTGGCTTCTATGGAATGTATATAGTGCTTGTAAGAACTGGTCACGCCTCTGGTCTTATGTCCCAATGGGCACACATTACGCTGTAGAATGGAATCCATGAACTAGAGTCATGGAGGCAACTTGGACCGGCTCCCTGCATTGTTGTGCCGATCGACATACTGCCCAGCACATATGTCCTCAACAATGGTGGATAGGGAAAAAGACTCCAACTGCTCATCTATCTGGGTGTCCTCATGAGGAGACTCATCATCATAGTGGAGAACAGCAGCTATATTTGTAGATGTCACATCAATGTACTTGCCCTGAACAGATGAGGACAAGACCACTGGCCTGCCGTAGTCGAACGATAGGTTCTCATAAAACTGAACCATAAACCTGGTGTAAGCAGTAGAGCAGACGGGCTTGAATAGCCTCTTCAATCCACAGCGCTTGAATTCTTGGACAGCCCATTAAGTCACTTCAAAGTTCTTGAAGTCATCGTCTATGTTGAATTTTGTTTCGAAGAGGATCTCTCATTGTTCAAAGCTGGGTTAGGAGGACTGTGTTCAGTTTCTTGAGGCACGGGAAGTGGAAGCAGTTTGCTTAGGCATCTTGGATGAGGTTCTACAGAATTTGTGCTCGATCTCAGTATAGTGCGCTTGATCGCACTTTCCCTCACGACTTGATTGCAGTAATCCCTGCGCTCGATCGCACATGGTCAAGAGTTTTCTCAAACAGGTGGTGTGTGACCTGTGAACCAAGTAGAGCTCAACACTTCCTAAAGTATTCCAACCTCCTGCAGATTGCAAACAAAACCCAACCACACAACAAGAGACACATTGTATATGTAATAATTAGTAAAACGAAGAATAAAGAAAACATAGGTTTATGTTAATTGGGTTGTGACCGTGTGTGATTATGAAAGGTGAAATAGGGAGATGATTTTACCTGGCGACGGGGAAAAGCGACATGAGGGTGTACGTGGTGGTGATGAGTGGTGAGAGATTGGGTGTGGGTGAGGGGGGGTAGAGAGTGCAAAGTGTGAGAGATGCGAGAGTGAGAATGAAATGTAGCATAATCAAATGATTTTAAATAAAGACGTGACTCTCTGCCCTGAGTATGCTCCATCGCATTGTAAAGTGCGCTCAATCGTACTTGTGTGGAGGTGTGATCATGTGATTACGCTCGCGTGCTATTAGGCGCAAGACGATGTTGCGCTCGAGCGCATTGTGACATGCGCTCGATTGCAAGGATAAAATGTATTAAATGACTAACTAAACTACAGAAATTATGGAAAAAATGAAAATAATGAAAGACAATTAATAATGACAAAAATAGAGATGTACCGTACTCAGTGGCCTCAGTACTACTGACCTCCATAAAGGTGCTTGAGCTATATATCTATCAAAGCATGGACTACTCATATGCTCTCTATAGTAGCTTCAGTGTTAGTCTTTTGGCAGGGGGTACTTAAAGTCCACCATATGTGGCTCAAGTACTCTTGGTTTTGCTGCATATTGGACAGATGTGAATGTCTGGGTGCTGTCGGAACCATGAACAAAGGTGGTCTCCAATGGATCACTGTGATGGGCCTGAAAAGCTTGCTCAACAACACCTTGCATCATACATATATTAACACATTCCATACCATCTTGGGGTGGGTTTAATGCATCAAATATATTGAATTCTATCTTCTCACCATTTATCACCATACTAACAATACCCTTTTTCACACAAACATTTGTATCAGTAGTTCTCATAAAGGGTCTTCTTAAGATTATGGGTAGAGGTAATGGTCTAGGACATTCTTCCATATCTAATACAATAAAATCATCAGGTAAAATAAATTCACCTACATTCACCAAGACATCCTCAAGAATACCTCTTGGTTGTTTGATGCTTCTGTCTCAGTTGCAAGTTGATGGAAGTTGGTTGAAGCTCCCCCAAACCTAGTGTCTCAAATACAGTGTATGGCAGCAAATTGACACTCACCTATAGATCCAATAGTGCATGCTCAAAAAGATGGTCACCTATCCTGCAAGGAATGGTATACCTTGATCTTTCAGCTTTTAGTGGTAGTTTCCTTAGCAATACCACACTTATCTCTTCAGTTAAAGCCATTGTTTCATGCTCCTGAAACTTTCTTTTGTTAGTGCAACAATCTTTCAAAAATTTAGCATAAGTAGGAATTTGTTTAATTGCATCTAATAAAGGAATGTTAATCTCTACTTTTCTCAAAGTTTCAAAAATATCAAGCAATTTATTCCCTTTCTTTGGCTTTACTAATGATGAGAGAAAAATATTGCATATTTTGGCCACTAAATTTACATTTTTTAGCTTAGAATTTTGTTACTTTGAGTTTTTTCGTTGTTTTTCAGGTTTACAAGCACTGGGAAAGGAGTTTCACTAAAATTGCCAGAATCGCTCGTACAGATCAATCATTTTTGAAAATCAAACTGTATTGATTCAAGAAGAACCAGGATATGAGCCATATATGCTTAGAAAGATCCAAAAGTCTATTTTCTGGAGAATTTTACGGCTCATAAAAAATGATTTTTCTACAGAAAGTTATGGCTGTTTTAGTAGACAAAGGTCAGGCTGTGCGGGCTGTGAGGGATTTCAGCGTGAACAGAAGTTTTGAAGGGCATGTGAAGACTTAAATCCCACATCCCACATTGGTTGGAAACACATTTCTATATCCCACATCCTACATTGGATTGGAAACACATTGTACTCGTGGTATTTGCCTATATAAGACCCACTCCACTTCATCATTCAGTGTACAAATTCCTGGGCCACTTTGGTGTTAACCGGTGGACGTCTAGGTGGATCCCGAAGGCTTTGCTACCACGAGGGGAAGCGCCGCCCATCAGCGAGTGGAATTTATCCCATGTAAAGTTATTTATTTATTTTTATTTAGTTGTTTTAGTTTAATGTTTAGCATTTTTATTATGAATTGTAGTTTCATAATTATGAGTGGCTAGAATCTTCAGCTAAGGTTGAAGATGAAGCCCTGCCGTTGTTTGGCATAGTAGTTCAGATTTGCTTGTACAAATCTGATATTTTTTAGTATAAATGTTCTGTCAATTATTTGAGTTAATCTTGTGATTGATTGAGTTTAAATTGTTTTGTTTGATATTCCTTGTGTTTCATCTGATGGATACATCGAATTGTTTTCGATTAAATTGGATTTCCTTTGTGATTTGTTAAGAGCGGATACATTGGATGCTTTTGGTTTAATTGGGATATTTTTTGTTTTTTGTCTTATAGTTGGATTCATGGAATTTTTTGGTAGGCTACCTTTAGAACATTGAGATATATGCTTAACTTTGGCGGGGTGGATTCAGAAACCTTAGTGTTTTTATTATTAGTTTTTAAAATCAATTTAGTTTAGCTTTTATTTTGAAACATATAATACAAAACTCGGAACTAGGTTAAGATAAGATTTGTTTAGATAAATTTATATTTTCACAACGCAATTCCCTGTGGATACGACCTCGCACTTGCACAACACTATATTGCAAACGACTCGTGCGCTTACGAGTAATTTAAAACTCACAACAAGTTTTTGGCGCCGTTGCCGGGGAATTGTTTGGTTTGTGAAAATTTTTGGTCTGAATTGATTTTATTTTTCTACTAGTTAGTTATCCAAAAAAAAATGTGGATGAATCCAGCGTCAGTTTCACAGTTTTTAGAGGACACCATTAAGGAGTACATGAAAATGATCGGCCGGTCCATCAATGCTGCCAACATATTCAATGTTGATAGCTGTTCCATCTGTGCTAGTCCTATGAATCTAGTACAGAATTGTCCATCAATGTCGGCTTGTGCCAAGTATCCTATGGAACAAATGAATGCTTTCAATGACTGTTGTTGGCAATCAAATGGATCTTACTGCGAAACATACAATCCAGGGTGGTGGGACCACTCTAATTTTTCATGGATGCAGAACCAACTGAGGAATCAGGGAGGAGCCCCTTATCAAGCTCACAATCAATACCCTCCCGAATTTCCTCTGCCAGTTCCAAGTTATAGTCACTCAGCCTATCCAGCACCATTAACTGCTTACCAAGCTCCCATTCAAACACCAGCGCCAGTTTCACTATCACTTGAGGACACCCTTAAGGAGTACATGAAAATGACTAGCCAATCCATGAGCGAAGTGATGAGTGCAACAATAGAAAATACCCAAGCAATTGCCAAGATAAAGAGTCAAATTGATCAAATCGCAAGTTACGTGGGTGAAGGAGAGGAATGAGAGTTCCCTAGTCAACCTGAGCCTAACCCAAAGGAACAGTTTGCGGTGAAAAATTCATCAACTCCTATGCATTAGCAGGAACAAGTGCAATCAACTATCCCATACTTTTCTGGGAGACAAGTGGACAATCAAGTGGAAGAGAACCCTGCTATGCAACAAGGGCAAGAAAGTAGCAGCAAGGAAAAGAGAGATGTTGAGCCATCTACAGCCACACCTATTATTAAGGATCTCTCTAGGTCGTTTTTACCTAAAGCGCCTTACCCTGAGAGACTACAAGTGCCCAAGAAAGAAGGGAAGTCTGAGGACATTATGGAGGCAGGCTTTGCTCAGTTTGGAGAGGATTTAGACTTAGATAAGTTACTTGAGTAAGGAAATACTATCTTGGAGTCTACTCCTCGGGAGAGTAGTAAGACAGAGGAGACTATAGATGAATCCCGCATTGAGGACCCCCTGGAGGCATGCTTTGCTCACTTTGGAGAGGACTTGGGCTTAGATAAGTTACTCGAGGAAGTGAATGCCATTTTGGAGTCTGATCCTCGAGAAAGCAATGAGACGGAGGAAACCACAACACCTGAACCCCCCAAGAAGGAACTTAAGCCCTTACCGGACAATCTTAAGTATAAGTTCCTAGGTCCAGCAGATTCTTTGCCTATAATTATAGCTTTAGATTTGGGTGATGCTCCAGAGGAGAAATTATTGGACATCTTAAGAGAGCATAAGGAAGCTATAGGCTGGACTATTGAGGATGTCAAGGGAATCAACCTCTCGTTGGTAATACACACGATACAGTTGGAGGAGAATGCCAAGCCATCGAGGGAGCCACAAAGAAGGCTCAACCCTGCTATGCAAGAGGTTGTGAGGGCAGAAGATAATAAGCTGTTAGAGGCAGGGATCATTTATCCCATCTCTGATAGCAAGTGGGTGAGCCTGATTCAAGTCGTGCCCAAACATGCTGAATTAACGGTAGTGAAGAATGAGGATGACGAGTTGGTGCCAACTCGTGTTCAGTCAGGAGGGAGAGTGAGTATAGACTACCGTAAGTTGAATGCTGCCACTAGGCCTGATCATTTTCCATTCCTATTTATTGATCAGATGGTGGAGCGCTTAGTTGGGCATGTTTACTAATGTTGGGTCAGGCTGAAGACATTAAACTTAGCGCTCATGGGAGGCACCCCACAGCTTATCTTTTCTGTCTATTTATTATTTCGCATTTTTATGATTAATGTTTGTTTCCAGTACTTTTTGTTTTCCAGTTTTTTTTTGTTTTTCAGGAACAATGTGTACTTCAGTTCAAGTTTGGGGGTATGCTATGAGCCATACCAGTCCAGATAGTTCTCCATATCTCAGGTCAGCTCTTTTCGTATTAGTCACACATTGGGGTCAATGTGTAATTTAAGTTTGGGGGTACGGGAGACACATCACACACTTTGTCCTAATTTGTTATCTTTTTGTCGTAAAGATAAATGCATGTTCATGTTCGTCTAAAAATTTTGGCTGTTCTGAAAAATTGTGATGTGATTTTATTGGTGAGTTTAAAACTTTGAACACGTGATCTGATGATAGAGTTTAAACTTTAGTTACTTACTTTAGGCATTTTCGAGAATTCACATGTTTGATCTAATCTAACACGAGTGCATCAGCACATATTTGTGTGAGGTATGACAAGTGAGTTGAATGTATATGTTTCCTTGTCTTAACTGAAACCGGATGACTTGTTGGATAAACACTTGGGTATATATATATATATATATATATAAAAACAATTAATACTACTAATATTTATAATGATCATCATCAATAAACTTTCCACTGAGTAACTGGACCTCTTACCTCAGTAAGCAGTGAGTGTTCATGTCAAAAGGTGGGAATTTTATTCATAATGATCATTGTGAAACTTTCCGTTGAGTAACTGGACCTCTTGCCTCAGTAAGCAGTGAGTGTTCACGTCAAAAGGTGGAATTTTGCTTGGTAGTATTAAGGCCGGTTTAATTTCATAGCCTTTTTTACTCGAGTTAGTAAGTCCTTAGGGGTGTCTTTACACCTAATGCCCTAAAACCACCTGGTTTGGGAGTCATTGACTCAACACTGGCTACATGGGTCGATTAGAAAGCTTAAGGGAACTAAACATAGCAGAGCCATACCGATGAGAAATTTTGTGGATCTTGAGACTTGATTACCTTGTACATTGAAGTTATTTGGAAACCTCATCTATATATGCTAAATCACTTTACACTGATTCAAGCTTGTGATGTCTTACCATGCCTCTTGTAAGTAATTAGGTTTTAAATTCTTATTCATTGTGAAGATGGGTTGGACTTATTTAAGCTTGCTCATGAATGAATCTCATGATTTTGAATGCTCCTTAAATTTTTGGATACCATGAATATTGAACTATCCATTATGTTCTTTGTTTTTCATTTAGTTTTTTTTATTTATTTTGTTTTGCTAAAGTACTAGCAAAATGTAAGTTTGGGGATATTTGATGAGAGAAAAATATTGTATATTTTGGCCACTTAATTTACATTTGTTAGCTTAGGATTTTGTTACTTTTAGTTGTTTTCGTTGTTTTTCAGGTTTACAAGCACTGGGAAAGGAGTTTCACTAGAATTGCCCGTACAGATCAATCATCTTTGAAAATTAAACTGTATTGATTCAAGAAGAACCAGGATATGAGCCATATATGCTTAGAAAGATCCAGAAGTCTATTTTCTAGAGAATTTTACAGCTCGTAAAAATGATTTTTCTACAGAAAATTATGGTCGTTTTAGTAGACAAATGTCAGGCTGTGCGGGATTTCAGTGTGAACAGAAGTTTTGAAGGGCATGTGAAGACTTAAATCCCACATCCCACATCGGTTGGAAACACATTTCTATATCCCACATCCCACATCGGATTGAAAACACATTGCACTCGTGGTATTTGCCTATATAAGACCCACTCCACTTCATCATTCAGTGTACAAATTCCTGTGCCACTTTGGTGTTAACCAGTGGACGTCTGCTAGCATTCTGGTGGATCCAGAAGGCTTTGCTACCATGAGGGGAAGCGCGACCCATCAGCGAGTGGAATTTCTCCCATGTAAAGTTATTTATTTCTTTTTATTTAGTTGTTTTAGTTTAATGTTTAGCACTTTTATTATGAATTGTAGTTTCATAATTATGAGTGGCTAGAATCTTCAGCTAAGGTTGAAGATGAAGCCCTGCCGTTGTTTGGCATAGTAGTTCAGATTTGCTTGTACAAATTTGACATTTTTTAGTATAAATGTTCTGTCAATTATTTGAGTTAATCTTGTGATTGATTGAGTTTAAATTGTTCTGTTGGATATTCCTTGTGTTTAATCTTATGGATACATCGAATTGTTTTCGATTAAATTGGATTTCCTTTGTGATTTGTTAAGAGCGGATACATTGGATGCTTTTGGTTTAATTGGGATATTCTTTGTTTTTTGTCTTATAGTTGGATTCATAGAATTTTTTGATAGGCTATCTTTAGAACATTGAGATATATGCTTAACTTTGGCTGGGTGGATTCAGAAACCTTAATGTTTTTATTATTATTTTTTAAAATCAATTTAGTTTAGCTTTTATTTTGCAAGATATAATACAAAACTCAGAACTAGGTTAAGATAAGATTAGTTTAGATAAATTTATATTTTCACAATGCAATTCCCTGTGGATTCGACCTCGCACTTGCACAACACTATATTGCAAACGACTCGTGCGCTTGCGAGTAATTTAAAACTCACAACAACTAACCTTTGAGGGAAGGATGGTGCATTCACCTTCTCCATCTCACTTACCTTTAATGTGGACGCTTTATTTGGAGATGCTTGTGCAGGCTCATCAGCGCCTATGATCTTACCATTTCTGAGAGTTGTCACGGCATTCAGTTGCTAATGTCCTCTTGGATTAGGTAGTTCTTGGGCTGAAAGTTTACCCTGCTTTCTTCCACTTAGCTCCTTAGCCAATTGCCCCATTTGTACCTTTAGTCTTTGAATGGCTTGTTCATGTTTTGCAATGGTTTGTCTTAGTTCAGTCCAAAATTCCCTTTCATCTGCTATGAACTGATCTTGTGAAGTCATCAATTGTTGTTGCTGAGTTTCCAATTGCCTCACAAGACTCTCTAGGTCACTTTTCTTTGATTCAGGAATTGAGTGGGCTACTGGTTGAGAGTTCCTTTGCTGCCCTTGAAAGTTTAGGGCATTCTAATTGTTAGTCTATGAGAAGTTGGGGTGATTTTGCCATCCAGGATTGTAGGTATTTGCATATGGGTTGTTCTTGGGGAGGTAGTTGTTCGATCCCACATAATTCACTTGCTTTGGATCTACAGATGAATATAAAGGACATGTCTCAGTATTATGATCAAAATGAGACCATATAGCACATACCTGGAGTGGTGTAGCTAGTGGACTAGGTGAGGCATTCTAAGTATTCATGGCTTTAACAAGTGGATCTAGCTTCCTCTCTATAGCAACTATCTGATTATAGGATCCACCATTTAAAGTCATCTCATACATACCTTTGCTCTTAACTCTTTGTCTACCTCTAGAGGAGAATTGCTAGGTGTGCTCACTTAATGTCTCAAACAGCTCCATGGCTTCTTCACTGCTCTTCTCCATCAGCACACCTCCATAACCTGAATCCACAATACTTTTATTAGTATCACTCAAACCTTCATAGAAAGCTTGTACCAGTTCATCCTGAGGTAGATTGTGATGTGGGCATTTGAGTAGCAACTCATTAAAATGTCCCTATGCCTCAAAGAATAGGTCTCCATCCTTCTGTTGGAAAGATTGAATCTTCTTCCTCATTTGTCTTATTTTTTGAGCTGGGAAAAACTTCCTTAGGAACTTACTGGCCAACTCTTCCCAAGTACGGATAGAAACTGCAGGTAATGAATTGTACCACAGTTTAGCATTATCTTTTAATGAGAAAAGGAAAAGAATTAACCTGAATCCCTCTTGGTCTAGGCCCCGGATATGTTGGAACTTGCAGAGATCATAGAATTCCCACAGATGCAAATGTGGGTCCTCAGTAGGTGTACCCCTAAAATGAGTCAAAGCACTGAGTATCTGCAGGTATATGTAATAATTGTCTTCCACCTCAGGTTGATACGCAATGTATAAGGGCTGGTCAAGGTTCTGTGGAATGAAGGATTGCTTCATGGGTCGTCGCTCTAGTGGTAGTTGGTTGTCAAGCTGTTCCATTATTGGTACTTCTCCCTCGAATTCCTTTTCTACCTCTTCAACGTTGTTTCTAAGCCTTTGTCGAATGGTCTGCTCAAGCTCTGTATCGAGGGGAAAGAAAGTTGGATTCATGGATCGAAGTCCTTGCATGAATTAACTGGAACGCTTCAGTGTAGCAACTTCAGTACTACTGCTCGGGTAGTCTCTACCTCGAGTGCGCTCGATCGCACAAGACAGATTACTCTACTGCGGTACCTGAAACAGAACAACAGAAAACGAAAATAAATTAGGTTTTTGATGAAACAGAACAGAAAAAATAAAACTAAACGAAAAATAATCCTAAACAGAAATTTAGTGCAATCCCTGGTAACGACGCCAAAAACTTGTCGTGCAAAAATTCACCTAAATAAATAAGCAAGTATTTGAACTTGTTTTATTTGCAAGTTCACAAGGTCAACAGTAGCATAGTGTGCAAGTACGAGATCATCTCCACAGGGATTGGTAAAGTTCGCTTTAAAATTAGTTTCGCAATATAAAACGATAGAAATAAATATTGAGTTTGAATTAATAATGATAAAAGCGTCGGGACTTGATATCCACCACTAATCATGCTACCACAACAAAACAATATGCCAATGCTTTACTCATACTATGAATACCTAATGTTTGTCAACCTAAGGGCATGGCGTATTCTCCTTAAGCTATTGATTTCCCTAAGCAACGAGTTAGGCATGGTGTATACTCTAACTCTTTTCTTTCTTAAGGGATTCAGCATGGTGTATATTGAGTTGTTCCTTAAGAGAGCATAAGATCTGTGGAAATCGACAATCACATGAGACCTAAGGCATGGTGTATACTCCCAGTTTCCAATGTTGATTAACTCAAGAATCCGGCGTGGATTTCTTTTGTTACTATTGTTAAACCCAGGACTCGGTCATCCAAATTGATTCAATTAACTAATCAATACCACATGCATATATTGATCAGGCAAACACATATGAGGAATTTATATAAAAATAGGCATTAATCAAGTTAAGAATCACAGCATAAATATCGCAAAGGTGCCAATACTGAATTATTGAGCAAACGTAATTAGGGCTTCAATCAAGCCCTTACTAATAAGTTAGTTACACATGATTGTGATGCTAAACATCTTCATAAAATAAAAATAAAAGAAAGAATAAACCCGAAAAATATTGTGAAGAAGAGTCGTCAATTCGTCTCCAAAGCTTAAAACTAAAAAGAAGATATTGTTTCTATGTCTTGCAAGTCTATTTATAAGGTCTTAAGACATTTGGAAACCCTAACTAGAAAACAAAACCCTAACCCTACTTTCCAAAAATAGGTTCTGCCATTTTACTGCACGTGTGCGCTCGATCTCATGCTGGTTCGCTCGAGCCTTCTTATTGTGCGCTCAATCGCTCTACTTCCTGCGCTCAATCGCACTAGGCTGTTTTCAGGTCTTCCAGATTTTTCCTTTGAGTTTCAAAATGCTTATTTTCCTCCAAGAACCTATAAAAACACAGAAAACAAAAAAATGAAGTAAAATAGAATAAAATACATAAACTAAGAGCTTAACAAATGTAAATTAAGGGGCTTAAATATGAATATTTAAGCACTTATCATTGATCTGAACAAATATTGTGATGTGATTTCATTGGTGAGTTTAAAATTTTGAACACATGATCTGATGATAGAGTTTTAAAGATTAGTTACTTACTTTAGCCGTTTGAGAATTCACATGTTTGATCTAATCTGACACGAGCACATTAGCGCGTAATTGTGTGAGGTATGACATGTGAATTTAATGTGTATGTTTCTATGGCTTAGTTGAAACCGGATGACTTGTTGGATGGACACTTTGGCATAGGAAAGAAGAAAAAAAAAACATATAGAAAAGAAAAAAATTACATAAAAAGAGAAAAATGCTCATCATTGATAAACTTTCCACTAAGTAACTAGACCTTTTGCCTCAGTAAACAGTTAGTGTTCATGTCAAAAGGTGAGAATTTTGATTGGTTACATTAAGCGCAGTTTAATTTCGTAGCCTTTTTTACTCGAGTTAGTAAGTCCTTAGGGGTGTCTTTACACCTAATGCTCTAAAACCATCTGGTTTGGGAGTCATTGACTCAACACTCGCTACATGGGTCAATTAGAAAGCTTAAGTGAACTAAACATGGCAGAGCCTCATAATAAAAGAAAAAAGAAAATAAAACTATGTCATTGTTGTTCATTCTGATGGGAAATTAGGTGAATCTTGAGACATGGAGACATTGCACATTGAAATTATTTGGAAGCTTCGTATTTATGTGCTAGTTCACTTTACACTGATTCGAACTTATGATGCCTTAGCCAGCCTCTTGTAAGTAATTAGATTTTAAAATTCCTATTCATTACGAAGATGGGTTTATATTTTTGAGCTTGCTCATGAATGAATATCATGGTTTTGTGTGATACCTAAATTTTTGGATACTATGAAAGATGAATTTATCTTTATGTTCTTTGTTTTTCATTTAGCTTTTAGTTTCGTATTGCTAAGGGACTAGCAATATGTAAGTTTAGGAGTGTGATAAGTGCTTAAATATTCATATTTAAGCCCTTTAATTTATATTTGTTAAGCTCTTAGTTTGTGTTATTTCATTCTATTTCATTTCCTTTCTGTGTTTTTCTAGGTTTTGGGAGAAAATGAAGCATTATGGAGCTATTTGGCCTAAGGAGCAAATATGGGAAAATTTGGAGTTTGCTTGTGCAATTGAGCACAGAGACCTATGATCGAGCGCAACAGTGCTCAAGTGCCCAAGGCAAGGATCAAGCGCATCTGCGCTCGTGCGCGCAAGAAGAAGGCTCGAGCGCATACGCACGTCAGAAAATATTAAAACGGCTGGTCCTATTTTGAAAAGAAGTTTAGGGTTTTGTTTTATGAGTTTTAAAGTTTCTAGATGTTTCTAAACTCTATAAATAGGCCTGTAAACACAGAAATAGGGAGGAGGCGATGAGAGATTATTTAGACGAATTGACGGCTCTTCTAGGAAACATTTTCTTATTCTTCTCCTTCTATTTTATTTTATGAAGATATTTAACATCAAACTCATGTGTAACTAAATTGCTAGTAGGGCTCGATTGAAGCCCTGATTATGCTATTCCATAATTCAATATTGTTGCCTTTGTGATAGTTATACTATGATGCTTAACTTGATTAATGCCTATTTTCTTGAATTCCTCATATGTTTTTACCTGATCAACATATGCATGTTGTATGGATTAGTTAATTAAATCAATTTGGATGATCAAGCCTTGGGTTTAATAATAGTAACAAAAGAAATCCACGCCGAGTTCTTGGGTTAATCAACATGGGAAACAGAGAGTATATAACATGCCCTAGGTCTCGTGTGTTTGTCGATTTTCACAGATATTATGCTCTCTTAAAGAACAACTTAGTATACACCATGCTAAATCCTTTAAGAAAGGAAAGAGTTGTAGTATACACCATGCCTAACTCGTTGCTTAGGGAAATCAATAGCTTAAGGAGTATACACCATGCTCTTAGGTTGACAACATTAGGTAGTCATAATATGGTTAAAGCATTGGCACACTGTTTTATTGGGAAAGCATGATTAGTGGTGGATATCAAAGCCCTACACTTTTATCATTATCGAATCAAATTCACTTTTTCTTTCTCTCGTTTTATATTATGAAATTAATTTTAAATCAAAATTTACCAATCCTTGTGGGAATAATCTCGCACTTGCACACTATACTACTATGTTGACCTTGTGCACTTCCAAGTAAAACATTCAATTATTTGCTTATTAACTTAGGTAGATTTTTGCACAACAGGGTTATGCTTTGAGTCCTTAATAGTTCATTTTGAGTTTGTACAAAATTAGTATAATCCTTGGTTATCTAAGTGAAACCATTGATTTGATATGAACCAATTGTATCAAGATGATACATTGATGTCATGGTAATCCAGTTGTATCAAGAGGATACACTGATGCTAGTCGAATGATGATAGTGAAAGATATAAAATACCCAAGAGGAGGTAATGTCTCTTGAAAGAGTAAGAGACAAACCTGTATGTCTTACACAATGAAATCCGAATTAATTGCCTCAACAGCAATTGAGAAAAAAAGTTGAATGAATTAATTAGAAATTTATTGTTGGAAATAAATTTTGTGGCTACATCCTATGCATTTAAAATCCATACTTTGTGATAATGAAGTTTTGTGAGAAGTACCTTAAATAGTAAGTCTAGACATATCAGTTTTAGACTATGTGAGACAATTAATACAAGATGGTATCATTACAATTGTCTATGTAAAATCAAGTAAGAACTTGGCTAATCCACCTACTAAGGTAATCGCAAAAGACCTAGTAAGTAGTACATCTAGAGAGATGCGGTCTAAACCATTTAAAAGTAATAATGATGGTAATCCAACCTAATGCTAGTAGATGACTAGTCCTAGGTTTTAATGGGTAATAACAAGTTACTGTGATTAACTGTTGATATTGTCACAAATTTAACCCATAATTGATAAAGATAATATCATATGTTACGTTTTAGAGGATGAGTTAAACTTTTAATGAAGTTATAAAATGCGTTCTAGTAATGGAAACACAAGAGGAACTTCAACTATATGAACGAAGGAGTGGTGCCGCTTCTTATAGAGAGTTATGGCTTGGTCTCTTGAGGTTCATGAAACTAGGATATAACACATGGCGGAAATAATGCTAAGTGAAAATAATTTTTTATCGAAATAAGAGAATTGTATATGTGTGGTGGCTCCGGTCATATCATATAGGAATGTTGGTTTAATCTAAAGAACACTTTTAATTTCAATATGACTTTGAGTTGCTTACACTAATAGAAGGTTTTAAATCAAAAGATACATTCTTTATGCATACAAGATCGACTCGGAGATACTATGGCAGCATTTTTCAAAATTAGTTTTTCAAAAAGTGGGGGATTGTTAGAAAAATGAGAGTAAAAGGGTTGTTTGAATACCCAAAAAGCATTAGTTTAAATCAAATAGTTTTGATTTAAATAGAAAAGGTGTAAGATTAAATCAAAAGACATCAGTTTAAATCAAAGATTGTAATTTAAATAGAAAAGGTATGGGATTTAATAATTTTTTTTCTAAACATATATGATCTAGTCTGTTAAAAATTAACAAACATGATTGTAAGACTCTCATTAAACCTAGAAAAATCATATCTTTCCAAACTAAAAAAACATGACTTTCTAGAACCATTTGAAAAGGTGTTTCTACACCTATAAATACCCATCACTTCCCACTTTAAAAAAAAAATCATTTTTTATTTTTTTTTCTTCTCTCTTTTTCTCTCAAAACTCTGTCATAATATTTTAGTATTTCAAAGCAGAAATAAATCGAAAGTTCTTCATATTTTGTTGTCTGCAGACTTCCAGTTTGAGACTTAGTTGTATCTCAGAGGACTATTCATTTATAACCCATAACAAACTTGTTTATTCAAGTAGGGATGAATAAAACCTTAAAGACAATGTTTACAACACGTCTCTAAGTCTTGATTCTCATATTTTGTTACCATTTACAAAATTTTACAACAACAAATGGGTTTTCATTGTTGAATTAGGTATCTAGCAACATTTTTAGGGCCCTTTGATGTTCTTTTCTTCCTTTTTATTTTCTGGTAAGTTGGTGTTCCCTGGATGTTGGCTTAAATCCATTGGATCTTCATTCAAATTTAAGGAGATACATATAACATATGTAGCCATTGTTGTCAACATAAAATATGGGCATCCCATGTTCTTCTCGTTTATTTTATAATGGATGCAGATCCTAGGCCACCTATAATGCATACTATTATTTAGCTAGCCTAGCTAGATTGTCTACATACACCCTTAAACATTTAACATTATTTGGTACATCTTATTCAAATTTAATGCGAGATCAAATATTTTGATCAAAACGCTTTGAGATTATTAATTTTCTTTGGTTTTGATGGATTGTTAAATGACATAGTTCTCCAATTTATTAAGAGTTGGTCCTAAAGCAAACAAAAGGTACCTTAATTTCATATTTTCACCCTTTTCTGTTTTGCATGTGACCTGCATCTGTTTACTGAGATCTTTCTGTGCCTCTAAATGAAGTTAAATGGAATATTGGTTTTTTTGGTGCATCTATTAGTGCAATTTTCATATCTTGTGGTGGTGGGATTAACTATGTTTCTCCTTTCAGTTTTGCTGAATCTTTTTATGCATAGAGCTCCATTTAACTTTTTTTTTTAAATTCTTGTATACTTATTGTTATCCGCCTTAGTTCAACTTCCCATTGTTGCTTTTTGGCCTTCTATCTCATTGTTGTTATTGTTCGTAATTTAGTTCAATATAAAGCATTGGGTGTCATAATCTGTCCATGACCCCACGATGTTTTGCTAGTTATGCTTCTCCATTGTTTTTAATCATCTAGAAGTGACTTTAAGTAACAAATATTGTACTTAAAAAAAAGGTAATGAATAGTGGAGCTTGAACAATATCAGTATCTCTAAAATAAAAAAGAGGAAAAATAGAAATGGTGTCTTCACTCCATATCTTGATATTTCTTTAATATCTTATATGTTTTCATTCCTTGCTCTTGCTGGAAAGACATCTCTTGTTTGCTTACTCATTTTTCTTTGGGAACCATTCTAGGTGGCCAATACACCAAGCAGTTAGACCTAAGTGATTCATATGGTGTTTTGACTCTTTTGAATGTCTTAATATATTCTTCTAGAAGTTGCTTATAAATCAAGAATGTTCTCAAAAACAACTCGTGGGATTGGAAGAGGGTTGATAATTTCTTGTTATTTTAGACAATCTTGGTGTCATGACCCGTCCCCAGGTGGGTCCTATCCGAGGAGGTATCATCACCTTTTCACTTTGATCACACCGACCTATATGTAAACATACAAATTTACAAGGCGAACAATCTTTTGTTCAATTAATCACAATTTACATTAACAAACGACTTTTACAACATGGGAGTCAAAGTTTAAAACTTTGGAATCATAAGTAAAAAGGAAAGTCCCCACTATAAATTTTTTGAATGGACTCCTAACGAAAAACCCAAAAGCCCCCTTCAACTTAATCCGATACTACCTGAAATATTAATAAGAAGTGAGCTAAAAAGCCCAATGATAAACACATTACTAAAAGTAATCGTATTGGAGGAGAAATTTTTGTTTTAATTATAACTGTAACATATAATTCATCAAATTCCAAAAGTACTAAAATTTAAGTTTTATTGATTTTCCTTCAACCATCTATCTCTATTTCTTGATAAGAAGAAATAACAATTAAGCAAGGATTCACCAAGATCCTTACAAGCTTTTCAAGCATACAAAGCTTACAACATTGCACTTAATTATAAATTCACTAAGAATAAAGAAACTTCCTATTAAATACCATTCTATCATCACAATCATATTCATGTCCTTCACTAGGCCCAACACGTCACATGCCTCTCACAGACCAATCATAATGCATGCCTCTTATGGGCTAATCATAACATATGCCTCTCATGGGCCAATCACAAAGTATGTCTCTCACAGGCAAATAATAAAGTATGTCTTTCATAGGCTAATCATAAAGCATGCCTCTTATGGGCTAATCATAAGGTATGCCTCCCATAAGCCAATAACAAAGCATTCACATGTTGGTTGACCCATTTGAAGGAACTATACCTATTGGTTGCAAATTGGTCTATAAAATAAAAATGGGTGCCGATGGAAAGGTAAAGACCTTTAAGGCAAGACTAATAGTGAAAGGTTACAAACAGATATAAAGAGTTGACTTTGACGAAACTTATTCTTCTGTAGCCATACTAAGTCCATTAAGATCTTGTTCACCATAGCTACACACTATGACTATGAGATATGAAAATTGGATGTTAAACTACTTTCCTCAATGGAAACATAGAGGAAAATATATATATGGAGCAACGAGAAGGTTTTGCATCCAATGGTAGTAACCACAAAGTGTGCAAGCTACGAAGATCAATTTATGGATTAAAACAAGTTTCTAAAGCTGTAACATTTTAATTTTTTTATAAAAAATGTGGATGAAACGTGTGTGTAGAAGAAGACTAGTGCTACTGCGATTACATTTTTGATATTGTACATTGATGACATACTACTCATTGGGAATGACATAGGTATGTTATAATCAGTCAAAGTCTAGATTTCAAAGAACTTCTCTATGAAATATTTGGTAGAAACATCCTATATTTTGGGAATAAAGGTATATAAAGATAGATCTAGAAGGATGCTAAGCTTGTCCCAATCTAAATACATAGACAAAATGTTAAAAAAGTTCAACAAGGAAAACTCCAAGGGATGATTGTTACCTTTCAGGCATGGAGTACATCTCTCAAAGCAAATGTTCCCAAAGAAATCTGAACAGAGATATAATATGAGTCAAATCTCTTATGCTTCCATATAGGAAATCTCATGTATGTTATGTTATATACTAGACCTAATATCAATCATGCTTTAACTGTTACTAGCAGAAATATCAATCTAATACAGGTTTGGAACATTGGATTGTTGTGAAAAATATTCTTAAATATTTGAGAAGTACTAAAGATTTGTTAATCACATATGAAGAAAGTGACTTGAAGTTGGAAGGGTATACTGATTCAAACTTCCAATTTGATGTGGATGATAAAAAGTTCATTTATGGATTTGTGTTCATCTTAAATGGTGGATCAGTGAGCTAGAAGAGTTGTAAGCAAGATATAAATGTAGATTCCAATGTTGATGGTGAATATATTGTTACGTTTGAAGCTACAAAGGAGACGGTTTGGATGAAGAAGTTCATCACCGAGCTTGGAGTGGTTCTTAGCATTGAACTCTCAGTACCTCTATACTGTGACAACAATGGGCGATAGATCAAGCCAAAGAACCAAGGTCTCATAAAAAATCCAAGCACATTGAGTGTCACTTTCACTTGATTAGAGAAATCATTAGAGGAGGGGACCTGTCAATAGGTAGTTTTAGCGTTACACTTGTGCATGCGATCCTTAGACTTGAGGCACTACGGTTATCTTGTATGCGACTTATTATACTTTGGTGTAATTTAATGTGGTTCTATTCATGGATCATTAATTAGTAGTAGTTGGGTATAAAGGGTTTCATATTGAGGTATGTGAATGTATAATGAGGTATTTATCACTCTTAAGTGAAAAGAGAGAATGTTTTATGTGATCTATTAATATATAATTTAGGAAGTTCCTCGGCTAAGGAAAGGTGAGAATTAGACAAGAGTTTCTAATTTCACCATTAGAATTATATTCTTGAGATCTAGATAAATAAAATTAATGCTCTAGGTTTGACAGTAATCTCATACTCTAATTAGCTTAATTAGGACATCGCATGATGTAATGATTGAATTGCATGGAAACTAATAACGAAAATGTTTAAAGTTTCACAACCAAATTCACATTGTCTTGTTAGTTATGATATGCTACTAGGTGTCACTCATGATTGTAGAAGCCCTAAGAATTAATTTAATGGACAAGTAATTAATTATTATAAAAAAAGAGAATCAAAAGGGGTTTTGATTCAAAATAAATTAAAAAGAGTTTTAATTAAATGAAAAGGGTTTCAGTTGCAATTACATAAAAGTTATGGTCTACAACCATAATAGTTTGAACCTAAGAGGCCACACACAAAAGAGAAAATATGTAGGAAATAACTGTAGGCGTTTAGTTTGCAATTAATTGTTAATTGTAAATAACGCTAACACTATAAATAGTTTATTAGTGTGCAAATTTTTGCTAGCACATTATTCTACAGATAAGTTTCTCCTAGAGATTTTGGTTATTCTTTCTCCCAAAAAAGAGAATAAAATTTAGAGAAAATTATAATTCAAGATTTGCCTTGTGTGGATTAAACATTAGAGATTACATAATTTTGTGATTGTTGTGGATTTAAGAATGCAAAGTGTTGACCCTCATCTAAATTTTAATGATGATAAAACACAACTCTAATTATACTAACAGTTTTATCTAAGCGTTTTAAACGATAAAAGCATACAACCAATAATCAAGATACAAGAACTCAACCCAAATCAGATACCAAGTCAAGACAGAAGATCTAGTATAGGCATAAGGTATTGAAACAAGTTGTAAATCTCACTTGTTCAGGTAACTAGCTTGTCTTATGGCTCCATTTGAAAAACCATTTTAACAAAACTATTCATTCAAACGTTTATAAAGTCAAAATCATTTCAAAGTATGAATAACTGGGTTGAAGGGCAACCCAGTCGACTGGTACTTATACCAGAAGACTGGTATATGGGACAGTGTGTCCCCAGTCGACTGGGTGCTTCATACCAGTCGATTGGGTATATTTGACAGAATATCTCGAGTCGATTGGTACACTTGACCTAGACGACTGGTACTAAGACTCAGTCAACTCGTAATTCAAAAAATATGACCGTTGAGACGCAAGACTTGAGCACTTAATGCACCAAAACATTCCAAGTCAGTAAAAAAAAACAGCCATATTAATTCAATGCTATATAAACCCACTCAAATGAGCATTAAGAAGAGGAGATTACATATTCAATCAAGTTTTTTCTCATTAATACATAAAAGCTTTGAAATATTTATTGTTGAGCCATTCTTCAAGCTTTACCTTTAAAGAGAGATATTATTCAGTTGTATAAGCATTCATTGCTGTCTCTCTACCATTTAGTTTACAGCAACTCATATTTATTGTAAAGGGATTAGCTTCCAAAAGGAAGAGATTAGCTTCCGAAAGGAAGGGATAAGTGATGAGAGTCATAAAAGGCATCTTAATAGTACTTATTTGTTAGTATTTTAGGATTGATCTAGGGTTGAAGTACACATTTATACCTTAACAATTCTAAAGTGTCATTCTTGGATCATTGACTTATTTTGGTGCATTTTCAGGTATTTTGAGTCTAAAAGAGATGTAAAAGCTATCAATGCTTAAAGTGCCAAGAGCCCATGCATATCAGAGTGAAATGAGTGGTTTCGAAACTGTTTCATGCCGCAGCACAGAAGGGTTAAGTCGCGGCTTCCAGTAACATTCAGAACCCATAGCCAACCAGTGTGCATAGCGGCCTGGAAAGACTAAGGCGTGGCACCCAGAACCTGCACAAAGTCCAGACAACATTGTGTGCTGCGCCCTAGAAAGGCTGAGCCGTGACGCATGAGCGGACCCTTATCTCCGCTTCAGACCTAATTAGGGCGTTTTGATGACATTTTTGAGCCAAAAATACCCCTAAACCTTATGAGCTATATATAAAACATTGTGGAGACTGAAAATGGAGGCTGGAATCAGAGGAGCTACCATTATTCTTCTTCATCAAACATGAACCAAATGTCCAACTAATCTCCAAGCAAGGCAAAAGGATAAATTCCTAGGTGTAGTTGTTCTTATTTCCATTCTTGATTCAGTTGTAAGGATTTATTGTTAAACATTTTTTATGATTTACTCTTTGATTAAGTAAAGAATTAGAATGTTTTCTCTTAATCCAGTGATTGTATCTTCTTCCTCTATATAAGTCTAGTAAAGCTCTTCTTATGTCAAGTTGTTGGATGTGATTGAGTTCGGTAGATTTATCATATAGATTTGTCCATTACTGCGATATAGTTATTGAAATATATTATTGATTCTTGATAAATCTATAAGCTAGGTCATGTGTGCTTGAATCGAAATCAATGAGTGATTTGTAGCAATTACATTAGAGTGTTAATGTGCTGTGATTGAATATTTTTCGATTGCTTGTTTGGGATGTGAAACTAGGAATCGAGATAAAACAATTTGAATTGAGATTGGAATAAGGCAACGAACTTAAGAAGGATTCCCGGAACTTTGTTATTTCTCTATTGATTTCTTCATTATATTTACACAACTCTCTCACATTATTTCATTATCAAAACTCAGATTCTTTCATTTGACTTTTATCGTTCGTGTTAAGGTTTACACTTTCTCTTGTAGTTCACTTTTCCTCGTGGGATCGACACCTCATCTATACACAATAACTGCGTGTTAGTTTGAGCATAATCAATAAGCTTCCAAGAGGAAAGGACTGTTTGTAAGGTTTGTGCAACACCCATGAAGTTGAACGACTAAGAGTTTTAGTGGATTACTTCAAGGAGGCTCCTTGAGGAGAGTGGACGTAGGGTCAAAACGAATTCGATATTGCTGAACCACTATAAACTGAGTTTGCATATTCTATTCCTTAAACTCTTTTGTTTACAGCACATTACTTGTTTACATGCTTGTGGATTTATCTATTTTTATAAACTTGCAATTAATTAGTGAAAGTTTTTGAAAACCTAATTCACTCCCCACTTGGGTTGAAACCTCAGTCTATAATTGGTATCAAAGCTTCATTCTCAATTTTAGGCTTAAAATCCTTGAGTTGATCAGATGGTATTGAATAGCTATTCTGAGGGACATTCCTACTCTAGGCCTCCCTTGTTCAATGGCTCCAACTATAACTATTGGAAAAACAAGATAAAAATCTTTGTCGAAGGACAAGATTATAATCTATGGAGAGTCATTGAGGAAGGACCTAGAATTCCATCAAAGGAAATAACTATTGGAGAAATCAATCATACAATGCCTAAACTCAAAACTGAGTTCAATGATGAGGATTATAGAATGATGTCTCTCAATAGTAGAGCCACAAGTGTTTTACATTGTGCTTTAGATATATCTGAATATAATAAAACTTTCGCATGTGTTTCGGCTAAGGAGATTTAGGATAAACTGCAAGTCACATAGAAGGAACTAGTGAGGTTAAAAAATCAAAAATCTATATGCTAGTATCCAAATATGAATCTTTTAAAATGTCTCCTAACGAAACAATTTCTCAAATGCACTCACGTTTCATAACTATTGTTAACAGTTTGAAGCTTCTTGGTAGGAACATTGAGGAGTTTGAACTAACGAGAAAAATCTTAAGATCTTTGCCACCTACTTGGAAACCAAAGAAGACAACCATTCAAGAGGCCAAAGATCTCGACAAACTAGATGTCGAAACACTTATCAGGTCATTATTGACATATGAAATGGAAGAAATGAATCCCATTATCAATGATGATGAGAAGAAAAAGGTGATTGCTCTTAAAGCTTCTATGAGCAACAAAGAAGAAGAATCGGAAGAAGAGCTGGAGAGCAGCGAAGAAGATAGTGAAATGGCTTTAATCACCAAACAGTTTCACAAATTCTTAAAGAAAAGCAAGAAACCTTACACAAAGATCCCACTTCAAAAAGGGAACCACTTGTATGTTATGGGTGCAAGAAGCCCGGTCACATCAAGGCCGATTGTACAGCTACAAGCAAACCATACAAGAGCTTCAAGAATAAAGCTATGATTGTAACCACTTGGAGTGATGACGAAGAAGAAGACTCTGTCGTGCAATTATCTTCCTAAATAAATAAGCAAATAATCGGACTTGTTTTACTTGCAAGTGCACAAGGTCAACTTAGTAGTATAGTGTGCGAATGCAAGATTATCTCCACAGGTATTGGTAAATTTTGATTTAGAATTTGTTTCGCAATAATAAAATAAAAATAAGAGAAATAAATATTGAGTTGGAATTAATAAAGATAAAGGCGTAGGGACTAGATATCCAAAACTAATCATGCTACCACAACAAAACAGTATGCTAATGCTTTACTCATGTCATGAATACCTAATGTTTGTCAACCTAAGGGCATGGTATCTACTCCTTAAGTTATTGATCTCCCTAAGCAACGAGTTAGGCATGGTATCTACTCTAACTTTTTTCTCTCTCAAGAGATTCAGCATGGTGTATACTGAGTTGTTCCTTAAGATAGCATAGGATCTGTGGAAATCGACAACCACACGGGACCTAGGGCATGGTATCTACTCCCGGTTTCCCATGTTGATTAACCCAAGAATCCGGCATGGATATATTTTGTTACTAATGTTAAACCCAAGACTCAGTCATCCAAATTGATTCAACTAACTAATCTATACCACATGCATACGTTGATCAAACACACACATATGAGGAATTTAAATAAAAACAGGTATTATTCAAGTTAAACAACACAACGTAAATACTGCAAAGGTGCCAATACTGAATTTATTTAGTAAACATAATTAGGGCTTCAACCAAGCCCTTACTAAAAGTTTAAGTACACATAATAAAAATAAAAGAAAGAAGAAACCCGAGAGAAGAGTCGTTAATTCTCCTCCACAATTTCCTTCTCCGATCTCCCCGAACAAAAACTAAACTAAAAGGAAGATTTGCTCCTCAAAAAGGAGATATTGTTTCTGTGTTTTACAAGTCTATTTATAGGGTTCTAAGAACACTTGGAAACCCTAATTTTCAAAACAGGTCTCTAACCCTACTTTCCAAAATAGGAACTGTTGTTTTTACTATTCACTATCATACGTGTGCGCTCGATCGCAGTCTCTTGCGCTCGAGCGCAGCCTTCTTCTTATGTGCAAGCGTAGATTGCACTCGATCCTGGCTTGGGCACTAGGCGCTGGTGCGCTCGATCGCAGCTCCACTGCGTTCGATCGCACTAAGCAACTGATAGATTTTCCAAATTTGCTCTTTGAGCTCCAAAATGCTTCCTTTTCTCCAGGAACCTATGAAAACCCATAAAACACAGAAAAGAAGAAAAATAACATAAAATACGCACACTAAGGGCTTAACAAATGTAAATTAAAGGGCTTAAATATGAATATTTAAGCACTTATCACACCCCTAAGCTTACATATTGCTAGTCCCTTAGCAATATGAAACTAAAAACTAAAATAAAGACACAAAGATAAATCCAATATTCATGGTGTCCACAAAAGTTTAGATATCACACAAAGCCATGATGTGCATTCATGAGCAAGCTTAACAAGTACAAACACATCTTTGCAATGAATAAGAGTTTTGAATGCAGATCACTTTCATAAGGTAGGTTAAGACATCACAAGTTTGACTTTAGTGTGTGGTGAACTAGCATATAAAAGATTAGGTTTCCAAATAATTCTAATGTGCAGCGTTTCGATGTCTCAAGATTCACCAAATTTCCTATTAGAACCAACAAAAATGGCATAGTTTTTCTTCTTTTTCTTTTATTGTGAGATTTTTGCCAAGTTTAGTTCCCTTAAGCTTTCTATTTGACTCATGTAGTGAGCGTTTAGCCAATGACTCCCAAACCAGATGGTTTTAGGGCATTAGGTGTAAAGATACCCCTAAGGACTTACTAACTCGAGTCAAAAGGCTACGAAACTAACTGGTCTTAATGCTACCAATCAGAATTCCCAACTTTTGACGTGACACTCACTGCTTATTGAGGTAAGAGTGCCAGTTACTCGGTGGAAAGTTCTTTTTAATGATCATTGTGAGCAAAATTTCCACCTTTTGACGAGACACTCGCTGCTTACTGAGGCAAGAGGGTCAGTTACTCAGTGGAAAGTTTGTTTACTGATCATTAGGAGCACTTTTCTTTTTTAGCAATAACAATTTTTTTTTCTTTTTTCCTATGCCAAAGTGTGAATCTAACAAGTCATCCGGTTCACAATAAAGCCGAAGAAACATACATATTAAAATTACGTGTCATACCCCACACAATTATGTGCTAATGTGCTCGTGTTAGTTTAGATCAAACTTGTGAATCCTTAAATGCCTAAAAGTAAGTGATTAAGGTTTAAAAATTAATTATTAGCCCATGTGTTCAAGGTTTTAAGCTCATTTATCAAGTTAAATCATATTATTTGTTTAGATCACCCAAAATTTTCAGAACAGTATGAACATGCATTTATCTATAAAAACAAAAAACTGGGACAAAGTGTGTGAATATGTCTCCCATACCCCCAAACTTAAATTACACATTGTCCCCAATGTGTGAATAACATGAAAAGATCTGACCTGGGAGATGGAGAATTAGCTGGGTCAGTATGGCTCATAGCATACCCTCAAACTTGAACGGATGCACACATTGTCCCTAAAAAAGAAAAACTAACGTAATATGGGAAAACAAGAAGTACTAAAAATAAATAAATAATAATAAATATGTAAAACAATAAAAATAAAAGGATAAGCTGTGGGGTGCCTCCCATGAGCGCTAAGTTTAACGTCTTCAGCCGGACCAAGCCTTATTTTTCCCCAAAACTAAGAATGGCAGCAACTAGCACAGGTAGTGTCTTATTCTCTCCCATATAAGCATAAGTCAAATGCTTCGGCAATTGTTTCAACTCCAAATTTGGTGCCTGGACAATAGAAGGAAAAAAATAGTATTAGTAGGCACATGAGGTTCAAATGGATCGATGTACTTACTTGGATACTTTGGAGAAGCCTCTAGAAGGTGCACAGTTTCAATGATGTCATCAGTAACATCCTCAGATTTTGGCTCAACATCTGATCCTTTGAAACACTGGGTGAAGGTGGTCTCCAATGAATCAATGTGATGGATGTGAAAAACTTGCTCAACAACACCTTGCTGTCGTTCACTCAGCTCTTTAGCCAATTGCTCCACTTGTACTTCCAATCTTTGAATGGCTTGTTCATGTCTTGCAGTGGTTTGTCTTATCTCAGTCCGAAATTGCCTTTCCTCTGCCATAAACTAATCTTGTGAGGTCATCAATTGTTGTTGCTGAGTTGCCAACTGCATCACAAGACTCTCTAGGTCACTTTTCTTTGATTCGGGAACTGAGTGGGCTGCTTGTTGGGAGTTTCTTTATTGCCCTTGAAAGTTCAAGGCATTTTGATCGTTGCTCCAAGAGAAGTTGGGGTGAGTCTGCCATCCAGGATTATAGGTATTTGCATATATATTATAGTTGTTAGGTCCCACATGATTTGCTTGCTCTTGATCTGCAGATGAATACAAAAGGTAAATGTCAGTAGTGTGATCAAAACTAGAACATATAACACATACCTGGAGTTGTTTGGCTCATGGACTAGGTGAGATGTTTTGAGCAGTCAAGGCTTTTATAAGCATATCTAGCTTCCTCTCCATAGCAGCTAGATAAGCATAACTAGCTTCCGCCATTGGTGCTTCTCCTTCGAATGAATTAGTTGAAAAGCTTCAGTGTAGCAGTTTCAGTACTGCTTCTCGAGTACCCTCTGGAGCTTTTGCGCTCGAGCACACCAAGAACAGCGCTCGATCGCACTGAGATTGCGCTCGATAGCACCAAGGAGTGCGCTCGATCGCAATGAGGATAGAAACTCCTCTTCTGCACACCTGAACAAAAGCAGAAAACAAAAAGAAGGAATAAATCTGATTTTTGGTAAAAATAAAAATAAAATGGAACAGAATAAAATAAAATAAACTAATGAAAATGGTTCCAAAAAGAAATTTAGCACAATCCCCCGCAACAGCACCAAAAACTTATCGTGCGATTATCTTCCTAAATAAATAAGCGAATAATCGGACTTGTTTTACTTGCAAGTGCACAAGGTCAACTTAGTAGTATAGTGTGCGAATGCAAGATCCTCTCCACAGGGATTGGTAAATTTTGATTTAGAATTAGTTTCGCAATAATAAAATAAAAATAAGAGAAATAAATATTAAGTTGGAATTAATAAAGATAAAGGCGTAGGGACTTGATATCCACCACTAATCATGCTACCACAACAAAACAGTATGCCAATGCTTTATTCATGTCATGAATACCTAATGTTTGTCAACCTAAGGGCATGGTATCTACTCCTTAAGCTATTGATCTCCCTAAGCAACGAGTTAAGAATGGTATCTACTCTAACTCTTTTCTCTCTCAAGGGATTCAACATAGTGTATACTGAGTTGTTCCTTAAGAGAGTATAGGATCTGTGGAAATCGACAACCACACGGGACCTAGGGCATGGTATCTACTCCCAGTTTCCCATGTTGATTAACCCAAGAATCCAGCGTGGATATCTTTTATTACTAATGTTAAACCCAGGACTCGATCATCCAAATTGATTCAACTAACTAATCTATACCACATGCATACGTTGATTAGACACACACATATGAGGAATTTAAATAAAAACAGGTATTAATCAAGTTAAGCAACACATCGTAAATATCACAAAGGCGCCAATACTAAATTTATTTAGTAAACATAATTAGGGCTTCAACCAAGCCCTTACTAAAAGTTTAAGTACACATAATAAAAATAAAGGAAAGAAGAAACCTGAGAGAAGAGTCGTCAATTCTCCTCCACAATTTCCTTCTCTGATCTCCCCGAACAAAAACTAAACTAAAAGGAAGATTTGCTCCTCAAAAATAAGATATTGTTTCTATATTTTACAAGTCTATTTATAGGGTTCTAAGGATACTTGTAAACCTTAATTTTCAAAACAGGTCTCTAACCCTACTTTCCAAAATAGGAACTGTTGTTTTTACTGTTCACTGTCGTATGTGTGCGCTCGATCGCAGTCTCTTGCGCTCGAGTGCAGCCTTGTTCTTGTGTGTGAGCGTAGATTGCACTCGATCCTGGCTTGATCGCACTAAGCAACTGACAAATTTTCCATATTTGCTCTTTGAGCTCCAAAATTCTCCCTTTTCTCCAAGAACCTATAAAAACCCATAAAATACATAAAGGAAGTAAAATAGCATAAAATACGCACACTAAGGGCTTAATAAATGTAAATTAAAGGGCTTAAATATGAATATTTAAGCACTTATCAGACTTCTCGGATAAAGAGATCGAATACGAGGAAATTGCCAACCTATGTCTTATGGCAATCGATGATGAAAATGAGGTATCAACTTCTCCCTCTTCAAAAAATAATATCGTTAGTAATAGTGAAGAATCGATAGAACTCATAAATGAAATGCATGAAGAATTGAAGAAATTCGATTCTAGGAACTCTACTCTTAAAAAAGAGGTGTCATCTCTTTCTAAAGAGATGATAAGTCTAAAAGAAGAAAAAGATAAACTATCTTCATTGCTTTATGATTCTTCTCAAGATTTTCTTAAAGATGAAAATGAAAACTTAAAGAAGAAGATATTAGAATTGAATGGCACAATATTTAGACTCATGCTTGGAAAAGAAAAGCTTGATGAAGTACTATCTTGCCAAAGATTAAGTGAAGGAAAATCCAGGTAAGGATATTCTCCATTAGGCAAGCAAAAATCAAAAGAGAGCTTTTTCATGAAAGCATCATGTGTGAATGAAGCCTCTACTTCAAAGACCACTAGTAAGGTCAAAAACATTTCCTCAATAAATGCTAATAGGTCTAGAAATACTAATTCTAGTGCATATACAAAAATGAAACATCCTAGAAATACTCATGCTTATATATATGCTCATTCAAGAAATACTTATACACATCCTAGGAGTAACCATCATATGCATCTTAGAAATAACATGTATACTCAAGACTTGCACACTTCACAAGCATATCCTAGGAATTACTATCATGGTTATTCTAGAAATAATATGCATACTCATAATAATACAAGCATGTATCCCATAAATCATCATCATACATTTCGTAGAAATGACATGCATATTCCTCACATTAGAAACATGTATCCTAGGAACTCCTACCCTAAGAATTATAGACATGCTCAACTAAGTCATCCTAGAAATTTCAATAACTATTGTCCTAGTATTATGCATTATCAACATGTCTATAGAACACCATATGTTGTTAAGAAAGTATGGGTCCCAAAAGATACCATATTTTCAAGGACTAACCCCAAAGGACCCAAGAAATTTTGAGTACCTAAAAATGCAATTATGTATCCTTGTGTGATGTAGATATGTCTCCACACCAAGGAAAAAAGGTGACTGTTGGTACCTTGATAGTTGATGCTCAAAACACATGACCGGTGATAAAAGTGTATTCAAGGAGCTAATTCTAAGAGATGGAGGACTTGTCACCATTGGAGACAACACAAAAATAAAGATCATCAGGCATGGAAAAGTTGGTAATGATTTCTCAAGCATAGATAATGTATTGCTAGTACAAGGCCTTAAGCTAAATCTACTAAGTATTAGTCAACTATGTGACAAAGGCAACAAAGTCATATTTGAAACCTCTCATTGTCTAGTTATAGACATCAGAGTGACAAGATCAAGTTTGTTGGCCATAGATATGAGAATTTCTATATAGTTGATTTAAAATCATTGCATTCTAAAAATGAAAAATGTTTTCTCGCATTTAGTGAAAACCCATGGCTATGGCATAGAAGGCTTGGTTATGTGAACATGAATTTGCTTAAAATCATTTCGAGAAAAGATTTAGTCATTGGACTACCCAAAATCAAATTTAAAAAAGATAAAGTATGTGATGCTTATCAAATAGGAAAACAAACTAGAATTTCTTTTAAATCAAAAAATATAGTATCAATCACTAGACCTTTGGAATTTTTGCATATGAACTTATTTGGTCCGATAAGTACCATTAGTCTAGGTGGCCATCAATATGCTCTTGTTATTATTGATGACTATTCAAGATATACCTTTGTTATCTTTATTGCTTACAAGGATGAAGCTTTCAAAGGATTTGAAAACTTTTGCAAAGAGGTTCAAAATGAAAAATGAATTTTTATTTCAAGTATTAGAAGTGATCATAGAAAATAATTTGAAAACTAAAGTTTTTCAAAATTTTGTGATGAAAATGGAATTGATCACAACTTTTCAGCCCCTAGAACTCCTCAACAAAATGGAGTTGTTGAGAGGAAAAATAGAGTTCTAGAAGAATTTTCAAGAACAATGCTTTGTGAAAATAGCTTACCAAAATACTTTTGGGTAGAAGTGGTAAACACTTCTTGCTATATCTTAAATAGAATTTTAATTAGGCCTATGCTTAACAAAACTCCGTATGAATTATGGAAAGGTACAAAACCTAATATCTCATATTTTTGTACATTTGGTTGTAAATGCTTCATCTTAAATAACAATAAAATGAACTAGGGTAAATTTGACTCTAAGACTGATGAAGGGATATTTTTAGGATATTCAGCCTCTAGTAAGGCTTATAGAGTCTTCAATCAGAGAGCTCTAGTAGTAGAAGAATCCGTACATGTAACCCTTGACGAGTCTAACCCAATTAGTAGTAAAGTTTCTTTCAATAATGATGCAGATTTTATTCTAAGAACGAAGACACCTACTCCCATTGTTGACCCAAAGGAGAGCCCACCTCAAATGGATCAAGAAATGGAAACTCTCAAATTGGACCAACGGTCTACAAGTCAACAAGAGGATAGTCTTCGCAAAGATTGGAGGTATATAAATTATCACCCAATCGATCAAGTGATTAGTGATCCTTCACAAAGGGTAAGAACTCGTTCCTCTATTAGAAACATTTGCAAGTATGTAGTCTATTTGTCTCAAATAGAACCTAAAACATTTGTAGAAGCCGAAAATGATAATGATTGGATAATTGTCATATAAGAATAAATAAATCAATTTGAAATAAATGATGTATGGAATCTAGTTCCTATACCAAATAATCATATAATAATAGGAACTAAATGGGTATTTAAAAATAAGATGGATGAAAATGGAATAGTGACTAGAAACAAGGCTAGACTAGTTGCTAAGGGATATAATCAAGAAGAAGAAATAGACTTTGATGAGACCTATGCTCTCGTAGCAAGATTAGAAGCTATTCGAATAACAAGTTAAAATTATTTCAAATGGATGTAAAAAGTGTATTTTTAAATGGCTTTATAGAAGAAGAGGTTTACGTTGAGCACCTCTTAGATTTGAGAATCCTAGTCTTCCAAATCATGTCTACAAGCTTTCTAAAGCTCTGTATGGGTTGAAGCAAGGTCCAAGAGCATGGTATAAAAGACTAAGTAAATTTTTTATTGACAATAATTTTACAAGAGGAAAAGTAGACACAACTCTCTTCACAAAAACTCACATAAATGACACTCTACTAGTCCAAATATATGTTGATTATATTATATTTGGTACTACTAATGAATCTATGTGTAAAGAGTTTGCTAAGTGCATGCAAGGTGAATTTGAAATGAGCATGATGGGAGAGCTTACCTACTTCCTTGGGCTTCAAATCAAACAAATCAAAGGAGGCATCTTCATCAATCAATCAAAATACACTAAGGACCTACTAAAGAGGTTTGGGATGGAAAACTCAAAGCCACTTGGTACTCCTATGAGCTCATCTACAAAACTTGACCTTGATGAATGAGGTAAGTGTGTAGACACTAAATATTATAGAAGCATGATAGGAGCTTTACTTTATTTAACTGCAAGTAGACCTGATATAATGTTCATTGTATGCATGTGTGCTAGATTTCAGGCCAATCCTAAGGAATCACATGTAGTTGCAGTAAAAAGAATCCTTAGATATCTACAAGGAACTCAAACCCTAGGATTATGGTACTCTAGAGATTCATCTTTTGAGCTTGTAGGATATTCAGATGCTGACTTTGTGAGGTGTAGGTTAGATAGAAAAAACACAAATGAAACATGCCAATTCTTAGGTGCAATGTTAACCTCTTGGTTTTCCAAGAAACAAAACTCTGTTGTACTATCAATTGCCGAGGCATAATATATAGCAGCTGGAAGTTATTATGCCCACGTGTTGTAGATGAAACAACAACTAGAAGACTATAGCATGAACTTTAAAAGTATCCCAATACATTGCAATAATACAAGTGCTATCAATTTAACCAGAAACCTTATTTAGCATTCTAGAACCAAACACATAGAAATTAGACATCATTTCTTAAGAGACCATGCTAAAAAAAGTGATGTTAGACTAGAATTCATACCTTTAGAAGATCAAATAGCTGACATTCTTACAAAACCTCTAAGTGAAGCTAGTTTTTGCAAAATTAGACTGTTAATGGGATTGTTAGATTATGATAAACTGTATGCCTGATTGTATCATCATTCATCATTTGCATACTTGACATCTAGTGAAAGAGTATTAAATCTTATTTAATATTTCCCTCACTCAAGATGCCATAGATAAACAAATTTCATGCTAAAACTCAAGACAGAAAGTTTTCTTAAGGGTCCAGTCGATTAGTAAGTCTCTGCCTAATTTCCCAGTTGACTTGTAAGTCTATACCAATCGACTAGTAAACCAAGACCTTGTTTGGAGCCATTTTTTGAAATTCAGTTAACTACCCAGTCGACTGGTATGAACTACCCAGTTGACTAGTATCTCTCTGCCAATTTATCCAGTCGACTAGTGTCCCGATCTACTCGACTAGTATGTTAAAATTTTTCAAAACTGCAATGGACCCAGTCGACTGGTATCTCGATTTTATAAATAGTCTCTTCAGATTTTTCACTTTTGCACGCCATTGTTGCAACCCCAAGCTTTCTCTCTCTAAAAAATCTCATTTTTTTATCAAAAAATCCTCCAAACACTTCTGATGAGTGAAAAATATTGCATGTTTTGGCCACTTAATTTACATTTGTTAGCTTAGCAATTTGTTACGTTGAGTTATTTTCATTTTTTTTTCAGGTTTACAAGCACTAGGAAATGAGTTTCACTAAAATTGCCAGAATTGCCCGTACAGATCAATCATCTTTGAAAGTTAAACTTTATTGATTCAAGAAGAACCAGGATATGAGCCATATATTCTTAGAAAGATCCAGAAGTCTGTTTTTTGGAAAATTTTACGGCTCGTAAAAATGATTTTTCTACATAAAGTTATGGCCGTTTTAGTAGACAAATGTCAAGCTGTGCGGGATTTCAGCGTGAACAGAAGTTTTGAAAGGCATGTGAAGACTTAAATCCCACATCCCACATCGGTTGGAAACACATTTCTATATCCCACATCCCACATCGGATTGAATGACCCACTCCACTTCATCATTCAGTGTACAATTCTTGGGCCACTTTGGTGTTAACCAGTGGACGTCTGCTAGCATTCTGGTGGATCCCAAAGGCTTTGCTACCACAAGGGGAAGCGCTGCCCATCAGCGAGTGGAATTTTTCCCATGTAAAGTTATTTATTTCTTTTTATTTACTTGTTTTAGTTTACTGTTTAGCACTTTTATTATGAATTGTAGTTTCATAATTATGAGTGGCTAGAATCTTCAGCTAAGGTTGAAGATGAAGCCCTATCCTTGTTTGGCATAATAGTTCAGATTTGTTTGTACAAATCTAACATTTTTTTAGTATAAATGTTCTGTCAATTATTTGAGTTAATCTTGTGATTGATTGAGTTTAAATTGTTCTGTTGGATATTCCTTATGTTTCATCTGATGGATACATTGAATTGTTTTCGATTAAATTGGATTTCCTTTGTGATTTGTTAAAAGTAGATACATTGGATGCTTTTGGTTTAATTGGGATATTCTTTGTTTTTTGTCTTATAGTTGGATTCATGGAATTTTTTGATAGGCTATCTTTAGAATATTGAGATATATGCTTAAACTTTGGTGGGGTGGATTTAGAAACCTTAGTGTTTTTATTATTAGTTTTTAAAGTCAATTTAGTTTAGTTTGAATTTTTTTTCCAAAATATCATTCAAAATTCGGAACTAGGTTAAGATAAAGTTAGTTTAGATTAAATTATATTTTCACAACGCAATTCCCTATGGATTCGACCTCGCATTTGCACAACGTTATATTGCAAACGACTCGTGCGCTTGCGAGTAAATTAAAACTCACAACAAGTTTTTGGTGTCGTTGCCGGGGAATTGTTTGGTTTGTGAAAATTTTTTGTTTGAATTGATTTTATTTTTCTACTAGTTAGTTATCATTTTTTTATATAAAAAAAGAGAAAAAAACAAATGTGGATGAATCCAGCGCCGGTTTCACAGTCTTTAGAGGACACCATTAAGGAGTACATGAAAATGACCGGCCCATCCATCAATGCTGCCAACACATTCAATGTTGATAGCTGTTCCATCTGTGCTAGTCCTATGCATTTAGCATAGCATTGTCCATCAATGCCGGCTTTTGCCGAGTATCCCATGGAACAAATGAATGCTTTCAATGATTGTTGTTAGCAATCAAATGGATCTTACTCCGAAACATACAATCTAGGGTGGTGGGACCACTCTAATTTTTCATGGACGCAGAACCAACTGAGGAATCACGGAGGAGCCCCTTATCAAGCTCACAATCAGTACCTTCCCGAATTTCCTCCGCCAGTTCCAAGTTATAGTCACTCAGCCTATCCAGCACCATTACTTGCTTACTAAGCTCCCATTCAAACGCCAGCGCCAGTTTCACTGCCACTTGAGGACACCCTTAAGGAGTACATGAAAATGACTAGCCAATCCATAAGCGAAGTGATGAGTGCAACAATAGAAAACACCCAAGCGATTACCAAACTAGAGAGTCAAATTGATCAAATCGCAAGTTACGTGGGTGAAGGAGAGGAAGGAGAGTTCCCCAGTCAACCTGAGCCTAACCCAAAGGAACAGTTTGCGGTGGAAAATCAATTTAGTTTAGTTTTAATTTGTTTTCCAAAATATCATTCAAAATTCAAAACTAGGTTAAGATAAAGTTAGCTTAGATTAAATTATATTTTCACAACGCAATTCACTGTGGATTCGACCTCGCAGTTGCACAACGCTATATTGCAAACGACTCGTGCGCTTGCGAGTAAATTAAAACTCACAACAACTTCATACACACCTTGATCTACACATCCATACCATCTATTTCAACTTTCTACGGTTAAAATCTCAAATATCCATCAAAATATCCTTTTCCTCTAAAAACCTTTTCCTCCAAAAAAGTCTGATAGAATCCGCATCAAGACCACTGTTGGGGGACCTCATGTGCCTACTAGGCCAAGGTCCACCAAATCTACGGCTTCGGATCCTAAAGGGAAGGGACTGGTGGGCTCCTCGAGCAAGAAGGCAAGAACAGAGCTCGATGACTCCCTGTTCTCCAGCCCCGCTACTAAAGAAAAGTATACTCATCCGTCACAAAAAGATCATGATGGGTAGATTCGTCAACTTCAAATCTATTTGTCATGGTAATTTTGATATTTTACCTTCTTTTAATGCAATAAACTTGACCCCACTAGTCAAGATTCACCAGAAGTTTTACCCGAGACTGATTCACCAATTTTATACGAACTTAGTGAAACCTAGTCCACTAGCTCTACGGTTCAGAACCAGTGTAATAGGTGTGGAGTTCGAGGTCAACACTAACCTCTTAATGAGCATCTTTAGGATCATTGTGGGAGGGATCCAATGGAGTCTGGATGGATAGCCAGACAATTTCAATTATGAGGATGCATGTCGAATAGTTAGGGGTAACCCTAACTATGTCTTTCGACCCACTACATTTCACATATGTGGTGACATGCCCCTCGACTCGAAATTGTTCAACCTCATAATGAGTTGGACCATCCACCCGAGACTTGGGAGTCGGGACTATTTATCTAAGATAGATGTTGTATTGATTTGGTGCCTTAAAACTAGGCACCACTTCAATATCTACCATCTACTACTCGCCAACATGATCAACGGCGAAGCTAGTGACTCCGGATGCCTTCCCTACGGGATGTTCATCACACTCATCTTCCAGCACTTCTAGGTTTCTCTTCCTGCCTTCGAGGCTCAGGATATCAGCCTCAAGTACATCATCAATGTCTCTTCGCTGAAAAAAATAGGATGCACAGTCTAAGACGACATGATTTATTCAAAGGCTGGGAAAAACATTCGGATAGGCGATGATGATAGTAGTAGTGATGAGGACGAGGGTCTAGATGCTGTAGCCACTGTTATGGATGCGGATGACCGAGAACCACATATGGGCGACTCTAGTGCTAGTCCAGCTGGGTACGGTGATCTTTTTTAGGCTATCACGAGCCTCAGCTGACTATGCAGTCCGGATTCCAGAGCTTGAGTTCTTCGGTCGACGCTATGCATCATGACCTTCACTCCTTCCGAGATGACTTTGAGCTGCACCGAGAGCATACCGAGGGTTCTTTGGCTGAGTTTTAGGATCTCATTCGTGATAGCTCTAACTCTCCTGCTCCATGAGTTGCTTTTTTTTGTACCTTTATGTTGTATGCAGATGTAGCTTTCAGTTGTTCTTGGCACGGACATCATTTCATCATATATTGTATTTTTCCTTTTAGTTTCGGCTCTTAGAAGCCCATTATGTATGGATATTTACGTTCTATGTTCATATTTCATTTTACCTTTTAATTCATATCCTTGTTTTACTTTTACATCATATATTTGCTTAATGTAAATAGTTCTTTGATTGGATATATGATGTAACTGCTTCTGCATGTATAGAAACTTCTGGCTCTTATTGGGAAGTCTTCCCAGCTTTGAATTATACCAAATTTTGGTGTACAAGTTTATTTATGCCTTATCTTAATGTTTATAGTATCTATATGGCTTATTTTTTGGTTTACAACCCCCTTTTCTACTGTTATCAAATCAGGGGAGAAATATGAGAAAAATGACTATAATGACTGTAAACTTAAAGTAGTGCATAGATTTAGGGGGAGCATTGCTCCAAAACACTTGTTATATATGACTATATATTGAATTGCTTGGTTGAATTGAATATAAACTGTTTTGAACTTTTTACAGGTTGGCTTTATTAAAAAAACAGAGGAAACTCTGCCCAATTTTTCAAAAAAACCTAACACTTAGTTTTTAAAACTGTTTTCTCTCATTTGTTTTGTCATCATCAAAAAGGAAGAGATTGTTGACCCTCATCTAAATTTTAATGATGATAAAACACAACTCTAATTATACTAACAGTTTTATCTAAGTGTTTTAAATGATAAAAGCATACAGCCAAGAATCAAGATACAAGAACTTAACCCGAATCAGACACCAACTCAAGACAGAAGATCTAGTATAGGCATAAGGTATTGAAACAAGTTGTAAATCTCACTTATTCAGGCAACTAGCTTGTCTTATGGCTCTATTTGAAAAAACATTTTAACAAAATTATTCATTCAAACGTTTATAAAGTCAAAATCATTTCAAAGCATGAATAATTGGGTTGAAGAGCAATCCAGTCGACTAGTACTAATACCAGAAGACTGGTATATGGGACAGTGTGTCCCCAGTTGATTGGTATATTGGATAGAATGTCCCTAGTCGATTGGTATACTTGACCTAGTCGACTGGTACTAAGATCCAGTCGACTAGTAATTCAAAAAATATGACCGTTGAAACGCGAGACTTGAGCACTTAATGCACCAAAATATTCCAAGTCAGTAAAAAAATGATCATATTAATTCAATGTTATATAAACCCACTCAAATGAGCATTTAAGAAGAGGAGATTACACATTCAATCAAGTTTTTGCTCATTAATACATAAAAGCTTTGAAATATTTATTGTTGAGTCATTCTTCAAGTTTTACCTTGAAAGAGAGATATTATTCAGTTGTATAAGCATTCATTGATGTCTCTCTACCATTTACTTTACAGCAACTCATATTTATTGTAAAGGGATTAGCTTCCGAGAGGAAGGGATAAGCTTCCAAGAGGAAGGGACTGTTTGTAAGGTTTGTGCAACACCCGTGAAGTTGCACTACTAAGAGTTTTAGTGGATTACTTCAAGGAGGTTCCTTGAAGAGAGTGGATGTAGGGTCGGAATGAATCCGATATTGCCAACCACTATAAGCTGAGTTTGCATCTTCTATTCCTTAAACTCTTTTGTTTACAGTACATTACTTGTTTACATGCTTGTGGATTTATCTGTTTTTATAAACTTGCAATTAATTAATGAAAGTTTTTAAAAACTCAATTCACCCCCCTCTCTTGGGTTGAAACCTCAGTCTACACAAAAATTCAGTGATGCATTTGGAATCGCACAAAGGAGATCAAGAACATTACTAATCAAAAGTAATGATTCTATCATTGTATGTTCTTGTTATTCAATATTTTTTCACGTAAATCATAAGGTGATTTCGGTTAAAAAAATCGAATAAAAAATTTAAATTTCCACTACGTTTTTTGTATCGATTTTTTCAATAATAACCTTCTCTTGCAACCTAATACAAATTTCTAGAGGAATCTTTGGAGACTTAAAACTTCGTTCAAAGTAGATCTTTTTATTTGAAAATTGTGCAATAAGGCACTCATTGTTAGGAAAATTTTGGTTGGCTTAGATCTAAAACATTGGTTTTTGACTTGTTGAAAACTTTACTGATAATTTTTAAGATCTTCATTGGTAACGTTATTATAAATATGATACCCAAAAAATAGCATTACTAATAAAGTTTCTTAAAATTACTAATGAAATTTTCAACTAATCTAAAACTTAAGTCTTAAATTCGGGTAGAATTTTCAACCAATCTAAAACTTAAGTCTTAGATTCGATCTAACTAAGTATTTATCCTCCTTGTTGGAAATATGCTCCAAAGCGTGGAATTCGAACAGGAACAGAGGGAAGATGGCTTATTGTTCAGAGACACAAGAAACTGCAGAAAACTTATTCCTCCGTTGTCCTTTCTCGAGAGTTGTTTGGTTCGGATATGATCTGTCTTGGCGCATGGATCCTAGGAATAATACTATGATTAAGGAATGGCTCCAAGAAGTACTGACCTAATAAAGCGCCCAAGTATTGTCATCCAGCATCTATTGATTGTTGGCTTCTTGTATTTTTGTCAAAAAGAAAATCTTGTTGATTTATAATGTAAGCATGATAAAAAAGACATGGGATGACAAGTCGAGACCGCATATAAATGAAACTAACGAATCTTTCGACAGAATAACTGAAAGTAACTAATTGAATAAGCTGTAACAAGACCTGATTCACAGTTGAAAAATCAAGCGCGTAAATTTAAAGCTTAATTACAAAAAATGTTTTGGAGTTGATTATACGTTGAGATTTTTTATGGTAAAAAATACTTTATGGTTGATTTTATTTTCAAAAAATGTCTTCAAAATTTTTTTGTGACAAAAAATATCTTGTAATATGTTTCTGTTAACAAAAAATACTATGTGATTGACTAAAAAACATATTACGGCGTATTTTTTACTAACAAAAATATATTACAAGGTATTTTTCACTAACAGAAACATACTATAAAACATATTTTACCAAAAAAAAAAAAAAACCTGGAGTGTTTTTTTAAAATTAAGTCAACCACAAAATGTTTTTTGACACAAAAAAAAAATCTCATAGTATTTTTTGAAAATGTAATCAATCACATGGTATTTTTTATAATTAAACCTAAATTTAATACATCATATATTTTAGGGGCAAAAAATGAAATTTACTTCTTTTTTTGCCTTAAAAATTTTAACATGTAACATTTTTCTAACGATTTTATGTAAAAGTAACTGAAGTTTGCATATGAATTAAAACTTATAAAAACAGTTTACTTCAAGCTCAAACTATATCCTTTTTACTACAGTAAATTAATCCATACTCAAGTAGATATACATGAAGTACAAAGATCTTTATTGTTCTTTTATTAGAACCACTGCCTTGTTAATTAAACTATGTGAATGTGTTGATACAACTCAGGTATTGAAGACCATTCAGCTGCAGCATGGATCAGGAAGGACAGTAGGACATGAAAACATGACACCAGAAGAGGAAGATTTGGGAGTAGAAAACAACGGAAGTAGAGGCTAGGAGGTGGACAACTGCATAGCTCCCGAGGCTAGAAGAAGCATTTGAGGGAGGTAGTATTGGAAAAAGGTAGAAGTTGAAGATTACGAAAGGAACTTACAAAATGTGGGGCGAATAATCGGAAATGGTTCTGTTCAAGAGCATAAAGAATCTGATGGGATGTTTCGTAGCATTCACTTCGCACAAAAGTACTGGACGCAGAAGAAGCTTTCCTAATATGGAAAGGATTAGCTTGGTAGAGACACAACTTTACGTCACATCTTGCTTCCAGATAAATTCCTTATCAAAACGAATTTAAAAAGGAGTAATAGTTGGCTGACTTGGCTAAAATGGTGCCTTGTTTAATGTGGATCGTTGGATTTTAAAAAATAAGAGAGATTAACAGCCATTGGATGACGTAATCGGTTGCCTTGGGAAAACCAGTTATAATTTTGATATCCTTTTTTATCTTTTCGAAAAAGTTTATTCTAAAGCTACTCTAATTATATTATTGTATTATTTTATTAAATAAAATAAAATAATATAGAGGTTACCGCCACCGGCGAAGAGAACCCGGCTCCAGCATTCTCACGTTCTCACTCCGATAAACCTTACTGGTTCTTGTATACTATCTCTTGTTAGAGCAAAAGCTAGAACAACGACAAGAGAAGAGAGGGAAAGAGTGATAATGCGTCCGAGCAGAACAAATTCGAACGGGTATGTCTCTCTGTCTTTTACGTTTAACTTTGAGTTTGTTAAATTGCATCGTTTAGGTTTATATTTTTAGTCAGATATGAGCATTAACATTTACATGGCTTTTTTATGATGCTTTATTGTGCATATATCCACAACTTCTTCCTCTGATCTGTGGGGGGATCTCACTCGTGGTTATTGTTACTAGTTAATTTGCCAATGCTAAGAAATGGAATTTTCGAAAAGGAAATACACACTGAAAAGACTAGGAAGCTGTTGAGATTTTTAGGGTTTCCATTTTCCTTTTTCTGTAATCTTATAATTTTGTGAGGAGGGTTTTTACGGATTTTTAATTTGGGAACAATCTTTGATTTTCTTTTTATTGGTCTTCGATTTCGGCTCACTATCAGCAAAGGAATTGTTTCTCGGCACTCATGTACGATCTCTCTCTGTTCCTTCTCTCGGACACAAATTACACTGCATTACTGTCAAGTTTGTTTAAATGACACTAATATACCAAACCTTTTCAAAACCCACTACTCATCACGAAACACCAATTTCACCACCAAGCAGTCCAAAATGAATTTCTTATTGGAACTTTGGTCATTGATGTAGTAAATAATTTACTTTCCAGTAGCTTGATGACACGTGGATAACTTCCCCTCCAATGACCAGATGATACATGGCTGCGTCAATAACAGGTACGTAGTAGAGTAGATGACGAAATTGTAACCACTCACAGACTTCTCACACGCAAAAAAAAGAAGCAAGATTTCAAGGACTGCATCGTCCCTGAACAAGTAACAAGACCACTCGAAAGAAAAAGCTGGATCTCAGGGATCATGCTGTCCCAAGCACGTGATAAACTTGCTCCCTGAACCACTATAAAAAGCCCATGGTACTGATGAGAGTTATAAAATGCATCTTAACAGTACTTAATTGTTAGCATTTTAGGGTTGATCTAGGTTTTAATTGCACTTTTATACCTTAACAATTCAAAGTGTCATTCTTGGATCATTGATTTGTTTTGATGCATTTTCAGGTGTTTGGAGTCTAAAAGAGAGGGAAAAGCTATCATTGAATAAAGCACAAAGATCCCATGCATATTGGAGTGAAGGAGTGCTTTCGGAAGGACAAAATGAAGAGAAGAAAGTGTGTGTGCCACGGCTTGAAAGGGCTAAGCCTCGGCCTCCAGAAAGTGCACCAAAAGAGCAAGGAAGAAGCATCAGGTCAGGCCACGGCCTGGATCAAGGTGAGCCGCAGCCCGGAGGGCTGAGTCGCAGCCTGGATTAGGCTGGGCCGCAGCCCACAGAATGATGAAGAATCAGCACAAGTTGAGCCGCGGCCTGAATCAATCTGAGCGGTGGCTCGAGCACGAAATTTTTGTTTCCGAGATACGAACTAATTAGGGTTTTAATGATAGTTTAAAACCCTAAAACACCCTTGGACCTTTATATTATAAATATATCACTTTAGGGTTTGAAACACAATCATTGAAGGCTGGACAAGGGTCCAAAGACTCAAGGAGGAACCTCATGGCCGTCTAATCTCCAAGCAAGGCGAAGGGATGAATCCCTAGGTGTAGTCGTTCTTATTTTCTAGTCTTGATTCATTGTAGTTTGGATTTATTATCATTAAGCATTGTTATGATTTACTTTTTAATCTAATTAGAAGATTTCCCTTTAAATCTGGTGATTGCATCTTTCTCCCCCCATATAAGTCTAGTCATGCTCTTCTTATGTGATGTTATTAAGGTGTGATTGAGTCCGGTAGACTTCTCTTATAGATTTGTCCATTACTGCAGTATTGTCATTATGATATATTGTCGTTTCTTGATAATCTATAAGTTCGGTCATGTGTGCTTGAAAGTAAGAAGGATTTCATAACAATTACATTAGGGTTTACATGCGCTTTAATTGAATACTTGTTGATTGCCTGTTTGGGATGTGAAACTTGCAATCGAGATAAACAATCGAGTCAAGATTGGAGTAAGGCAACGAACCTAGAGAGGATTCCCAGAACCTTGTTATTCCTCTATTATATTTTACAATCTATTTTTCACAATTACTTCATTATCAAAAATTCATATTCTCTCACTTAATTTTTATCGTTCGTGTTTAGGTTTACACATTCTCTTGTAGTTAACTCGTTTCCCTGTGGAATCGACACCCCAAAGCTGTGCTACAACTACCGCGTTATGTTTTGGGCGTAATCAAATTTTGGTGCCGTTGCCAGGGAGACGTGCTTAAGTACAAGGAAGATTGTCAACTTTTGACATGACGGTAGAAGAATTGTAAACAGTTTTTATTTTCAACAGCTGTAAAGGCGGTAACTTCGTTCCTTCTTTTAGCTTGCTGCATTATTTTTTTTCTTCTTTCTTTTTATAGTATTTTTTTATTATTGTTCTTTTTTTCTAAGTTTTGATTTCCTGATTTTTTATTCTGTTTTATTTATTTCCTCTCTGATTCATTTGGTGTATGATTAGACCGAGAGATTTGCGAGGTAGATTCATTAGAGGACCCAAACTAGAATTACCCTCTCCTTCAACGTCCGTTAGTGAAACCTCGTTTAGATCAAACCATAGTGCACCCCCACACGAGAATTTAGAGGATTTTGTTAACATGGCCGATAACCCTAATGAGAATGTTGCTAGGACACTTAAGGATTACCTCTACCCTACACGCATAGCCACACCATCATGCATCATGTTTCCAGCCAATACTCACCAACTAGAGTTTAAAACAGGGATGATATAATTACTCCCTACATTTCATGGCTTAGATAGTGAAAACCCATATGTGCACATTAGAGAGTTTGAGGAAGTAGTCATGACTTTTTATAATCAAGATGAAACCAATGACATTGTGAGGCTTAAGTTCTTTCCTTTCGCTTTGAAGGATAGAGCTAAGAGTTGGCTATACTCACTAAGACCACGATCTATTAGGTCGTGGACTGAGATGACTCGAATTTTATTTAATAAATACTTTCCCCAACATAAGACTAATGCTTTAAAAAGAAAAATCTCCACCTTTGCACAAAAGGACAACGAGACTTTGTATCAATCTTCGGAGAGATTTAAGGAGTTGTTGAGTATGTGCCCTCACTATGGGTATGAGAGTTGGCGCTTGGTGAGCTATTTTTATAAAGGACTTACATATAGAGAGCGCCAATTTATAGAGATGATGTGTAATGGTGAGTTCTTAGAGAAAGATCCTGATGAGGCCATAGAGTACCTCAATGAGCTTGCTGAAAAAGCTTGCACTTAGACTGGACCTAGTGCTACTAAAAGCACAAATAGGTCACGGCCTATAGGGCACCCAAATGGTAGTGGAATTTACCATCTTAGGGAAGAGGATAACCTTAAGGCCAAGGTCGAGATGCTCACCAGGGAACTAGAGGTGTTAAAGACTAAAAGCTCAAAGCCAACACAAGTAGCTAATCATGCAGTGTCTTTGAAACCATGTTTTGTGTGTGGCGGGGTAGATCATCTTGCCCAAGAGTGCCCCACATTTGCTGAGATGAGAGGGATGTATGAGGAACAATGTAATGCCTTAGGCATGTATAAGAAGCCTTTGGTACCCTTCTCTGATACTTATAATCTGGGATGGCAAAATCACCCCAATTTCAACTAAAAGTCTGAAAACCAATAGCTTGCATAACCCCCTGCACCATATCTTGAACCATATCATGCACCTGTATCTTCTAGGAGTTCTTTAGAAGACATTTTAAATGCTTTTATTGAGGCACAGGGTAAGACTAATCAAAGACTTGAATCTTTAATTACGCAGGCTGTTAAAGAAAATAAAGAGATAAAGAGCCAAGTGTCCAAGTTGATGAGCTACTTGAGTGTGACTGAGCGAGGTAAGTTCCCTTCTCAAGCTCAGTCCACACCCCATGGTCAACACCTAGCACAACAAAATTTGAAGGAGGTGAATGTCATTGAGACACTAAGTGGTAAGTCATTACACATCCCGACAACAAAAAAATCATAGAATGTAGATGAAACCCACCATGCATACATGATTGACTCATTCATGGAAAAGGTCCAGCACCTTAATCCATTAGAGTCCACTCTCACCCATGGCTTCACAAGAACATATATTGAGTCAGAATTTACGGATGTTACTGATGAACTCCTTGAGGCCTCTCCAAAGCATACAAGCATCGAATTTGGCAATGAAGCAGTGGCTGGTGCATTCAACCTATGTTTGCTATGAGGGAATAAAAGTGTCTGGCTGAAGACGTAAAACTTAGCGCTCATGGGAGGCAACCCACAACATATCCTTTTATTTTTACTGTTTTTCATTTTTTTTTCTTGTTTATTATTATTATTTTGCTGTTTTCCAGCTTTACTTTCATATATCTTTTTCAGGGACAAAAATACGAAGCAGTTCAAATGGTGGTGCACAATTTTTAGCTTCTATACACTTTTGGCTACAAAGGGAATCTCCTTAACTTTTGCTTTCACATTGAGGACAATACTTATTTTAAGTTGGGGGTGGAGGAGGAAACATAACATATTCCTGTTTTTCATTGAACTGCTTGGTATCATCTTCATTTTTTGTTTGTTTTTAGCATGCTTAGTGTTAGCCTTGGAGTTAATTCACATGTCCATGATATGAGCTTAATTGAGATAGCATACGGATTTTAGAAGAAGTTAAATCTTACTTCGGTTTGAAATTAATTTAAGTATCAATCTTCATTTGGTTTGAGACTTTAGTTTGTGGTAAGATCGTATGATTAGTCTTAAACATTTAGAGAAGTTTTATGTGTGATTATTTTGTGAATATTTTTACGGTCTTGACAAACTCTAGAACTTACTTGATAACCACTTGAGGCGAATTCCTAGAATGCACATTACTTAGGATATGATATAGGCCATTTTTTGAACCGTTTGAGCCTGTCAAACCTACCATTGCTATATTTACCATTAGTCACCTATTTGAGCATTTTTTCTTTAAAAAGAATTTGAGCCTTGTTTCTTTCAAATAGCCCATTTACTCACCTTTATAAGCCTAAGAAAATATTTAATCCTTACCTTCCTCTTAAAAGAACTTAGCTATACACATTTGTTAAGAAGCACTTAAAAGGAGTAAGGATGGAAATATGAGAAAATATCACTACCGTAACCCAAGTACATTAAGGAAATAAGTTGGGGGTTATGGAAAAGAAAAGAAAAATGAAAAAGGAGATGAATGGTCTTATACCAAAATACAAAAGAAAAGAGAAAAAAAAAGAAGTGAATTATGGCAAAGAAAGAAGAAAAGAAAGGAAAAGTAGTGATTTAAGAAAAATGCTCAAAAAATAGTTGAAAAAGTTGGGTGATGAAGTAAGGTTATCTAGTGCTTAAAAGTGGTTGTGTTTAAAGCTAAGAGATTGAGTTCTTTTACTTGTAAATCCTTCCCATTCTTTTTTAACATTTACCTTAGTCTAACGTTACAAGCTTATTAAAGACCTATTGATCCAATATAATGTGATTTTTCTACAATAGTGGATAGTGGTTTGAAATGTAAGCCTATGAAGCTTATTTTTGTGATTGATGTCACACAATTTATCATGTTTTAGAGGCCAAGACTTGTATTCACGAATGTTATGCATAAAATCATATGGATGTTCGGATTAATGGATTGTGGCAAGATGGATGTAAAGAGTCAATAACGATATTAAGATTGATGTTTGGATTACTTTTGAACTTGGGTGAAATTTAATGATTCTATGTGTTGTGTATTATGTGCGATTTTTGAGACAAAAATTTGAATTAATCTTGGTTTAACACTAGCATTGCATTACTTTGTTTTGATTCCTACCATAGAATTCATCGATTGTTTTCGCTTGAATTGTTAGAGACTAGCAAGAAGCTAGTTGGGGGTTGTGATGAGAGTCATAAAATGCATCTTAACAGTACTTAATTGTTAGCATTTTAGGGTTGATCTAGGTTTTTATTGCACTTTTATACCTTAACAATTCTAAAGTGTCCTTCTTAGATCATTGATTTGTTTTGATGCATTTTCAGGTGTTTGGAGTCTAAAAGAGAGCGAAAAGCTATCATTGAATAAAGCACAAAGATCCCATGCATATCAGAGTGAAGGAGTGCTTTCGGAAGGACAAAATAAAGAGAAGAAAGTGTGTGTGTCGTGGCTTGAAAGGGCTAAGCCTCGGCCTCCAGAAAGTGCACCAAAAGAGCAAGGAAGAAGCATCAGGTCAGGCCACGACCTAGATCAAGGTGAACCGCGGCTTGGAAAGCTGAACCACAGCCTGGATTAAGCTGGGCCATGGCCAACAGAATGATGAAGAATCAACACAAGTTGAGTCGCAGCCTGAATCAATCTGAGCCGCGGTGCGAGCACGAAACCTTTGTTTCCGAGATACGAACTAATTAGGGTTTTAATGATAGTTTAAAACCCTAAAACACCCTTGGACCTTTGTATTATAAATAGATCACTTTAAGGTTTGAAATACAATCATTGGAGGCTGGATGAGGGTCTAAAGACTTAAGGAGGAACCCCATGGCCGTCTAATCTCCAAGCAAGGCGAAGGGATGAATCCCTAGGTGTAGTCGTTCTTATTTTCTAGCCTTGATTCATTGTAGTTTGGATTTATTACCATTAAACATTGTTATGATTTACTTTTTAATCTAATTAGAAGATTTCCCTTTAAATTTGGTGATTGCATCTTTCTCCCCCATATAAGTCTAGTCATGCTCTTCTTATGTGATGTTGTTGAGGTGTGGTTGAGTTCGGTAGATTTCTCTTATAGATTTGTCCATTACTGCAATGTTGTCATTATGATATATTGTCGTTTCTTGATAATCTATAAGTTAGGTCATGTGTGCTTGAAAGTAAAAAAGATTTCATAACAATTACATTAGGGTTTACATGATCTTTAATTGAATACTTGCCGCTTGCCTGTTTGGGATGTGGAACTTGCAATCGAGATAAACAATAGAATCAAGATTGGAGTAACGCAATGAACCTAGAGAGGATTCCTGGAACCCTGTTGTTCCTCTTTTATATTTTATAATCTATTTTTCACAATTACTTCATTATCAAAAATTCATATTCTCTCACTTGATTTTTATCGTTCATGTTTAGGTTTACACCTTCTCTTGTAGTTAACTCGTTTCCCTGTGGAATCAACACCCCAAAGTTGTGCTACAACTACCGTGTTATGTTTTGGGCTTAATCAGGTACGCATATCTCAACTCAGTTCAAGTTTATTACCAAAAAACTATCCCATTATTACTATAATCTTCTTCGCTTTCTCAAAACCTTGCACTAACAAAGGCATTGGAGAGTCCTCGGAGGCACCACCCCCCTTTTCCTCTGGTGACTCTTTAGTTCATCACTCTTACCCTGCGCAGGCCTTCGAATTCCAGACCTCCAGCTCAACAGCAGATTTTCGACATCAATAGATTGGCGTCGTCCGTGAGAAAAAACCAATCTCTCGCTAACCAGTACAAGCGAAAAAATATAAATAACTCATCTGTTGCCATGCCGCCTAGAAACACTACTAGGAATACCGGTAAGGGAGTCACCGGAACCAGAACCGCACCTACACAAAACAATACTTACAACTATCAGTTCGGCTAAAGGTTCCCTACTGTGTCTGAACACATGACTTCTGGATGTGACCCGAGAACGCAATATCCTCGTCATACGGAGATGGATCCCCTTGAAAATCTCATAGGAGCCACCTCAGTGCATCTCACTATTCCAATGATTCAAGCACAGTTCCTAGAGTTCTCTCGTTTAGTGACGAACCTTACCGCCAAAGTCTGGAGACGAGGTCGATAGCCATCACCCCCATCTCCTTATTGTGATCCTACGCAAACTAGCTCTCTTAATGATGAGCTCCCCATCGATAGTCGATCCATTGCAGAGTCTTCACCATTTTGTGCCAACAGATCTACAAGAGGCTCCTCCTCCAGAAGCAACCTCGACCTGGACAAACGGATCGAGGAGATGGAAAAGAAAATTAACGACGCCTTCAAATGCCGAAATCATAACATCCTGGATGAACTCAGCGTCCGAGACCCACCATTCACACAGGAAGTTCTCGAAGCTCCGCTCCCGCTAAATTTTCGGATGCCACAAATCAAGCCCTACAACGGCTCTACAGATTCCTTGGACCACCTACAGCATTACAAGACTACCATGATGCTACATCGGCATCATGATCCTGTTATGTGCCGAATGTTTCCCATAACACTTGAAAAAGTCGTCGACACATGGTATTCCCAACTGAAGCCAGGAAGCATCGACACCTTTAAAGAGCTTGGCTACGCTTTTGCTTCCCACTTTCTAAGCAGTAAGGGACCTAAGAAAACCTCGAAAAACCTGTTCAACATCGAGGGGAAAGGCTTCGAGCCTATATCTCAAGGTTCAATGTTTCCGCTTGGGAGATCCTTAACCTTGATCCCAACGCTTAGATATTGGCATTCAAAAATGGACTGAGATCTTGAATCTTCATATCTAAGCTCACCAAGCGACTGCCTAAAGACATGAACGAAGTCTTGACCCAAGTAGAGAAGTACATGTTGGTAGAATATGATCAAGCTTTTCGAAGAGAAAAGGGAAGGGAAAACGGAGAAGAAGAGGAAAGATACCAGCGATCCTCAGGGTAGATGACTAAAAAGCCCCACCACAAGGGCAGATGTAAGGCCACCACCCGTTTTGAAAGTTTTACTCCTCTCAACGCATCCAGAACCAAAGTCCTTATGTAGTTCCAGGACAGGGCAATCCTTCAATGGCCCCCGAAGCCGTAGCGCCTCAACGGGGATCAGAGGAAGTGGTTCTGATTCCATAAAAACCATGGGCACGATACTGAGGAGTGCCACGCTCTAAAGCAACAGATTAAGGCCCTTATCAATCGAGGGTACTTAAAGGAGTTTAACGGGTCACAGCAAGGAAGAATGCTAGATCGATCTAGGAGGAGTCCCGAATGTCCCTCTAGTCAGAACAGAGAGCATTGAGCTCCTTAGAAGAGCCTAAAGCCGAACCAATGAGAACCTAACTAGGGAGGCTAAGAAGTCACAGTCATTAGAATTATCAAAATAATTTACGGTGGACCAGCCGCCGGAGGCAACTCTGGGCAGAACAGGAAAACATACACCAGGTCCATAGCTTCTTTCAATGGGCCTCATAAACGAAAGAAGACAAACCAGATAATCTTTTTCATAGAAGATGATCTAGACGGAGTACAGACCTCGCATGATGATGCCATGACGTCAAATGCATTTTGGTGGATGTCTATGATGCCTTTTAGAAGATGTAGTTGAAAAATAGTTAGTTAAAGCCGATCTCCACCGTACTATACAGCTTCTCGGGGGCACCGATGTTCGCAAAAGGCAACATAGTTCTTCTAATCACCGCAGGAATGACTCCACGGACTACTACTGTACAACATAATTTTTTGGTTGTCAAACGACCGTCATCCTACAATGTGATTCTCGGCAGATCGAATCTCAACAAACTGACAGCGGTTGTTTCCACCTACCATTTGAAAATGAAGTTCCCCACTAAATATGGAATAGGTGAAGTCAAAGGGGACCAACAGGTCTCTAGGTAATGTTATCTGAATGCTGTAAGAGGAGGAAAAAGAACCGAGGCTTTGCCCCTCGAAGTGGAAAACTTTAGAGATGAAATCAAACCCCCGTGTGGCCAACCCATGGAATAACTAACCATTGTCCCATTTGGCACAAAAATCTCCAGAATAATCCAAATTAGCTTTGGTCTCCTCGAGAATTTCAGGGAATCACTCATCTCTCTTCTTCGAATGAATCAAGACTTGTTTACGTGGTCAACCTCGGATATGCCTGGGATTAGCCCTGAGATCATCGTGCACTGGCTAAATGTGGATCTGAGCCTGATTACACTCAAACTAATACACGGTTATTGTGTATAGTTGAGGTGTCGATCCCACGAGGAAAAGCGAACTGCAAAGAAAAGTATAAACCTTAATACAAACGATAAAGATCAAATGAGAAAATTTGTGTTTTGATAGTGAAGTAATATGAGAAAATTGTGTAAATAGATTAAAGAATGTAATAGAGAAACAACAAGGTTTTGAAAATCCTCCCTAGGTTCATTGCCTTATTCCAATCTTAATTCAATTATTTTTATCTCGATTGCTAGTTTCACATCCCAAACAAGCAATCGGCAAGTATTCAATCAAGTACATGTAAACCCTAATGTAATTGATATGAATTACTCTTTACTTTTGATTTAAGCACACATGGCCTATCCTATAGATTTATCAAAAAACGACAATATATCTTAATGACAATATCGTAGTAATGGACAAACCTAAAAGAAAAATCTACCGAACTCAATCACATCCAACAATCTTAACATAAGAAGAGCATGACTAGACTTACATCAAGGGGAAAGATACAATCACCGGATTAAGAGAAAATCTTCTAATTAAATCAAAGAGTAAATCATAACAATGTTTTGACAATAAATCTAAATTACAATTGAACCAATAATGGAAAATAAGAACAACTACACCTAGAGATTCATCCCTGCACCTTGCTTGGAGATTAGTTGGCCATGGGGTTCATGCTTGAACACTTTGATTGAGAGTGTGGTAGCCTTCTTGAGTTTTCCAGCCTTAATGATGTTCCTTTTTATCAAACCCTAAATGATCTATTTATAATACAAAGGTCCAAGGGTGTTTTGGGTCTAAACAATCAACTAAAACCCTAATTAGGAAAACAAGGGTTCGTGTGCACGCCACGGCTCTCACTTACTCGTGCTGCAACTCTGTCTGGTCTTTGGTTAGGTGAGCTTCTGGGCACTGCGGCCCTGCCTGGTCCAGGCTGTGACTCAGCCTGGTACTGATGCTTGTAGAGGCTCTGGGTGCCGCGGCCCTGCCTGGTCTAGGCTGCGGTGCGGTGCACACTGGTGGAGGCAACCTCTGAATGTTTCTAGAGGCCGCGGCTCAGTCCTTCTGTGCTGCAGCGTGGAGCAGTTTCGAAACCACTCATTCACCTCGATATGCATGGAATTTTAGTGCTTCAAGGAACAATAGCTTTTCCATCTCTTTTAAACTCAAAGTACCTGAAAATGCACCGAAATAAGTCAATGATCCAAGAATATCACTTTAGAGTTGGTAAGGTATAAAAGTGTAATTCAAACCTCGATCAACCCTAAAATGCTAACAAATAAGTACTGTTATGATGCATTTTATGACTCTCATCATAACCCCCAACTAGCTTATTGCTAGTCCCTAGCAATTCAAGCGAAAACAAGACAATATGAAATGAATTCTTTGGTAGGAATCAAACAAAGTAAAGCAATGCTAGCGTTAATCCAAGAGTAATTCACTTTTTATCTCAAAAATCGTACATAACTCACGGCACATAGAATCATTAAATATCACCCAAGTCCAAAAGTAATCCAAACATCAATCTTAAAATTGTTATCGACTCTTAACACCTATCTTACCACAATCCATTAATCCGAACACCCGAATGATTTTATGCATAACATTCATGAATACAAGTCTTGGCCTCTAAAATATTTAATTTGCGTGACATCAATCACAAAAACAATGCTCCATAGGCTCATTTTTCAAATCGCTCTCTACTATTGTAGAAAAATCACACTACCTTGGATCAATAGGCCTTTAATAAGCTTGTAACGTTAGGCTAAGGTAAAGGTTAAAAAAGAACAGGAAGGTTTCAACACATAAAAGAACTTAATCTCTTAGTTTTAAACACAGCCTACTTTAAGCACTGGATAACCTTACTTCAACACCCAACTCTTTCAACCATTTTTTCGAGCATTTTTCTCAATAAATCACCATTTTTTTTCTTTTCTTCTTTTTTTGCTATAATTCACTTCTTTTTTTTCTTTTTATTTTTTGGTATAAGACCATTCATCTCCTTTTTCATTCTTTTCTTTTCCATAACCCCGAACTTATCTTTTTTAATGTACTTGGGTTATGGTAGTAATATTTTTTCATATTTCCATCCTTACTCCTCTCAAGTGCTTCTAAACAAATATGTATAACTAAGTTCTTTCGAAAGAAGGGTATCGATAAAATATTTTTAGGCTCATGAAGGTAAATAAATGGGTTATTGAAAGAAACAAGACTCAAATTCTTTTTCGAGAAAAGGCTTAAACAGGTGACTAGCGATGAATATAGCGAGGGTAAGTTTGAAAAGCTCAAATGGTCCAAAAATGGCCTACATCATATCCTAAGTAATGTGCATTCTAGGAATTCGCCTAAAGTGATTATCAAATAAGTTCTAGAGCTTGTCAAGACCGCAAAAGTATTCACAAAGTAATCACACATAAAACTTCTCTAAATGTTTTAGACTAATCAAGCAATCTTACTGCAAAACAGAGTCTCAAACCAAATGAAGATTGACACTTAAATTATTCTCAAACCGAAGCAAGATTTAACTTCTTCTAAATGTTGTATGCTATCTCAATTAAGCTTATATCATTAACATGTGAATTAACTACAAGGCTTAACACAAAGCATGCTAGAAACAAACAAAAAGGGAAAATGACACCAAACAGTTCAATGAAAAAAAGAAATACGTTTCCTCCACCCTCAACTTAAAAATTTTATTGACCTTAATATGAAAGAAAAGGTAAAGGAAACTCCCTTTATAAGCAAAAGTGCACAGAAGCTGAAAATTGTGCACCACCATTTGAACTGCATGCCGTGCTTCTTGCTGAAATTTCGATCTATAACATAGAACAAAACAGACAAAAAGAAAGCAACTACGGTGTAACATTACGATTCCCACCGTATGTTAGATTAACACATGAAATCTAAATAAATAACTAAAAATTAAAATAAAGTATGAAAAATAAAATAACGAAAAGAAATATATAATAAATGTTAGTACAGTTATCCGATAATAATAAAAAAAACTAAAATAAAATGGGACAAACAAGATAGAACCCAAAACTAATCTTCTATGTCTTCATCCTTCTCTTTATTCTCTCCATTCTCTTCACCTTCCTTGGGAGTTAGATCAAAAGATGAACCCGGATAAGGTGGCAAAATGGGAAAGTGATCCATGTCATAACCAGTAGCAGAGGCAAGGTGTTGGTACATCTGACCAAAAGAAGAGTATACCCCATCCTGATAATCAGCTTGCCTAGCCAAGAATCGTTCTTGACGATCAAATCTATCATGCAAGAATTTCTGATGCTCATCAAAACGAATCTCTAAATGCTCAAGGCGCTCGGTAACAGTGAAATGCCTAGAGGGAGGAGAGGGGCAGCAATTGCTGCTCTCTCTCCCGGAGCTGGCGGCCTTGAGGCTTTAATCAGAGTGAGCATACCATTATCGATGGGCTTCTTGGGTTGCTGGGCCTCCTCATCAGGACTGTATTGGACGCCGACTTGGATGCATAATTAGGTAATTAATGAAGGGAAGTACAATCTAAGCTTTTGTCGCACAGTGTGTATGATAGAATTAAATACGATTTGGCCCACATCAATAGTCATGCCCATCAAAATGGCATAAATCAGAGCAACTCTCTCAACAGTAAGGTCACTATAGTGTGTAGCAAGCATTAATCTCTTACATACAAAATATTACCAAGCTCGAGCATTGATAGTCAGAATAGTACCGGGCAAGGTTATAAAGGTATTGATGAGAGTCATAAAATGCATCGTAACAGTACTTATTTGTTAGCATTTTAGGGTTGATCGAGGTTTGAATTACACTTTTATACCTTAATAACTCTAAAGTGACATTCTTGGATCATTGACTTATTTTAGTGCATTTTCAAGTACTTTGAGTTCAAAAGAGATGGAAAGCTAACATAGTTTAAAGCACGACGCTTCGATGCACATTCGAGTGAGGGCATGGTTAGGGAAGAACAAAATGAAAAGAAACCAAGTCTTAAAGTATGGGTGCTGCGGCCTAAAGAAGTCTAAGCCTTGGCCGCCAGAACTAAGCCCAAAAGAGCAAGGATGCCATTATACACAGTCGCGGCCTGGACCAGGCAGTGCTGCGGCCTCCAGAAAGTGAAGAAAACAAGGAAAAGGCTGAGCCGCGACACGAGTAAGTGTGAGCCGCGGCGCGCACACGATCCCCTGCTCCGTGTCATGACCTAATTAGGACTTTAATGATGGTTTAAACCCGAAAACACCCTTGGACCTTTTGTATTATAAATAGATCACTTAGGATTTGAGAAAAAATATACCACTAAGGCTGGAAAACACAAGAAAACTGTTATATTCTCCTCCATCAAAGTGTTCAAGAATGAGCCTCATGGCCAACTAATCTCCAAGCAAGGCGAAGGGATGAATCCTAGGTGCAGTTGTGGTTGGGATTTATTGTCAAAACATCGTTATGATTTACTCTTTAATTTAATTAGAAGATTTTCTCTTAATCTGGTGATTGTATCTTTCTCCTCGATATAAGTCTAGTCATGCTCTTTTTATGTCAAGATTGTTTGGATGTGATTGAGTCCGGTAGATTTATCTTTTAGGTTTGTCCATTACTACGATATTGTCATTAAGATTTATTATCGTTTCTTGATAAATCTATAGGATAGGTCATGTGTGCTTAAATCAAAAGTAAAGAGTAATTCATATCAATTACATTAGGGTTTACATATGCTTTGATTGAATATTTGCTGATTGCTTGTTTGGGATGTGAAACTTGCAATCGAGATAAAAAAAATTGAATCAAGACTGGAATAAGGCAACAAACCTAGGGTGGATTCACAAAACCTTGTTGTTCCTTTATTATATTCTTCAATCTATTTACACAATTTTTTCACAATTACTTCATTATCAAAATTCATATTTTCTCACTTGATTGTTATCGTTCGTGTTAAGGTTTGCACTTTTCCTTTTTAGATCGCTTTTTCTCGTGGGATTAACACCTCAACTATACACAATAACCGTGTATTAGTTTGAGAATAATCAAATTTTGGCACTGTTGCCGGGGAAAACGCGCTTACATACAAGGAAGATTGTCAACTCTAAGACAAGACAGTACTATTGTTCCTTTCTTTAAGATTTTGATTTTCTGATTTCTTTTATTTGTTATGTTTTTTTATTTCCTTTTAACTCATTTGGTGTATGCTTATACCAAGAGATTTTCAAGGTAGATTCATTAAAGGACCTAAAATAGAGCTACCCTTTCCTTCCACGTCTGTTAGTGAAACCTCGCCTAGATCAAACCCTAATGTACACCTAAACGAGAATTTAGAAGACTTTGTTAACATGGCTGAAAACCCTAATGAGAATATTGCTAGGACACTTAAAGATTACTTGCATCCTAGCCGAATAGCCACACCATCATGCATCATGTTTCCAGCCAATACTCGCCATTAAGATTTCAAAACAGGGGTGATACAATTACTCCCTACATTTCATGGCTTGGAAAATGAAAATCCATATGTACACATTAGGGAGTTTGAGGAAGTAGTTGCGACTTTTCATAGTCAAGAGGCAACTGATGATATCGTGAGACTCAAGTTTTTTCCTTTCTCTTTGAAGGATAAAGCTAAAAGTTGGCTATACTAGCTGGGACCATGATCTATTGGGACATGAAATGAGATGACTCGGGTCTTCTTCAATAAAGACTTCCCTCAACATAAGACCAATGCTTTAAAAAGGAAAATCTCCACCTTTGCACAAAAGGATAATGAGACTTTGTATCAGTCTCGGAAGAAATTTAAGGAGCTATTAAGTATGTGTCTTCGCCATGGGTATGAGAGTTGGCGCCTAGTGAGCTACTTTTATGAGGGACTTACCTATAGAGAGCGCCAATTTGTAGAGATGATGTGTAATGGTGAATTTCTACAAAAAAACTCCTGATGAGGCCATATAGTACCTCAATGAGCTTGCTGAAAAAGCTCACACTTGGACTGGACCTAGTGCTACTAAAAGCACAAATAGGTCACGACCTGTAGGAAACCCAAGTAGTGGTGGAATATACCATCTTAGGGAAGAAAACAACCTAAAAGCTAAGGTTGAAATGCTCATTAGGGAGTTAGATGCGTTAAAGATAAAAGGCTCAAAGCTAACACACGTGGTTAATCATGCCGAATCTTCGGAACCATGTTTTGTGTATGGCGGGGTAGATCATCCCGCTCAAGAGTGCCCCATATTTGTAGATATGAGAAGGATGTATGAGGAACAATGTAATGCCTTAGGCATATACAAGAAGCCTCTAGTGCCCTTCTCTAACACCTATAATCTGGGGTGGCGCAATCACCCCAACTTCAGCTGGAAATCTGAAAGCCACCAGCTTGTATAACCCCCTAGATCATACCCTGCACCATGTAATGCACTCTCATCCTCTAGGAGTTCTTTAGAAGACACCTTGCATGCTTTCATTGAGGCACGGGTTAAGACAAACCAAAGGTATGAAGCATTAATTACATAGGTTGTGGAAGAGAATAAGGAAATAAGGAGCCAAGTGTCCAAATTGATGGGCTCCTTGAGTGTGACTGAGCGAAGTAAGTTCCCTTCTCAAGCTCAGTCCACACTCCATGGTCAACACATGGCACAAGCAAATCTGAAAGATGTAAATGCCATTGTGACAAAAATTGGTAAGTCACTACACATCCCAACAACGAATAAATTAGAGGATGTGGAAAAGGGTCAAGGTAGTAGTGATGTCGAGTTACCCAAGGACCCTGAAGTTATCAAGAGCCCTATTAAGGCAACATTCCTTCAAGCCTTAAAATCAAACAAGAAAAATCTAGACCTAAACAATGAAATCCTAGAGAACCTAAGGCAAGTAAAACTTAATCTACCTCTTTTGCATGTGATTAAGTAAGTTCCTACTTATGCAAAGGTTCTCAAGGATTTGTACACAATTAAGAGGAAGCACCATGTAAAGAAAACAACATTCCTAACATAGCAAGTTAGTTCTCTAATTGAGCAAAGAATTCCCCTAAAATACAAGGATCCTGGCTATCCAACCATTTCATGTAGCATTGGAAATCATGAGCTTGGACAAGCCTTACTAAATTTAGGAGCTAGTGTAAATCTGATGCCATTTTTTATTTATTTGCAGCTGGGTTTGGGAGAAATCAAACCAACCATTGTGGTATTGCAATTAGCTGACCGTTCAGTCAAAGTACCCCGGGGTGTGGAGAGGATGTTCTAATTCAAATTGATAAATTTTATTATCTTGTTGATTTCCTAGTCCTTGACACTACTTCTGTTGTTGACACTAACTCTAAAATTCCCTTGATTTTGGGTAGACCTTTCCTTGCTACAGCAAATGCTCTAATTAATTGTAGGAATGGACTCATGAAGCTATCCTTTGGAAACATGACCCTCGAGGTGAACATCTTCAATATTGCAAAATAGCTCGAAGATGAGGACAAGAACCACCAGTTATACATGATCGAGTCACTCATCGATAGAGGAGTTTCCATAGCTCATGACTTTGATCCTCTTAAATATTTTCTTGTTAATTCTGAGATTGATTCTATTAATGATAAAACTGATATAATTGATATTTATGCTATTTTTGATAAATCTCAGGATTATTGCACTCGAGCATGGCAACCAAAGTTTGAAGAGTTGCCCGAAAGAAGCGAGAAACAAATCCCCTCAAGTGTGAAAGCACCTAAAATCGAATTGAAGCCACTACCTAAGGGTTTAAAGCATGTTTTTCTCGGTCCAGGTGATACTTTTCCTGTTATTATCTCATCTGAGTTGTCTGAGTCCCAAGGTGAGAAATTAATCTGGACTTTAAATGCACATAAATTAGCTGTAGGTTGGAGTATGGCTAATTTAAAAGGAATTAGTCCCCTGATCTGTTCTCATAAGATAAATTTGGATGAAGGAACTGGTCCTCGTAGAGACCCTCAACGTAGGCTTAACCCCACTATGAAAGAAGTAGTGAAAAATGAAGTACTGAAACTATTAAATGCAGGAATTATATATTCCATAGCTGATAGTAAATGGGTAAGTCCTACACAAGTCGTACCTAAAAAGTCCGGTGTTACGATGGTAAAAAATGATCTAGGAGAGTTAGTCCCTCCAAAACTTGTGACCGGGTGGCGAATGTGCATTGATTACAGAAAATTAAATGCTGCCACCCGGAAAGACCATTTGCCACTCCCTATTATCAATCAAATTATTGAGCATATAGCTGGTCATCCTTTTTATTGTTTCTTGGATGGTTATTCTAGTTATTATCAAATTGAAATTACATTAGAAGACCAAGATAAAACCACTTTCACTTATCCTTTTGGCACTTATGCTTTTCGTAGAATGCCATTTGGATTGTGTAATGCACCTACTACTTTTCAATATTACATGATGAGCATTTTTAGTGACATTGTTGAAAATTGCATGGAGGTTTTTATGGATGACTTAACTGTTTTTGGATCTTTATTTGATGCATGCTTATTGAATTTAGAAAGAGTATTGATTCGTTGAGAGAAGAAAGAATTAGACTTAAATTGGGAAAAATACCATTCATGGTACCTTCTGGTATTGTCTTAGAACATATTGTTTCTTCTAAGGGGATAGAGGTTGATCAATCTAAGATTGAATTAATCTCTAAATTTCCCACACCTAAGACAGTAAAGGATGTAAGATCTTTCCTTGGTCATGCTGGTTTTTATAGGAGGTTCATTCAAAAATTTTCCAACATATCTAGACCATTATGTGCCCTCCAAGTTAAAGATACCCCATTTGAGTGGACACAATCTTGTCAAGAGACCTTTAAAATGCCGATTGGTAAGCTTACTTCAGCACCCATAATGCAGTCACCTGATTGGACTTTACCTTTTGAAATAATGTGTGATGCTAATGATTTTGCTGTAGGTGTTGTTCTTGGATAGTGAAGAGAGGGGAAACCTTATGTTATTTACTATGCTAGTAAAACCCTAAATAGTGCTCAAATGAATTACTCCACCCTTGAAAAAGAATTGCTAGCTGTAGTATTTACTTTGGACAAATTTCATGCTTATTTAATTAGTCCTCCTATTCTTATCTTCACAGATCATGCAGCCCTCAGGTACCTTCTTACAAAGAAGGATGCTAAGGCACGACTAATACGGTGGATCCTACTCTTACAAGAATTTGACATCACCATCAAAGACAAGAAAGGAGTAGAGAATGTAGTGGCTGACCATCTCTCAAGGCTCATATTTGAGGACACCTCTAATGACATGCCAATCAAAGATGATTTTCTCGATGAGCATTTACTCTCTGTTACTTCTTTACCATGGTTTGCTCATATCGTGAATTATTTGGCTACTGATGAGATACCAATGGACTGGAACGCTCAAGACAAGAGGAAGTTCTTGAATGAGGTACATAATTTTTATTGGGATGACCCCTGTCTTTTCAAGTGCTACCCTGACCAAATTTTAAGGCGGTGCATCCCTAATGAAGAGATTGCCAGCGTCTTGGAATTTTGTCACTCCCAAGCTTGTGGAGGCCACTTTTCAATGAAAAAAACCGCTGCAAAAATTTTACAGTGTGGATTTTATTGGCCTACCTTGTTTAAAGATGCAAACATCTATTGTCACTCATGTGAAAAGTGTCAGAAGTTAGGAGCTGTGTCTTATCGTAATATGATGCCCTTAAACCTAATTTTAGTGATTAAAATCTTTGATTGTTGGGGTATTGATTTTATGGGACCATTTCTTCCTTCTTTCGGATATCATTATATCATTATGGTAATAGATTATGTGTCAAAATGGATAGAGGTAGCAGTTTGCCGAAGCAATGATAATAGAACGGTAATTAAATTTCTCAAAGAAAATGTGTTATCTCGATTTGGTACACCACGTGCTATAATTAGTGATTGATGTGCACATTTTTGCAACCGTTCTTTTGAAGCTTTGATGAGAAAATATGGGTTGTTACATAAAATCTTTACTGCCTATCACCCGCAGACAAGTGGGTAAGTAGAACTTGCAAATAAGGAAATTAAACAAATTTTAGAAAAAATGGTCAACTTGGATCGCAAGGATTGGTCTTTGAGACTAGTTGATACGCTTTGGGCTTACCGTACAGCTTTCAAAACCCCTTTAGTTATGTCACCATATAGGCTTGTTTTTGAAAAGTCTTGCCACTTACCTGTAGAGCTCGAGCATCGAGCTTATTGGGCCATCAAGTCTTTCAATTTTGATATAGGAGAGGCAGGTAAGCTTAGGAAATATCAGTTGACCGAGTTAGAGGAGTTAAGAAACGATGCTTATGAGAACTCGAGAATCTATAAGGCGAAGATGAAAGTGTTTCATGATAAAAATATTTTGAGGAAAACATTCAAGCCTAATGATCGGGTGTTCTTATACGATTCTAGACTCCATAAGCATCTAGGAAAACTTCGATCTAGGTGGACCGGCCCTTTTGTAGTGAAAAATATTTTTGCAAATGGGGTGGTAGAAATTGAGGATACTAAAGCTGGTCGGATCTTTAAAGTAAATGGTCAACTCGTTAAAATCTTAATTGATAGGCAAGATCTGGAAGTGGAAGACATCCCACTTATGGATCCGGTCTATTCATCTTGACCACACCACATAGGTATGTTTTTATTTCTTTTTTCTTTTGTTTTGTTTGTTTATTTTGTTTTTAGTTAAGTTCATTTCAATTTTAATTTTTAGTTCCTTTTTTAGTTTGTTTTAATCTAATTTTTAGTTTAACATCTATTTTTATTAATATTATTTTGTTAATTTTATAATTTTATAATTTTATTGGCACACAAACAAGTTTTTTTTCACCAGCCCGTGTGCTTAGGCCCGACCCACAGCACGCCTCGCCCCATAGCACCAGGCCCAGGTGCACATCAGCACGTCGTGGCACAGTAACCTGTGCGCTGCAGCGCACATAATGCACACCACATGCCCATCCTTCAAGCCACGGCGAGCCCTCAGCAAAGCCGCGGCGCCACCTGTTCCTGCCCACACGTGCTGCAAAATTTTAAAACCCCTTTTTTGCAACTGTTTTCTTCATTTCTCTTCTGCAAAAACATAGCACACTCATCTCTCTCTCATCCTCTCTCCAAACCCTCACTTACCCACTCACTTTTGCTCAAAATTTCTTGATTCTAACATCATTTCTCAAAGGATTGAGCACTAATATTGCAGATTTTGTTGGAAATTTCTCCAAAAAGCTTGATACTAAGAGGATTTTGGGTTCATCAAGAAAACTTCAAATTGGTGGGTACTCTTTCTTCTCTCCAACTTTGAGCATCAAGTAAGACCAATTTCTTCTCTTTGTTGTTCATTTGTGCTATTTGGGTGGTTAATTTTGAATTAGTTCCATTATTCTATAAATTTGATTCAAATGGCCCCTAAAACCAAGAGACCAAGGGGGAAAAAACCTCAAGAGTATGATGAGAGCAAATTTGTTAGTTTTGAGGCTAGTGAGAGATATGTTAAGATGATGCACACTAGAAAACCTATTCCTGATAGAGGATTCAATATCACAGGGAGGGGGAACCTAACCTTGTTTAGAATGATTATTGATAGGCATTGGAGTACATTTGCTAGAAAACTATCTCATTCCCTCACAAATGTGGTTAGAGAATTCTATGCTAATGTAGAAGAACAGAGGAATGGTAAGGTGAGGGTGAGAGGAAAAACAGTTTCTTTTAGCAGCACATCTATCAATAGATTCTATGGGCTACCTGACATAGAAAACATTGAGTATAGTGCATATGCATCTAATATTAATTATGAAGAGATTTGCAATACTCTCTGTATTCTGAGCACTACATGGAAAATGACGGGTGATACGCCTATAACCTTGCCCGGTACTTCTTTGACTGTCAATGCTCGAGCTTGGTAATATTTTGTATGTCAGAGGTTGATGCTTGCTACACACTATAATGACCTTATTGTTGAGAGAGTTGTTCTGATTTATGCCATTTTGATGGGCATGACTATTGATGTGGGCCAGATCATATTTAATTCTATCATACACACTATGTAACAAAAGTTTAGATTATATTTCCCTTCCTTAATTACCCAATTATGCATCTGAGCCAGAGTCCAGTACAATCCTGATGAGGAGGCCCAGCAACCCAAGAAGCTCATCGATGATGGCATGCTTCAAGACTCAAGGCCTCAAGGCCGCCAGCTCTGATTAAAGCCTCAAGGCCGCCAGCTCCAGGAAAGAGAACAGTGATTGCTACCCTCCTTCCTCCCTCTAGGCATTTCACTGTTGCTGAGAACCTTGAGCGTTTAGAGATTTGTTTTAACGAGCATCAAAAATTCTTGCATGATAGATTTGATCGTCAAGAATGATTCTTGGCTAGGCAAGCTAATTATCAGGCAGGAGTATACTCTTCTTTTGGTGAGATGAACCAACACCTTGCCTCTACTACTAGTTATAACATGGATCACTTTCCCACTTTGCCAACCTATCCGAGTTCGACTTTTGATTCAACTCCAGAGGAAGGTGAAGAGAATGAAGAGAATGAAGAGGAAGATAAAAACATAGAAGATTAGTTTTGGGTTATATCTTGTTTGTCCCCTTTTATTTTATTTTTTCTTATTATTATCGGATAACTGTACTAACATTTGTTGTGTCTTTCTTTTCGTTATTTTATTTTATTTTTTGTACTTTATTTTAGTTTCTATTTATTTCCATTTCATGTGTTAACCTAACATACGGTGCGAATCTTAATGTTACACCATAGTTGCTTTCTTTTTGTTTGTTTTGTTCTATGGTATAGATCGAAATTTCAGCAAGAAGCACGACATGCAGTTCAAATGGTGGTGCACAATTTTCAGCTTCTGTGCACTTTTGCTTACAAAGGGAGTTTCCTTTACCTTTTCTTTCACATTGAGGTCAATGCAATTTTTAAGTTGAGGGTGGAGGAAACATATTTTTTTTTTCCATTGAACTGATTGGTGTCATTTTCCCTTTTTGTTTGTTTTTAGTATGCTTTGCGTTAAGTCTTAGAGTTAATTCACATGTCAATGATATGAACTTAACTGAGATAGCATATAACATTTAGAAGAAGTTAAATCTTGTTTCGGTTTGAGAATAATTTAAGTGTCAATCTTCATTTGGTTTGAGGCTCTAGATTGCGGTAAGATTGCATGTTTAGTCTAAAACATTTAGAGAAGTTTTATGTGTGATTGTTTTGTGAATACTTTTGCGGTCTCGACAAGCTCTAGAACTTATTTGATAATCACTTGAGGCTAATTCCTAGAATACACACTACTTAGGAAATGATGTAGGCCATTTTTGGACTGTTTGAGCCTTTCAAACTTACCCCTGCTATATCTGTCGTTAGTCACCTGTTTGAGCCTTTTTCTTGAAAAATAATTTGAGCCTTGTTTCTTTCAATAACCAATTTACTCACCTTTATGAGCCCAAAAATATTCTATCCTTACCTTTTTTTTTAAGAAAACTTAGTCATACACATTTGTTGAGAAGCACTTGAGAGGAGTAAGGATGGAAATATGAAGAAAAAAATATTACTACCATAACCCAAATACATTAAAGGAGGTAAGTTGGGGGTTGTGGAAAAGAAAAGAAAAGAAAAAAAATGAAAAAGAAGGTGAATGGTCTTATGCCAAAATAAAAAAGAAGTGAATTATGGCAAAAAAAAGAAGAAAAAAAAGTGGTGATTTATTAAGAAAAATGCTCGAAAAAATGGTTGAAAGAGTTGGGTGTTGAAGAAAGGTTATCTAATGCTTAAAGTAGGTTGTGTTCAAAACTAAGAGATTAAGTTCTTTTATTTGTTGAAACCTTTCCGTTCTTTCTTAACCTTTACCTTAGCCTAACGTTACAAGCTTATTAAAGACCTATTGATCCAAGGTAGTATGATTTTTCTACAAAAATGGATAGTGATTTGAAAAGTGAGCCTATGGAGCTTGTTTTTGTGATTGATGTCACGCAAATTAAATATTTTAGAGGCCAAGACTTGTATTCATGAATGTTATGCATAAAATCATCAGAGTGTTTGGATTAATGGATTATGGTAAGATGGATGTTAAGAGTCGATAACAATTTTGAGATTGACGTTGGGATTACTTTTGGACTTGGGTGATATTTAATGATTCTATGTGTTGTGTGTTATGTACGATTTTAGAGAAGAAAATTGAATTACTCTTGGTTGAGCACTAACATTGCTTTACTTTGTTTTGATTCTTACCATGAAATTCATTTCTTTTTGTCTTGTTGTTGCTTGAATTGCTAGGGACTAGCAATAAGCTAGTTAGGGCTTATGATGAGAGTCATAAAATGAATTTTAACAGTACTTATTTGTTAGCATTTTAGGGTTGATCGAGGTTTGAATTACACTTTTATACCTTAAAAACTCTAAAGTGACATTCTTGGATCATTGACTTATTTCGGTACATTTTCAAGTACTTTGAGTTCAAAAGAGATGGAAAGCTAACATAGCTTAAAGAAAGAAGCTTGGATGCACATTTGAGTGAGGGCATGGTTGCAGAAGAACAAAATGAAGAGAAACCAAGTCTTAAAGTATGGGCGTTGCAGCCTGAAGAAGTCTAAGCCTCAGCCTCCAGAACTAAGCCCAAAAGAGCAAGGATGCCATCAGGCAGAGCCGCGGCCTAGACCAGCCAGGGCTGCGACCTCTGGAAAGTGAAGGAAACAAGGAAAAGGCTGAGCCGTGGCACGAGTAAGTGTGAGCCGTGGCACGCACACGATCCCCTGCTACGTGTCATGACCTAATTAGGACTTTAATGATAGTTTAAACCCGAAAACACCCTTAGACCTTTTGTATTATAAATAGATCACTTAGGGTTTGAGAAAATAATATATTGTTAAGGCTGGAAAACACAAGAAGACTACTATATTCTCCTCCGTCAAAGTGTTCAAGAATGAGCCCCATGGCTAACTAATCTCTAAGCAATGCGAAGGGATGAATGCCTAGGTGTAGTTGCTCTTATTTTCCTTTATTGATTTAGTTGTAGTTGGGATTTATTGTCAAAACATTGTTATGATTTACTCTTTAATTTAATTAGAAGATTTTCTCTTAATCCGGTGATTGTATCTTTCTCCTTGATATAAGTCTAGTCATGCTCTTCTTATGTCAAGATTGTTTGGATGTGATTGAGTCCGTTAGATTTATCTTTTAGGTTTGTCCATTACTGCAATATTGTCATTAAGATATATTATCGTTTCTTGATAAATCTATAGGATAGGTCATGTGTGCTTAAATCAAAAGTAAAGAGTAATTCATATCAATTATATTATGGTTTACATATACTTTGATTGAATATTTGTCGATTTCCTATTTGGGATGTGAAATTTGCAATCGAGATAAAAACAATTGAATCAAGATTGGAATAAGGAAACGAACCTAGGGTGGATTCCCAAAACCTTGTTGTTCCTTTATTATATTCTTCAATCTATTTACATAATTACTTCATTACCAAAATTCATATTTTCTCACTTGATTGTTATCGTTCGTGTTAAGGTTTGCACTTTTCCTTTGTAAATCGTTTTTCCTCGTGGGATCGACACCTCAACTATACACAATAACCATGTATTAGTTTGAGCGTAATCAGGTATCACCCGTCATTTTCCATGTAGTGCCCAGAATACAGAGAGTATTACAAATCTCTTCATAATTAATTTTAGACGCATATACAATATACTCACTGTTTTCTATGTCAGGTAGCCCATAGAATCTTGTGATAGATGTGCTGCTAAAATAAACTATTTTTCCTCTCACCTTCACCTTACCATTTCTATGTTCTTCTGCATGAGCGTATAATTCTCTAACCACATTTATGAGGGAATGAGATGGTTGTCTAGCAAATGTACCCCAATGCCTATCAATAATCATTCGAAACAAGGTTTGGTTTCCTCTCTCGATGATAGTGAATCCTCTCTCAGGAATGGGTTTTCTAGTCTGCATCATCCTAACATATCTCTCACTAGCCTCAAAACTAATAAATTTTCTCTCATCAAATTCTTGAGGTTGTTTCCCCCTTGGTCTCTTAGTCTTAGGGGCCATTTGAATCAAATATATAGAACAATATAACTAATTCAAAATCAACCACCCAAATAGCACAAATGAACAAAAAAGAGAAGAAATTGGTCTTACTTGATGCCCAAAGTTGGAGAGAGAAAGAGTACCCACCAACTTGAAGTCTTCTTGAAGAACCCAAAATCCTCTTAGAACCAAGCTTTTTGGAGAAATTTCCAACAAAATCTGCAATATTAGTGCTAAATCCTTCAAGAAATGATGTTAGAATCAATAAATTTTGAGCAAAAGTGAGTGGGTAAGTGAGGGTTTGGAGAGAGGATGAGAGAGAGAGGAGTGCATTGTGTGTTTTCAAAGTAGAAATGAAGAAGGAGGCTGCAAATTTCGGTTTTATTAAGTGCAGAACGAGTGTGCGCCGCGGCTTGCACTTATATGGGCCGCGGCTTGAAGGCCTAGCCCTCTTGTTCGTGTTTCTGTGCGTTGCAGCGCGAGTCAAGCTGGGCCACGGCACTGGGCTTTAGTGTGCTGAGCTTGGGCCTAGGCGCACAACAGACTTGGCTTATGTACTTCCTGGGGAGCGAGGCACGCTGAGCTGGGCCTAGGCATGGCCTAGACCTGATTCTAAAAGCAAAAAACGTGTTTATACAAAATAAAATTGATAAAAAATAACATTTAAACTAAAAATTAGATTAAATCAAACTAGAAAAAACTAAAAATTAAAATTAAAATAAACTTAAACAAACTAAACAAAACAAAAGAAATATAAAAAACATATCTGTGTGGTATGGTCAAGGTGAATAGATCGGATCCATAAAAGGAATGTCTTCCACTTTCGGATCTTGCCTATCGATTAAGATTTTAAGGTGTTAACCATTTACTTTAAAAATCTAACCATCTCTAATATCCTCTATTTACACTGCCCCATTTGCAAAAACATTCCTCACTACAACAGGGCTGGTCCACCTCGACCAAAGTTTTCCTGGATTCTTATGGAGTCTAAAATTGTATAAGAACACCCGATCATTAGGCTTGAATGTTTTCCTCAAAATATTTTTATCATGAAACACTTTCATCTTCGCTTTATAGATTCTAGAGTTCTCATAAGCATCATTTCTCAACTCCTCTAACTCCGTCAACTGAAATTTCCTAAGCTTAACCGCTTCTCCTATGTCAAAATTGAAAGACTTAATGGCTCAATAAGCTCGATGCTCGAGCTCCATAGGTAAGTGGCAAGGCTTTCCAAAAACAAGCCTATAAGGTGACATATCTAAGGGGGTTTTGAAAGCTGTACGGTAAGCCCAAAGCGCATCAACTAGTCTCAAAGACCAATCCTTGCGATCCAGGTTGACCATTTTTTCTAGAATTTGTTTAATTTCCCTATTTGCAAGTTCTACTTATCCACTTGTCTGAGGGTGATAGGCAGTAGAGATCTTATATAACTCCTCATATTTTCTCATCAAAGCTTCAAAAGAACAGTTGCAAAAATGTGTACCTCGATCACTAATTATAGCATGTGGTGTACCAAATCGAGATAAAACATTTTTTTTGAGAAATTTAATTACCGTTCTATTATCATTGCTTCGGCAAGCTGCTACCTCTACCCATTTTGACACATAATCTATTGCCACAATGATATATTGATATCCAAGAGAAGGAGGAAATGGTCCCATGAAATCAATGCCCCAACAATCAAATATTTCAATCACTAGAATTGGCTTTAAGGGCATCATATTTTGATGAGACACAACTCCTAACTTCTAACACTTTTCACATGAGCGACAATAGATGTTTGCATCTTTAAACAAGGTGGGCCAATAAAATCCACACTGCAAAATTTTTGCAGCGACTTTTTTCATTAAAAAGTGGCCCCCACAAGCTTGGGAGTGACAAAATTCTAAGATGCTGGCAATCTTTTCATTAGGGATACAATGCGTTAAAATTTGGTCAGGGCAGTATTTGAAAAGATAGGGGTCATCCCAATAAAAATTACATACCTCAGTCAAGAATTTCATCTTGTCTTAAGCACTCCAATCCATCGATATCTCACCAGTGGCCAAATAATTTACGATATGAGCAAACCATGGCAGAGAAGTAACAGAGAATAAATGCTCATTAGGAAAATCATCCTTGATTGGCATGTCGTCAGAGGTGTCCTTAAATGTGAGCCTTAAGAGATGGTCAGCCACTACGTTCTCTACTCCTTTCTTGTCTTTGATGGTGATGTCAAATTCTTGTAAGAGTAAAATCCACCGTATTAGTCGTGCCTTAGCATCCTTCTTTATATGAAGATACTTAAGAGCTATATGATCTATGAAAATAAGAATAGGAGAACCAATTTAATAAGCACGAAACTTGTCCAAAGCAAATACTATAGCTAGCAATTCTTTTTCAGTAGTGCAGTAATTCATTTGAGCACTATTTAGAGTTATACTAGCATAGTAAATGACAAAAGGTTTCCCCTCCCTTCGCTGTCCAAGAACAGCACCTACAGCAAAGTCACTAGCATCACACATTATTTTAAAAGGTAAAGTCCAATCAGGTGACTGCATTATGGGTGCTGAAGTAAACTTGCCAATCAGCATTTTAAAGGCCTCTTGACAAGATTATATCCACTCAAATGGGGCATCTTTAACAAGGAGGGCATATAGTGGTCTAGATATATTGGAAAAGTTTTGTATGAACCTCCTATAAAAACCAGCATGACCAAGAAAAGATCTCACATCCTTTACTATCTTAGGCGTAGGCAATTTAGAAATTAATTCAATCTTAGATTGATCAACCTCTATCCCCTTAAAAGAAACAATATACCCTAAGACAATACCTGAAGGTACCATGAAATGGCATTTTTCCCAATTTAAGACTAATCCCTTTTCCTCACAATAAATTAATACTCTCTCTAAATTTAATAAGCATGCATCAAATGAAGATCCAAAAACAGTCAAGTCATCCATAAAAACTTCCATGCAATTTTCAACCATATCACTAAAAATGCTCATCATGCAACGTTGAAAAGTGGTAGGTGCATTACACAATCCAAATGGCATTCTACGAAAAGTATAAGTTCCAAAAGGACAAGTGAAAGTGGTTTTATCCTGGTCTTCAAATGCAATTTCAATTTGATAATAACTAGAATAACCATCTAAGAAACAGTAAAAATGATGACCAGCTACACACTCAAGAATTTGATCGATAAAGGGGAGTGGGAAATGGTCTTTCCGAGTGGCAGCATTTAATTTTCTATAATCAATGCACATTAGCCACCCAGTTACAAGTTTTGTAGGGATTAACTCTCCTAGGTCATTCTTTACCACAGTGACACTAGATTTTTTAGGAACGACTTGCGTAGGACTTACCCATTTACTATCAGCTATGGGATATATAATTCCCGCATCTAATAGTTTTAAACTTCATTTTTCACTACTTCTTTCATAGTGGTGTTAAACCTACATTGAGGGTCTCTACAAGGACTAGTTTCTTCATCCAAATTTATCTTATGAGAACAGATCAGGAGACTAATACCTTTTAAATCAATCATGCTCCATCCTAAGGCTGATTTATGTTTATTTAAGGTCCGAATTAGTTTCTCACCTTCAAACTTGGATAATTCAGATGAGATAATAACAGGAAAAGTATCAACTGGACTGAGGAAGACATGCTTCAAATCCTTAGGTAGTGGCTTCAATTCAACTTTGGGTGCTTCCACACTTGAAGGGATTTGTTTCTCGCTTCTTTCAAGCAACTTCTCAAACTTTAATTACCATGCTCGAGTGCCATAATCCTGAGATTTATCAAAAATAGCACAAATATCAATTATATTAGATTTATCATTAATTGAATCAAACTCAAAATTAATAAGAAAATACTCAAGAGGATCAAAATCATGAGCTATGGAGACTCCCCTATCGATGAGTGACTTGATCATGTATAACTGGTGGTTCTCGTCCTCATCTTTGGATTGTTTTGCAACATTGAAGATTTTCACCTCGAGGGTCATGTTTCCAAAGGATAGCTTCGTGAGTCCATTCCTACAATTAATTAGAGCATTTGCAGTGGCAAGGAAAGGTTTACCCAAAATTAAAAGAATTTTAGAGTTAGTGTCAACAGCAGAAGTAGTATCAAGGATTAAGAAATCAACAGGATAATAAAATTTATCAATTTAAATTAGAACATCCTCTACCACACCCCAGGGTACTTTGACTGAATGGTCAGCCAATTGTAATACCACAGCGGTTGGTTTGATTTCTCCTAAACTCAGCTGCAAATAAATAGAAAATGGCATCAGATTTACACTAGCTCCTAAATCTAGCAATGCTTGTCTAAGCTCATGATTTCCAATGCTACATGCAATGGTTCGACAGCCAAGATCCTTGTATTTGGGGGGGATCATTTTCTCAATTAAAGCACTAACTTGCTCTGTTAGGAATGTTGTTTTCTTCACATAGTACTTCCTCTTAATTGTACACAAATCCTGGAGAACTTTTGCATAAGTAGGAACTTGTTTAATCACATGCAAAAGAGAGAGATTAAGTTTTACTTGCCTTAGATTCTCTAGGATTTCATTATTTAGGTCCAAATTTTTCTTGTTTGATTTAAGGCTTGAGGGAATGGTGCCTTAATAGGGCTCTGAGTAACCTCAGGGTCCTTGGGCAGCTCGGTATCACTACTACCTTGACATTTTTCCACATCCTCTGATTTGTTCATTGTTGGGATGTGTAATGACTTACCACTTCATGTCACAATGGCATTCACATTTTTCAGATCTGCTTGTGCCATGTGTTAACCATGGGGTGTTGACTGAGCTTGAGAAGAGAACTTACCTCGCTTATTCACACTCAAAGAGCCCATCAGTTTGGTCACTTGGCTCCTTATTTCCTTGTTCTCCTAAAAAACCTGCGTAATTAATGTTTCATACCTTTGGTTTGTCTTACCCTGTGCCTCAATGAAAGCATGCAAAGTGTCTTCTAGATGATAAGGGTGCATGATATAGTATAGGGTATGATCTAGGGGATTGTGCAAGATGCTAGTTTTCAGATTTCTAGCTGAAGTTGGGGTAATTGCACCATCCCAGATTATAGGTGTTAGAGAAGGGTGCAAAAAGCTTCTTGTACATGCCTAAGGCATTACATTGTTCCTCATACATCCCTCTCATATCAACAAATATGGGGCACTCTTGAGTGGGATGGCCTACCCTGCCACACACAAAACATGGTTCCAAAGATTCAGCTTGATTAGCCATATGTGTTTGCTTTAAGCCTTTAGTTTTTAATGCATCTAACTCCCTAGTGAGCATATTGACCTTAGCTTTTAGGCTGTCTTCTTCCCTAAGATGGTATATTCCACCACCACTTGGGTTTCCTATAGGTCGTGACCTAATTGTGCTTTCTGTAGTACTAGGTCCAGTCCAAGTGTGAGCTTTTTCAGCAAGCTCATTGAGGTATTCTATAGCCTCATCAGGATCATTTTTTAAAAATTCACCATTGCACATCATCTCTACAAATTGGCGCTCTCTATATGCAAGTCATTCATAAAAATAGCTCACTAAGTGCCAATTCTTATACCCATGGTGAGGACACATACTTAACAGCTCCTTAAATTTCTCCCAAGACTGATACAGAGTCTCATTGTCCTTTTGTACAAAAGTGGAGATTTGTCTTTTTAAGGCATTGGTCTTATGTTGAGGGAAGTATTTATTAAAGAAGACCCAGGTCATCTCATTCCATGACCCAATAGATCGTGGCCTCAGCGAGTATAACCAACTCATAGCTTTATCCTTCAAGGAAAAAGGAAAAAACTTGAGTCTGACGATATCATCAGTTGCATCTTGACAATGAAAAGTTGCAACTATTTCCTCAAACTCCCGAAGGTGTACATATGGGTTTTCATTTTCCAAGCCGTGAAATGTAGGGAGTAATTGTATCATCCCTGTTTTAAAATCTTGATGGTGAGTATTGGCTGAAAACATGATGCATGATAGTGTGACTGTTCGGCTAGGATGCAAGTAATCGTTAAGTGTCCTAACAACATTCTCATTAGAGTTACCAGCCATGTTAACAAAATCCTCTAAGTTCTCATTTGGGTGTACACTATGGTTTGATCTAGGCGAGGTTTCACTAACGGACGAGGAAGGAGAGGGTAACTCTATTTTAGGTCCTTTAATGAATCTACCTCGCAAATCTCTCGGTCTAAGCATACATCAAATGAGTTAAAAGGGAAATAAATAAACAGAATAATAAAATAAAATCAAAAACTTAGAGAAAGGAACAATACTACCGTCTTGTCTCAAAGTTGACAATCTTCCTTGTATTTAAGTGCGTTTCCCTGGCAACGGCGCCAAAATTTGATTATGCTCAAACTAATATGCGGTTATTGTGTATAGTTAAGGTATCGATCCCACAAAGAAAAGCAAACTACAAAGAAAAAGTGTAAACCTTAACACGAATGATAAAGATCAAGTGAGAAAATTTGTGTTTTGATAGTGAAGTAATATGAGAAAATTGTGTAAATAGATTAAAGCATATAATAGATAAACAACAAGGTTTCGGATATCCTCCCAAGGTTTGTTGACTTATTACAATCTTAATTCAATTATTTTTATCTCGATTGTTAGTTTCACATCCCAAACAGGCAATCAGCAAGTATTCAATCAAGCATATGTAAACCCTAATGTAATTGATATGAATTACTCTTTACTTTTGGTTTAAGCACACATGACCTATCTTATAGATTTATCAAGAAATGATAATATATCTTAATGAAAATATCGCAGTAATGGACAAAACTAAAAGATAAATCTACCGGACTCAATCACATCCAATAATCTTGACATAAGAAGAGCATGACTAGACTTATATCAAGGGAAAAGATACAATCACCAGATTAAGAGAAAATCTTCTAATTAAATCAAAGAGTGAATCATAATAATGTTTTGACAATAAATCCAAACTACAACGGAACCAATAATGGAAAATAAGAACAACTACACCTAAGGATTCATCCTTTCGTCTTGCTTGGAAATTAGTTGGCCATGAGGTTCATGCTTGAACACTTTGATGGAGAGTGTGGTAGCCTTCTTGAGTTTTCCAGCCTTAATGATGTTCCTTTTTTATCAAACCCTAAGTGATCTATTTATAATACAAAGGTCCAAGGGTGTTTTGGGTCGAAACAATCAACTAAAACCCTAATTAGGAAAACAGGGGTTCGTGTGCGCGTTGTTGCTCTCACTTACTCGCACTGCGGCTATGTCTAGTATTTGGTTAGGTGAGCTTCTAGGTGCCGCGGCCCTGCCTGGTCCAAGCCACAGCTCAGCCTGGTACTGATGCTTGTGGAGGCTCTAGGCGCCGCGGCCCTGCCTGGTCCAGGCCACGGTGCACACTAGTGGTGGCAACCTCTGAATATTTCTGGAGGCCGCGACTCAGTCCTTCTGTGCTGCAGCATGGAGCAGTCTCGAAACCACTCCTTCACCTCGATATGCATGGAATCTTAGTACTTCAAGCAACAATAGCTTTTCCATCTCTTTTAAACTCAAAGTGCCTGAAAATGCACCGAAATAAGTCAATGATCCAAGAATATCACTTTAGAGTTGTTAAGGTATAAAAGTGTAATTCAAACCTTGATCAACCCTAAAATGCTAAAAAATAAGTATTGTTACGATGCATTTTACGACTTTCATCAGAGTCATAAACCAGTCCTTAGAAGAAAAGATCATTTACCCCCAAGCAGCAAGCCGCCATCAAGACCAAAATTGTTAAACTACTTACAACTGGCATTATCATGGAAATGGACTATCCTGACTGGCTATCCAATGTGGTAAAGGTTAAAAAACCAAATGGTAAGTGGCGAATCTGCATTGACTTCATAGATCTAAAAAAGCCTGTCTGAAAGACAGTTTTTCCCTGCCACTGATTGATCAGCTGGTTAATGCCACCTCAGGGCATGAACTTCTGACTTTCATGGACGCTTATTCTGACTACAACCAGATCCTTATACACGAGCCTTACCAAGAGAAAATAGCTTTCGTCACTGACCAAAGGATGTACTGTTAGAATGTCATGCCGTTTGGGCTCAAAAACGTCGGGCCAACCTATCAGAGGTTGGTGAACAAGATCTTCAATGACCAGATCAGAAGAAATATAGAAGTTTATGTGGATGACATGTTGGTCAAAAACATCAAAGCCAAAGATCATAACTTTGAACTAGAGAAGGCATTCGAGGTGCTTCGGTATCACCGGATGAAGCTGAACCCTGACAAATGCACATTCGAAGTTACTGGAGGGAAGTTTCTTGGTTTTATGGCCACCCAATGAGGAATATAAGGTAACCCAAAGAATATAAAAGCTATCCTAGATATGACCCCTCCATGGACGATAAAATAAGTGCAAAGGCTAACAAGGTGTGTAGCGACACTCAATCGTTTCATGTTGAAATCTGCATAGAAATGTCTCCCCTTCTTGAGAGTCATCAGAGAAGCAAAAGAATTTGTTTGGACTGAAGATTATTGGAAAGCCTTTGAAGAACTAAAAGAATGTTTGAATTCTCCCCCACTTCTAACCAAACCTATCATGAGAGAGGAACTCTTCGTATATTTATTTGCTGGACAAGAAGTAGTGGCCTATGTTTTGATTCGAAAAGATATCGGTGTCTAGAAGCCCATGTAATATGTTAGCAGAGTTCTTCATGATGCAGAAGTACGGTACCTCCCGATAGAAAAAATGGTGTATGCCCTCCTAATTACAACACGAAAGCTCCGGTCGTATTTCCAACCACACACCATCGTCCTCTTAACGGATCAGCCGCTGAGACAAGTGCTTCATAAGCCGGACATCTCAGGGAGGATGGTCAAGTGGTCCATAGAGCTAGGATAGTTCGACATCCAGTGCAACCCCTAAAATGCCATTAAGGCTCAGGCCCTTGTAGACTTCATTATAGAGACAATGTTCTAGGCAGGTCTGAGCGAAACACCAGAACCGGAGATAGCCGAGCAAATTCCGCAGTGGACTCTTCATGTTGACAGCTCTTCGAACAACACTATAAGTAGAGCAAGGCTTATCCTTTGTAGTCCGAATGCATTCATCATTGAATATGCTTTAAGATTTGGGTTCAAAACTTCCAATAATGAAGCAAAGTATGAGGCATTACTCGTCAAAATGAAGTTAGCAAAAGTGATGGTCGTTGAAGCCTTGGACACTTACAACGACTCGCAACTAGTGGTAAATCAAATGAACGGTGAATTCAAAGCTCGAGGTTAAAAGATTTCTTGATATCTTAAGAAGGATAGATAACTCCTCGCTGCATTCAAAGTATTTTGGATAACTCAGGTTCCTCGGGCAGAGAATTCAAAAGCTTATGCTTTAGCCCGACTTGCCTCTTTTCGGCAAACCGAGACGTCTACCTTGAGACTCTCGCCACCCCAAGCATTAATGAAGTATCTATGCTGCTAGTGAGTGAAGGAGAGACGTGGACAGACCCGATCCTCTAGTATTTACGTGATGGTCAACTTCTTGAGCAGAAGAGTGAAGCTAGAAAACTTATATCCTACACTTCCCGAAACGCAGTCATAGATGAACAGTTATACAAAAAAAGGCCTCACGACGTCTTTTTGATGCGTCTAGGGCCTATCGATGACAATTACACTCTTCAGGAGGTTTACGAAGGGGTATGCGGGAATCACCTAAAAAGCCGGACATTAGCCTTCAAAGTACTTTGTCAAGAATACTACTGGCCCAAAATGCAGAGAGATGCCACAGAATTAGTTAAAAAATGCAGAAGCTGTCAGCAGTACTCCCCTATGCCCCACAGACTGGTGAACCCTCTTACCTTGATCACCAGCTCACTTCATTTCGCCATGTGGGGAATGAATCTCATTGGTCCTTTCATTAGGGTGCCCGGTCAGAGAAAACATCTTATCATGGCAATAGATTATTTCACTAAATGGGTAGAAGCAGAACCACTCGCTAGTATAACAGATCACCAAGCACGAGGTTTTGTGTGGAAGTCCTTAGTGTGTTGGTTCGGTATACCCTGGATATTGGTCACTGATAATGACAAGAAGTTTGATAGCATTTGGTTTAAGACATTCTATGAGGAGCTTCGTATTAAGCATCAATTATCTTTCGTAGGATTTCCACAGGCTAATGGGTAAGTTGAAGTAACCAATAGAACACTCTTATAGGGTATCAAGAGAAGATTATATGAGATTGACAAGCAATGGATTGATTATCTTTTGAACGTACTTTGGGCTTATCGAACCACTACTCGGACCCCCACGAGAGAAATTTCCTACTTCATGACATACAGCTTTGAAGAAATCATCTCTTTAGAGATCGGGGTGCCCTCGTTACAAGTACAAAACTTTGAGCGAGCTAACAACGAATAAGCATTGTGGGTGAACGCTGATCTTATCGATGAAGCTTGGGATAAAGCTCAGATTCGATTAGCCGCCTATCAACAGAGAATGGCTAGGTACTACAACTCTCGAGTATGAGAGAGAAGCTTTAAGCTATGTAATCTCATTCTACGAAAAAACGAAGTGTCTTATCCTTGAGAAATAGGAAAGCTCATCCCAAACTGGGAAAGCTCGTATCACATCAAAAGAGTTTGCCAACCGACACTTTCTAGCTTGAAGAGTTGAATAGTAAGCCCATCCATCACACTTGTTTATCAATAATGTGCGCCCTTTGAGTTTTATGCTTCGCATGAGTCAACAATGTAACTTGTGAATGCCTCAGTTATCAATGAAAGAACCCTCACTTTCCAAGATTACCTCCTCTCGGCCTCTCTCACCAACAACAATGAAAAAATAACAATTTACAAAGGGTGACAAGATGAAATTCATTAAGGGAAGCACTATCGGTCTCAAACTACAAAGAAGAATAAAAAGCTACAAAAACTACAAAAAGAAAAAGAATAAGTCCTCAGAGGTCGACCTCTCCATTGGATACAGCCTCTCTTGTAGTGCCACATGGCTAGGTTTGCACATCCTCTTCGTATCTGAATCCATCCGCCAAGGTCCCGTATTCCTCCCCTAAGACGGCAAGCTCAAGAGTTGAGAAGTCGACTAGGGGGTAAAGGGATAGGCCTTCTTCTCAGCTTCCAGAAACCCCTCAAGGTATTGGAGCCTAGCTTCGTGCTCCATAACCTCTTGGAAGGAAAAGGAGTTCTTGAAGCTGATCATAGCCTCCTCCACAGACTTCCTAATAGCCTCCTTCATCTTCTCTCTAGGCTCTACTCGGAGGCCTTAGTAGAGTCCCTTTCCTTGAACATTGCCTTATTCTCCTCCACGGCCTCGATCCTGGCCCGGTTAGCTCCTTCATTACTCAAGCGAGCTCCTTCTAGGGAGCCCTACAGCTGCTAGATAAGCCCAAAGTTATCGTCTAGCTTTTGCTTACACTAGGTCAGCCTGTCCCTCATATCCAAACACCGGTGCCATAGCATCCCATTCACCATACTCAACTGAAGTAAAAAGCAGAAGAATAAATTAAGCTACCGTGAAGCAAAAAAAATTCAAAGAAAAATTTTAAAGAAAAAAACAGCCCAAGGTAGAAAAGCTCACCTGAGAGGCTAAGACCTCGACCACGGAGTAGAGACTCTTAATGGGCTTCCTCCCGAGCTCGATTACATCACGTTAAGGGATGCCCAGAACGAGGGCCCCTTGGGATGAGGACAAGGGCTGTGTCTGCTCAGGTAGAGGTGCAAGAGAAATATCTATCGACTCAGAAAAGGGGTCGAAGGGGCTCGAGGTCTTAACATCAATAAGGATAGGAGAAGGAGCTCGCAGCCACCTCTTCGACCCTTTGGCTTGTACAGGCTACTTCCCAGCTTGAGCAACCCTTTTTCTCTCTAAGGCCATTTTTTCACTCATTCTTTAGCTTTGGTCGTGGCTTTCATCTCTGCTCAGCAAAAAACATAAGTATAAGAAACAAAAAACAAAGAAATTATGAAAGGGTTTTTAAGTATATACCACTCTTTAAAGTTCCCTCATGACAGCGAAGACAGAGGCTGCGCTTTGCCAGCTCCTCATTATTATACAAGATGCTAACATCAATAGGCGCGACAACCATAGCTTTTAGCGTTTCTTGCTCACGGTGTAGGAGGTGTGGTTTCTTACACTTCCCTGTATGGTCTAGACTCCAAGTCAGTGGAACCCCGAAACACTTTTCGCTCTGGATGTAAAAGAAGGTTTTCTTCCACTGCTTGATAGAGGTAGGCTTTTTCTTCAACAGCCCCTTCCTAGTTTTAGAGCTAATCACGACCCACTTGTGCTAGCCGTGCTTGCTGATTTGGATGTGGGCTTTAAAAACATTTGTTTTCATTAGCCCATTCACGTCCGTGCAAACACAGATGAATGCCATGATTAAACGCATAGAATTGGGCACCAGCTGGCACAATGCTATATCAAAGAATCTCAGCACCGAGTAAAGGAAATGATGAAGTGGGAATCTGAGCTCGACTCTCATATGCTGTTCATAAACACATATCTCGAATTGTGCTTGGCTCGAGAGGACATCACAGGCCGTCTCCCCAACACCAGTGTTCCTCAAAGTTTACTCTTCTGAAATTCGATACACAGGCCTGATGATCTTGAGCTCCCCTACCTTCAGCTTATTTGGCACAAAGTTCGCCCTAAATGACCATTGTACCCTCTTTTCCACCCTCATATCCCCCATGAGCTTAGGTAAAACGTTATCCTCCTCATCTTCAGAAGAAAAATCCTCTTCCTCCTCTTTTTCCTCTTCCCCAACCTTATAGGGAACCATTGCTAATGGCCCCTCCCGAGTGTCATCACTCCCTAAGGTTTCACCCTCACTAGAGGCTCGGTCTAGACCTATAGCCTCGTTCAACGCCCTAGACAGTGTCTAGCTGTCCTCACTACCACTATCACTAGGCCTATCATGATAATTACCTATAGAAAACATTATAAGAATAGGAAAGAGAAAACTCACCAAAGGCAGATCACCACAGCAACTCCAAACAGTTCAAACCCAACTACGAACAAGCTCCACACCTTGATCCTCCTCATGTAAAAGAGCTCTCAAACTCTAGCAAACTTTAAGGGCTCTCAAAATTTCTCTCTGAATATAAATGAAATGAAGTGAAGAAATGAGAGGAAACTCCTCTCTTATATAAAAGCTCGAGCGTGATTAACAAGGGAAATTAACTCCGCTCCCAATTATAAAGACACAATGTTTGGCATAACTAAGGTACCATTACACTCCCCAATGTTGCTGATAGAATGCTATCAAGGGAATTCGTCGCCGTTACACTCCCCAAACGATAGCGCACTCTCCAACATTTAATGCCTCTATAGAATATTCTGGAGTGGCCCAACATTAATGCCTCCACAGAATATTCTAGAAGGGCATAATGCACCAGCATTGAATGTCTCCACAAAGTGTTCTGGAATATCCCAAAGCCTCTTTGTGCGCCCAAAGCAAAAAAAATTGTCCAAAGGCCCCTTATAGGCCCAAAACAAAAAGAGGAGCCCAAAAGTCTTCTATGAGCCCAAAAGAAATGAAGATAGCTCAAGAAACTATACAGGCCAACTCCCCGTCAAAGATCTCCAAGGCTGAGCATTTTGACTACTGCTCATATGCTCGATCCTATGTTTCCAAGCCTGAGCATTTTGACTAAGCCTCATGTGCTCGATCCCACATCTCCAAGGTCGAGCATTTTGACTACTGCTCACATGCTCGGTCCTATGTTTCCAAAGCCAAGAATTTTGACTGCTGCTCATATGCTCGGTCCCATGTCTCTAAGGCCGAGAATTTTTTACTACTGCTCATGTGCTTGGTCCCATGTCTCCAAGGCTGAGCATTTTGACTACTGCTCATATGCTTGGTCTCATTTCTCCAAGGTCGAGCAATTTGACAAGCCTCATATACTCGATTTCACATCTTTAAGGCCGAACACTTTGACTACTGCTTATATACTCAGTCTCATGTCTCCAAGACAGATCATTTTTTTACTACTGCTCATATGGTCAATCCCATGTCTCTAAGACCGAGCATTTTGGCTACTGCTCATATGGTTTGTCCCATATCTCCAAAGCCGAGCATTTTGACTATTATGCATATACTCTGTCCCATGTCTCCAAGGCTGAGCATTTTTTACTATTGCTCATATGCTCGGTCTCATGTCTTCAAGGCCGAGTATTTTGACTATTGCTCATATACTCGGTCCCATGTCTCCAAGGCTGAGCATTTTAACTAAGCCTCATATGTTAGGTCTCGCGTCTCCAAGGCCAAGCATTTTGACTATTGCTCATATGCTCGGTCTCATATCTTTAAGGTCGAGCATTTTGACTACTGCACATATACTCGGTCCCATGTCTCCAAGGCCGAGCATTTTGACTAAGCCTCATATCCTCGGTCCCAGTCTCCAAGGCCGAACATTTTGACTACTACTCATATGCTTGGTTTCATGTCTCCAAGGTCGAGAATTTTGACTACTGTCTATATGCTCAGTCCCATGCCTACAAAGCCGAGCATTTTGACTAAGGCTCATATGCTCGGTCTCATGTCTCCAAGGCCGAGTATTTTGATTGGGGCTCAAATGCTCGGTCCCACGTCTCCAAGGCCGAGAATTTTTACTGCTACTCATATACTCGATCCTATATCTCTAAAGTCGAGCATTTTGACTGCTATCCATATGCTCTGTCCCATGTCTCCAAGGCTGAGCATTTTGACTGAAGCTCATATGCTCGGTCTCATATCTTCAAGGTCGAGCATTTTGACTACTATATGCTCGGCCCCAGGCTTCCCAGGCCGAAGCACGTAACCAACGGCACAAAGTTCCATTATACTTTCTCAAGCACATAAATATACTTAAGGAAGTGGGGGCCTCTAATGTAGTAAATAATTCACTCTCTAGTAGCCTAATGACACGTTGATAACTCCCCCTCAAATGACCAGATGATACGTGGTTGCGTCAATAACGGGCACATAGCAAAGCAGATGATGAACTCGTAACCACTCACAGACTTCTCACACGCAAAAACGAAAGCAAAATTTCAGGGACTGCGTCGTCCCTGAACACGTAACAAGACCCCCCTGAAAGAAAAAAAACGGATCTCAGGATCACGCCGTCTTGAGCACGTGATAAACCTGCTCCCTGAACCATTATAAAAAGCCCAAGGTGTGCATATCTCAACTCAGTTCAAGTTCATTACCAAAACACTATCCGATTAATACTATAATCCTCTCATCTTTTTCAAAACCTTGCACTAACAAAGGCATCGGAGGGTCCTCAAAGCCACCACCCCCCGCTTTCCTCTGGTGACTTTTTAGTTCATTACTTTTACCCTGCGCATGCCTTGGAATTCCAAACCTCCAGCTCAGCAGTAAATTTTCGGCATCAACAATCATCATGAAAAGTAATATCCAGTTAAAATTTTGATTCTTCAAATAAATTAATTTTGGTCTGCTTGATGGGAGAAATTGATATTTTGATGTGAATCATGGGTTTTAAAAAAGTTTGGTATGTTAATGTTATTTCAAAAAACTTGGAAGTAGTGCAGTGTAATTTATCCAATATGTTATGCATATTTGGGTCCTTGTTTCCTAAGTATGTTCTATTCGGGGAAATGGCTTCAAAATAAACTATTTGACTGGGTGCTTAAATGCTTATGGTTTATTTGAATTATTTTGAACAAGCCATTTTGACGAGTTCAATGTTCATGTGGATCTTGAAAGAATGTTATGTGCCATCTATGAATCTTGAAAGAACCCTTTCCATCACTGGTTTGATTCAATAGATTAACCCATGAACATGTGAATATGTTGGGCCTTGCCTTGCTTACACGTGAGGCTCTGCTTACTATTTCTATTCCAACTCCATGAATGCTCAGAAAAACTCGTATAGATTAACCCATGAACATGTGTATGTGTTGGGCCTGCCTTTGCTTACACATAAGACTCTGCTTACTATTTCTTTTCCAACTCCATGAATTATCATATATGCTCATTTGAACTTGTTACTTATTGCTTTGACATGATTTTGATTGGCTTACTTTTGCATACATGGTGCATTTACATACTGCTTTACTCCATAAAAGCTTAAGCATGCTCGTTTGCTTTAGTTCAAGTTATATACTGCCATGATATGTTTTCGAATGATTTGTTTGCATTTTTTTAGATTTCGTTTCTTTATTTCTCTAACAGCTGCAAATCTAGTGCAGTAACTGGAGGTTTGGGACCAAATTAAAAGCTTTTTGTTTTCCTTTCAAAACCAGTGCATCATTGGTTAGAGTTTTCTGCATCCCTTGTTAAAGCTGTGGTTTTTCAAAGCAAGCTAAATCCTCCTCATAAACTTATTGTGAAAAAGGAGGATTTGCAGCTGGTTTTTTAAGTAACTAAAACAATAGATTTTGGCATCAAATTATCATACATCTAATACTGTTTTTTGCTCTTCAATTTACTTTTCATGAGTTGTTGCTCCATCTATGGAGAAACTGGTTTGCATATGAATGAATACTACTGCTGTATACAACCCTTGACAGTGATTTTGTTGTGAATTTTGTGTTTTGAGATGTGTTTTCATGCTTAATTCTTTTTTTTAAAAAAAGAACATGTCACTTGTCAGTACATCAAAGTAAATTACCTTCTACCGTTGCTATTTCAGGGTACTACTTTTTTTTTATTTTTTTTTTTAGAATCATGGTACTATTGGTTAGTTTGGCATAGGGTCACTATTTGATCTTTCATAAAACTATTGTTGTGTGTACTGTAATGAATTCGGGTAAGTGGTAACCCAGTGGGCTCCCTTGTAACTTGTGATTAGTGGGTTGGGTTGAGTAAGAGAAATTCTGGGCTACGAGGCCCGTTTTCTGTATTTTGATCTTGTATTACTTACTAATGGTCTGAAGCCCATTTGAAGTTAAAATTCATTAATTCTTTTATATGTTGTTCATGGAATGGATGTCACTAATAGTGGGCCAAAGCCCATTTAAACCAACTTAAGTAAAATGCCCTAGCATGAATGTATCCATTTAATTCATGTTTGCTACTTCTGGGCCATAGACCTATTTGCTTACTAATGCCCTCTTTGGGTTTTAATTTGAAATGTAGTTTGCTCAACACGGGCCTGATCAGGGGCCCACCAAGGTATAATACTCTCTCATCTTTGATTGATGTGAAGAAGGATATCATGAATGGTTTGAACTTTGGACTTGTGTGATTGTTTTTGGAGTTTTATTAGATGGGATTGAGTTAGAAATTAATTTAGACTTGCTTAAAATTTAGGAAACATGTATGATAAGATTGGAATTTAACTTGGGCTTGTGCAAATATACTAGAAAGCATACTAGAATTAGTCCTATACAAAGAATTTTGATAAATGATTTCCATGATTAACTAATTAATTACATGTTAAATTACATTCTTAGAAATTGGAATGATGCCATGCCTTTCCTTATTTATCAGAATTAAGACATGTAAATAAATTGAGATAAATGCATACATACATCACTTGAGCTTTTATTTTGAAAAGGATAAGTATGTAAAGATAATTTTCAATGATAGGCGTTGGGGGTGCTTCTTTTTCCCACACATAAATGGTCACTCGAATCCAAAATCTGATTTGTAGACACTTATTGGTTATCTTAGTATTAATTTGAAGAAAATAAATTTAATATATTGATACGTTCAAAGATGTCCAATAGGCCAGATTAAATAGATTGGTGGTGATTCCAAATTTTTACTTAAAAGTTGATAATGTCCTACACTTCCCCAAATTCAAAAAACGAGTTTTGATAACAAAAAGGAATTTAAAAATGACAAAACGATTTTCATTTTCAAATTATCTTAAATACTGATCTTTTTTCGATTGGGTGATTGTAATATACCCTACATGCCAATAGCATTTGAAGTCTATGCATATTACTTGTAATTAATTTTATTTATTTATTGATAATAAATATTTATCGCGTTCATTACAAATCACATTGTATGTGTTTACATGATAAAGCCATAGAATAGAAGGAATGGAAAGAAGCACCATGATAAGATTATGCTAATGAGGTATATTTTCTTAAGCTTTATTCTTAAATGTTCCTAATCGTAGTATCACTAAGAAGAACATTAGTGAATCTGTATAGATTAGTACATACTACGTTTTCTTAAGGAGTTAATGGTGATTGATCTCATAGTCAATAATGTATGGGACTCTAAAACAAGTTATGTATGTGCTTGTTAGAAAACAAGTACATAGAACTTACTCAACTAAGTAATTCCTAATAGATATTTTACTGGCTACCAATAGGATTTCTTACATTGTAGTTGTACAAGTGATCCTTAGACTTGAGGCACCTGATGCCTTGTCCATAAGTCATCAAGCTTTTATACTACTTAAATGTGATTATAATCATGGGTCACATAAAAGTAGTAATTGGGTATAACCACTTATACATGAAGGTATATGAGTGTACAATAGCGGATGTGTCACTTTCAGTAAAAGAGAGAAAATGTCCTATGTGATCTGATTAAGTTATAACTTGGAATTCCTTGGCCAATATGGGGTGGAATTCATTAAGATTTGATATTAATTCCATAGTTTAGGTCTAATAAAGGGTATTGCATGATAGAAGGATTGAATTGTACTATAACTGACAACATAAAAGTTTACATTAAATATATATTGCCTAGGTGGTCATGATATACTGTTAAGTTTCAATCATAACTTGTATAAGCCTTTAAAAATTAATTTTAAATCAATTCTTAATTAAAGAGTCAATTAAAAGGGGTTTTAATTTGAATTAAAATTAAAAAGAATTTTAATTAATTGGAAAGAGTCCAGTTATTGCGTAAAATTTACAACTTACTATCGGTGCTATATTAAACCTAAGGGGTCACACAAAATAGAGCAACTGTAAAAGTAAGGAAAACCAGAGGGCTAATAAAGGGAGTTTTGGGAATTAAATTAAGGTAGAAGTTTAATTGCAATTCTAGAAATCCTAGACCTTTTAGTAGAAAGGCTCTACATAATGATTTCTATCTTATAGAAACCTTAATGCAATTTTTTAGGCTTAAGATTAGATCTTAAACTCTTTCTCTCTAGAGGTAAAATGCTAGAAAATAAACCTTGAGCTAGCATTCTTGATTTTAAGTGATCTAGTTGGGGATCTTTATTCTTGGTTTTTGTATAGATACACTTAGAGGTCGGACACTTGAACGACTTGTGAACTCGTCTCCAAATATTCAAATGGAATCTCCATCAACGAAAGGTATAAATCTCTAACCTTGTATGAAGATCTCTTATCTCATTCTAATAGATTTATAAAGAGTTTCTTGGCTTTTTAATTATATCAATATGAAAATTTTAAATTTTCACTTTGTTTCTATACCGGTAGACTTATAGTGGTATCAAAGCAAACTCCACATATTATTAAGATGAGCTTTAATTCTATTGTTATGGCTTGATAGATTTTATCTTAGATGAAGGGAGTAGTGGGAGCAAGATGGAACTTGATGAATTGTCACAAGAACAACAACTTAATACTTCTGTAAAATTAGAAGCCTACATCAATAGATCCTCCTATTACACAACTAATTTGTAGATCTAAGCAGAATATCCAAGGCTCTAGAGAGATATGAATTTCTCATAGATGGTGACCTAAAGGTACACCTTATAGATAATAAGGAACCTGCTAACTACGAAAAAGTAATATGAGACATCGATTCAAAGAAACAGCTAGAAATTGTTAGTAGTTTGCCCTACTAGCCAATGACATTAGATATCTTAGCATATTATTTTTAAACAATCTTATTCAAATTGTTATCATTATTAATGGTAAGTTTTATTTATCATGAACATTTGTTAAATTACATTATCATGATTAAGTCCATAGAATAAAAGCGATGGAGATAGGGTTATGATGATATCATAATTATGAAACTTAATCTTCTCGAAAACTTTATTCTTAAATGTTCCTGGTTGTAGGATATTAATTGGATGTTAGTAATCTGGCTAGACTGGTATATACAATTTTTTCCTAATTAAGATTGATGCCAAAAAAATGGACGATGACTTTCGATCTTCAGTGGCCTTCAACAGGGGTTGATAAAGATCGATAGGGACGAGAAAGTCCTAAACTATGAGGCTCTTTTGTGTTGAAAGCATACGTACTCTTGCAAAAGAAGTCTTTCGAAGTTTTGTACTCCAGAGAAGACCCTCCGACGATCAAGTCAGCAAACACTTCTTAAGGTAAATTACGAAAGAACGTGGAAGTCAAGGGATGTTTGGAAAGAGGAGAGAGATGGGATAGTTTTATTTGTTCCTCAACTATTTTCTTCTTGTACCTAGGGTTCTCTCTAGATTCTACCTCTTTTAGAGTGTGTATAATCGTGTTTGGGTTCTACCTTTTCTTCTATAGTTTGTTCATATTTGTGTATATATATGTCTATCTCTTTCTTCTATCCTTTATATAGGCATTGGCATGTACCTTGGATGACCTTTTAGAATGTGGGACTGTTTAATTGAGATACCATACCTTGAGCCTCACAATGGATGACTCTCCGTACTTAGAGTGATGGCTTTCTTCTGAGTTGTCCTATCATAGTGTCAGGAGGTTTGGTTGCACGTACGCCTTCATGGCCAATCCGGGTCACTTCATCGCTTGGGAGTTATTAACGAGCCAAGTGTCTAGTTTCTACTGGGTCGTATTATTTTGGTCACATTAGATTCCACCCACACCCCAAAGGATTTGAACAAATTTCTTAAAGGAGTAGTTTTCCTCTTAATGTTCATCGCGAACCAAGTTTAGGTCTTCGATTGGAAGCTTTATTTTGGATCCGAATGCACACCTAGTGTCTTTTCGTGGTTAGAGTTGAAATTTTGAGTTGGCTTAAATTAGGATCCATAATTTTTTACCTCTGACTTTAATGATTTGGATATGGACTATCTAAGTTGTTATCCATGCCAATTTGCTTTGACATCGGTCCTTGCTTCTCTTAGAGAATTTTATCGTTCCGTACCTCAGACTACAGCTTGACGAAAGAGTGATTGGGTCGTAGCTTCTCTTTTACTCGACTGAAATGTGAGGCTTACGTTCATAGTTCTATTTTGATGGGAGCTGTAGGGCCAGAATCACTTCTTCGCTAGACGAGGCCACGAGGTGTGAACCTTAGTATTCTCATGAGTCGGAAAGGGACAGTTAGCCCTCTCTTTTTGAGATTTTCTAGATTAGAGCTATGGTTCTGTACATATAAAGTCATAACTAGGTTGTAATTCCTTTTTGCTCAAGCGAATTGTGAGGTTTAAGAGTCATAGTTCTGCTTTGGTGGGAACCGTGGGGCCAAAGTCACTTTTCTATGTAAGCTGAGGATCTTTAAATATTTTTGATAATTCCTGTCAGATCGGAGTGGAATTTTGTGTGACTGAAGTCCTTATCTTCTCTCAGCCTGTACAGAACTGTATAGCTATGAGAACCTTGGTTTTGTATAGGTTAAGTTGGTCGACTGAAGTCGAGATTTCGTTTTCGTAGGGATATGATTAAAGTTGCAACTCTTACGGATTATAGAGAAACTGTGTGGCTTCCCTAGGTAAAGTTTTCCAAACACAAAGCTATAAAGTTTTCCATATTGCCCTTCCTCCAAAGAGAATCACTTATAAAAGTACAATGCATATCAATTGCAAACCACTAGAACCTTCTTGGATTAAGTTGAACATGGACGAGTCCTAGTTGTTCAAAGGTTACTTTTATATTGTGATAGGAACTTGGCAGATGGATGAAAAGAGGCTACAAGAGCATCAATATAGCAACTAGTGTGGAGGCAGAATTATGGGGATTTAGGGTCATCCTCAAAGAAGCCCAAGAACTAAATATCACTAAGCTTCATTTCGTCCTTGATGCCAAGATTGTTATTAAGATCATTGAACATCATGATTTAATTTCACATCTTTACAGTCCTATCAATAACAATTGCATGTCATTGTTGCATTTCTTTACCCACCTCAAGTTTGAGCACAAATATAAAAAGGTTAATTGTTGTGAAGATGCGCCAGAAAAAAAAAAAAAAAAAAGGTGTTAAAGGATTTGTTGGCTCTTATTTTGCTTTTGATAATTGTCCTTTGTAGATTATGGATTTGTATAATTCAAATTTAAGGGGATATGTCTTCTTAGACATATGTGTATTTAACTACTTTTATTTTATTGCATCGTTTCAAAAAAAAAGTAAAAACCTTATATAATTTATTTATGTTGTAACGTATAATTTTTATAAAAAAAATTACATTGTTTATGTTGAGAGTTTTAATTAGCTTTATGTTGAGAGTCCTATTTGATTTCTTATTATGTGTCCTACTAAGTTTCTTAGTTTTACTTAGTTTATGTCTTCTAGTCCTATTCGGTTTGATATTCATAAGTCTATAAATAGGACTATTGAATTGAATTTATATAATTAACAATAATATAGAGAATTCTTTTTAATTCTTCTTGTTAACATGGCATTAGAAATCATGGTTTGGAATCCTGGTAGTGATCTGAAATAAAAATCATTAAATATATGTGTGTGTGTGTGTGTGTGTGTGTGTGTGTGTGTGTGTGTGTGTGTGTGTAGTTTAGAATCTATTTTTTTAGCTTTGATGTTGTTATTCTCCCGACTTATTGATTGCAGCCCATTCAAGTCAAAGTCAAAGTTAGTAAAAAAACTAAAAATTAAAAAGTAATGTTGATCCGGTGTTATTGGATGTTGTCTCATTAGGTGATGTCAACATGGTGACTTAATTCTTTGTCGTGGGTGTGGAGCCCCAACTTGTTCTCATGAGTTATTGTAATTTATGTGTTTGAGTTTATTTGTTTCATATTGGATTAGGTTTGTTATTCTTTTTTTCTAAAGCTTATTCTTAGTTAAGATGTTTTGCACTCATTCTAGAAGGTGTGCACGCACGCCCAATGTGAGGCACACACAAAAGAACTTGAAGTTTTGAGGAAAAATTAAAGAAGAAGATGATCTCAAATTTGTTTCTTAGTTAAGTGATCTTGTTGTTTCCCTCTCAACTTTTAGCTTTAAAATAGCTAAAATATTTTCTAAAGTGTTTTACTTAAAAACAAAGTGCTTAAAGTTCAAAATTGTTGCAATTTTTTAAGTGAAATTGAAAAGTTTGGTAGTCGTAGTCGACTATGTTGGTACCATAGTCGACAGGAAGCTCAAAAAGCTTTTTAGCTCTTACTTCCAAAGCCGAAAGGCAATAAACTATGAAAAGAGATAAAAACTTTTCACAATCGACTGTGATCTCAACCTGAGCCTCACTTATTCAAATTTTTCAAAGGCACGGTCAACTAGGCAAAACCCACGGTTGACTATATTGTCGTGAATAACGGGTAGTTTTCAAAACTTGGAGCGTGGGTTAGTGCATTTAATGCACCAAACGACCATTTATTGTGTCTAATGGCTAGTAGGAATTAGAATTATAAATACCAATCATGAATGAACACTTATTTTTAACAAGAACAATCAAATTTATTCAAGAGCTCATTTATTGCTTCTTTAAATCTTTTAATTATGAAATTATTATTAAGCTAAGAGCTTGTGAGAAAGAATTTTTTTTAATTTGTAAGCATTTATTGTATACTCTCTCTTGTGTACCAAATCAATTTTTTTTCATTTTCATCTTGTACAAGAGTTGGTGTAACTCTTGTTGAGTATTATTGAGTGTTTAGGCGTTAAACACTTGTGAGAAATTTCTAGTGAAGAACAATTCTTGTAAGGGTTTGAGCAACACCTTGGAAGTTGCTTGGTTTTTTTCTTTACTTGGTATAGTGAAGTGAACTCTCAAAAAGATCTCTTGAGGAGTGGATTAGGCACAAGGAATGACCGAACCACTATAAATCAAGTTTGCAAGTTCTCTTCCCTTACTCTTTTAATTTCCAGAAATTTTATTATTATTGCTTACTTATTTTGATCTTACTTGTTTGATTATCATGTACTTAATTTTTAATTAATCTAAAAAAGTTTTTAAACCTAATTTGCCCCCTTTTAAATTGCCTTAGTCAACAAAAACTATAAAAAAAATTAATAGGAAGGAGATTTAAAGTACTAGTATACTTGAACAAATAAAAAAGCTTATATATATATATATATATATATATATATATATATATATATATATATATATATATATTGAAAGGCATATAATTTGATAAATATGTTGATAGAAATTAGTTAATTGGATTAGTTGGAGTTAGTAAATCAATTAGAAGTTGTTACAAAGTTGTTAACAATTAGTTAGTTTGTTGGAAAGGTTGCTCAGTTGTCATATTAGTTACTTTGATTAGAAGTTTATTTATAGGGATACTTTGTAATGCATAATTTATCAATGAATAAATAAGGACCATTAGTTTTGTATTTTCTCTCTTTCTTTCTATATTTATTAGGGGTTTGGTCACTAATCATTAATAATTAGTGTCAATTATCTTCTTTTTCCTCATAATTCACTCATCAATTCATTTTCATATTCATAATCACCAAAAACCATAATCTATCAAAATTCTTGTTTGTAACTGTTAGAATTTTAGGAATACCTGCATTGATGAGCCCAGGATCCAATACTCATCCTTTGCTTACTTTACGAGCCTTTGGTGCTCCTACTTTGAACTTCTTATCTATGGAACAGTTGCAAGAATCTTTCTCATCATGTAGAGAGACTATAAGAGTCCTCTATGAATTTACACATACCAAATGCAAGGTTAATAGGTGAAACCTTAGAGAAACTGTTTGAGAGAGAAGCTTTGTTGCAAGAGAGTAAATAAGAGTTTTAGTGAAAGAACAACATTGATCTCTCCATAATTTAATCAAATAGTGATTGATCTTTTACACAGAATGTATTGGATAAAGTTTAAATTAGAAACCAACTCTCTTAGTTTATCTCAATTTAAACTCTCTTTCTTATCTTTTCTTAATTACATCCATATCCATGTCTATATGCCTAAGAAGATGTATCCATGGTTCATGGGTTTGGATTAACCCAACCCATATTACTACAGTATATATTCATATTTAAAAATATTTTTCATATTCGAATTAACGCATCAAAACAAACCAAACCAATACATTTCCTTCCGATAGATAAAACGAAAATTGACAACCTGTCTAATGATGCGAATTGTGAAAACTATTTGTTGGAATTTTGTTTTCAAAACAAAGAGCCCAGTTGAATAGGGTTGAGTCAACTGAGTTTGATGGCCAATCGATTGGAAATGTGAAGACGAAGTTTTTGTTTCAGACAAAAACTTTTCCCAATCGACTAGGGATGAGTCCAATCGACTAGAGGTTCGTTATTTTTAAAATACGAGTTTTCAATAGTCACTTTTCAGAAAGCTATATCTTCTAACTCATACCTCTTCACTTATATAAATTTATGAAAGTTAAGAGATGATAATAATTACTTATTTTCAGTTTTAAAACCACTCTCATTTATTCTTTATCTTCTGGAGATTTTACAGTCATTGTTATCACTTTTTCATAGAGAGTTCTTGGAGGATTCTACAGATTTGCTATTTGTAGTTCCCAGAGACTTTGTATATCATAGAAGATATTTATTTATAATCCATTAGCAAACTCTTTACGAAGTGGGGACAATTATAACCTTAAGGAAACGATTCTAACATGTAATAAAGTCTCAATTAATTTTCCTTAAATTTCTTTGTTTTCAGTTTTTGATTCTTACTCCATAAATTTGTACCAACGATATTAAGAATTTACTTTGTTCTTTTCAATGGTGTTGGAGTTGATCAAACTAGTGAATCTGGATGGCTTCTTACATGAAGAAAAATGAAGAATGTTCAATTATGGTGATATAGATGCGCTTAAATAAGGAAGAGAAACTCGAATAGCAAATCAAGTATATTAGAATCCGATGTTTTTCAAACACTGGACATGGTACGCAGTATCCAGTCTTATTTATGCACTATATTGTTTAGTCAATGAGTATATAATCATTATTTTTCATTTTAATTATGAAAAATGAAAACAAATGTCATTGTGATAAAGTTTCTTATATAGTAATTGGATAATGAAGAAGAAAAAACATTAAAATATTTCTTTGAATTTACAAGTTTGTAATGTTGCATGTGAAAATAGTTACTTGGCAGTTGTTTAGCCAAGATGGAACTGATTTCTTAAGTACTCTCTTTTTTCAAGTTAATTGAAAGGGTCTGCTATGTGGTAGTAATAGAAAAAATTCAATTGGTTAATAGTATTGCTTAGTAACTGTTTACAATTTTGGAAGAAGTTCGAATTTGATTTCTCAAAAAAATTATTTAAAATTTCATACTGGAAAGTGGAGAAGAGTCCAACTATGCACGCATTAAATTATGCATGAAATCGATTTGTATAATTTTACTTTCACTTATGTTGGTTTCGTCGTGTTTATTATGAAATAATGTGAAAACCAGAACTAATGCTAGAAAGGCATATACACCCTGTTTATGTCTAATATTTGAGAATTGCATAGTACGAACTAAGTTGAATGTAAGTAAGCAGTAATGTGGTTTATAAAATCTATTAGATTTCTATTTACATGGTGATATTTTTTTTCTAGTGCATGTTATTATTGCTAACAGGGTATCATATTTCTTCGATCTTGTGTTTATTTTGAAATTAAAAATTAAAATAAAGATCGAGAAATTTTGTTTATGCCTATATAGATATTAACTTTTGTCATTATGAAAACACATAGTTGAATGCGTAAGTTTTTATCCACTTGAAAAGAGTGTATTACTTCAATTGTAAGTGGTCAGTATTTATTAAAGTGATTTGTTGATGAACATTTTCAATCACATAATTCGAGAGATAACTATATCAAAATAAAAATTTGTTGACCTTGTTAATCTTAAAATGTGGGGATGTTAGGCATTTTATAAATTACCAGGGATATTTATAGTGTTTGTTAGTATGTTAATGTTGATAATATGCTGGCTTTGGAATTAATATGATTGATGTAAATAACATCAAGAAATATTTATCTTCTATATTGGGTGAAGTAGATATTATCTTGGAATTAAAATTAGAAAGCATAGTGGGGGTGATGGTTTGAGTATTTAATAGTGCATTATGAGAATGTACAAATTTAGTAGAATATTTGGTTTTCTAAAAAAAACCATTGATTTGGTATGAACCGGTTGTATCAAGAGGATACATTGATGCTATGATAACCCGGATGTATTTAGAGGATATACCGATGCAAGTCGGATCACAAAAGTATAATACCCTAAAAGGATGTGATATTTCTTGGAAGAGCAAGAGACAAATATGTATATCTCACACAATGAAATCCAAATTAATTACCTTGACAGAAATTGAGAAAGAATTAAAAAGGATTAATTAGAAATTTATTGTAGGAAATAAATTTTGTGACCACATCCTATGCCTTTAAATTTATCCTTTGTGATAATGGAAATTTTGTCAAGGACTTATAGTGGTACATAAAATGGTAAGTCTAGACATATTAGTTTAAAACATGACTCATGAATTTGTGAGACAAGTTGTTAATACGAGATCAAGTAAGACTTGATTATTTCTCTTACAAAAACTTTTTCTAGAGAGTTAGTAAGAATGATATCCTATGAGATATGGATTGAAACCTTATATATATTATCACGAGTAATGGAAACTCGACCTAACCTGACCTTATTATAGTATTTAACTAGTTACAAGGTTTAATGGGTAAAAACAAGTTACTATATAGTGATTTTTAGTACTAAAAATGTGAGCCCGTAAAAAAGTCAATACTTTCCGTTAGGTATCTTAGAGGTTGAGTTCAACTCTTAATGAAGCCTAAACTAATATTGTAAATGTGTCCTAAGTAACAAATACACATTGTAAAACTTCACCAACATGAATTTAGAAGTGGTGCCACTTCTTAAAAGAGTTTAAGATTTACTCTTAAGAGAATTCATGAAACTAGGTACAAGCACATGACTATAATGGTGCTAAGTATAAATCAAAATTTCTCAACGAAATAGGAGAATGACATATGTGTGATATTTCTGACTATGTTACAAAGAGTTTCTAATTTAATGCTATTAAGATATTAGATAATTCATAGAGTCTTGAAATATTTACACTAAATAAAGATTTAAATCAAAATATATCTATACATATGTATGTCAATCTCAAATTACCTTGACCGTAAATTTTATCAAAGTTTGTTTTTCAAAGAAAAGTGAGGGATTGTTGAAATTTTGTTTTCAAACCAAAGAGCTCAGTTGACTGGTGGTTGAGGGTCAATCGACTTGGCGAAGATGAAGTTTTTGTTTCAAATAGAAACTTTTTCTAGTCGACTCGGGATTAGTCCAATCAACTGGATGTTCGTTATTTTCAAAATCCTAAGTTCTCTGCAGTCATTTTTTAAAGAGTTGTATCTTTTAACTCACTTCTATACATTCCTAGAAGTTAATAGACGATAATGATAACTTATTTTCATATTTAAAACCACTCTCTCTCCTTCTTAATCTTCTACATATTTTACAACCATTGTTATTATTTTTTCATTGAAAATTTTTAGGAGATTCAGCAAATTTGCTATCTGTAGTTCACATAAACTTTATGTATTCTGAAGATACTTGTTTGTAACTTATTAACAAACTCCTTACTGAATAGTGATAAATAAAACTTTTAAGGAAAATGATTCCTACGGTAAAACAAAGTTCAAATTCGTTTTCCTTAAATTTTTTTCATTTTCAGATTTTGATTTACTCCAAAAATTTGTACCAACACTATTTTGTACTCATCTACGTTTCTAAGGACCGTTTTTTCTCAATCAGTTCACCAGATCATCAAATCCAGATTCTGGATGCAAAAATACACAAAAGGTAACTGCTTTCAAAGCTGAATCAAACATTAGAGCAAAAAAGGGGCCAGATCAAACGTAGCCGTTACACTTATTTTATGTGGGACCCATTAGCCCCCACCCCTCTCTTTAGAGCAAAAAAGAGGCCAAATCAAACCTACCCCAACGGTCATATTTGGAAATACGACCGTTAAGCTTTATGTCTCAAGTCTCTATATATATCGTCTCCATAAATCCTTTAGCCCCCATCAAAGTCTCAGTTTCTATTCAAGAGAATTCACCAGAAAAATTAATCTACCTCTCTCTCTCTCTCTCTCTCTCTCTCTCTATTTATCAAGTTTTCATATCCCACAAATTTTAATCACTTGCCAAAATCACAAAAATCCCATCAAATTTCAGAAAATCCCCAAATGGGTCTCTCTCTAAACACCACTCCCTCAATCACCGAATCGCACTACCACACCCACAAGGTTTTCCTGTTCTGCAACTACATCCTCTTGGGTGCAGCCTCCAGTTGCATCTTCTTGACCCTTTCACTTCGCTTGGTCCCTTCCCTCTGTGGGTCCTTCCTCATCCTCCTCCACATCGTGACCATAGCAGGGGCCATCTCCGGGTGCACTGCAGTATCTTCATCAGGGGCCAACAACAGATGGTATGCAGCTCATATGGTGGCCACAGTGCTTACTGCAATATTTCAAGGGTCGGTGTCCGTGTTGATCTTCACTAGGACAGGGGATTTTCTAGGGAACTTGAAGTCCTATGTCAGGGAGGAAGATGGAGCTGTGATCTTGAGGTTGGCTGGTGGGTTGTGCGTGTTGATCTTTTGCTTGGAGTGGGTTGTGCTCGTACTTGCTTTCTTCTTGAAGTACTATGCTTATGTAGAAAGTGATGTTAATGGTACTAGTAATTATGCTATGAAGAGGAGTGCCAAGGTACAACAAGAGGAGGATTTGAAGGATTGGCCATGGCCTTTTCAAGTCTAATTTTGAGGTCCAATTAAATTCATATTTGGTCAATTTGGTTATGGCATTAGTCGTGCTGCCACTGAATATTTTTGTTTGTTCATTCCTATTGAATTGGTTTATTTGTTGGGGTTTATTGGGTTTTGATTGATTTTATTTTGTTTGTCAATGAAATGGGGATTGTTTGTGCTAAATTCATTTCTTTCTTTCTTTTTCTTTTCGGCTTTCAGATATGTTGTAATTGGATGATGACCAATATTGAAAGAAAAGTTGATGATAATCAACAGCTTCTTATCATAATTTCTTTTTTCCTTCTTTTTGGGTGCAAACATTGCTAAATAAATTTTGTCATAACCTATGTACGTCGAATGATTATTCAATTCTTCTTTCTTCTTTTTGGTTCTTCAGATAATATTGTAATTTCTATCCTTAAATTTTTCAAACAAATGAATTCATTTCAATAATACGTGCGACTTGCAAAAAGCTAGTCATTACTTTCAACATACACAAGCCCTGGCAACATAGCCCAAGAATGGATCATAGTATGCTCATCATACCAAGAATATATATAAAACACATTTTTAAAGGTGCTCAACTATATTTCTCTTTGATCCAACTCAACCATCTTTCCTAACCCAAAGACACACAATCATCAAAACGAAATTAAAAATTTGATTGTATCGAAGCTTGCTTCTTCACTCGCTCCTCCAACTTTTCTAGTTCTAGGAGGCTCCACACACAAAATCTTGTACTCGACACCCTTCACCGGAAAGACCAGTTAGATTCTCTATATTCCATCTTCCCGCAAGAAATTCCAATATATCAGCATAGTCTCTAGCAGTGTAGACTCCGAGCAGCTGGGCAACAGCTGAGAAATGATCGAATAGATCATCATCCTGGCCATCATACATTAAGTGGGCATCATGTCAGCTAAAGACAAGACAGTGGTGCCATCTGGGTCCTCAAAGAGTTTCTCCACAATCTTGGTGTAGGCAGTTTCATGGCGTTTCTCATCCGCAGCAATGGTGCCACATATCTGTGCTAGTTTCATGTCCCCGTGCTCCTTTGCTAGCCTAGCTGTGTTCCCATGTGAGAAGAATGTTTCCCTCTTGAAATGAAGTGTAGATGAAACCAAGGTAAGGGTGTTTTCCGTTTTAGGATCCTAAGAAGCACATATAGAAAAGAAGTCAACTAAATGGTCCAATTAGTAGGGAGAAAAAAAAAGGGTTAAACTGCATTAGCCTTCTTCTGAACCTAAGAATCACAACTAGAAAAGAAGTCAATTAAATGGTCCAATTAATAGGGAGAACAAAAGGGGGGTCATTAAAGAAATTAATAATCTAGCCCTCTTCTGAAGAGTATCATGTTGGATCAGAAGGTTTAATAATCTAGAACAAAGATATTAATTATATCCTAACTGCATACATCAAACACTTCAAGATTGATTAAAATTTTGGTCCAACCTGAGGCATGAAGTACACAACACTGGTTTTCCTTTAGGGAAAAAAAAAAGTGGTTCAGTTGTCTTTGGCAGCCATACTATATAATATAAGCCCCATTCTAGATTAGAGAATTTATGTCACCAAAACAACCACACACATTCAGAAGTAATTTCTACACTAAAACTAACAAAAAGAGAAGTTGAGCAGAATAAAAAAACTAGAAAAGCATACAACAAAGTAAACAATCAACCAAGTTTCACTTTCAAATCTTAAAAATGCAGATGATAATTATTTGAGACTTGAAAGTAGCTCCCATGAAAGAATTTTACCAGTTATTTGATAGGAAAAATCCTAACTGCATACATCAAACACTACAAGACTGATTAAAATTTTGGTCCAACCTGAGGCATGAAGTACACAACACTGGTTTTCCTTTAGGGAAAAAAAAGTGGTTCAGTTGTCTTTGGCAGCCATACTATATAATATAAGCCCCATTCTAGATTAGAGAATTTATGTCACCAAAACAACTACACACATTCAGAAGTAATTTCTACACTAAAACTAACAAAAAGAGAAGTTGAGCAGAATAAAAAAAACTAGAAAAGCATACAACAAAGTAAACAGTCAACCAAGTTTCACTTTCAAATCTTAAAAATACAGATGATAATTATTTGAGACTTGAAAGTAGCTCCCATGAAAGAATTTTACCAGTTATTTGATAGGAAAAAGCCTTGATAAGACCTGACAAGAAATTCATGGCAATAAAAAAATGTCCCTAATTCTTTGTAACTTCAATTCTAATTTTAAAACTTCTACAGAACAGATCTGATTTTTAAGCTTTAATCTTTTACTCTCCAGCCCTTGAAGATGATAAAAAATAGCTAATAATACTATGAAGTCCCAAAATAAAGGAAAACAGCCTTATTAGCAACTTGGACAGTTCATGGTGTTTTCAGATTTTTATAATGCTCCTTTTCCTTGGGAAGAATAGAAGTGGGGAACATGCTGGTTTCACAGACAATTAACTTTATTGAAGATTTGCCATGGTTGAAAGTTCTCTGATAAAAGAAGTAAAGTTGCTCATAATTAAAAGGGTTTCCCTTGGAGTAAAGTATTTTCCAGTCTACATTCAAAAAAAATTTCCAAATCATAATGATATAAGTGAACTGATTAGATGGAGAAGAAGTAACTCACAATTCCTGACCCTATTAGATACTGAACTGTCTTCTGAATTTGCCTCATGTCTACTCGTCCGGAGAGGTAAAAACATGCTGGTTTCACAGACAATTAACTTTATTGAAGACTTGCCATGGTTGAAAGTTCATTGATAAAAGAAGTAAAGTTGCTCATAATTAAAAGGGTTTCCCTTAGAGTGAAGTATTTTCCAGTCTACATTCAAAAAAAATTTCCAAATCATAATGATATAAGTGAACTGATTAGATGGAGAAGAAGTAACTCACCATTCCTGACCCTATTGTCTTCTGAATTTGCCTCATGTCTACTCTTCCAGAGAGGTAAAGATACTTGTTGAGAAGATCACCATGTCTATTCTCTTCAGCAGTCCATGCCCTTGTCCATATTGCCCAAGAAGTACTGCTTGCACCAGTATCGTCTTGAACCCCATCTAAGGTGTTCAGCATTGTCTGGTATGTTGGAAGTGCTTCCTCCGTGATCATATCTCCAACCAACACAATAAAGTAGTCATCAGGGATTTCCTTGCATCTTTCCCTCAACTCCTTGACTTGGTCATAGAATCCTTCTGATTCAGGTTCTGGCAGAAAATCACTTGCTTGTCAGCATTTCTCAACAGACTTTAGGTGCACCAAAAGGCTCTGCTCAGCCCATCCCTTTAAGGATTTGAAGATTTCCATCTTTTGTGGTGGTATGTAATGTGTCACTTGAACATGTACCTCCCGAGGAGGGCAATAGATTTTCTTTATATTCTCGACCTCTCTGCGACCACTAATAGAAATGGAACTCAAATCTATAAACTTTGAATGAGCAATGCAACAACTAATAGACAAGGCTCTGATGTCAAAATCATAGATGAAGAGCTTCCATTGGCACAGGTAGAGACACTGGATATGGAATGTAAAGCAATTATCTACCCAATCTATGAGGATAATTCATTCCTTTTTAGCTAGTTTTATAACTTCCTTTCTTTATTTTTATGAAGGGAATCAATTCAGCAGTACGTACAAGGATAATGAAACAAAATCATATCTTACTGCAAAGAGCTTTATTTAAAATTTTATAATTAACAGGAAATGAGAGTTGGGCACAATTGGATATTTTCCGATGGCTTTACTTAGCTAAATATGCTCTGAATTTTACACACATCCATTTCACTAACATGAAACAGCACTAGGATTTATTTCCCTTATCACCTGAGGATTCCTTACTAATTAACTTAATATATAACATTAAAAGACAAGCTCAGGAGATCCAATAATTTCCAGAACACAAGATGACACGAAGAAAATTCATAACATAAATCATCTTTTTTGATAAGCATAACATAAATTATCAGCTTGTGTCATAACTTAGTCTTCAATTGCGGATTATGGGATAGGTACATAGAAACAGAGTGAAAGATAATTTGATATCATGTTATCCCACAAAGACTAAACAGAACATCAAAGATCTAAACAGCAGGTCATAAGAAGTATGCATTTCCCACCAAATAGAAAGGAAGACATAAAAAAGTACAACCATACAAACACGCAGAAACACAAAGTCGCCTCAATTCAACAACAAAATAGACATTATTGTAATCATATATTATTTAAGTAAGAAAGACCATGAAAAAAGGATAACTACAAGCATTGCACACCAAAGAGGAAGAAAACAACGAGAAATTGATAGGAAACATTAAATTAATACAATTTCTTGAAATATACAATGAAACCAGGCAACGAACAGAACCTGGTTTCACAAGAATAATACCCACAAAATCAGGAGAAGTTCTTGCCTAACACAGGTCTATAAAAGATACATGGCACCTATCTCACCATTGAATGGTACGAAAAGAGAGAAAAATAGATATTTTCTTTTAATCCAATGGTGATATGGACCTTTGTGCCATGTTTCTTTCATAGACCCGGCTAGACAAGAATTTTTCCAAAATTAGACCAAACTCTCAACCAAAGAAAAAATTAACACGAAGAAAAAGTAGCGCATGCATTTTCTAAAACTGAAAAGGACAAAAAGAAAGCCCCACAAGCAACATATACAGCCTACAGAAAACCCCTTGTGACATCAAGAAAGTTCAGATTGAAGAACCACATAAAGTAAGAAATTAAAAATCTATCACGCAAATAAAATACATCAGCCTGAATATAATTTATCAAATATCCCCCGCAAACATTGAACAGGACATTCATGTATGCAACACGAAACATTCTATAATAAGATGAAAATTCATGCATGCTTCAATGTAATATAATCTCCCAGATACCAAGCTCCTCTTAAAAAAAGATATAACAGAGGAAAAAATAAGTAAAATGTGAAAAATGATATGGTAAGAGAAATTAGAAAATGAAATTCTATGAATTATTTGTCAATCAAATTGCACATAAAATTCATTTCCAGCAACATACAAGCCTTACATTCATTACCCAAAATGAAATAATAATAAAAATAGATCAAGAAATGGAAGCCGACCTACGCCAAATAACTCCCCAGAATAAATAAAATGCAACAGGGAACAATCACGATGATTTTACACAAAAGAAAAAAAAAATCAGAAATCAGCATTTGCAAGACAAAAAAGTGTAAGATCAAAGAACCCAAAAGATTTAAACCCAATACTAAGCACATTTACCATCAACAACAAAGAAGACGGATCAGCAATATCACTAAAGACCTATCTTCGATCAACCCATTCATATATGGGTAGAAAATAATCAAATAGCCCATGAATCACCTGTAAATTGCAAAAAAAAAGTATGAGCCTTCAAAAGTAAATCAATAAACCCAATGTTAAGCCCAGTTAGCATCAAAACACCAAGAACCCAGATCACGAAGGTCATCAAAAACTCAAATTTGATCATGCCTATGAACATGTAAACCAAGAAAATCCAAACAACCAATGATTCACCAAAATCATGCAAAGAAAAAAGGGGAAATTTTTAAAAATGAAATTGAAACTCACTTGGTGGAGCGAAGAGTAGAGGCCATGAAAACTCTGGGAGATCTGAAACCACGACATTGAGAGGGGAGCTTGTAGGATGAAGGGAAGGTGATTGGATTCAGTTTCAGAGCCATTTCACTGATTTGCTTTTGTTCAGAATCACCTTCAGTTTCAGAGCCATTTCACTGATTTGCTTTTGTTCAGAACAAAAGAAAATCAGTGAAATGGCTCTGAAACTGAATCCAATCACCTTCCCTTCATCCTACAAGCTCCCCTATATATATATATATATATATATCAGAAGTGAATGTGCAGATTACCTAGCTAACTTGGGTGTAGGGAGGGCAGTGCAGATGGAAGTTTTGGACAGAGCTCCTCCAGCTATGGAGCTAATGCTGTGGGAATCGGATTCCTAAGAAGGGGTTGTGCTCCCTACTGGTTTTGTTTTTGTGTTGTTTCTTTTCTTTCAGTACCGAAAAATGGCAAAGCGAACCTTGAGAGTTACGAGACAATAATTCCTCGAAAATAGCGAGCGACGTAAGTTGCAAAAACTTGCAATGCTTTAGGTAGGAGTGAATTCAAGTTGATCCAAATCCAAACTGAGGCGAGCTTGGTTTTTGGGTAAAACTTTTATTTGAATGGAGCTCGAATTTGAACTCGATTTTTAAATGTAAGTTTAATTGAATTTTTTAAAATAAAATAATAAATGTATATTTTTTAAAATAAATTTAATATTTATATTTTTTATAATAAATAAATATTTTTATAATATTTATTTAATTTATTAATTAAACCAAATCAGCTTGCGAGCCTAACGAGTCTAACTTGATATTGTTCGAGCTCAGCTCGATAAACTAATCAAACCAAAATCACAACTCAAGCTCGAACTCGATTTAATCGAGTTTCAAGCCAAATTGTTCAACTCAGTTTCACCCCTAATTGTGGCCAATATTGTGGGTAAGAGAGACGGAATGTCCATTAAAAACAAGAATCCACTGTTTTCTGACATTGTTACCTATTTGCGTTTTTTTAAAAATAAATAATAAAAAATCTCAACAAGAATATTTAAAGTAATAAAAAAACTTAAGTAATGCTTTTTTTATTGGAAAAGTAATAGTTCTACAAAACGTGCAATGTTTATACCAAAATCAATAGAAAAAAACATACTTCATTTTAGAAACAATTTATGTACGTTAAGTTGGTGAAATTCAAATAACTTAAAGTATCATATGTATTTAAGCATGATATTTGGATATATACAAACCTATTTAAAGCCAAGTAAGCAACAAAGTTGTACAATAACTCATTAAAACTTCACGTGCGTTTACTTGAACCATTGGTCTTTGGAATTTAAAATTTTTCAAAGCGTTTACCAATCACAAAAACAAAGAAGACAAATAAAAACGACAGCAATAACCGTATTAGAATATTACACTATTCACTTTTACTTTCCTAAATTAAAATTCTCTACACTCAAATCTTCATTCCAAAGAAATATGATGATAAATAAACAAAAAATATCAAAATAACATCATTTTTTCATCCGATTAAGTATAATACTATTAGATGATTTGGATACATGAAAATATAACTTGGAATCAATTAATATTATAAAATAATCCTTTCAAAATAGTAGCATAAAATACCTAAGAGACAACATTTTACTTAAATTTGTCCGATTGGGCCCAATTTTCTTGATTGGCTAAGGAACTTGAAAATTGTTCTCAATTCCAAAAATATAGCCTATGTTCTTAACTGATCACTCTCAACTAGCCTTGCTGATAATGCTTTAGAAGAAGATGGTGCTACTTATGAAAAGTGGCAGAGGATGTCATGAAGGCAATGTGCTACATGCTAGCATAATGTATAATTAGCTTCAAAAGCAATATAATAAAATGGAAAGTGCATTTTCAATTTTGCTTCATATGCAAAAGTTGTATAGTGAATATAGTCGTAATGCAATGTTCTAGATCTCTAAGGGCCTCTTTAAGGCCAGGATGCCAGAATGATCATTAATCTATGAGCATAGATCGAAGATGGTCAACTTTATCAAGAAGTTGAATATACTCAGTTTTTATATGAATGCGGAGTTAAGTAATGACTTCATTCTGCAATCTCTTTCGGCTCCTATTCTCAGTTTGTAATGAACTACAATATGAACAAAATAGAAGCTACATGATAAGTGCTTAAATATTCATATTTAAGCCTCTTAATTTACATTTGTTAAGCTCTTAGTTTGCGCATTTTATTCCATTTTACTTCCTTTTTTTGTGTTTTCTGTGTCTTTTATAGGTTTTTGAAAGAAATAAAGCATTTTGGAATTCAAAGAGTAAAACTGGAACTGAGAGCTACAGAAGAGTGAGATCAAGCGCAGTACTTGGTGCGATCGTGCAAACAAGGAGAAGGCTCGAGCGCAAACTCACGTGATCGAGCGCACACGCATCAGTGAAACATCAAAACGGCAGTTCCTATTTTGGAAAGTAGGGTTAGAGACCTGTTTTGGAAATTAGGGTTTCCAAGTGTCCTTAGAACCCTATAAATAGACTTGTAAAACACAGAAACAGTATCTCCCTTTTTAGGAGCACATCTCCATTTGAGTTTAGTTTTTGTTCGGGGAGATTGGAGGCCAGACGAGCCCGGAAGAGAGATTGTGGAGACGAATTGACGACTTTTCTCCATAGTGTTTTCGGGTTTCTTCTTTCCTTTGTATTTTATTTTATGATGTTGTTTAGCATCACAACTATGTGTAACTAATTTTCTCGTAAGGGCTTGGTTGAAGCCATAATTATGTTTACTCAATAATTCAGTATTAGTATCTTTGCGATATTTGTGTTGTGATGCTTAACTTGATTAATGCCTGTTTTTATTTAAATTCCTCATGTATGTTTGCTGATCAACATATACATGTGGTATGGATTAGTTAGTTAAATCAATTTAGATGACCAAGTCCTATGTTCAACAATAGTAACAAAAGATATCCACGCCAGATTCTTTGGTTAATCAACATAAGAAATCAGGAGTAGATACCATGCCTTAGGTCTCGTGTGGTTGTCGATTTCCACAGATCTTATGCTCTCTTAAGGAACAACTCAGTATTCACCATGTTGAATCCTTTAAGAAAGAAAATAGTTAGAGTAGATACCATGCCTAACTCATTGCTTAGGGAAATCAATAGCTTAAGGAGTAGATACCATGCCCTTAGGTTGACAAACATTAGGTATTCATGACATGAGTAGAGCATTGACATACTGTTTTGTTGCGGTAGCATGATTAGTGGTGGATATCAAGTTTCTACGCCTTTATCATTATTAATTCCAACTCAATATTTATTTCTCTTATTTTTATTGCGAAACTAATTCTAAATCAAAATTTACCAATTGTACAGTTGCAAGTAAAACAAGTTCGATTATTTACTCATTAATTTAGGTAGATTTTCGCACAACAAGTTTTTGGCGCCGTTGTCGAGGATTGCACTAAATTTCTTTTTAGAATTATTTTTGTTAGTAATTTTTATTTTTTCTGTTTATATTTTCTTTATCAAACAACCCTAATTTTTTCATCTTATCGTTTTCTATTTTTCTGTTTTTGTTCAAGTGTGCAGCAGAGGAGTTTCTGTCCTCATTGCGATTGAGCGCACTAGTGTAGTGCTCGAGCACAGGAAGAACAACGATCAAGCGCAGTTCAGGGTGCGCTCGAGCGTAAAAGGTCCAGAGAGTACCCGAGCAGCAGTACTGAAACTGTTGCACTGAAGCGGTTCAACTGATTCATGCACAAGCTTCGATCCAAAAATTCAACCTTCTTTCCACTCAATACAGAGCAAGGAGTAAAGAGTAATGACATGTATGAAGTGAACTTAAATGGTGGATTTCCAAATTGGTTGGCTGCTATGGAAAGAAAAATAGATATGCTTGTAAAAGCCATGACTGCGCAGAACGTCTCACCTAGTCCACGAGCCAAACAACTCCATGTATGTGTTATATGTTCTTGTTTTGATCACACTACTAACACTTGCCCTTTGTATTCATCTGCAGATCAAGAGCAATCAAATTATGTGGGACCGAACAACTACAACATATATGCAAATATCTATAATCCTGGATGGTGGAACCACCCCAACCTCTCATGGAGCAACAATCAAAATGCCTTTAACCTTCAAGGATAGCAAAGAAACTCCCAACAAGCAGCTCAAACAGTTCCAGAATCAAAGGAGAGTGACCTAGAGAGTCTTGTGATGCAATTGGCAACTCAGCAACAACAGCTGATGGCTTCACAAGAACAGTTCATAGTAGAAACAAGACAATTTCGGACTGAGCAAAGGCAAATCACTGCAAAGCATGAGCAAGCCATTCAAAGACTAGAAGTACAAGTGGGGCAATTGGCTAAGGAGCTAAGTGAAAGAAAATAGGGAGAATTTCCAGCCCAAACAATACCCACTCTAAGTGTTGTTGAGCAAGCTTTTCAGTTCCATCACATTAATCCATTGGAGACCACCCCTACCCTTAGTTTCACAAGATCGAATATAAAGCCAGCATCTGAGGATGTTACTAATGACATCATTGAAACTGTGCACCTCCTTGAGGCCACTCCAAAGCATCCAAGTAAGTATACCAATCCGTTCAAAATTCTTGTGCCTACTAATACTACTTTTTTCCCTTCTATTGTCCAGACACCAAATTTGGAGTTGAAGCAAGTGCTGAAGCATTTGACTTATGCTTATATGGGAGAGAATAAGACACTACCTATGCTAGTTGCTGTCAATTTTAGTTTTTGGGAAGAATAAGGCTTGGTCTGGCTGAAGACATTAAACTTAGCGCTCATGGGAGGCACCCCACAGCTTATCTTTTTTTTTTATTGTTTTTCCTATTTATTGTTATTTATTTATTTTTCATACTTTTTGTTTTCCCGTATTATGTTAGTTTTTCTTTTTTAGGGACAATGTATGCATCCGTTCAAGTTTGGGGGTGTACTATGAGCCATGTCGGCCCAGCTAGTTCTTCATCTCCCAGGTCAGATCTTTCCATGTTATTCACACATTGGGGATAATGCGTAATTTAAGTTTGGGGGTATGGGAGACACATTCACACACTTGTCCCAATTTTTTTGAAAAGATAAATGCATATTCATATTATGTTGAAAATTTTTGTTGATCTAAAAGAATATTGTGATATGATTTCATCAGTGAGCTTAAAATCCTAAACATATTAGCTGATAATAGAGTTTTAAGGTGTAGTTACCTACTTTTGGCATTTAAGAATTCACAAGTTTGATCTAAAAACTGACACGAGCACATTAGCACAAAATGGTGTGAGGTATGACATATAATTTTTATGTATATGTTTCCATGACCTAACTGTAATCGGATAACTTGTTCGAATAACACTTTGGCATAGAAAAATAGAGAAGAATGTTATTATGCAAAAATGAGAAAATAAAATGCTCCTAATGATCATTAAATATATTTTTCACTGAGTATCTGGACCTCTTGCCTCAGTAAGCAGTGAGTGTTCACGTCAAAATGTGGGAATGATGCATATAATGATCATTAAATAAAGTATCCATTGAGTAACTGGACTTATTACCTCAGTAAACAGTGAGTGTTCACATCAAAAGATGGGGATTTTGCTTGGAAGCATTGAGACTAGTTAGTTTCGTAGCCTTTTTTACTCGAGTTAGTAAGTTCTTAGGGGTGTCTTTACACTTAATGCCCTAAAACTATCTGGCTTAGGAGTCATTGACTAAACACTCGCTATATGGGTCAATTAGAAAGCTTAATAGAACTCAACATGGCAAAAAGCTTATGATAAAAGAAAAAGAAAATAAATAAAACTATGTCATTATTGTTCATTCTGATAGGAAATTTGATGACTGTTAAGACACCGAAACACTACACATTGGAATCATTTGGAAGCTTCATCTTTTATGTGTTAGTTCACCATACACTGATTTGGACTTTTGATGCCTTAGTCTGCCTCTTGTAAGCAATTAAAATTTAAAACTCCTATTCATTGCGAAGATGGGTTTGTACTTTAAGCTTGCTCATGAATAAATATCATGGTTTGTGTAACACTTAAATTTTCGGATACCATGAATGATGGATTTATCTTTGCGTCTTTGTTTTTTATTTAGTTTTTAGTTTCGTATTGCTAAGGGACTAACAATATGTAAGTTTAGGGGTGTGATAAGTGCTTAAATATTCATATTTAAGCCCCTTAATTTACATTTTTTAAGCTCTTAGTTTGCATATTTTATTCCATTTTACTTCATTTTTATGTTTTCTGTGTCTTTTATAGGTTTTTGGAAGAAATGAAGCATTTTGGAACTCAAAGAGCAAAACTGGAACTGGGAGCTGCAGAAGAGTGCAATTGAGCGCAGTGCTTGGTGCGATCAAGTGCACAAGCACTCGTGCACACAAGGAGAAGGCTCGAGAGTAACTTTGTGCTCGAGTGCAAACTCATGCGATCGAGCGCACACGCATCAGTGAAACATCAAAACGGCAGTTCCTATTTTGGAAAGTAGGGTTAAAGACCTATTTTGGAAATTAGAGTTTCTAAGTGTCCTTAGAACCCTATAAATAGACTTGTAAAACACAGAAACAATATCTCTCTTTTAGTTTAGTTTTCGTTCGGGGAGGCCGGAGGCCGGATGAGCCCAGATGAGAGATTGTGGAGACGAATTGACGACTCTTTTCCATAGTGTTTTCGGGTTTCTTCTTTCCTTTGTATTTTATTTTATGATGCTGTTTAACATCACAACTATATGTAACTAATTTTCTAGTAAGGGCTTGGTTGAAGCCCTAATTATGTTTACTCAATAATTCAGTATTGGTGTCTTTGCAATATTTGTGTTGTGATACTTAACTTGATTAATGCATGTTTTTATTTAAATCCCTCATATGTGTTTGCTGATCAATATATGCATGTGGTATGAATTAGTTAGTTAAATCAATTTAGATGACCGAGTCCTGGGTTCAACAATAGTAACAAAATATATCCACGCTGGATTCTTAGGTTAATCAACATGGGAAACTGGGAGTAGATATCATGCCCTAGGTCTTGTGTAGTTTTCGATTTTCACAGAACTTATGCTCTCTTAAGGAACAACTCAGTATACGCAATGCTGAATCCCTTAAGAAAAAAAAGAGTTAGAGTAGATATCATGCCTAACTCGTTATTTAAGGAAATCAATAGCTTAAGGAGTAGATACCATGCCCTTAGGTTGACAAACATTAGGTATTCATGACATGAGTAAAGCATTGGCATACTGTTTTGTTGTGGTAGCATGGTTAGTGGTAGATATCAAGTCCCTACGCCTTTATCTTTATTAATTCCAACTTAATATTTATTTCTCTTATTTTTATTGCGAAACTAATTCTAAATCAAAATTTACCAATCCCTGTGGAGATGATCTTGCATTCGCACACTATGCTACTGTTGAACTTGTGTAGTTGCAAGTAAAACAAGATCGATTATTTACTCATTAATTTAGGTAGATTTTCGCACAACACTACGCTTCCAAAACTTGTAAACACATTGAAGACTACTAAGATAACGATTAAGAAATGGAAGGCACCTATTCTGCTTGTTGATGGAGCTTCTTCCTCTAAGAAGAAAATCTTGAAAAAGAAAAAGAAATCATTTAAAGCAAAGGATGGTGCTGGGAAGGCTAGTTCTTCGAAAGCCAAGAAAGATAAAGGACAATGCTTTTATTATGGCAAGGGTGGGCATTGGAAGAATAATTGCAAGGAGTATCTTGCAAGGAGTATCTTGCAACCTTAAAAGACAAGCTTTTGAAAAGTATGCCCGAGTTATTTGATATTGATGTTAACTTAAATTTTAACAATACTTCTTCATGGGTATTAGATACCGGTTGTGGCTCATATATCTGTAATAATTTATAAGCATTTAAAAAAAGTAGAAAGATGAGCAAAGGTGAGGTGGACTTGCGCCTTGGAAATGGAGCAATAGTTGTTGTGTTTGCGATGGGGACATATTGCTTGAAGTTGTAGTCTGGACAAACTTTAGAACTTAAGGATTGTTATTATGTACTAATTTTAACTAGAATTATTATTTTAGTTTCTAAGTTAGATAAGGAAGGTTATGAAATTTTCTTTAAGCATAAATGTTGTTCTATTTATTTTGGAAATAAATATTATGATACTGGTACATTAAATAATAGTCTTGGGAATTAGGTCTGACAAATGTAGGTTTATGGGATTTTCTAAAGAAAGTTTAGGTTATTATTTCTATCATCTATAGGAATAAAATGTGTTTATTTCTAAGCATGCTACATTTCTAGAAAAAAAGTTTATGTTAAAAGGGACCAGTAGGAGAAAGATAGATCTTGATGAAATGTCACTAGAATCACAGCTTAATATTGTTCAATTTAAGGAACTTAAATAAATAGACCCTCTTTTTACATAACCAATTCATAGATCTAGCGGAATACCCAAGGATCCAGAGAGATATGGATTTCTCATAAATTATAACCTAAAGGTACACCTTATATATGATAAGAAACCTGCTAACTACGAAGAAGCAATGTCAGACATCTATTCAAAGAAGTGGCTAGAAGCCATAAAATCCGAAATGGATTCCATGTACTCCAACAAAGTATAGACTTTGGTCAATGCACCTAAATGTATAATACCTACAGGTTGCAAATGGATCTTTGAGAGAAAGACTAGAGTGGATGGAAAGGTAAAGACCCATAAGGCAATGCTTGTAGTGACAGATTTCAAGCAAAGGCAAGGAATTGACTTTGACAAAATCTTATTTTCAATGGCCATGCTTAAATCCATTAGGATTTTATTTGCAATAGTTGTATACCATGATAATGAGATATGACAGATCGATGTAAAGACTGGATTCCTCAATGGTAACATCGAGGAGGATGTGTACATGACACAGCCTGAGGGTTTTACATCTAGTGGTAGTGACCACAAGGTATGCAAGCTTCAAAAATCCATTTATGGATTAAAGTAAGCTTCTAGAAGTTGAAACATTTGTTTTGATGAGAATTAAACTGTTTGATTTTATCAAAAATGATAATGAACCGTGTGTGTATAAGAAGGTCAATGGGAGTGCTATGAAATTTTTAGTGCTTTATGTTGACAACATACTAATTATTGGGAATGATGTAGGTATATTATAGTCAGTTAAGGTTTGGCTGTCAAAGAACTTCTCCATGAATGATTTGGGTGAAACATCCTATAATTTGGGGATAAAGATCTATAGAGATAGATATAGAATACATGGGTTATTGGCTTTAGTACTAATGACAAATTAATAGTAGTATATCCTACAAGCCAATAAAATTTGATGTTATGGTCATGTTACTTGTAATTAATCTTATCCATTTATTAACAATAAATAATTATTAATGACATTTATTTCATTTATCTTGTTCATTAAAAATCAGTGCATGTGCATTCAATGATAAAGCTATAGAATAAAAGCAATGAAAATAAGCACCATGATGAGATTATGCTAGTGAGATGTATTTTCTTAAGCTTTATTTTTAAATATTCCTAATCATTGGATCATTAAAAATGGAATTTGTGAATCCGAATAGATTAGTACATATTATGTTTCCTCAAAGAGTTAAGGGTGATTGATAGTATATGAGACACTAAAATAAGTTATGTAAGTACTTGTTAGAGAACAACTTGTTAGAGAACAAGTACACCAAAATGACTCAACTAAGAAATTCTTAAAGGACATTTTATTGTTTGTCAATAGGAGTTTTTACGTTGCAGTTATATATGTGATCATTAGACTTGAGGCACCATGGATGCCTTTATGTATAGGTCATCATGCTTTGATACTACTTAAATTTGATTCTAATCATGGGTCACAAGAGGGTAGCATTTGGGTATGATCACTTATACATGGAGGTTTGTGAGTGTACAATAGAGGATCAATCAATCTCAGTAAATTAGAAAGAATGTTCTATGTAATCTGATTAAGTCATAGCTTGGAAATTCTTTGGCTAAGGTGGGGTGAAAATTAGATACGAGTTTCTAATTTCACCATTTGAGTTATGGATTTGAGATCGATATATATGTGATTAAATAATTAAGGTTTGACAGTAATTTCATGCCTTAAGTTAATCAGAGACAATGCATGATGGAAATATTGAATTGTACTGTAACTGCCAATGGAAAGGTTTAGATTAATTCATATTGCCTAGGTAGTTAGGACATATACTTGCTTAATTAAAATGAGGAGAAATAAAAAGAGTTTTAATTCAAATTCAAATTAAAATGAGTTTTAAGTAATTGGATAGGATCTAATTATTATGTAAAAGTTACAACCTACCGCCAGCACAATATTTATACTAAGGGGTCACACAGAGTAGGGCTATTGCAAGAATAAAGAAAACTAACTGGAAAAATGAGAGAATTCTAAGAATTAATTAAACCAGGGGTTTAATTATAATTCTAAAAATTCTGGAGCTTTTAGGAGTAAGGGTTCTAACTGATAGAAACGCGAATACATATTTTGAGAAACTAAAACCAGATTCTCTCTCTCTCTAAAAAAAAGCTGAAAACCCTAAAGCTAGCACTCTTAGAATTCGGCTAACCCTAACCCTCTTCTTCGTGTGGTGTTTAACATCCTGGAGAAGGACCTACTGCCAATGCAATATTGAACCTAAGAGGTCACACACAATAGGACAATTGCAAGAATAAAGAAAACTAATGGGTAAATAGAGAGAATTATAGGAATTAATTAAACTAGTGGTTTAATTTTAATTCTAGAAATCCTTGATCTTCTAGGAGTAAGGGTATATGGGTTCTAATTCATTGAAACCTGAATGTAGATTTGGAGAAACTAAACTAGATTTTGTCTCTCTCCCTCTCTAAAAAGTTAAAAACCCTAAAACTAGCACTCTTGGGCTATTTTTGGAAACAGTTTTCAAAAACTTTTTTCTATGTTTGGCAAACAGTTTTTAAAAGTAATTTTCTAAAACAGTTTTCAAAAAACTAAGTTTTCAAAAACTGTTTTATGAAAACTCCAAATTGGTGTTTTCTGACATAATTTTCAAAAAATAACCTTAAAATCAATGTTTACTTCTCTGTTTCATTCTTACTCTATGGTATATAAAACATATTAAAATTTTGAAAAAAAAAATAATATTAATTTTTTTAAATATTTAGTAAATATGAGAAATAAAATTAATATAGATTTTAAATTTAAACTTAAAACAAAAAATAATTACTAAGTGTATCAAAACAGTTTTCAAAATAAGATTATCCGAACAACATTTCATTGTTTTCTGTTTTGGAAACAATTTGCGAGTTACAGTTATCCAAAATGTTTTCTTTAGAAAACTGTTTTTAATTTTCATTTTCGAAAACAGTTTTCGAAAACTGAAAACAAAAAACTATTACCCAAACATGCCCTTAGATTTCAGCTAGCCCTAACCCTCTTTCTCGCGTGGTGTTTGACATCCTGGAGAAGGAGATCTTCGTTCTTTATTGCTTGTGTGAATACGCTTATAAGTCGGACCCTTGAACGGCTCGTGAATTCTTCTCTAAAAATGATCAAACAAAATTTTCATTGAATTATAAACCCTATCCTTGTATTAAGATTTGTTTATATCGTTCTAATAGATTCTTATAGATTTTTTGAAATTAAACTTATCGATATAAAATTTTTAAATTTTCGTTGCGCATCTATAACGTATACTTACTCGATTTGCTGACAAAAAGATAACAACCTCACTTTCCACCCATCAATTTTCAAGCGAATTTTATGCACTTACGGTTCAAAATAAACTATTTTTGCTTTACCGTTGAAGAGAGGAACACTCAGGTTTTTGAGAGGGAAATGTTGCTGATTAAAACCAGTCCATGTATGACACATATGAGACGTGTAAGTCTTGCTGGATACCACAAAACAACTTTTCTGAATATTCATTTTTTGTCCACTCTTGAGTGTGGATTAAAGATATTTTTGAAAATTTTCATAAACCATTAAATCATCCATAATGTTATCGTGCATAACTCAAGGTCATCATAAACAACATTAAAGTTACCGCCAATGATACATTGAGATGAAACAATAATCGTAAACTGAACCGACTCATCCCATAAATGAGTATTTAATCCCTTCTCTTACATTTAGAATAAATTGCAGTGAAAAGACAATCTGTGGCTGTAGTGATAAAGTGAGCTTTGAAAGAAATCGCATGTTCATAAATCTGAACCACATCAACTGAAATCCCTTCTCTTACATTTAGAATAAATTGCAGTGAAAAGACACTCTGTGGCTGTAGTGATAAAGTGAGCTTTGAAAGAAATCGCATGTTCATAAATCTGAACCACATCAACTGAAATTTGAGCATTCCAAAATATCTAAATATGCGAATTCACAGAATTTCAATGAAAAAACATTGAAAATTTAAGCTTTATAGCTAATGTGTATATTGTCTCCATTTTCTTTCGGTTCCAGCAGAACAATAATAACAGGCCAATGGACCTTGAGTATATTTTTTAAGTACTTAATTTTTTAGGGTCTTTGACACCCATGGCATCCCAAATGAAACCCTTCATCATTGGGAGTGGAAAACAATAGAACATTGCGATATGGGTAGAGATCTAGTAGTAGCCTTCAAAGACTGACTTTTCCTTCTTTCTTTTTATTTAGAGGAAGCTGGATGCATATTATGCTCAAAAGAAAGAATTTCATAATCGAACGAAGGGAGAAGACTACATGTAGAAGCTGAGCAAGAAAAGCCAGCAACCACCTGTTGGGGAATAGCGACACTGTCATCAGCTGGACTAGTAACTACCTAACTCTTATCACTCGTATCAACCGTTCGATCAAGCACATCACCATTAGCATCAATAGGAGGAGACTGGGTTTGATCAGCGAGGGTCGGGTTCTACTTATTGAAGAATTGCACCGGTAGCATCAACAGGAGGAGATGATTGATCAGCAGGTTTTGATCCTTCATTTTGAAGAATTGCAAACTAGTTTGGCGAGGCATAGGCCTGTAAGTCACCCAACTCTTCTGAGTGTCCCATTGAATCTGTGCCTTCTGAGTCGATATCTATCAATGTTGAAGATTGGACTTGAGAAAACCAAAATTTGAAACCTCAGCCCCTCTTTTTTACCTGGATATTGGGGGATTTTTCTTTCCAAACAAGTGCTCCTTTGAGGCATCCCCTGTTATAGCAACGCTAACCAGAATAGCAGAAGGTTTTTGAAGGGACTGAAATCCCATGGGATTAGAATTAGAAGAATTTTTCATAATGCGAAATGCTGGTTTGGTACCTAGCAAGGTTACTTTAGACAAGCTAGGAATAGAAATAGTGTTCACAGGATTAGGGCCAGGGTTCTTATTCAGTTTACGACAAGCGGTAGCTATGTGATCTTGTAGGAAACAATGCGAGCAATATTCACGTTCTTATTCAGTTTCAAACTTGAGAAAGAGTAGGCTTCGATACATCACCTTTAATCTCGATCTTTTTTGTTTATTAAGTTAATATGGAGATTAGATTTGTGAAACGCTTAAAAATAATGGATGAATAACATCACACTTAATTAAAAAAAGTGTAGATTTTGATATTAGGGATTGTGAGCCTACTGTTTGGCAAAAAAGGAAGAAGGAAAAGTTTTGTTCAAGCCTATTTTTTTTGGAAGGGAACAAAAAGAAGCAGACTACGTTACTAGGGCTTGTCTGTAAAGTCCAGTGAAAGTTTTAAACGGGTCTTCAGAGGGTGAAGATGTAGATCCATGAATGGAAGAGAAATTTTTCTGAAGCAGAGAAAGATTCAAACTATTCATCCTTGTTGATGCACCTGACGGGCAGCCATTGATGACAGGACAGGCTCCGAACATTGAGGGAGGATATACGATGGTTGAGTGCTTGGAGCAGAATATACATAAAAGCAAGCACCAAACAGCAAGCAGCAAGCAATGAATGTGAGAGAAAGCCTTTTTTATTTTATAAACCATTTGATCAACTGGGCTGGTTTCTTTTGTTAAAAAGATTTGTGTCCTTGTGTAAAAATAAAAGATAAACAATTAAGTTCGTTCATTCTTGTCAAAACAAATAAAGAATTTCTTCATACTCTAGATTTATAAACTATTTTAATTTATCAATCACAACAGATTATATAAAAAAAATTTTAGATAGACGTGATTTATAGACCAAACCAACACAAAAATGTTATAGATACAGAAATCAATTTTAATAACAATCTGTTAAGTTTGATTAATCAATCAAGCACGAACTTGACATTGATTTGGTCTGACAGACCGGTGTACCCACAAATTTCTCCACCATATACATTGTAAAGTGATCACTCACAATTATCTTGAACATCGTTCATAGCAGAGGTCATCGTAGGTAATTAAGCTCAACATTTTCTTGATAATCAAAGGAGTACTCATACAAAGCATATATATACTCCATTAAAGATAACTAGGGAAGCAGTCTGAATATTACTAAACATACACATCCACATGCATGACAAGATAGCTAATAGATAGCTTTCGACTAGACTTAATTATAGACTCCTAGAACTAGTACTACTATGTTGTTATTCAGACCCTATCTGAGTATCCTTATTTTAGGTCTTAATTTAATTTTAAAAAATCAATAGCAATTAAAGTGATGGTGCCCATGAAACTTGGTCGTTGGTAGATCTGATTTAAATCAATATAATACAATGGGTTAAAATTTTTTTGAACCCTATAAATTAGATTGGATTATAAATTTAAAATTTTTAATTCGATCTAAATTGATAACTTGATCAAATATATAATTATATATATTTTATATTTATTAAATATAAAATTATATTTAAATAATTATAATATAATATATAAAATTATATATAATATAATAATAAACTAATAGTACTCCAAATCCAAACAGGTCATATTGTAATCAGATAATATAGGTATTTTGAAAAAAAAATTACAATTCACCCTTGCTCTCTCATTCAGAATTTCAAAGTCTTCTCGTACATTCACGATCTCTTTCTTCACGGCTAATTTACAGAGCTTAGCTCCCTGCTTCAACAAAGCAAGGTATGCACTATGCAGTCTTCCTTCTCGTTCTTGATCCTTTTTTTTAAGAACTCTGTCTCTATTTGGTCTGTCTCTGTTTGGGGATTTCTTATTTGGGGTTTCAAGCTTGGAGCCAACCCACCACTTTCTTCACCCCACTGTGAGCCAACCCACCGTTTGGGGTTTGGGGTTTCAAGCTTGGAGCCAATCCACCGCTTCGTTCACCCAACTGTGAGCCAACCCAAGCACATATCTGATCTCGTGGGTCGCCACTGACTCCATATCAATGGCCACCCTTGATTTCGAATTCACCCCTTCGAAATCATCAACGGCTCACGTCTCCGCCGCGTTCAGGTGGAACCTCTCGTTCTCCGGCAAGAATGCGTGATCCAGCACTCCTAACACCCCATCGAACGACACTCATTCGTCGTGGTCCCGATCCATATGTCTGCCGATTCGCAGTCCTGCACCTCCCTGAATTTCGCCATCCAGGATTTTGAATTGGGAAAGATCTATGGAGTTGGTTCTTATTCAACAGTTCAACTTTTTTTTTAAGAAATAGATTATGTTTACTGGTGGATTTTATTGATTTTGTTTTGTTAATTTGGATTTTTTCCATGTGGGTTTTATTGAATATGTTTAATTTTGTCTATAAATTGATACGTAGTGATTATTTATTGATTGTTGTTACTTATGTCTGGTTTGATTTGTAAATCTATATTCAAGGAATCTATTTAGTTTATCAGCTACCAATAACATCTTCTATATTTGTATAATGCTACAATTCTTTGGAGATTGACAATATGCTTGTACGAATAAGGATGTTTGTATCTCGTAGTGTTTTAGTTTGTATTTGTAACAGTATAGAATGTTTTCCTTTTTTTTTTCTTTCTAAGAAAGAAGTAACAGTTATAACTTATATGATTGGTTACATAATGTTAGCTTAGCTGGTGAAAATGTTTTCACTTGTAGAATCTTATGCTTGCAGTTAGCTTAGCAGTCTTTATAATGTTAACTTATATGATTGGTTACATAATGTTAACTTCTATGATTGGTTACGGAATGTTAGCTTAACAGTTAGCTTAGCAGTCTTTATAATTTTCATATAATGACACCAGAGAGCATGTAGAATCTTGTGCTTGCTCTATGGCTTCATGGCCAAATTAGTCTTTTGTGGTCACACTTCTCTATGATGGATTCCATATTTTTGGGATTTTTTTTAGTTGTATGTATTTGAAAACAATATTCTTGTAAGTTGTAAATGCAATCCGTTTTTGTTACAAGAAAGTGGGTTCTTTTCTTTATGTTGCTTTTATCACTAGACTAGTGGAGTAATTCTTCACTCTTTAAATTTCATAACCTATTCTTTCTGTCATTTTCACTGAAAATGTGTGGTTAAAAGAGAAAATGAGGCAGATTTAGCAATTATTTTCATGTGAAATCACTATCTCATATCTTTTGTTTATTTTTTATACAGGTGTCAAGTATCAACTGTCAAATATGGCAGATAACCCTAAGGATTCATCTTTAACTTCAAAAAAAAAGTGCAGCTTCAAAGGAAAAGGTGAATGACTGAAGCAAAAAACCTCATAAAAGAACATCATATGTGTGAGAACATTTTACTTTGATTGAAAGTAAATAAGGTTGAAAATGAGAGGGCTACATGTGATTATTGTGGGCAAACTTATGCTTGTGATAATAATAATGGTACTAGTTCAATGTGGAAATATTTGAATAGGTGTAGTAAGTATCTTTATAATATTAAGTGCAAGAAACAAAAGACTTTGTCAGATTATCAAACTGTGGCAGGAGATGATACTACTACTTTGAATATTTCGAGTGTGGCAAAAAGTTTTGATCATGAAGTATCTAGAACCCTACTTGCTAGAATAGTCATTGTTGATGAATTACCTTTTAAGTTTGTAGAACATGAAGGTTTTAAGGATTTTGTTGCCTCATTGCAATCAAAATTTAAAATTCTTTCAAGATTTATGTTAGCTAGAAATTGCATGGCATTTTATTATGCTCAGAAAAAAAAGATAGGGATCTTTTGCGTACAGAATCTCAAAGAGTTTGCCTAACAACGGACACATGAACTAATGTGTAAAACATTAATTATATGTGTCTCACCATGCATTTTATTGATAGTAATTGGAAATTACATAAAAGAATTTTAAACTTTTGTCCAATTTCTAGTCATAAAGAGAAGCAATTGGAAAATTGTTTGAGTTATGTTTGCTAGAATGGGGTACTGAGAAAATTTTTACAATCACGGTTGATAATACAACTTCCAATGATAAATCTTTAAAGTATATGATGAAAAGAATTAATCATTGGAATGGAAGTGTCTTAAATGGTGAATTTCTCCATAATAGATGTTGTGCTCATATTTTAAACCTTGTTGTGATTGATGGTTTGAAATATTATAAGGACTCCGTTGGTCAGATTCGTGATGCGGTGAAGTATGTGAGAGCTTCTCCGCCGATGTTGGAAAATTTTAAAAAATGTGCGGAGGAAGAGAAAATATCAACCAAGTCTATTGTATGCCTAGATGTTCCAACTAGGTGGAACTCAACTTATATGATGCTGGAAACTGCACTTAAATTTCAAAAGGTTTTTGAACGGTTGGAAGAACAACAAGAATCACATTTTCTACATTATCTCAATGATAAAAGTAGAGTTCCCAATAAGAATGATTGGAAAAATGCTCATGCACTGGTTAAATTCTTGAAAACTTTATATGATGCTACTTTGTCTTTTTTTGGTACTTTATATATTACTTCTAATTCATTCTTTAGTCAAATTGTTGGTATTGAATATCTGTTGATTGAGTGGTCAAGAAGTGAAGACCCACACTTGAGTATGATGGCTTTGAAGATGAAAGCAAAATTTGACAAGTATTGGGGGGATATTAAGAAAATGAATATGATGTTGCTTATGGCAGTTGTTCTTGATCCTAGATATAAACTAACTTACGTGAAGTTTTCTTTTAGTCAAATTTATTAACTTAATGTTGCCATTGGGATATGTAAAAAAATGAAAGATACTTTGGTCCGGTTGTTTGATAATTATAGCTTGTTTTCTAATTCTTCATCCTCAAGTAGTAAATCAATTTCAATGACTCAAATTTATAGTGAGATGGAAGTTGATTTTGTGGAAGATCCTCTTTTTGTGATGACAAGTCGATACAAAAGGTACCAAGAGGAAAAAATTGGTGTGGATAAATTAGAGGTGGATATGTATTTGGATGATGCAGATGAAAAAGATAATGTGAAATTTGATATTTTGGATTGGTGGAAAATTAATTCAAGTAAATATCCAATTCTTTCTCAAGTGGCAAGAGATGTGTTGGCAATGCTTACTTCTACAGTTGCTTCTGAATCAGTTTTTAGTATGAGTGGTCGTGTTCTTGATTTTTTTTGTAGTTCCTTGACTCCTAGAATAGTGGAAGCTCTTATTTGTGCACAAGATTGGTTGCAAGCTTCACCAATACTGATCTATGTTAAAGAGAGTTTGGATAAGCTTGAGAAATTTGAATCAAGTAATTAAGTTTTATAGTTTCATTTTGATAATTTTATTGGTTACACTATTTTTTATTTTTCCATGTAATGATGTATCACTTTTTTGTTCTAGAGTTAAAGTTTTAATGGTGGAATCTACTTTCCCTAAATATTGATGGAATACCTCCATATTTTGGTAAGTTTGTTTTTGTATGTGTGTGTGTGTATATATATATTTTTTCTTTCTTCTTCCTAAGAATCCTAAAAAAAAAATATAAAAAATCAATTTTAGCTTTCTCTATTTTTGTTTACTTTATGGTTTTTATCTGATATATATGTGTGACATTATGTAGGAATTAGATCATGAATGTTTTAAGGCTGGTTTACAATCATTCTACAAAATTGAAAGAGTTTTGGTGTGCTGTATGCTGGAAAGAGTTTGTTGTGCTTCTGATCATCTCGTTTGGTTGGCAAATTTTGGTGTGCAGTATGTTGGAAAGAGTATATATTAATACTTGTTTTCATAACAATATCCAAGATGTTAACAAAAGCATTTAATATTAGTTTATATAAAGTTGATGCAGACAACTTTTACTTGCAATATATATGGATTTGGTTTTGGATTTAGTAGAATATTTTTTTGTTATGTAATATGTATGATTTAATTTTTTAGTAGAAAAAATATATCAACCCGGTGACCCAAACCGATTAGAATGAGGTGGGTTGAGTTAAGGTTGGGTTGGGTTGGGTTGAGATTTTTTCAACCCGGTATGAATGGGCTGGGTTGAATTTTTAGGCTAACTCGACCCATCCTCACCCCTAGCAGAGTGATAACTTATGGTAGTAATTCGGAGTGAAAGAAAAGTCTTTTTTATCACTTGTCATTTGTTGGGAACGAAGAATTATAACGAAATGCTCCACATAAGATCTAAATATTTTTATTTTAATAGAATATATATCATTTTGCATTAAGATTTATGATTTAAACCTTAATTTGTTTGCCGAAAAGCCAAGTGAATGGAACGGTAGTAATGGATGCTTTGTTGTCCCTACTTCTTTGTATAGCTCTCTCCTCCAATTTTATAATCTTGGATGGCAGTCCACACACAAAATCTTGTGCTCTACGCCCTTCTCCAGAAAGACCACTACTTAGCTTCTCCACTCTCCATTTCCCCACCAGAAACTCCAACACATCTGCATAATCTTTAGCAGTGTAGACGCCAAGGCGTTGAGCGACGGCTGCGTAGTGCGCGAATAGGTTGTCGTCTACACCATCATACATCAAGTGTGCCGGCATTGTGATTTTCTTTCTCATCATATCGGCTAAGGCTATCATGGTGCCATCAGGATCAATCTCAAACAACTTCTCTACGATCTTGGTGTAGGCAATTTCATGTCGTTTCTCATCAGAAGAAATTATTCCACATATCTGCGCCAGTTTCATGTGTCCGTGCTCTTTCGCTAGCCTAGCTGTGTTTGCATGGGAGATGAAAGTTGCCCTCTCTTGAAATGAAGTGTAGATGAAACCAAGATATGGGTTGTTTTCAAATTTCGAGTCCTATATATATATATATATATATATATATATATATATATATATATATATATATATATATTAAAAAGAAATAATCAAGCACCAACGTTAGTTTAATCAAAAAAGGACAACTTATTTAAATGTATTTGAACTATTTGCTTGAAGCCTTTGGATCCTTAACATATTAATTTAAAGTCAAATGTCGTCGAATCATTAATATGTGACAATCAATTTTTGGAGAAATTCTTACTTTGCATAGGTACATGAGAGATACATAGTATAAGGATTCATTTTATTTTTAAATGAAAATAAAATATCTTTTTTCTCTCTTTTCTCATACCATTTAATAGTAAGATGGACAACTATGACGTGTATCTATAATAAATCTGTGCTAAATAAAAAAAAATTCAATTCTTGACCCTCTATTTCATTAAATAACGTGATGGTACATAACTTTCTTTTTCAAATGCAAAATTGGTATTAATGACATCATACTTTCACTCTTGTGGGATTGAATAGGATTTAGTCACAAAATATGTTATTTTCATATGTTTGGGAAAAGAACAAGTATTTCAAGACGAAATCAATTTGGGTTTGCAAACACGAGGAGACATCTATGTACCAATTTAAATTGAGGTTGTGATATCATTAATGCCATTTTTCAGCATAAAAAATGTCGTGTCGTATGGCATGACTTACACTATTTCACGAAATATGAGATAAGGGAATTGATTGCAATAGATCAATATAGTTCAAAAAATTCTTACGCCAAAATTGGTATATTGATTACTTAAATGTTTTGAACAAATAATTTAAGAACCTAAAGTACAATTATCTCATTATATATATATATATATATATATATATATGTGTGTGTGTGTGTGTGTGTGTGTGTGTGTGTGTGCGCGTGTGTGCGTGTGTGCGTGTGCTATTATGCAACGACGCACTAAATTAAGCTCAAATTAAATAAGAAGTAAACAAGAATGAGCTTATATATGTTTAGTACGCTAGATTAAATATATAATGTTATCACAATTAAAATTGAATTGAATTTCAACTCATGAATGAGATTTTGATTCAATTATATGTTTCATTAAGCATACCAAACATATATATTCTCTTAGTTAATTAATTGGCTTACCATTCCTGATCCAATGAGATATTGAATTGTCTTCTCAATTTGCTTCATGTCAACTCGTCCAGAGAGATAGAGGTACTTATTGAGAAGGTCACCATGCCTATTCTCCTCAGCAGTCCATGCCCTAATCCAAATTGCCCAAGGACTAAGGCTTGCGCCAGTCTCGTCTCCAACCCCATCAAGTGTATTGAGTGTTGTTTGATAAGTTGGGAGTGCTTCCTCTGTTATCATATCTCCCACTAACACAACAAAATACTCGTCAGACATCTCCTTTGATATTTCCCTTAACTCCTTCACTTGTTCATAAAACCCTTCCGATTTGGGTGCCGGAAGGAAATTTTGAGGTTGCCAACATTTCTCAACTGGGTTTAGGAGAACCAAAATGTTATTTTTTGCCCATTTCTCCATTGATTTGAAGATCTCCATCTTTTGTGGTGGCATAGAGTGAGTCACTTGAAAAGGCACCTCTTTGGCAGGACGATAGGGCTGGTTTACCTCTCTAAAATTTAACCATTATTACAAGTACAACTTAATTAGAAAATGCACACTTCAAATCAGTAATATTTGCCCATATAGTTACAACTAAATGTAAGTATGAATTTCTCATATGCCTCAAAATTTTTAAAAAATGTTTAAATTCTAACTACTTTATGTTTCAAGTTATGTACTTACCATTGCATTACGTTAGCTAAATTTGATTAAATAAACCAATAAACCCGAATTAGTACCATTGGCTATGTACTGAATTCGAATAATTAAGTATCACATTGTATTTTAGTCTACTTTAAGCATAAAGGGATAAAACTTAAGAGGTTTTTTTTTATAAAATTTATTAAAAAAAACACAAAACTGATTGCACATGTTAGCTTCAAAAAAATACTCAATTTTTAAAACTAACTGGAAAGGCATTAAGATTTATATTTATATATATATTGGGAAATGTTAACTTACCACATTTAAGGTACAAGTTAATTAGTATTGTGCCCAAATTAGTTTGGACCAAAATGATCTTGAATATCCCGTAAAAGTTCATTAAAGTACGGATTATTTATGATGGATTGAACATATGAGAATCATGTGTTGGAATTTTGGGTTCACATGTGTTATAATGTTGTACATGTAGACCCGCTATCTAATAGAAAGACCCAATTAAGTGACATTAATTGTATGGGTCTCCAAAGTATCAAGGTTAATCAATATGGGTCACCTTATGTGTAGAAGCCCGATGTGTGATATGGGTCTTTGTTAATGGGCCAAAGACCCAATGCACATGTGTGAGGTAACTTAAGGAGTTATGGTCCCTAAGACACAGGGAAATAAAAGGACATTAGGAGAGGGAGTTATAACGTACGTTTAATTTATTTTGAATAGACAGTTCTTCTCCCTCTCTCAAACATCCAATTTATTGGTTCCCATACCAAAGGTGGTTCTCCCTGTAGTCTTAGAAGATCAACCCAAGGAGACTTGCTTGCAATGGATTCTGGTCGGTGTTTCTAACTCATATTCTCAATCTATATATGAATTCTTGATATGTTTAACATGAGATCTTAGTTGTATCATGATGTTTGTTCTTGAATATGAAATACCATGATTGTGTAAATTGGTATGTATAAAGTTATATGGAATGAACAATGATGATTTGTGTATTAGAAACAAGATTTCTAACAAGTGGTATCAGAGCCTTTCATGTTAGATTGTTGAGATTCATATGAAAATTGAGTTTCTTGAATTTTCTCCAATAAAGCATGTTTAGGGCAAAAAATTGTTTTGAAAAAAAATCGGTATGAATCCATTTTGTTGATGTAATTATGATATCTTTATGATATATGAATGAAATTGTATGATTACTCTGTGAATTTCATCTCAAATGATGGATTTTGGTATGAAAATATCAAATTTTGGTATTTTTTGCGATTGGTTTCGTAACTGCAAATTGCAGTTGCAACGCCAGCTCTAATATGTAAATTTATTTATTTCAAGACATGTAAACATGCTATTAATATGTGAAAATAATCAGTCCAAAGGAAGGTTATTTTTGCATTGTTAATAGATTAAAATAGCTGTGAATATGTGACAAATAAATGTTGCCATGTGAATAATGTGTCGGTCCAAAGAAAGGCATGTTATTTGGCAGGGTAGGTTGTCAATATTCATGAACTATATTTGAGATACACTTACAAATTGATATTTCTGTCGAAATACTAAGTATTAATGTTGTTTTGGATATCTTGTTTTGGACCCACATGCATGTGTATATGTATACGGTTTTGTTTTGATTCATATATTCATGAGTTGTTACTAATTGTGAGCTTTTGTTCTTGTTTATAGCAGCATCGATTTCTGCTAACATCAACAGCATACACGTGCTTAACGGCACAAATTTTCAGAAGTGGCAATATCATGTTATGATCGTGCTGGGGTGCATAGAATTAGACTATGTATTGAGGGCGCCTTTGACCAATGATAGTACCACTGAGCAAAAGGTTGCATATGAAAAGTGGGAGCGATTAAACCGCATGAGTCTAATGATTATAAAGCACTCGATTCCGGATACCATCAAGGGTTCTATTCCTGATTAAAACGATGCTAAGAAATTCCTCTCCCAAATAGCAGACTGATTCGCTGCAAACAAAAAGGTCGAGATAAGCACCATCTTGACTAAGCTTGTCTCAATACGGTACAAGGGGAAGGGGAATATAAGAGAGTACATCATGGAGATGTCAAACCTTGTGACAAGACTAAAAGCATTCAAGCTGGAATTGCCAGAAGACATTCTGGTGCACTTAGTCTTGATCTCTCTTCCTACACAATTTAGTCCTTTCAAAATCAGTTACAATACTAAAAAATAGAAATGGACTTTGAATGAGTTAATTGCTCAATGTGTACAAGAGGAAGAGAGACTTAGTCATGAAAAGGTTGAAAGTGTTCATTTAGCGTCAACTTCTCAGGACCCCAATTCCAGCAAGAAAAGAAAGAGGAATAATAAAGGGAAGGAAACTGTAGAGTCTGAAAATTCACACCACAAGGGACAACAGAAACAAGATAAAGGTATAACTTGTTTTTTTTGCCACAAAGCTGGTCATGTGAAGAAAGACTGCACAAAATTCACCAAATATGTGACCTGGCGTGAGACGAAAGGTAAACTTCTAAACTTTGTTTGTTCAGAAGTTAATTTGGCCTTAGTACCTAAGAACACTTAGTGGATAGATACAGGTGCAACTACTCACATAAGTGTTTCTATGCAAGGGTACATAAGGAGCCAGACGCCAACTGATGCTGAAAGATTCATCTATGTGGGAAATGGCGAAAGAGCTCTTGTGGAGGCAGTTTGTTTATTTATATTACAATTGGAATTTGGTTGTAATTTGGATTTGGATGAAACATTTTATGTACCGTCTTTTAGACGAAATTTGGTTTCTATTTCATGTTTGGACAAATCAGGTTTTTCTTGTTCATTCAGAAATAGAAAGTTTAGTCTTTTTCAGAATTTAAATTTGATTGGTACCGGTTCTTTAATTGATAATTTATATAAACTGGATATGATTGTCTCCAAATAAATCGAATCCTTGCATACAAGTAATTTTGGTATTAAGTTCAGATTAACAAATGAGAATTCGTCAATGTTATGGCACAAGCGTTTAGGACATATTTCTAAACAAAGGATTCAAAGACTTGTGTCAGAAGGAATTCTCAATTCCTTAGATTTCTCAGATTTTGAAGTCTGCATTGAGTGCATTAAGGGAAAACAAACAAATGTTAAAAATAAATGTGCTAATAAGAGTAATAGCATCTTAGAATTGATACGTACGGATATTTGTGGTCCATTCCCTTCGGCTTCTTGGAATGGACAATAATATTTTATCACTTTAATAGATGACTACTCCAGGTATGGCTATCTTTATTTAATTCATGAGAAGTCTCAATCAATAGACGTGTTCAAGAATTTCAAAACCGAAGTTGAAAATCAATTAGGTAAGAAAATTAAGGCCGTCAAATCTGACCGTAAAGGTGAATACTACCGTAGATATGATGGATCAGGTGAACAACATCCTGGACTCTTCGCCAAATTTTTGATGGAATGTGGGATCGTTCCTCAATACACCATGCTAGGGACTCCTAGTTAAAATGGTGTAGCTGAGAGACGAAACCGAATCTTAAAGGTTATGGTAAGAAGTATGATTAGTTATTCTTCTTTGCTAGAATTGCTTTGGGGTGAAGCCATCAAGACTGCAGTTTACATCCTGAATAGAGTTTCTAGTAAAGCAGTAGCTAAAACCCCATAGAAGTTATGGACAGGTAAAAAGCCTAGCATTAGGCATTTGCATGTTTGAGGATGTTCAGCTGAGGCTTGGCCTTATAAGCCAAATGAGAAGAAGCTGGACTCAAGGACCGTTAGCTGCTATTTTATTAGATACTCTGAAAGATTAAGAGGCTTCAAATTTTATGATTCCTCTAATAGATCCTTTTTTGAAACGACAATGCCAAGTTCATTGAGGATGTTTGATAAGTGCTTAAATATTCATATTTAAGCCCCTTAATTTATGTTTGTTAAGCTCTTAGTTTGTATTATTTCGTTCTATTTTATTTCATTTTTGTGTTTTCTGTGTTTTCTTAGGTTTTTGGAGAAAATGAAACATTATGGAATTATCATGCTTAAAGAGCAAATCTGGAAAAAGCTAAAGTCTATTAGAGTGATCGAGCGTAGAAGACCTCTAGGTTAATCAGTATGGGCCACCATATGTGTAGAAGCCCGATGTGGTATGAGTCTTTGTTAATGGGCCAAAGACCCAATGCACATGTGTGAGGTAACTTAAGGGGTTATGGTCTCTAAGACACAGGGAAATAAAAGGACATCAGGACAGAGAGTTATAACGTACGTTTAATTTATTTTGAATAGACGGTTCTTCTCTCTCTCTCAAACATTCAGTTTATTGGTTCTCTTACCAAATGTAGTTTTCCCTATAGTCTTAGAAGATCAACCCAAGGAAGCTTGCTTGCAATGGATTCCGGTTAGTGTTTCTAATTCATATTCTCAATCTATATATGAATTCTTGATATGTTTAACATGAGATCTTGGTTGTATCATGATGTTTGTTCTTGAATATGAAATACCATGATTGTGTAAATTGGTATTTATAAAGTTATATGGAATGAACAATGATGATTTGTGTATTAGAAACAAGATTTCTAACATCATGTGCCTAATTTAAACTTTAAAACTAATCTAAGTCAGTAGTTGGATTGAAAAAAAAAAGTAAAAGGAAAATTAAAATAGAATTAAAATGAAACCAAAACTGTTCTTTTATAACAAATTGATCAACCTTATAGATTTTCATAGGATTAATGTGTTCAAATAAAAAAAATTATTGCTTCGTACTATTGAAGAACAAATAAAGATTTATATTATTTTAAACTTTTTTTCATCTAATTGTTGATTATAATGAATTTTAAGTGTGAGACCCAAAAATTAATATTATCAGTAAAAATTTTAAGATTAATAGTGAAATTTTTAACTATTCTAAACCATGACCCGAGCTAGTTAAAAAAAAAACCTACTTGGAGGCATCGATTTTTGTGCAAGGGCCGCATATATTTTCTTGTGGTTTGTTGTGGAAAAGCCCCATTAGTAGTTCTCTATATTTAATCCTAGGTTTTAATTCTATATATTTTCTTGTCTGTTGAATCAATAACTAGGCATTCTTCGGACTACCTTGATGGCTTTCGGCAATATGCCATTTATGCATCCAAATTTTGTTTCAGTGACGATTACCGTAATGCCGTGCTTGATTATATTTAAATGAGAATCGTTTATGGCTTTCTTTTATATAAAAAAATGGGGAAAAAGAAGTTGGGTTGTTGTTTGAGATATGACTTCTGATTTTAAATGGTTGCATATAACTTTTACCAATTTCAGTCAAATAAAGACGTTGAAGCCCTGTGGGTAATTTGGCCCTGCCTAACTAGTTCAGTCCATTAACTTGCATTGAAATTATGTTGTGTTAATCAGGTATGATCTTATCTTCGACGCAGCCGATGCATTTATTTGGCGGCAGAGCCAGCCAAGAATTTTTGCAGAATCTGGCGGAGCAAAGGGTGGCCTCGAAGATTAAAAAACAGTAATAATAAAAAGTTGACATGCATACCAATTTGGTTCAACGCTAGCAGTATACAAAATGACGCTAAAAATGGAGAAAATAATAAATAAATAAAAAAACTCACTTGGCAGCAGAGCAAAGGTTGGCCTTGCACGAAACTGTAGGAGATCTGTAGGATTGAGAAGAGATCATCAGCTTGTGCTTCATGGATGAGGGAAGGGCCATTGGGTTCATGAGCAGAACCATTGTTTTTTTCTTCTCTGGGAGATTTCTTTGACTTGGTTTTTGGCATAAATACATGTGTCTCTCTCTTTATATATACACACATCCTAGGGAGAACTGAAAGTAACCCACGATATACAGAAAATTGGTTGAGAAGGCGGGTCGGCTCTGCCATATTTAATTACATTTTTATCTTATATATATATATATATATGTGTGTGTGTGTGTGTGGGAGGGGGGGGGATAAATTTACTTTCAATATTTTACCGTTGAGTTTACTTGATCTTCAGTTTTCAATGAGTGTCAATTTATCCCAAAACATTTTGTTTCGATCCAATTGAACCTTTTGTCTAGATCCGTCTATTAAAATTAGTGTAGGATATTGAGAATGGACAACAAATAATGCACAGATTTGGATGAAAAGTCCAATTGGACTGAAACAAAAAAGTTTAGGGGCAAATTGACATGCATTGAAAATTGAGGGTCAAATAGACACAACGATAAAATTTCGAAGGCAAATTTGTTTTTTTTCCAATATATATATATATATATATAGAGAGAGAGAGAGAGAGAGAATCCTAACCCATATATATATATATATATATATATATATATATATATATATATATATATATATATATATATATATCCATGTGTAATGATATTAAGACATCCAATCAATAGACATAAATATGCGACACTTACAAAATTTCGCTTGTAACTTATCACTTTATCATCCTAAAATTGACTCTAGTGACACTATAATGAGTCATCTTTACTTTTTATTCGTTCTTATTTGAGTCTTATTTTGGATATTTATTTTGAGGGTTCTGATCTTTACTGATATATCTATTGTTTTTTTACTTTGTTGGTGTCTTTATTATAGTAATAACCTTTAATTACTTTAAGGATTATTATCACGAAACACTCTTGCATTTTGCTTCATGTTTCAATGTCATCATACGTTTTAAATTCGATCAATTTACACCTTCCATTATAAAAGGTATCCAATAGGCTTTTCTAATCAAAATTTCTGTGAAATTAGAACTTGTGCACACTTGTGCCTCATTTGAATGCAAAAGTATAATTTTTTTCTCTTATTTTCATCAACAAATCTCCTCTCTTATTTTCTTCAAATTCAAAACACCTAACTCCCCAATCTGCAATATTTGCAAAGATAACTCTGATATAATATTTTCATAATTGCATTTTCGCATTTAAATAAAACACATGTGAGCTTTACGTGTGTACCAATTCTAATTTGGTAAGAATTCTAATCAGAATGACCTATTGGATACCCCCTATCATATAGGTAGAAAATTGATCAAATTTAAAGCGTAAGAGGGACATTGAAATATAGAACAAAATGAAAATGTGTTTCGTGATAATAACTCTTAGTTTAACTAAAATTACAATAAAATTTTAAGTACTTCAATAGAAATTTTTTTGTCAAAAGTACTTTGCAAATGAAACAATGGCTAAATCTATGAGATTGCTAACTTACCTCACTGCATGTGTGAGTTAGCATTGTGCGCCACTCTTTTTAGACTAAAATACCCCTCAATATCCTTAAAATATCAATAAAGTAAAGACTTTTTGATAATTTTACATAAAAAAGTTACAAATTATATACCTAGGGATGAAGCTCACTCACGGCCGTTAGAGTCTGTCGGAGAGTGTGATCCCTTGACTTTTTCGGCAACAATTTGCCTCCAAATTTTGCAATTATGCTGAAAATTCAGTTTTCGGCCTAGTGGTGCTGTTGCGTGTGATAGCGAAGTCTTGACAAAATGTGGTGAATCTAGATCTCATGCCGTAGATCTAAACAAACTCTTTTGATCGGTACTGGGGGTGCAATTTTTTGACTACTGTTTTGTCCAATATAACAAAAAGTATCCGGATATGAAAAAAAAATTAAATCAATAGATTTAGTGAATTATCCAATTGTCCTTCTATTTGTGTTAGAGAAATTTGATTCTTGTGAACATTTTGATTAAAAAAAGTTAGGCACAATACTAACTTACACATATGGTGAGATAAGTTAGCATTCTCCACACACACACACACAAATATATATATATATATATATAAAAGAAAATCATGACACATTGATAATTCATTACTTAAATCTAATTTGAATTTAGTTTTGCTTAGATCTTGAGCTCATCTCTATCTCTCTATTTCTCTCTCTAATCCAATCCAATCCAAAAACTAAAACATATTATATATTAAGCACAAAATCATTTGCAAACAGTGAGTAAAAACTACGAACTTCGAAACGGATCCCTCTTATGTTTTCATCTTAAAACCTAATATCAATGAAAACGATGTTTAGGAATCGATTAAAACATGTTTAAATCAATTCAAAGAAAAAATTACTTAAATTTACTATATTTAAATTAGTTCTCAAACATCGCTGAAATCGTTAATTAATTTCATAAAAGGTATTGCATTCTTTTACGCATATCAAGGTATGTGGGCCAAAACAGCATAAACCAAATGTTTGTTACCCAACAAATTAAGGATTCCGACTGGAAAATATGTATTTTTTCCCACAAAGTTGATTGAATGTTGCCTATGAAATTTCTGACAATTTGGTGAGATCTAAAGGTTTTTTACTGTGAAAGTGATATAATGTCAATGTAAAACAAGAGCTCCGAGAAGCTGCTACAAGGAAAGATTAGGAATCCAGGGGTGTTCGTGGCTGGCGTTGGTTCATAGGCTCATCAAAGAGAGAGGAGAGAGACAAAAGGCGGAGAGGGAGAGGAAAGATCTGGTTAGCATCTTTTAATAAAAAAAAAAAGTTATTTGAAATTACAAAAATATCTCTATTTAAATTAATTGCTAGGGATAATTTTAGTACTAATAAATTTGAATACAAAACTATTTTACGTTTACCAGTGTGGTAAGTTAACATTATGCCTAAATTAATTTAAATTAAAATACCTCTGAATATTCCATAAAAACTCATTAAAGTAAAATTTTAAAAATTAAAATGATAAAAGTCAAACCAAACAATCACCAAAATGAAGCCCATTCTAGCCGCACCAAAGAGTGAGGTCCATCGCAACACTTTTCCATATAGTTAGGCCGCCAAAATTTTCAAATCTTCTAGACAGTCTATTTTAGACACGATGGGCTATTCAATTTTCCGTAATAGGTTTTCCAACATACTTATAAAAAGTTAACAGCAAACCGCAGTTGAAAAAAGTGGCAGTGGATTGCACTTTCTTATGGCTACGAGTGGGTTTCGTCTTTGGAAATAAAATTTTTGATTTTGTAAATTTTTTTTTTTAAAAATCTCTACTTTATAAATAATTTAAGGTATAATTAAGAATATTTTAATCTAAAAATATCAGAGTACAATACTAATTTACACTGAGGTATAAATTAATTAAAGAATTTAATAGTAACTCAGTGTTGCATATATAACATAGAAAAAAAATTGCCATCCCATAGTATTAGACCAAATTATGGTGACTTCAAGTTATCATAACTAGACTAAGGAAGCCTTCTATTATTATGAGAATAAGACTTAGGAAGCAATTGATATACAAATTTGTCAAATTCGCTTAACCTTTAATATTGTAGAAAATTATTCAATAAATTTTATTTTTAATCTTTTTAATTTGTCTAGTGTTTTTATTTAATCTCTGAAATTTAAAACGTTCATATTAGAAAGTTTAGTATCCGTTCTAATTAAGTACTTCTCCCAAATGATTTTGTTTTATGAATTAATGATTTAAATATTTATGCAATATGCATGAAAGTCTTAAAGTCAATAGTCATTAAACTTTATTTAGAACATAGGGTTTATGGTTGATGTAATGAAGGATAATAAATAATGTGATTGGACTATTTGAATTTGATAAATTGTTTTTGACTATGCTGTTAAACTTAGTGTGAATGAAACTGTTGTGAATGAGATCATTAGGTTATTTGGGTGAATGACTTGATTGAAACGGATATCAAACTTAAAAAGTTCAATAGAAACGTTTTAAATTTCAAAGACCTAATAAAAAAATCTAAAAATAAATTTTATTCAAAATTATTAAAGACATACATAAACAATGAATAAAATTGAGACATACTTTATAACATATGAAAAAAGATATATTTATTTATTTATTTATTTTACATTGGAGGCTGAGGAGAGAGATCAAATTCAGAACTCCAAAATAAAGAATCGGAAAGTAACGGTTAAACCAAAATGCTACAGTCAATATACATAGCCTCAACTTAATTTTATTAGGTGATAGTAAAAAACACAATCTTATGTGTATATTTGCCTTACCTAATAATTAATCTAGTATATTAGTCATAGAACCTCACAAAATTTAAGAGATCGTTATTATAAATCGGGCAGATTACAAATAATATACTTGCGGTTTAGATCATTTTGAAATGGGTAAAGATTAGACAATATTTTTGTTGATGTCGAAAATTTATTAAGCTAACAAACGAACGCGATGAAATACTAGCGTACGAAAAAACAAAAAAAAAAACCTATAGAGTTGGAGGAAGACCAAAGGAGTTATGCTATCGAGGGACTCTCCGATGTCTAATAGGATCATAATTCTCATAAGCTGAAATATGATAAGACTATGGTTTTCATAAGTTAAAGTGTCATAGTAAAATTAGAATTCTAATGTGAGATTACTATTTTGTCTTTTGCTACATGTAACCATTTGACTGGTTACTTCTGTCTTATTTATGAAATTATTTTTTTCATCTTTGGAGGGTATCACGTGTCTTATTTATGAAATTTTTTCTTACATCAAATTACAAAAAATTTATGTAATATATCAATTACAAAAAAAAAAAATTATACATAAAATTATCATCTTAATATATGATTTAACTCGTATTTTATCAATGATTTAAAACTTAAAAATTTTGTATGAAAATATAGAGCTTAGACAATGGATTAAAATTTATAAAAATATGTTGATTTTTTTTTATAAATTTAAAAATATGATGACACTACATTTGATTGTCTGAAATTGAAGCTTGAAATTTGAATTAGGTGGAATCATGGTATTTTTTCAACTATTTTAATGTGAAAAAAAAACTGATTTCAGCTCAATTTTAATTTCAATCTCAAATTTTAATTCCAGACAATCAAACATAATATAAATATATTTTAGTTGATAAATCTAAAAAATTTAAAAAAATTTTACGAAAAGAATTTTATATAATTTTAAAATGTAATTATGTGATTTACAAAGTTACTTTTTTTGGAAACAAAGTTACACTTGACTGCTACGTAATTTTCCGTTTAAAAAAGGTCATTTCAATAATCTCAAGTCTCAAATGTTGCCAACAAAGCTTTTGGATCCTCCGCAAGGTCGCCACGTGCAGCAGTAATTTTATTTAAACAATTAAATAATAAATATGACAAAAACAACGAGAATAAGAGAATGTATACAAATGTAAAGTTTGGCGTCGCACCGATATGGACGGCAATGCTACTTATCGGTGCCAACCTTTAGCTGCTGCCAAATTTGCCGCCCTTGCACGTGCCAGCAGTAATTTCAATCACAATTTTCGGTCACTAAATTTTAAATGCAGTCGCTGGGTGATTTATGAATTTTTTTAATTTTATCTTTAATGAAATTATTATAGCAAAAGTGAAGTTTACGAGAGTCTTAAAATTGATGGTTTGGTGGTTCACTTTGATAATGAGTATACCTTTACAAAAAAAGTGGATGGCTTAAGATTTGCCACGCAAGCACTTCCAACTAAAGAAAAATAAATCGTTAGTTTACTCAATCTTGCCAAAACTCACTTTCTAATAGATGAATATATCGCCAAATTAAATATTGACATTAGGCAACCTTCAAAGAAAAAATGTTATTTGCACTAAGAGTAAAACAGTAATTTCATCCCTTCTAGATTCTATAAATAGGAGTACTATTCTTGCTGACTATTATTTTACGCACCTTATTTATTTTAAAACTCGCTCATTCTAGTCGTATTCTTTGACTTTAAGCATCGGATAGCTTTCTTTGAAAAAAAATATATAATACTCGTGTTTATAAAATAATAATAAAAAATAATTTAATAAATATGATATAGAGTTAAAATAATACATATATAATTAAATACAAAAAGTCCAATTTGAATAAAGTGACTTAAAAAAAATTCTATGGGACGTGAACGTTCCAAAAGAAATAAGAAGGAAAAAGAAAAAAAAAAAACAACCAAAACATGGCAGCACCTACTGCTAAGTTTTGTTGTTTGCCTCCAAGTGTTTTACAAGCAAAGTGGAAGACATGCAGTAAAAATATGGAGAGTTTTGGGAGATTAACATAGTGATGATGCAATATATATATATATATATATGAAGCATACATAAACTTAAGATATACTTACCACTATTTTGTTTAGTTCATTCAATTACTTTATTTTTCTAAACACTTGGGGACCGAAAGAAAAGTTGAAAGAGCAAAATTTTGAAGGGGTTACGGTATAATTTTATAGAGAGTTACGAGAAGCTATTAGAAAAATAGAAAGTAATAACATAACATTTATATTTTTGAATTTTTAGCATTCAGGAAATTTTTTGAAAGTCAAAGTGGGAATTTTCAAAGGGTGTGGTTTATGAAGAATTCAAGAATAAATTAGAAATTTAATATAAATATTATGTCAAGTGATGACGATCAACAACCGAGGGAAATTTCGAAGAGGAATGGGAAAGGCAAAGAAGTGATCCACGGGTAGCTTTAAGTGCTACGTGGTGAGTTGAATTTATCTTAAGTAATCTAAATAAAAATCAAATATCCAGAGATAATATTAAAATAAATTATTATCTTATGTTTTGGTGGAAGATAAAAATTTGGTTGATAAATATGAGATGAATATTAGACATGGGGAAATTATTACGTGAAAAGGAATATTATTAGAATAATGAGTTGATTTAATAATGATTGTGATAAATAGATTTTTGACGAGTTTTAGTAAATAAATAGATGTGATATATATGGAGATAGAAATTGCGAGATTTATCAAGTAGAAAATTGAGGAAAGACCAGATAGTTAATTTAAATATTTTGAATTCATGTGGTTTTTATATTACTGTTCATATGCATATTTCATATCATTGCTCATATGCATATGCATTAAATAAGAGAACCGAAAAAACCAAGAAAGAGGCCGGTCAAATTGATAACTGTGACAGTTGGTATATGCTGGAAATTAAAAGAGACATTGTGACAGCCGGTATATGCTGAAAATAAATTTTGTGACAGCCGGGATAAGCAGTAAAGAACCGAGAGAGGGCCGGTCTAAGATAATAACAACATGTCGACATGTGGGAACATATTCTCATAATAATCATTCACGCATTGCATCTGTTTTAACTATTGCTTGCATTATTGAAATGCTTATGTGTGGTGTATTATTGTAAATTTTATTTATAGATGAATAAGTCTCACAGAGAGAGACAGTTACAGTGAGAAAAAGACATAGAAATATGATATGATAAGAATTATTTACATGTTAGACATTATGCTACTATCCAGTTATAGGAGAAATAAATTATTAATATTAATGGGCTATTTATGCAATTTGAATACTTTTAGTAAATTTAATTCGCTGAGCTTGTGAAGCTTATCCCTCATTGTACAATGACTTCAGGTAGCAGGCAGGACAAATAGTCTGGTGGGTTAAGAATCAGATGAAATCATTTATTGTAAGCCACGTACGTGTCAATATCCTCAGACAATTGAGAAAAAGAAATAAATAAAAATTGTATTTGTAAATACTCATGCATTTTGCGTTGTATATTATAATTAAGTTAATATCAGAATGATATAAAATAATTATGTTAGTCTTCTTTTTGTTGTTGCATATATGTGTTGTGCTGGAATTTCAAAATGTGATGACACCGTCTCGGGGGTGGCCAACCCGGGATTGGTCGTTACAATTTTGGTATCAGAGCATTAGGTTTTAAGATTCTGTAGACTGCACGAGAACTTAAAAAGTGGAAGATCTAAATAAACTATATTTTAATGAACAGTTTGAGGATGACATGTTGACGCGCTAGAGCTAGAGTTTGAGTTGTTGATTTGAAAGGGCATGGTAGGCTCCCAATATTTTTTACAAGTCGATGTTGAATCTGAATCTGTGGTTCCTGGAAGAGAAAGTGTTGATAGTATAATTGATATTAGTAATATAATTGATATTAGTAAAGATATGAGAGAATTTGAAGTTGAAAGAGATGAGCTAAGATAAACTTTTACTCATGCTCTTGAGAAAACAAATGTAACAGATAATAGAGTTGGTAGCTTATAGCATAGACTTGTTGAACAGGTTAGAGCAGTGCCTGAAGTTGTTAATCCAGTAATGGTAAATGTTCAAAAGAGAAAAATGAGTTTATGTACGAGATGCAGGGAGATTGTTAAGTTGGATGTTTTGTCATTGGTAAACCTTTTTAAGCTTGAGTTATGGATAAAAACATGTAGGGAGATTTTTTGATATTTTACCAATTACTAACAGGCAGAGAGTCGCCATTGTTACATTCAAGTTAGAAAGAGGCCCTAAAATGGTGGGAGGATATTTTTCTAGGGTAAGTGCAGATATTGATAGACCCATAACCTAGAATAGGTTAAGGAGGTTTTCCTTGATAAATATTTTTCTTATACCTCTAGCCCCCAACAAGATAGAGATTTTATTTATTTGGGGTAAATGTGTTGACTGTGGCTCAGTATGATAGCAGATTTGTGGTCTTATCAATAGTTGTACCGGAAATGGTAGATCTAGAGGAAAAAAAGTGTAACAGGTTCATAGATGAACTATGTTTTAAGATTTGATCAAAACTATCTTACATAACGCATATGAATTATGTCAGATTGGTGGATATAGCACTTCAGATTGAGAAGGATGTGATAGAATTTAGAGAAAGAAAGAAATGACAGAAGAAGTCTAGATTTGAGAAGCCCTAAAGTGGTACTAGTATGAGTGTGCAGGGTGGGGGACCACCCAAATGAGACATTCCTTGTCACAGGGAACTAAAGTACAGAGTCAGAGGCAAACAGAATTTATTACTACTGTAGCTTAGAATACTATCGGTGGAACCCTTAGATTTGGGAGACAAATTATGAAAACTGGAAGTCATGGCAGAGGAAGTAAGTATGTCACTAACGAGAAGTGGTAATTTGACGTAAGATTGAGAAACATAAGCTTGTCATAGATATATTTAGTTAAGATATTTATCCCATAATTTTTCTAATTTGAGGTGCTTTGTATATAGAAAAGGTGGACATATCAATGTTGGTTGATCTTGGTGCAACCCATTCTTTTGCATCCAGTATTCATATGAAGTCTTTTGAAGTATGTATTAGTAATTGGATGCAAAATATTTCTGTTGAAGTTCCCACTAGAGGTAGAGTGATAATCATAAATGAGTACAAGGTTTGTGTGATTCGTATTAGTGATAGAGAATCTGAAGTTGATTTATTATCTGTGAATATGATATAATTTCATTTAATTTTGAGAATGAATTAGTTGTCGACATATTACGCTTGGGTTGATTGTTCCAAAAAGATGGTAGTGTTCAAGATATGGACCTGAGGAGTTTAACTTTCAGGGAGAACATAAAATACTCTCGAACTATCTTATTTTGCTATGACCACTAGGAGATGGATGAAGAAGGGTTGTGAGGAGTATTTGGCATACATAATGGATTCTTGAAAGGAAAATAGGAAGTTAGAATAAATCTTAGTGATGAAAGATTATTCTAGTGTAATTCTTGATGAGTTGTCTAGGTTGCCTCAAAGTAGGGAGATTAAATTCTCTATTAATGTGATACCAAGATCATCACATATATTTAATAGCACCCTACAGAATGATGCCAGATGAATTGAGAAAGTTGAACGTACTATTTTAAGAATTTTTTATAAACAATTTTTCGGACCTAATATATTTGGGTAGCCCTTGTGTTATTCGTGAAGAAGGAAGATGGAACGATAAGAGTGTGTATAGATTATAGATAGTTGAATAAGAACGAAAAACATTTTTCCCAGGATAAATAAATTGTGTGAGCAGTGTAAGGAGTGAGAATGTTTTCTAAGATAAACCTGAGATCAGGTTATCACCAATTGAGGATAAAGAAGAGAGACATGCCTAAGACTGCTTTAGGACACGTTATGGTCATAAGCTTTTTGTGATGTCATTTGGATTAACTAATGTTTCAGAAACTTTCATAGACTTGATGAGTAGAGTGTTTAAACTATATCTTAACAAGTTTATGGTTGTATTTGACTTTCTGATATAATCTAAGAAGGAAGAATAACATGTGAAACACTAGACAGTGTGTTGGAGATTTTGAGAAGAGAGAAATTATATGTAAAGTTCTCTAAGTGTGAGAGTTGGCTGAATGAAATAAATTTCTTGGAACATGCGATATCCGAAAATGGCATAATAGTTGATCTACAAAAGATAGAGCCAATGTTAAGTTGGGAGATACCAACTAATGTGACCGAAATTAGCATCTTCTTGGGGTTAGCTGGTTATTATAGAAGATTCTTTCAGAAATTTTCTATTATTGTAATACTGTTGAATAGACTGACTAGGAAAGAGGTAAGATTTGTATGGTGAGGGAAGTGTGAGAAAAAAATTTTAATTACTAAAGGAGAAATTAACTACAGCTTCAGTATTGGTGTTTCCTTCTGCTAATGAAGAAATTTGTGGTGTATTGTGATGCGTCGCATCAATGATTATGATATTTGTAACATAGGAAAGCTATGGCCTATACTCCTAGGCAATTGAAGATTCATGATAAAAATTACCCTACTCATGACTAAGAGTTGGCTGCTATAGTGTTTACTTTAAAGATTGGAGACATCATTTGTATGGAGCCACTTGTGAGATTTTAATGGGTTATAAGAGTTTGGCATACTTACCTACCCAGAAAGAGTTGAATTTGAGGCAAAAATGATGGATTGAGTTAATTAGTAACTATGATTTTAAAATTCACTATCATCTAGAAAATGCGAAGGTGATAGCTGATGTATTGAGTAGAAAGTCCACAAGAAGATTAACTGCTATTGGGAGTCTTGATGTGAAATTGATGATAGATTTAAAAGAGATAAGAATAAAGTTGAATATCAGTGATAGAGGATCAGGGTTAACGAATATGGTTGTACAATCATCCATAGTAAAATGCTTTAGAGATGCAAGGTAGAGATGAAGAGAGAAAATATTAAGCATTAAATGCTTACTAAAAAGCATTATGAGTTCAAAAATTTGAAATGATGGTATTATGGTCTTGAAAAATAGAATTTATGTTCCCAATAATATAGAGATAAGAAAGGAAATACTAAGGTGGGCTCATGATGCTGTATATTCCATGCACCCAGGTAATAATAAGATGTACAGGAGGATGAGACAGAATTATTGGTGGTCAGGGATGAAGAAGGATGTAGCAGAATATATTTCTAGATGTCTTATTTGTCAATAGGTGAAGGCTGAGAATAGACATCCAGCAGGTTTATTACAACCTCTTCCAATACCTGAGTGGCCATAGGAAAATGTGAGTATGAATTTTGTCTCTGGTTTTCCCCGTACCCAGAAAGGACATGATACTGTGTGGGTTATAGTGGATAGACTTTCTAAGTCTTCATATTTTCTTCCTATTAAAACTACTTGGAGTCCAGAAAAGTTGGCTGAGTTGTATGTAGCAGAGATAGTAAAATTACATGAGTACCTTTGAGTATCGTATCAGATAAAGATTCTAGATTTACCTCTAGATTTTGGAGGGGTTTCCAAGAAGCTATGGGTATGAAATTACAGTTTAGTACAACTTTTTATCCACAAACTGATAGGTAGACGGAGAGAATCATTAGAATACTAAAAGATATGCTAAGGGCGAGTGTATTGAGTTTCTTAATGAGCTGGGATGCTTATTTGCCTTTGATCGAGTTTGCATACTATAATCAGTATCAAACTAGTATTAAAATGACACCTTTCGAGGCTTTATATGGTAGAAGGTGTAGAACTCCAGTATGCTGGGAAGAAGTTGGAGAGAGAAAGATATATGGCCAAGAAATGATAGACTTGACTACTGAGAGGATCAAACTGGTTAGGGAGAACCTCAGAGCAGTTCGGAACAGACAGAAATGATATGTTAATAAAAAAAGACGACCTCTCGAGTTCCAAGTTGGTGATTGGGTATTTTTGAAGATATCTCCATGGAAGGGGGTGTTGAGATTTAAGAAGAAGGGAAAGCTGAGCCCTAGATTTGTGGGGCCGTATAAGGTGATCGAGAAAATTGGACCAGTAGCATATCATTTGAATTTGCCTCCAGAATTAAAGTAATTACATAATGTGTTTCATGTGTCACTGTTGAGAAAGTACTTACACGATGAATCTTATAGTATCTCGAATAAGGCAATAGAAATTCAGGAAAATTTGACTTTTATGCTAGTACCAGTCAGAATGCTAAACATAAAGGAACATGTCTTGTGCAATAAAGTCATTTCTTTATTTCAAGTATTACAGCGAAATAAAGATGTCGAAGAAGTCATGTGAGAGCATGAAATAAGAATGAGGAAGGATTACCCCCAACTCTTTTTTTGATTTTAGGTAAGGAAATTTTGGAGATGAAATTTTTGTAAGGTGGGTAGAATTGTAATATCCGTGTTTGTAAAATAAGGGCAAAGAAGTAATTTAATAAATATGACATAGAGTTAAAATAATACATAAATAGTTAATGCAAAAAGTCCAATTTGAATGAAGTGACTTAAAAAAAATTCTTTGGGATATGAACATCTCAAAAGAAATAAGAAGGAAGAAGAAAAAAAAAGTTTTTTTTAAAAAAAAAAAACAACCAAAATGTGGCAGCACCTACTGTCATGTTTTGTTGTTTGCCTCCAAGTGTTTTACAAGCAAAGTAGAAGGCTTGCATACCTTCCACCTAGTAAAAACGTGGAGAGTTTTGGGAGATTAGTATGGTGACGATGCAAGCAACTTTTGAAGTTGCTGAAGATTTTTTTTCACAGCTTACTGATAAATGCTTAAATAGTCATATTTAAGCCCCTTAATTTACGCTTGTTAAGCTCTTTGGTTATCTATTTTAGTATATTCTATTTTATTTTCATGTTTTATGTGCTTTTCACAGGGCTTTGACAAAAAAATGACATTTTGGAGCTTTAAGGAGTAAAAAGTCAAGTTTTGCAATCCAGCAAGGTGCGCTCAAGCGCAACTCCCTTGTGATCGAGCGCACACTTAGAAGGCTCGAGCGTAGAGCCCGCATACGCTCGAGTGCACACACTCCAGAGGCGGCAGAGCCAGATACGGAAAGAAGTCTTCAGGCCTTAAATAAGAAATTAGGGTTTCAGAATACCCTTAAAGTCCTATATATAGCCCTGTAAAATGCAGAAGCCAGACCTTTTGTTTGAGACTTGAAGTTTCAAGCATAGGAGAGGAATTGACGACTCGTCTCTCTAGTCTTCTTCGGGTTTTATTTTTCTGTTTTTGTTTCATTATGGTTATAATGTTTAGTTTAACTAGCATGTGTAACTAAACTCTTATAGGTCTCGATTGAAGCCCTAGTTATGCTTTTCCACATATATATTCATTGATTACCTTTGTTTATAGCCATGTTAGAATGTTTAACTTGATTAATACCTGTTTATATTTAAATTCCTCATATGTGTGTGTCTAATCAATGTATACATGTGGTATGGATTAGTTAGTTTAATCAATTTGGATGACCAAATCTTGGGTTCGACAATAGTAACAAGAGATATCCACACCGGATTCTCAGGTTAATCAACAAGGGAAACCGGGAGCGGACCAAGCCATAGGTCCCGTGTGGTTGCCGATCTCCATAGCTCTTATGCTCCCTTAAGGAACAACTCAGTATACACCCATGTTGAATCCCTTAAGAGAGAAAAGAGTTAGAGTATACACCATGCCTAACTCGTTGCGTAGGGAGATCAATAGCCTAAGGTGTGGACCAAGCCCTTAGGTTGGCAACCATTAAATATTCATAATATGGCTAGAGCATTGGCATCTTACTTAGTGGGAAAATGTAATTAGTGGTGGATATCACAGCCCTATGTTTTTATTATTATCAACTCATAACCAACAATTATTTCTCTTTTTACTCCGAAAAACTAATTCTAAATTGAAATTGACCAATCCCTGTGGAAATAATCTCGCACTTACACACTATGCTACCACTTACCTTGTGCAATTGCAAGTAAAACAACTACGATTATTTACGTATTTATTTAGGTAGATAATTGTCCAACAAGTTTTTGATGCCATTGCTGGGGATTGCGCTTAAATTTCTTTCTAGAATTGCTTTTTCATTTAGTTTAATCATTATTTCCTTTTCATTATATTTCTATTTTTGTCAAAAATCTCAAAAATTTTAAGTTTCTGTTTTCATCTTATTTTTATTTTACAACCCTAATCGAATTCTTTTTGTTTTCTATTTCAGGCACTCCAGGAGAGCTTTCTATGCCACTTGCGATCGAGCGCACTCTCCTGTGCGATCGAGCGTAATTGAGGCAGAGAGTTACCCGAGCAACAGTGTTTGACTGCTGCACTTAAGTGACCGCCAACGATTCATGCACGGGCTTCAATCCAAGCATCCGACATTCTTTCTCCTTGATACTGAGCTTGAGTGGACTATCCAATAAAGGCTTAGAGACAACTAGGAAGAGGTAGAAGAAGGAATTGAGGAAGAAGTACCAATAGCAGAATAGATCGACAATCAGCAACCACCTGAGTGAAGGCCGATGAAGCAATCTTTCATCCTCTAGAACCTTGATCAACCGTCATGCATTGTATATCAACCTGAGGTGGAAGAAAACTACTGCATATCTCCGCAGATACTCAGTGCACTGACTCAGTTTAGGGATACACCTAATGAGGATCCACATTTACACCTCCGAGAATTCTTTGATCTTTGCAAGTTCCAGCACATCCGAGGCTTAGACCAAGAAGGTATAAGGTTAATTCTTTTCCCTTTTTCCTTAAAAGATAATGCTAAACTATGGTACAATTCTTTGCATGTAGTTTCTATCCACACTTGGGAGGAATTGGCTAGCAAATTCCTAAGGAAGTTTTTCCCAGCCTAAAAGACGAGGGAAATGAGGAAGGAAATTCAGTCCTTCCAACAAAAGGATGAAGATCTATTCTTCGAGGCCTGGAGACACTTCAACGAGCTGCTACTCAAATGCCCACACCATAACCTACCTCAAGACGAACTGGTACAAGCTTTCTATGAAGGTTTGAGTGATACTAACAAAAATATTGTGGATTCAAGTTGTGGAGGAGTGCTGATGGAGAAAAGCAGTGAAGAAGCGATGAAACTTTTCAAAACCCTAAGTGAACACACTCTGCAGTTATCCTCTCGAGGAAGACATGTAACCAAAAGTAAGGGTATGTATGAGGTAAATTTAAATGGAGGATTGTCTACTCAGATAATTGCTATGGAGAGGAAACTAGACCTGTTGGTTAAAGCCATGGCTGCTCAGAATGCCTTACCTAACCCACCAGCTACACCACTCCAGGTATATGCTATTTGTTGCCAATTTGATCATAATACTGATGCATGTCCCTTGTATTCATCTGTAGATCATGAGCAAGTAAACTTTGTAGGACCAAACAACTATCTGTCAAAGAACAACCCTTATGCAAACACCTACAACCCTGGGTGGTGGAATCACCTAAATTTCTCGTGGAGCAACAATCAGAACGGTCAAAGGCAATAAAGAAACTTCCAACCAGCAGCCCACTCAGCTCCCGAGACAAAGAAGAATGACTTCGAAGGTCTTGTGAGGCAATTGGCAACTCAGCAGCAACAACTAATGACTTCACAAGATCGGTTCATGGCAGAAGAAAGGCAATTCCGGATTGAACTAAGGTAAACCACAGCCAAACATGAACAAGCCATCCAAAGGCTAGAGGTACAAATAGAACAATTGGCTAAAGAGCTGAGTGGCAGAAAGCGAAGTGAGATTCTCGCTCAACACACTAGGGGGCATCAACAACTGAAAGTTGTCACGACCCTTAGAAATGGTAAGGTGATAGGGACCAATAAATCTGTAAAAGCATCTCTAGAGAAACCGTCAGCATCAACGGTGAGTGAGATGGAGAAGGTGAATGCACCACCATTCCCGCAAAGGCTAGTAAAACAAAAGAAAGAAAATAAACTGCTTGGTATTTTTGAAACCTTGAGGAAAGTTGAAATAAACATTCCTTTGTTAGATGCAATTCAACAAATACCTGCCTATGCTAAATTTCTAAAAGATTGTTGCACTCATAAGAGAAAGTTTCAAGAGCATGAGACTGTAGCCTTAACTGAAGAAGTAAGTGTTGTGCTATTAAGAAAACTCCCACCAAAACTGAAAGATCCGGGTAGTTTTACTATTCCATGTAGGATAGATGATCAGTTGTTTAAGTGAGCATTACTAGATTTAGGAGCGGGTGTAAATTTATTGCCATACACAGTATTTGAAACCCTAAGATTAGGAGAACTACAACCAACTTCCATCACCTTGCAGTTGGCAGATAGAAGTATAAAAAGACCTAGGGGTATTCTTGAGGATGTCCTGGTAAAGATAGGTGAGTTCATTTTGCCTGTTGATTTCATTGTGTTAGATATGGAAGAATGCCCTATGCCATTACCCTTGCCCATCATTTTAGGAAGTCCCTTCATAAGAACTGTCGATACAAAGATTTGTGTGAAAAATGGTATAGTAAGTATGAAGGTGAATGGTGAGAAAATAGAATTTAAAATATTTGATGCATTAAAATCACCTCAAGATAATATGAAATGCTTTAATGTATGTATGATACACAATTTTATTGAGCAAGATTTTCAAGTCCAACACATCAATCCCTTGGAAACTACTCTTACCCATAGCTTTACAACTGAGGATATTGAGCAAGAACTGGAAGATGTTACTAATGACATCATGAAAGTTGTGCACATCCTTGAGGCTTCTCCAAAACATTCAAGTAAGTATGCTCCTCCATTTGAAACTCTCATACCTACTAATAATACTCTTCTTCCTTCTATTATCTAGGCACCAACTTTGGAATTAAAGCAGCTACCAGAACATTTAACTTATGCCTACTTGGGATATAAGAAGACATTACCTGTGATTGTGGCTGTTAATTTGAGTATTGGAGAAGAAAAAAATTATTAAGAGTTCTTAGGGAGCATAGATCTGCCATTAGATGGATCATTGCTGACATTAAGGGGATAAGCCCAGCTAAGTGCATGCATGGTATCTACCTTAAGGATGAAGCAAGGCCCACTCGAGATGCTAAAAGAAGACTTAACCCACACATGAAAGAGGTAGTAAAGGCCGAGGTATTAAAATTACTAGATGTTGGCATTATCTACCCCATCTCAAATAGTAAATGGGTAAGTCTGATCCAAGTGGTTCCAAAAAAGTGTGGGATTACAGTGATGAAGAATGAGGATAAGGAACTCATACCTACAAGAAAGACAACTGGTTGGCGAGTATGTATTGACTACCAAATATTGAACAAAGTAACCAAAAAATATCATTTCCCTTTGCCATTCATTGATCAGATGTTAGAGAGATTAGCTGGCTACAACTATTATTGCTTATTGGATGAGTACAGTGGGTACAACCAGATTGCCATAGCACCTAAGGATCAAGAAAAGAATACCTTCACATGTCCTTTTGGTACATTTGCTTATCAAATGATGCTATTCGGTTTATGCAACGCACCAACCACTTTTCAAATATGTATGATGAGCATATTTTTCGATATGGTGGAGAAATACATTGAGGTATTCATGGATGATTTCAGTGTCTTTGGTTCAAATTTTGATGAATGTTTGAGTCATCTAGAGAGTGTCCTCAAGAGATGTGAAGAGAGCAACTTAGTATTGAATTAGGAAAAATGTCACTTTATGGTCCAACAAGGCATTGTATTGGGTCATTCCATCTCCAACAAAGGTATTAAGGTAGACAAGGCAAAAATAGACATCATTTCAAAGCTGTCTGATGAGTCTTAAATATTGCATATTTTAGACCCTTAACTTATATTTTTTATGCTCTTAGTTAGTAGTATTTTACTTTATTTTACGTTTTTCTTGTGTTTTGTGTATTTTTACAGGTTTGTAGAGAAAATGAAGCATTTCAAGAGATTTGAAGCTTCTGGAGACATTGCGCTCGATCGCACGAGATATGCGATCGAGCGCACCTGCCTATGAACGAGCGCAAGATCAACATCCCACATCGAAATAGTTTCTGTTCAGTGCGTCTGCGATCGATCGTAACAGACATACGATCGATCGCACGAGACATGCGATCGAGCGCACATGCGATCGATCGCACCATTCTGCGATCGAGAGCACTCGGGCCAGTATCCCACATCGAATCTGAAACTTGCAGTGCTCCATGACTTCCCCTATATAAACACCATTTGGCTTCATAATTCAGTGTACAATTCCTAAGCCACTTTGGTGTTTACCGGTGGACGTCCGTCAGCATTCTGGTGGATCCTGAAGGCATTGCTACCACGAGGGGAAGCGCCGCCCGGCAGCGAGTGGAATTTCTCCCATGTAAAGTTGTTTATTTATTTCTTTATATTCAGTTGTTTTAGTTTAAATGTTTAGCACTTGTTATTATAGTTTTATAGTTATGAGTGGCTAGACTCTTCAGCTAAGGTTGAAGATGAAGCCCCGCCGTTGTTTGGCGTAGTAGTTCAGATTTGCTTGTACAAATCTGAAAATTTTTAGTATAAATGTTCTGTCAATTATTTGAGTTAATCTTATAATTGATTGAGTTTAAATTGTCTGTTGGATTTTCTTTGTGTTTCATCTGATGGATACATTGAATGCTTTTCGATTCAATTGGATTCCCTTTGTGATTTGTTAAGAGCGGATACATTGGGTGCTTTTGGTTTAGTTGGGATATTCTTTGTTTTTTGTCTTATAGTTGGATTCATTGAATGTTTTGATAGGCTATATTTTTAGAACATGTATGCTTAACTTCGGTGGGGTGGATTCGGAAACCTTAGTGCTTTTTATTATTAGTTTTAAAATCAATTTAATTTAGTTTTAATTTATTTTGCAAATTATCATTCAAAATTCGGAACTAGGTTAAGATAGAGTTAGTTTAGATTAAAAATATACTTTCACAACGCAATTCCCTGTGGATTCGACCTCGCACTTGCACAACGCTATATTGCAAACAACTCGTGCGCTTGCGAGTAAATTAAAACTCACAATAAGTTTTTGGCACCGTTGCCGGGGAATTGTTTGGTTTGTGAAAATTTTTGGTCTAAAATGATTTTATTTTTCTACTAGTTAGTTATCAATTTTTTTATAAAAAAAAAAATTAATTTAATTTAAAAAAAAATCGTGTGGATGAATCTAGCGCCGGTTTCACAGTCTTTAGAGGACGCCCTCAAGGATTTCATTAAAATGACCGGCCCGTCCCTAAATGCTGCCAACATTTTTAATGTTGAAAGCTGTTCCATCTGTGCTAGTCCCATGCATCTAGCACAGAATTGCCCATCAATGTCGGCTTGTGCCGAGTATCCTATGGAACAAATGAATGCTTTCAATGACTGTTGTTGGCAATCAAATGGATCTTACTCTAAAACATACAATCCAGGGTGGTGGGACCACTCTTATGTTTCATGGACGCAGAACCAACTGAGGAATCAGGGAGGAGACCCTTATCATGCTCACAATCAATACCCTCCCGAATTTCCTCCACCAATTCCAAGTTATGGTCACTCAGCTTATCCAGCACCATCACCCGCTTACCAAGCTCCCATTCAAGCGCCAGCGTCGGTTTCACAGTCATTGGAGGACGCTCTCAATGATTTCATGAAAACGACTAGCCAATCTATGAGTGAAGTGATGACTGCAACAATAGAAAACACCCAAGCGATTGCCACACTAGAGAGTCAAATTGATCAAATCGCAAGTTATGTAGGTGAAGGAGAGGAAGGAACGTTCCCCAGTCAAACTGATCCTAACCCAAAGGAACAGTTTGCAGTGGGAAATTTATTAACTCCTATGCATTGGCAGGAACAAGTGCAATCAATTGTCCCATTGAGGTCTGGGAGACAAGTGCACAATCAAGTGGAAGATAACCCTGCTATGCACCAAGGGCAAGAAAGTGGCAACAATGAGAAGAGAGATGCTGAGCCATCTACAGCCACTCGTATTATTAAGGATCTCTCTAGGTCGTCTTTACCTAAAGCGCCTAACCTTGAGAGACTACAAGCGCCCAAGAAAGAAGGTAAGTCTGAGGACATTTTGGAGGCATGCTTTGCTCAATTTGAAGATGATTTGGGCTTAGATAAATTTTTTGAGCAAGCAAATGCTACTTTGGAGTCTGCTCCTCTAAAGATCAGTGAGACGGAGGAAACCACAACACCTGAACCTCACAAGAAGGAACTTAAGCCTTTACTGGATAATCTTGAGTATAAGTTCCCAGGTCCAGCAGATTCTTTGCCTATAATTATAGCTTTAGATTTGGGTGATGCTCCAGAGGAGAAATTATTGGACGTCTTAAGAGAGCATCAGGAAACTATAGGCTGGACTATTGAGGATGTCAAAGGGATCAGCCCCTCGGTGGTGACGTACATGATACAGTTGGAGGAGAATGCCAAGCCATCGAGGGAGCCACAAAGAAGGCTCAACCCTGCTATGCAAGAGGTTGTGAGGGCAGAAGATATTAAGCTGTTAGAGGCAGGGATCATTTATCCCATCTCTGATAGCAAGTGGGTGAGCCAGATTCCAGTCGTGCCCAAACGTGCTGAATTTACGGTAGTAAATAAAGACAACGAGTTGGTTCCAACTCGAGTGCAGTCAAGATGGAGAAAGTGTCTAGACTACCGTAAATTGAATGCTGCCACTAGGCCTGATCATTTTCCATTCCTATTTATTGATCAGATGGTGGAGAGCTTAGTTGGGCCTGTTTACTAATGTTGGGTCTGGCTGAAGACGTTAAACTTAGCGCTCATGGGAGGCACCCCACAGCTTATCTTTTCTCTTGTTTATTTATTATTTCGCATTTTTATGTTTAATGTTTGTTTCCAGTATTTTTTTTGTTTTTCGGTTTTTATTTTTCAGGGACAAAGCGTACTTCAGTTCAAGTTTGGGGGTATGCTATGAGCCATACCAGTCCAGATAGTTCTCCATATCTTAGGTCAGCTTTTTCCATATTAGTCACACATTGGGGTCAATGTGTAATTTAAGTTTCGGGGTATGGGAGACACATCACACACTTTGTCCTAATTTGTTGTCTTTTCGTCATAGAGATAAATGCATGCTCATGTTATCGTGAAATTTTGGTTGATCTAAACATTTTCTGTGATGTGATGTCATTGGTGAGCTTAACATTTTGAACACATGATCTGGTGATAAATTTTAAAATTTAGTTACTTACCTTAGGCATTTGAGAATTCACATGTTTGATCCAATCTAACACGAGCACATTAGCACAAATTATGTGAGGTATGACACGTGATTTTAATGTGTATTTTTCCTTATCTTAACTGAAACTGGATGACTTGTTGGATGAACTCTTGGGCATAGGAAAATACCAACAAAAAAAAATTATTATCAATAAACTTTTCGCTGAGTAACTGGACCTCTTGCTTCAGTAAGCAGTGAGTGTTCACGTCAAAAGGTGGAATTTTGCCTGGTAATATTAAGGTCGGTTTAATTTCGTAGCCTTTTTGACTCGAGTTAGTAAGTCCTTAGGGGTGTCTTTACACCTAATGCCCTAAAACCATCTGGTTTGGGAGTCATTGACTCAACACTCGCTACATGGGTCAATTAGAAAGTTTAAGGGAACTAAATATAGCCGTGCCTTATTAAAAAAAAAAGAATAAAAGAATAAAATAAAAACTATGCCTTTTCGTTCATTTTTGATGGGAAATTCGGTGAATCTTGAGACATGGAGACCTTACACATTAGAGTTACTTGGAAGCTTCATTTTTATATGCTAATTCACCTTACACTGATTCAAGCTTGTGATACCTTATCCTGCCTTTTGTAAGTAATCAGATTTTAACATTTCTATTCATTGCGAAGATGGGTTTACCTTTTTAAGCTTGCTTATGAATGAATATCATGGTGATGTGTGCTCCTTAAATTTTTGGATACCATGAGTGATGACTTTATCTTTATGTTCTTTGTTTTTCATTGAGTCTTTTATTTTGTTTTGCTAAGGGACTAGCAAAATATAAGTTTGGGGGTATTTGATGAGTCTTAAATATTGCATATTTTAGACCCTTAACTTATATTTTTTATGCTCTTAGTTAGTAGTATTTTACTTTATTTTACGTTTTTCTTGTGTTTTGTGTATTTTTACAGGTTTGTGGAGAAAATGAAGCATTTCAGGAGATTTGAAGCTTCTGGAGACATTGCGCTCGATCGCACGAGATATGCGATCGAGCGCACCTACGCTCGAGCGCACCTGCCTATGAACGAGCGCAAGATCAACATCCCACATCGAAATAGTTGCTGTTCAGTGCATCTGCGATCGATCGTAACAGACATGCGATCGATCGCACATGTGATCGTGCGCACGAGACATACGATCGAGCGCACATGCGATCGATCGCACCATTCTGCGATCGAGCGCACTCGGGCCAGTATCCCACATCGAATCTGAAACCTGCAGTGCTCCGTGACTTCCCCTATATAAACACCATTTGGCTTCATAATTCAGTGTACAATTCCTGAGCCACTTTGGTGTTTACCGGTGGACGTCCATCAGCATTCTGGTGGATCCCGAAGGCATTGCTACCACGAGGGGAAGCGCCGCCCGGCAGCGAGTGGAATTTCTCCCATGTAAAGTTGTTTATTTATTTCTTTACATTCAGTTGTTTTAGTTTAAATGTTTAGCACTTGTTATTATAGTTTTATAGTTATGAGTGGCTAGACTCTTCAGCTAAGGTTGAAGATGAAGCCCCGCCGTTGTTTGGCGTAGTAGTTCAGATTTACTTGTACAAATCTGGCAATTTTTAGTATAAATGTTCTGTCAATTATTTGAGTTAATCTTATAATTGATTGAGTTTAAATTGTCTGTTGGATTTTCTTTGTGTTTCATCTGATGGATACATTGAATGCTTTTCGATTAAATTGGATTCCTTTTGTGATTTGTTAAGAGCGGATACATCGGGTGCTTTTGGTTTAGTTGGGATATTCTTTGTTTTTTGTCTTATAGTTGGATTCATTGAATGTTTTGATAGGCTATATTTTTAGAACATGTATGCTTAACTTCGGTGGGGTGGATTCGGAAACCGTAGTGCTTTTTATTATTAGTTTTTAAATCAATTTAATTTAGTTTTAATTTATTTTGCAAATTATCATTCAAAATTCGGAACTAGGTTAAGATAGAGTTAGTTTAGATTAAAAATATACTTTCACAACGCAATTCCCTGTGGATTCGACCTTGCACTTGCACAACGCTATATTGCAAACGACTCGTGCGCTTGCGAGTAAATTAAAACTCACAACACTGCCTCCTCCTCTCACAGTCAAGGGTGTTAGAAGTTTTCTTGGACATGCTGGTTTTTATAGACAATTCATTAAGGATTTCTCCAAGATCTCAATACCTCTTTGTGCATTGTTAGCTAAAGATACCAAATTTGAGTGGACTGATAACTGTATGACAACTTTCAACACATTAAAGGATGTTTTAACCTCCACTCTAATAATGATGTCACCAGATTGGAATATTCCATTCGAATTGATGTGTGATGCCACTGATTTCACCTTGGGAGCTGTCCTAGGTCAAAGAGTCAATAAGGTCCTTCATGCTATTTACTATACTTCTAGAACTTTAAATGATGCTCAGCTTAACTATTCTACTACTGAAAATGAATTGTTAGCTGTTGTTTTTGCTTTAGAGAAGTTTAAATCATATCTTATTGGCTCTGAGGTTATTGTATTCACTGACCATGTTGCTTTGAGATATCTGTTTTCTAAGAAAGATGCAAAGCCTAGGTTAATCAGATGGGTACTCCTATTGCAACAATTTGATTTGGAAATCAAAGACAAAAAAGGCAGTGAGAATGTGGTTACAGTTCATTTATCAAGGCTACCCTATGAGAATGACAAAAATGAGTTGCCTTTGAATGAGAACTTCCTTGATGAACAATTATTCGCACTAGAGGTAAAACTTCCATGGTATGCTGATATCATCAATTATCTAACTGCTAAAGTTTTTCCTCCAGGTATGACCACGCAAGGAAAGAAGTGGTTAATATCTATGTCTCGACGCTACCATTGGGATGATCCCTACCTTTTCAAATTCTATCCCGATTAGATCATCCGACGGTGTGTCTCAGAAGATGAGCATTTGAGCTTATTACAACATTGCCATCAGTTTGCTTGTGGAGGACATTTCGAGGCCAAGAAAATAGCAGTTAAGGTACTCCAATCAAGTTTTAATTGGCCTAATCTGTTTAAAGACACCTTCACATTCTGCAGCTCATATGATAGATGCCAACGGACAAGTAACATCTCATCCCAAAATTAGATGCCCCTACAAAATATACATATAGTAGAACTTTTTGATGTATGGGGCATTGATTTCATGGGTCCATTCCCCAGTTTTTTTTGGTAATTTATATATTCTTGTGGGTGTGGATTATGTGTCTAAATGGGTTGAGGCTGTCACCTCAAATACTAATGATCATAAAGTGGTGTTGAAGTTTCTACATGATAACATTTTTACCCGGTTTGGGACACCAAGAGCGATCACCAATGACGGAGGCAGCCACTTTCATCATCATTCTTTTGCCGCACTCATCAAAAAATATGGAGTCACCCATAAGGTTGGCACCCCATATCACCCTCAGACTAGTGGCCAAGTGGAGATAAGCAATCGAGAAATCAAAAGCATTTTGGAGAGAACCGTGAATCCTAGTTGGAAGGATTGGTCTTTACAACTCAATGATGCTCTGTGGGCATGCAGGACAGCTTACAAGACACCAATTGGGATGTCCCCATACCGCTTAGTCTTTGGAAAAGCATGCCATCTACTTGTAGAGCTAGAACATTGAGCATATTGGGCCATTAAACAATTCAACTTTGATATGAAACAAATGGGTGAGAAAAGGAGGCTGCACTTAAATGAGCTAGAAGAATTACGGTATGACGCATATGAGAATGCCAAGCTTTACAAAGAAAGGGCAAAAACCTATCATGACAAACAACTAGTGCAAAAAGAGTTTCACGTAGGACAAAGGGTGCTACTCTACAATTCGAGATTAAGGCTGTTCCCAGGCAAACTAAAGTCCCGTTGGGCTGGTCCGTATGTGGTCACCAAGGTCTTTCCTCATGGGGCTTTGGAGATTCATAGCTCAAATAAAAATCAGACATTTATAGTCAATGGACACTGAGTCAAACCTTACCTTGATCTCAACATACCTCATCGAGACGAGGACTTGACACTTCAAACCGTCCAATATATAGCTGATCCACAAACACCTGAACCACTTGAATGCCCAGTTTTTGAGCACATAACGTCATTACCTGATGTAGTGCGATTGAGCGCACATCCACCCTGCGATCGATCACATTTACACCATCAACTACACTCCAACGCCTGAAACAAACACTCTGCACTACCTGATGACCAGCAGAAAGAGGAATCCCCGTCTGGCTGAAGACATAAAACTTAGTGCTCATGGGAGGCACCCCAAAGCATATCATTTTCATTATAGTATTTTTCTTTTATTTATGTTTATATTTACATGTTTATTATCCACATTTCTTGTTTTCTGGCACAATGTTTATTTTTCTTTGTCAGGAACTTAGTGCGTGCATTTAGTTCAAGTTTGGGGGCGTGTTACGAGCAATGCAAGCAATCTAGTTCTCCATCTCCCAGGTCAAATCTTTCCATTCCACACACACATTAGGGACAATGTTGTAGGAAAAGGCGCTGAAGCCCGGTTTCCATAAAAAAACTAGAAAAATCTAAAAAGCGTTTTGCTTAAAACAGGCGGCACACAAATAAGATTTGATTTTGTCACTGGCGCATTCGGTAGCCCTTTCTAGTGCGCGTACTAAGGCTACAGCTCACTTATTCCTTACTAGACCAAAACCTTTAACATAGCAGTCCTATTCCAGTCCTCAATAGTTCTTAAACCCAATGCACCTTCATCTTTCGTAGCTATAAACCTATTCTAACAACGATATCTCCTTTTCTGAAAATCAAGGATCTTTCTTCCTGATGCCTGACCTGAGGCTTCCTTTGGCCCTCCTTCTTCTCCCCTAAGGAGCTAACGAGCCAAACGGTCTAGATGATCCATTCTCTTATGATCCGGTTAGAGTTTCTCTTTCATGATACAGGTAAACCATAGCCTAGAAAGAAGCAGGCAAATCGCTTTAGGTTAAAATAGAAGTTTAGGGGTAGTGGGAGACACACACTTGAACGCATGCACACACTAGGTCCCATTTTTTTTAGAAAAGATAAATGCATGTTCATTTGGTGATAAAAATTTTGGTTGATTTAAAATATGATAAAACTTCATTAGTAAGCTTAAAATCTAGAACACATAGTCGTGTAAATAGGCATTTTACAAAGTTTAGTTACTTATGATGAGTCTTAGATATTGCATATTTAAGCCCTTTAATTTATATTTGTTAGGTTCTTAATTTTTTTTATTTCACTTTATTTTATGTGTTTTCTGTATTTTTATAGGTTTGTGGAGAAAATGAAGCATTTCGGGAGATGTCATGCTTCAAGAGCATTAGCGATCGATCGCACCGTGCTGCGATCGAGTGCATGGTCAATATCCCATATTGAAATCTTTGCAGTGCAGTGTTCTTAGGATCGATCGCACCTGACTCACGATCGAGTGCACAGGTGATCGTGCGCACAAGACCTGCGATTTAGCGCAAATGCGATCGATCGCACTATTCTGCGATCGAGCGCACTCGGGGCAGTATCCCACATCGAATCTGAAACCTATTGTGCTTCGAGACTTCCCCTATATAAACACCATCTGACTTCATCATTCGGTGTGCAATTCCTGGTGCCATTTGGTGTAATCCGGTGGACGTCTGCTAGCATTCTGGTGGATCCCGAAGGCTTTGCTACCACGAGGGGAAGCGCCGCCTAACAACGAGTGGAATTTCTCCCATGTATAGTAATTTATTTCTTTTTATCTAGTTTTAAAGTTTTATTTTTAGCACTTGTATTGTGAACTTTAGTTTCATAATTATGAGAGGCTAAAATCTTCAGCTAAGGTTGAAGATGCAGCATTTCCATTGTTTAACATTATATTTTCAGATTTGTGCATAATAAATCTGATGTTTTTAGTATAAATTTTTTGTTCAACTATTTGAGTAAATCTTATGATTGATTGCTTTTAATTGTTAAATTGGATATTCCTTGTGTTTCATCTGATGGATACATCGAATCGTTTTCGATTAAATTGGATTTCTTTTGTGATTTGTTAAAAGTGGATGCATTGGATGCTTTTGGTTTAATTGAGATATTCGTTGTTTTTTGTTTAAAGTTGGATTCATGGAATTTTTTGATTACTTTTATATAGAACATGAAAATATATGTTTTACTTTGGTGAGATGGATTCAGAAACCTTAGCTATTTTATCATTTGCTTTAAAACAATTTAGTTTAAGTCTATATTTCTTTCCACAATATAATACAAAATTCGGAACTAGGTTAAAATAGGGTTAATTTAGATAAAATTATATTTTCACAACGCAATTCCCTGTGGATTCGACCTCGCACTTGCACAACACTATATTACAAATGACTCGTGCGCTTGCGAGTAATTTAAAACTCACAACAAGTTTTTGGCGCCGTTGCCGGGGAATTGTTTGGTTTGTGAAATTTTTGTCTGAATTAATTTTATTTTTCTACTAATTAGTTAACTTTTTTTTTGTTTGATTTTTCTTATTGCAATTTTATTTTAGTTTATTTGTTTCTATTGGCAATTGCTCATAAAAAATAAAACAAAAAAATAAAAAATGTGGATGAATCCAGCGCTGGTTTCACAGTCTTTAGAGGACGTCCTCAAGGATTTCATGAAGATAACCGGCCAGTCCATCACTATAGCCAATACATTCAATGACGATAGTTATTCCCTCTGTGCTAGTCCTATGCATTTAGCACAGAATTGTCCATCTACACCGGCTTTTGTCGAGTATCCTATGGAACAAATAAACACTTTTAATGACTATTGGTGACAATCAAATGGATCTTACTCCGAGACGTACAATCCAGGGTGGCAGAACCACCCTGATTTTTCATTGACACAGAACCAATTAATGCATCAGGGAGGAGCCCCTTATCATGCTCACAATCAATACCCTCCCGAATTTCCTCCACCAGTTCCAAGTTATGGTCACTCAGCCTATCTAGCACCATCACCCGCTTACCAAGCTCCCATTCAATCGCCAGTGTTGGTTTCACAGTCATTGGAGGATGCCCTCAATGATTTTAGGAAGATGATCGACCAATCCATAAGTGAAGTAAGGAGTGTGCAAATAGTAAACACCCAAGCAATTGCTAGGATAGAGAGTCAAATGGATCAAATCGTAAGTCACATGGGTGAAGGAGAGAAGGGAAGATTCCCCAATCAACCTGAGCCTAACCTAAAGGAACAGTTTGCGATGGGAAATTCATCAACTCCTATGCACGGGCAGGAACAAGTGAAATCGATTGTCCCATTGAGGTCTGGGAGACAAGTGGACAATCAAGTGGAAGAGAACCCTGCTATGCAGTAAGGGCAAGAAAGTGGCAACAAGGAAAAGAGAGATGCTGAGCCATCTACAGCCACACCTATTATTAAGGATCTCCCTAGGTCGTTTGTGCCTAAAGTGCCTTACCCTGAGAGATTACAAGTGCCCAAGAAAGGAGGGGAGTCTGAGGACATTCTGAAGGCATGCTTCGCTCAGTTTGGAGAAGATTTGGATTTAGATAAGTTGCTTGGGCAAGCAAATGCTACTTTGGAGTCTGTTCCTCAGAAGAGCAGTGAGACAGAGGAGACCACAACACCTAAACCCCCCAAGAAGGAACTTAAACCTTTGCCGAACAATCTTAAGTATAAGTTCCTAGGTCCGACAGTTCCTTTGCCTGTGATTATAGCTTCAGATTTGGTTGAGGCTCAAGAGAATAAATTAGTGGACATTTTAAAAGAGCACAGGGAAGCTATCGGCTGGACTATTGAGGATGTCAAGGGAATCAGCCCCTCGATGATGATGCCCAAGTTACGTGTGGAAGAGAATGTCAAGCCATCGAGGGAGCCACAAAGAAGGCTCAACACAACTATGCAAGAAGTTGTGAGGATTAAAGTGATAAAGCTGTTTGATGTAGTGATCAATTATCCAATCTCTGTTAGCAAGTGGGTGAGCTCGATTCATGTCGTGCCCAAGCAGGCTGGAGTGATGGTAGTGAAGAATAAGGATGACAAGTTGGTGCCAATTCGTGTTCAGTCAGGATGGAAAGTATATATAGACTACCGTAAGTTGAATGCTGCTACAAGAAAGGATCATTTTCCACTCCTATTTATTGATCAGATGGTGGAGTGTTTAGTTGGGCACGATTACTAATGTTGGGTCTGGCTGAAGACGTTAAACTTAGCGCTCATGGGAGGCACCCCACAGCTTATCCTTTCTGTTTATTTATTATTTTATATATTTATGATTAATGTTTGTTTCCAGTATTTTTTTTGTTTTTTAGTCTTTATTTTTCAAGGACAACGCGTACTTCAGTTCAAGTTTGGGGGTATGCTATGAGCCATACTAGTCCAGATAGTTCTCCATATCCCAGGTCAGCTCTTTCCATATTATTCACATATTGGGTTCAATGTGTCATTTAAGTTTGGGGGTATGGGAGACACGTTACACACACTTTGTCCTAATTTATTTTTGTTTTTTCTTCGTGAAGATTAATGCATGTTCATGTTCATCTGAAAATTTTGGTTGATCTGAAAAAATTGTGATGTGATTTCATTGGTGAGTTTAAAACTTTGAACACATGATCTAATGATAGAGTTTAAACTTTAGTTACTTACTTTAGGCAGTTGAGAATTCACATGTTTGAGCTAATCTAACACGTGCACATTAGCACATATTTGTGTGAGGTATGACATGTGATGTTAATGTGTATGTTTCTTATCTTAACTGAAACAAGATGACTTGTTGGATAAACACTTGGGCATATATAAAAAAAATGAAAAAAATGATCATCATCAATAAAATTTCCATTGAGTAACTGGATCTCTTGCCTCAGTAAGCAGTGAGTGTTTATGTCAAAAGGTGAGAACTTTATTCATGATGATCATTGCGAAATTTTTCGCTGAGTAACTGGACCTCTTGCCTCAGTAAGCAGTGAGGGTTCACGTTAAAAGGTGAAAATTTTGCTTGGTAGCATTAAGGACAGTTTAGTTTCATAGCCTTCTTGACTCGAGTTAGTAAGTCCTTAGGGGTGTCTTTACACCTAATGCCCTAAAACCATCTGGTTTGGGAGTCATTGACTCAACACTCGTTATATGGGTCAATTAGAAAGCTTAAGGGAACTAAACATAGCAGAACCTTATATAAAAAAAATATAAATAAATAAATAAAACTATGTCATCGTTGTTTATTCTGATGAGAAATTACGTGAATATTGAGACGCAGAAACATTGTACATTGAACTTATTTGGAAACCTCATCAGTATATGCTAACTCACTCTACATTGATTCAAGCTTGCGATGTCTTAGCATGCCTATTGTAAGTAATTAGGTTTTAAATTCTTATTCATTGTGAAAATGGGTTAGATTTTTTTAAGCTTGCTCATGAACAAATTTTATGATTTTGAGTGCTCCTTAAATTTTTTGATAGCATGAGTGATGAACTTATCTTTATGTTTTTTGTTTTTCATTTTGTTTTTTATTTTGTTTTGCTAAGGGACTAGCAAAATATAAGTTTGGGGGTATTTGATGAGTCTTAAATATTGCACATGTATGCCCTTTAATTTATATTTGTTAGGTTCTTAATTTGTATTATTTCACTTTATTTTATGTGTTTTTTGTATTTTTATAGGTTTGTGGAGAAAATGAAGCATTTCGGGAGATGTCAAGCTTCAAGAGAATTAGCGATCGAGCGCACGGTCAATATCCCACATTGAAATCTTTACAGTGCAATGTTCTTACGATCGATCGCACCTAACTCACGATCGAGCGCACAGACGATCGTGCACACAAGACCTGCGATCGAGCGCAAATGCGATCGATCGCATTATTCTGCGATCGAACGCACTCGGGGCAGTATCCCAGATCGAATCTGAAACCTATAGTGCTTCAAGACTTCCCCTATATAAACACCATCTGACTTCATCATTCGGTGTGCAATTCCTGGTGCCATTTTGGTATAATCCGGTAGACGTCTGCTAGCATTCTGGTGGATCCCGAAGGCTTTGCTACCACGAGGGGAAGCGCCGCCTAACAGCGAGTGAAATTTCTCCCATGTATAGTAATTTATTTCTTTTTATCTAGTTTTAAAGTTTTATATTTAGCACTTGTATTGTGAACTTTAGTTTCATAATTATGAGAGGCTAAAATCTTCAGCTAAGGTTGAAGATAAAGCCTTTCTATTGTTTAGCATTATATTTTCAGATTTGCGCATAATAAATCTGATGTTTTTAGTATAAATGTTCTGTTCAATTATTTGAGTAAATTTTATGATTGATTGCTTTTAATTGTTAAATTGGATATTCCTTGTGTTTCATCTGATGGATACATCGAATCATTTTCGATTAAATTGGATTTCCTTTGTGATTTGTTAAAAGTGGATACATTGGATGCTTTTGGTTTAATTGGGATATTCGTTGTTTTTTGTTTAAAGTTGGATTCATGGAATTTTTTGATTACTTTTATATAGAACATGAAAATATATGTTTTACTTGGGTGAGGTGGATTTAGAAACCTTAGCTATTTTATCATTTGCTTTAAAACAATTTAGTTTAAGTCTATATTTCTTTCCACAATATAATACAAAATTCGAAACTAGGTTAAAATAGGGTTAATTTAGATAAAATTATATTTTCACAACGCAATTCCTTGTGGATTCGACCTCGCACTTGCACAACACTATTTTGCAAATGACTCGTGCGCTTGCGAGTAATTTAAAACTCACAACAACTTACCTTAAGGCACCTAAGAATTTACGAGTTTGATCCAGATCTAACACGAGCACATTAGCACGCATTTGTGTGGGGTATGACATATAATTCCTATGCATATGTTTCCATGACCTAACTATAATCGGATAACTTGTTAAAAAGAACACTTTGGCATAAGAAAAATAAAGAAAAATGTCCATCATGCAAAAAAAAAAAGAGAATAAAAAGCTTCTAATGATCATTAAAAACTTTCTGGTGAGTAATTGGGCCTCTTGCCTCAGTAAGCAGTGAGTGTTCATGTCAAAAGGTGGGAATTAAGCATTTAATGATCATGATAAAAAATTTTACTGAGTAACTAGGCCTCTTGCCTCAGTAAGCAGTGAGTGTTCACATCAAAAGGTGGAAATTTCACTAGGAAGCATTGAAACCTGTTAGTTTTGTAGCTTTTTTTTACTTGAGTTAGTAAGTCCTTAGGGGTGTCTTTACACCTAATGCCCTAAAACCATATGGTTTAGGAGTCATTGGCTAAACACTCATTACAATGGTCAATTAGAAAGCTTAATGGAACTCAACATGGCAAAAATCGAATGATAAAAGAAAAAGAAAAGAAACAAGCATTATGCCATTTTTGTTCTTTTTTATTAGGAATTCGATAAAGGTTTGGGCACCGAAACACTATACATCAAAATTATTTGGAAGCCCCATCTTATATGTGCTAATTCATCACACACAAATCAAACTTGCGATGCCTTAAGCCAACCTTAGGTAAGTAACATGAGCTTTTAAAAATCCTTATTCAAACAAAAATGTGTTTTTATTATAAGCTTACTCATGAACGATTATCGTGGTTTTATGCACAACCCAAATTTTTGAATATCGTGAAAATGAATTTATCTTTAATTTTGTTTTAACATAGTCTTTCATTTTGTATTGCTATGGGACTAGCAATATGTAAGTTTGGGGGTATGATAAGTGTTTAAATAGTCATATTTAAGCCTCTTAATTTACACTTGTTAAGCTATTTATCTATTTTAGTAGATTCTATTTCATTTTCATGTTTTATGTGTTTTTCACAGGGCTTTGACAAAAAGATGACATTTCGGAGCTCTAAGGAGTAAAAAATCAAGTCTGTAATCCAGTAAGGTGCACTCGAATGCAACTCCCTTATGATCGAGTGCACAGTAATTGAACGCACATTTAGAATGCTCGAGCACACATCTGCACTCGAGTGCAGCCCGCATACGCTCGAGCGCACACACTCTAGAGGCAGCAGAGCGAGATATGGAAAGAAGTCTCCGGGCCTTAAATAGGAAATTAAGGTTTCGGGACACCCTTAGAGTCCTATATATAGCCTTGTAAAACACAGAAGCCAGACCTTTTGTTTGAGACTTGAAGTTGTAAGCTTAGGAGAGGAATTGACGACTCGTCTCCCGAGTCTTCTTCGGGTTTTATTTTTCTGTTTTTGTTTCATTATGGTTATAATGTTTAGTTTAACTAGCATGTGTAACTAAACTCTTATAGGGCTCGATTGAAGCTCTAGTTATACTTTTCCACATATATATTCATTGATTACCTTTGCTTATAGCTATGTTAGAATGTTTAACTTGATTAATGCCTGTTCATATTTAAATTCCTCATATGTGTGTGCCTGATCAACGTATGCATGTGGTATGGATTAGTTAGTTGAATCAATTTAGATGACCGATTCCTGGGTTCGACAATAGTAACAAGAGATATCCACACCGAATTCTCGAGTTAATCAACACGGGAAACCGGGAGCGGACCAAGCCCTAGGTCCCGTGTGGTTGTTGATCTCCACAGCCCTTATGCTCTCATAAAGAACAACTCAGTATACACCCAGGTTGAATCCCTTAAGAGAGAAAAGAGTTAGAGTATACACCATGCCTAACTCATTGCGTAGGGAGATCAATAGCCTAAGGTGTGGACCAAGCCCTTAGGTTGGCAACCATTAAATATTCATAATATGGCTAGAGCATTGACACCTTACTTAGTGGGAAAGTGTAACTAGTGGTGGATATCACAGCCCTATGTTCTTATAATTATCAACTCACAAGCAACAATTATTTCTCTTTTTACTCCAAAAAACTATTTCTAAATTGAAATTGACCAATCCCTGTGGAAATGATCTCGCATTTGCACACTATGCTACCACTGACCTTGTGCACTTGCAAGTAAAACAAGTATGATTATTTACATATTTATTTAGGTAGATAATCGTTTAACACTTATATATATATATATATATATATATATATATATATATATATATATATATATATATATATATATATATATATATATGAAGCATACATAAACTTAAGATATACTTACCACAATTTTGTTTAGTTCCTTCAATTACTCTATTTCTCTAAATACTTGGGGATCGAAAGAAAGGTTGAAAAAGTAAAATTTTGAAGGGGTTACGGTGAAATTTTATAGAGTTATGAGAAACTATCAGAAAAATAGAAGGTAATTCATGAAATTTCTAGAAAGTCAAAGTGATAATTTTCATAGGGTGTGGTTTATGAAGAATTCAAGAATAAATTAGAAATTTAATATAAATATTATGTCAGGTGGTGACGATCAACAACTGGGGGAAATTTTGGAAAAGAACGGGAAAGGCAAAGAAGTGATCCACGGGTAGTTTTAAGTGCTACGTGTTGAGTTGAAATTACTTTAAGTAATCTAAATAAAAATCAAATATCCAGTGATAATATTAAAATAAATTATTATGTTGTACTTTAGGGGAAGACAAAAATTTGGTTGATAAATATTAGATGAATATTGGACATGGGGAAATTATTATGTGAAAAGGAATATTATTAGAATAATGAGTTGATTTAATAATGAAGGTGATAAATAGATTTTTGACGATTTTTAGTAATTAAATGGATGTGATATATGTGGAGATGGAAATTGTGAGATTTATCAAGCAGAAAATTGAGGAAAGACCGGATAGTTAATTTAAATATTTTGAATTCATGTGGTTTTTATATTACTGTTCATATGCATATTTCATATCATTGCTCATATGCATATGCATTAAATAAGAGAACCGAAAGAACTGAGAAGGGGCCGGTCTAATTGAAAAACCGTGACAACAGGTATATGCTGGAAATAAATTCCGTGACAACTAGGATAAGTTGTAAAGAACCAGGAGGGGGCCAGTCTAAGATAATAACAACATGTCGACATGTGGGAAGACGTTCTCATAATAATCATTCACGCATTGCGTCTGTTTTAATTATTGCTTGCATTATTGAAATGCTGATGTGTGGTGTATTATTGTGAATTTTATTTATAGACGAATAAGTCTCACAGAGAGAGACAGTTACAGTGAGAAAAAGACATAGAAATAAGATATGATAAGAATTATTTAAATGTTAGATATTATGCTACTATCCAGTTATAGGAGAAATAAATTATTAAATATTAACGGGCTATTTATACAATTTGAATACTTTTATTAAATTTAATTCACTAAGGTTGTGAAGCTTGTCCATCATTGTACAATGATTTCAGGTAGCAGGCAGGACAAATAGTCTGGTGGGTTAAGAATCAGACGAAATCATTTATTGTAAGCCATATACATGTCAATATCCTCAGATAATTGAGAAAAAGAAATAAATAAAAATTGTATTTGTAAATACTCATGCATTTTGCGTTGTATATTATAATTAAATTAATATAAGAATGATATAAAATAATAATGTTAGTATTATTTTGTTGTTGCATATATGTGTCGTGCTGTGATTTCAAAATGTGATGACACCGTCTCGGGGGTGGCCAACCCGGGATGGGTCATTACAAAATACTACAACTCGTCTTCCTTTTCTGGTACCTTATACTAGAATGGATCAGACCCAACCTCCAAGGATGACCTAGATTGACCAAAACGAGTTCGATATATTTTTCGGCATCAACAGATTGACTCTGTTTGTGGAAACTTAATAATCTACATAGGCTGAGAGATGCTGCTTAGGAATAATCCACCTTCCCCCACACTAAGAAGTATTGTTCATCTAACTTTCAAAGTCAATGCTACCAGTATGCCTGAATTGCCCCCTCTACCACATATAATGGATGAGCAAAACCCTAATTGCACTTCGGGAAGAGACCTTGTCGGCCCAGGCCCAATCTCCCCAAAATGCGTCATACCCATTAAGAATGAAAATCACCAAAATGCGTCATACCCATTAAGAATGAAAATCACTTATAAGGAGCCCCAAAGATCCCTCCCTAGCCGATGTGGGATACCAAGACCTCACAGTCTCGCCCTCTCAGGGCACATCGTCCTAGCTGTATGGGCTCACACCAGGCAGCCCCACTAGACTTTCGAGAGTCGGCTCTGATACCACAATGTAAGGACCCCATCCCGCACAGGCACAATATTGTTCGCTTTGGCACCCTGTCAGCCCAGGCCTCATGCCTCACAATTTTGTTCCTGGAGAGACCCTGTCAGGCCAGACCCAATCTCCCTAAAATGTGTTATACCCATTAAGGATGGAAATCACTTATAAGGAGCCCCAAAGATCCCTCCCTAGCCGATGTGGGATACAAAGACCTCACAGTCATTGTAATACCCGTATTGTAAAGTAAGGGTAAATAATTATTTTAATAAATATGGAATAGAGTTAAAAATAATACTTATGTATTTTAAATGCAAAATTCAAATTGTTAATTAAAAAAAAAGGACACTGATATCCCAATCAGAAGAAGACGAAAAAAAAGGGAATCGTGGCAGCAGGTGGCACACATGTGCCAAGTGTAAGGATTTTCACTTACATGTCTTCCAAGCGCCTATTTACGTGGAAGCTTAGGAGACAAAAATTTTAGGCTGATGTTTTTACAAGTAACTGCGTGCGTGTGTGTGTGTGTGTGTATATATATACATATATATACACACACATACATATATGTTATATAATCGTACATTTACTTAACCAATTTCGTTAGTTTTTCTTTCAAATTACTCTTTTTCCTTAAACACTTGAGGACCAAAAGAAAGGTTAAAAGAGCAAAATTTTGAAGGAGTTTACTGCAGAATTTTATAGAGAGTCACAGGAAGCTATCAGAAACACAGAAGGTAATAACATAATGTTTATTTTTGAATTTTTAGCATTCATGAAATTTTTCCGAATTCAAAGTGGGAATTTTCAAAGGATGTTGATGAGAATCATAAAATGTATCTTAACAGTACTTAATTGTCATCATTTTAGGGTTGATCTAGGTTTTAATTGCACTTTTATACGTTAACAACTCTAAAGTATCATTCTGGGATCATTGATCTATTTCGGTGCATTTTCAGGTACTTTAAGCTCAAAAGAGGAGGAAAAGTTATCATTGCTTAAAGTACAAAGACTTGAGGCATACTGGAGTGAAGGAATGCTTCTGAAAGGACAAGATGGAGGGCTTAAAAGAGCAACAGCTGCTGCCCACACTGGAAAGAAGTTTCACTAAATTGCCAGAATTGCCCGTACAGATCAATCATCTTTGAAAATTAAACTGTATTTATAAAAGAAGAACCAAGAGATGAACCATATATGCTTAGAAAGATCCAAAAGTCTATTTTCTAGAAAATTTTACAGTTCATTAAAAGGATTTTTCTAGAGAAAGTTATGGTAGTTTAAGTAAACAAATGTCAGCATGTGCGGGATTTCAACGTGATTTTGGGCTTAAATCCCACATCCCACATTGGCTGGAAAACACATTTCTATATCTCACATCCCACATCGGATTGGAAACACATTGCATTCGTGGTATTTCCCTATAAAAGGCCTACTCCACTTCAGCTTTGAGGCATCAATCGGAGCTCATCTGAAATCATCAGAGAGTGAATCCAGAGGGTCTTTAAGAGCAATCCAGAGGGCCTTTAGGATGAATCCGAAGTATAATTTTGGAGGCCAAGCTGAGGAATCACTGAAGCTTTTGCTACCAAGGAGGAGATAATCGTTGAGAGGCCAGAGGCAACTCAAGGAAGCATGAGCTCCATGGTCGGCTAGTCTCCAAGCAAGGCGAAAGGATGAATCCCTAGGTGTAGTTGTTCTTATTTTCCTTTATTTGATTCAGTTGTAGTTTGGTATTATTTTCATTAAATATTTTTATGTTTTATTCTTTAATTTAATTAGTAGATTTTTATTAGTCCGGTGATTGCATGCTTATTTTCCATATAAGTCTAGTCATGCTCTTCTTATGTGTATTTGTTTGGGTGTGATTGAGTCCGGTAGATCTCTTTTATAGATTTTTCTATTGTTGCGGTATTATCATTTAGATATATCATCATCTTTTGATAATTTATAAGTTAGGTCATGTGAGCTTGAAAGTAAAGAATAATTCATAGCAATTACATTAGGGTTTATAAACGCGTTTTAATTTAATATTTGCCTATTGCCTGTTTGGGATGTGAAACTTGCAATTGAGATAAAAACAACTGAATCAAGTTAGGATTAGAGCAATAAACCTAGGGAGGATTTCCAGAACCTTGTCATTTCTTTATTATATTATTCAATCATTCACACAATTTTCATAAAATCAACAATTTAGATTCTTTCAATCAATCTTTCATCATTTGTGTTTAAGTTTACACATTCTTTTGTAATTAACTTATTTCCCTGTGGAATCGACACCCCAAAACTGTACTACAACTACCGCGTTATGTTTTGGGCGTAATCAAATTTTGGTGCTGTTGCTGGGGAAACGCACTTAAGTACAAAAAAGAATGTCAACTTTTGACATGACGGTAGGAGAGTTGTAAATAGTTTTTCTTTTCAGCAGCTGTAAAGGTGGTAACTTTGTTCCTTCTTTTAGCTTACTGCATTAATTTATTTCATTTTATTCTTTCTTTTTAGGATTTTTGTGAACTTGCATGCCCAGATATAGAGACCATTTGGGTAGATTTGCTTGTAGGCCTGTACTAGAGTCAGGATTGAACTTTTTAAACCCTTTATTTGATAATCCATCTAGTCCTGAGGAAATGAGTGAACACGAAGATCAACCTACTAGGACCCTTCATGATTATGTCCAACCTACACGTACAACCACACAATCTTGTATCATGTTTCCAGCCAACATTCCCCAATTAGACCTTAAAACAGGGATGATACAGTTACTCCCTACATTTTATGGTATGGAAAATGAGAACCCATATGTGCATATCAGACAGTTTGAGGAAGTAGTTGCGACTTTCCATAGTTAAGGTGCAACTGCTGACATTGTGCGACTTAAGTTCTTTCCTTTCGTTTTGAAGGATAGAGCTAAGAGTTGGCTATACTCACTGAGACCATGATCTATTGGATCATGGACTGAGATGACTCGGGCCTTCTTTAACAAATACTTCCCTCAGCATAAGACTAATGCACTGAAAAGACAAATCTCCACCTTTGCACAAAAGGAAAACGAGACTTTGTATCAGTCTTGGGAGAAATTTAAAGAGCTATTAATTATGTGTCCACATCATGGGTATGAAAATTGGCGTTTAGTGAGCTATTTCTATGAGGGTCTTACCTATAGAGAATGCCAATTTGTAGAGATGATGTGCAATGGAGAATTTCTGCAAAAAGACCCCGATGAGGCTATTGAATACCTCAATGAGCTTGCTGAGAAAGCTCATACATGGACTGGACCTAGTGCTACTGAAAGCACGAGTAGGTCACGACCTATAGGAAACCCCAGTGGTGGAGGGATATACCATCTTAGGGAAGAAGAAAATCTGAAAGCTAAGGTCGAACTGCTCACTAGGAAGTTAGAAGCATTGAAAACTAAGGGCTCAAAGCAAACACATGTGGCTAATCATACCGAGTCTTTAGAGTCGTGTTTGGTGTGTGGCGGGGTAGATCATCTCCTCCAAGAATGCCCCACATTTGCTGATATGAGAGGGCTGTATGAGGAACAATGTAATGCCTTAGGCATGTACAAGAAGCCTCTTGTACCTTTCTCTAGTACTTATAATCCGGGGTGGCGGAATCACCCCAACTTCAGCTGGAAATTTGAAAGTCAGCAGCATGCACAGCTCCCTTGATCATCCCCTGCACCTTATCATGCACCCTCATCCTCTAGGAACTCCTTAGAAGACACCTTACAGGCTTTTATAGAGGCACAAGGTAAGACAACCCAAAGGGTTGAAGTATTAATTACACAGGTGGTTGAGGAGAATAAAGAAATTATGAGCCAAATGTCTAAGTTAATAGGCTCCTTAAGTGTGACTGAGCAAGGAAAGTTCCCTTCCCAAGCTCAGTCCACACCTCGCGGTCAACATGTGGCACAAGAAAATTTGAAGGATGTAAATGCCATAGTGACCCGAAGTGGTAAGTCACTGAACATCTCACCAATGAATGAATCCGAGGATGTGGAAAAGGGTCAAACTAGTAGTAATACCGAGCTGACCAAAGACCCTGAAATGACCAAAAGTCCTGTTAAGGCATCATTTCCCCAAGCTTTAAAGTCAAACAAAAAAAATCTGGACTTAAATAATGAAATCCTAGAGAACTTGAGGCAAGTGAAACTCAATATTTCTCTGTTGCATGTGATTAAACAAGTTCCTACTTATGCAAAAGTTCTCAAAGATTTATGCACAATTAAGAGGAAACACCATGTCAAAAAACTGCATTCCTAACTGAGCAAGTTAGTGCCTTAATTGAGGAAAGAATTCCCCCAAAATACAAGGATCCGGGCTGTCCTACCATTGCTTGTAGCATTGAAAATCATGAGGTTGGACAAGCCTTGCTAGATTTAGGAGCTAGTGTAAACCTGATGCCATTTTCCATTTATTTACAACTAGGTTTAGGAGAAATCAAACCAACCGGCGTGGTGCTACAACTGGCTGACCGTTCAGTCAAAGTACCCCGGGGTGTGGTAGAGGATGTGTTGATTCAGATTGATAAATTTTACTATCATGTTGATTTTCTAATCCTTGGTACTGCTTCTGCGGTTGACACTAACTCTAAAATTCCTTTGATCTTGGGTAGACCTTTCCTTGCTACTGCAAATGCTCTTATTAATTGCAGGAATGGACTCATGAAGCTGTCTTTTGGAAATATGACCTTAGAAGTGAACATTTTCAATGTTGCAAAACAGCCCGAAGATGAGGACGAAAACCACCAGCTATATATGATCGAGTCATTCATCGATGAGAGAGTTTCCATGGCTCATGATTTTGATCCTTTTAAGAGTTTTCTTGTTAATTCTGAGATTGATTTATTTGATAATAAAACTGATATAATTGACATTTGTGCTATTTTTGACAAATCTCAGGATTATGGCACTCGGGCATGGTATCCAAGGTTCGAGGAGTTGCCTGAAAGAAGCGGAAAACAAATCCCCTCAAGTGTGGCTGATTTGAAGGGAATTAGTCCCCTGATCTGCTCCCATAAAATAAATTTGGATGAAGGAACCAGTCCTCGTAGAGACCCTCAATGTACACTTAACCCCACTATGAAAGAAGTAGTGAAAAATGAAGTGCTGAAACTGTTAGATGCGGGTATTATATATCCCATAGCTGATAGTAAATGGGTAAGTCCTACACAAGCCGTTCCCAAAAAGTCCGGAGTCATTGTGGTAATGAATGACCTAGGAGAGTTAGCCCCTACCAAACTTGTGACCGGGTGGCGTATGTGCATTGATTACAAAAAATTAAATACTGCCACCCGGAAAGACCATTTCCCACTCCCTTTTATTGATCAAATTCTTGAGTGTATAGCTGGTTATCCTTTTTACTATTTCTTAGATGGTTATTCTGGCTATTATCAGATAGAAATTGCATTAGAAGACCAGGATAAAACCACTTTTACTTGTCCTTTTGGAACTTATGCTTTTCGTAGAATGCCATTTGGATTATGTAATGCCCCTGCCACTTTTCAACGTTGCATGATGAGTGTTTTTAGTGACATGGTTGAAAATTGCATGGAGGTTTTTATGGATGACCTGACTGTTTTTGGATCTTCATTTGATATATACTTAATGAATTTGGAAAGAGTATTAATTCGATGTGAGGAAAAAGAATTGGTTTTAAACTGGAAAAAATGTCATTTCATGGTCCCATCCGGTATTGTCATAGGGCATATTGCCTCTTCTAAAGGAATAGAGGTTGATCAATCTAAGATTGAATTAATCTCTAAATTGCCTACACCTAGAACAATAAAGGATGTGAGATCTTTCCTTGGTCATGCTGGCTTTTATAGGAGGTTCATACAAAATTTTTCCAACATATCTAGACCATTATGTGCCCTTCTAATTAAAGATGCCCCATTTGAGTGGACTTCAGCTTGTCAAGAGGCCTTTAAAACGCTGATTGGCAAGCTTACTTCAGCACCTATAATGCAGTCACCTGATTGGAATTTACCTTTTGAAATCATGTGTGATGCTAGTGACTACGCTGTAGGTGCTGTTCTTGAACAGCGAAGAGAGGGAAAACCTTTTGTAATTTACTATGCTAGTAAGACTTTGAATAGTGCTCAGATGAATTACTCCACAACTGAAAAAGAATTACTAGTTGTAGTATTTGCTTTAGATAAATTTCATGCATACTTAATTGGTTCTCCTATCCTTATTTTTATAGATCACGCTGCTCTCAAATACCTTCTTACAAAGAAGGATGCTAAGGTGCGCTTAATACGATGGATCCTACTCCTACAAGAATTCAACATCACCATCAAAGACAAGAAAGGAGTAGAGAATGTAGTGGCTGACCATCTTTCAAGGCTCACATTTGAAGACACATCTAATGACATGCTGATCAAAGATGACTTTCCCGATGAGTATTTACTTTCTGTTACTTCCTTACCATGGTTTGCTCACATTGTGAATTATTTGGTTACAGGTGAGATACCAGTGGATTGGAGCACTCAAGACAAGAGAAGATTTTTCTATGAGGTACATAATTTTTATTGGGATGACTCTTATCTTTTCAAATACTACCCAGACCAAATTCTAAGGCGTTGCATCTCTAATGAAGAGATTGCACGTGTCTTAGAATTTTGTCATTCCCTAGCTTGTGGAGGCCACTTTTCAATGAAAAAAACCACTGCAAAAATTTTGTAGTGTGGATTTTATTGGCCTACCCTGTTTAAGGATGCAAACACCTATTGTGTCTCATGTGAGAGGTGTCAAAAGTTAGGAGCTGTGTCTCGTCAAAATATAATGCCCTTAAACCCCATTTTAGTAATTGAAATCTTTGATTGTTGGGGCATCGATTTTATGGGACTCTTTCCTCCTTCCTTTGGATACCTATATATCATTGTGGCAATAGATTATGTATCTAAGTAGGTAGAGGTAGCAGCTTGCTGAAGCAATGATAATAGAATGGTAATTAAATTTCTTAAAGAAAATGTGTTATCTCGATTTGGTACACCACGTGCTATAATTAGTGATCAAGGTATACATTTTTGTAACCGTTCTTTTGAAGCTTTGATGCGAAAATATGGGGTGTTACATAAAATTTCTACCGCTTATCATCCTTAGACTAGTGGGCAAGTAGAGCTCGCTAATAGGGAGATTAAACAAATTTTAGAAAAAACAGTTAACCCGGATCGCAAGGATTGGTCCCTGAGACTAGTTGATGCACTTTGGGCTTACCGTACAGCTTTTAAAACTCTCTTAGGTATGTCACCTTATCGCCTTGTTTTTGGAAAGCCTTGCCACTTACCTGTAGAGCTCGAGCATCGAGCGTATTGGGCAATTAAATCGTTTAATTTTGACATAGGAGAAGTCAGTAAGCTTCGGAAATATCAGTTGACCGAGTTAGAGGAGTTAAGGAATGATGCTTATGAGAACTCTAGAATCTATAAGGCTAAGATGAAAGTATTCCATGATAAAAATATTTTGAGAAAAACGTTTAAACCTAATGATCGGGTGTTCTTATACGACTCTAGACTCCATAAGCATCCTAGAAAACTTAAGTCAAGGTGGACCGGCCCTTTTGTGGTAAAAATCGTTTTTGAAAATGGGGCAGTAGAAATTGAGGATACTAAAGATGGCCGGGTGGATAGACAAGGTCCGGAAGTGGAAGACATTCCACTTATGGATCCTGTCTACTTACCTTTACCACACAACAGAGGTACATTTTTTTTCTTTTATTTTTTTTGTGTTGTTTATTTGTTTTGTTTTTTTTATTATTTGTATTTTAATTTTAATTTTTAGTATGCTAACACACGGTGGAAGTCTTAATGGTACACCGCAGATGCTTTCTTTTTGTTTGTTCTATGTTGTAGATCAGACTTTCAACAAGAAGTTTAGCATGCAGTTCATATGGAGGTGCACAAGTTTCAGGTGCTGTGCACTTTTGCTTCCAAAGGGAGTTTCCTTTACCTTTTCTTTAACATTGAGGACAATGCTTATCTTAAGTTGGGGGTGGAAGATATACATTTCTTATTGCATACCATTGAACTGCTTGGTGTCATTTTCCTTTTTGTTTGTTTCTAGCATGCTTGGTGTTAGTCTTAGAGTTAATTAACATGTCAATGATATGAGCTTAACTAAGATAGCAGATAGCATTTAGAAGGAGTTAAATCTTGCTTCGATTTGAAATTAATTTAAGCATCAATCTTCATTTGGTTTGAGACTCTAGTTTGTGGTAAGACTGTATGATTAGTCTTAAACATTTAGAAAAGTTTTATGCGTGATTGTTTTATGAATACTTTTGCGGTCTTCACAAGCTCTAGAACTTACTTGATAATCACTTGAGGCGAATTCCTAGAATGCACACTACTTAGGATATGATATAGGCCATTTTTGAACCGTTTGAGCCTTTCAAACCTACCATTGCTATATTTATCACTAGTCACCTATTTGAGCCTTTTTCTTGAAAAGAAAAATTGAGCCTTGTTTCTTTCGATAAACCATTTACTTACCTTTATGAGCCTAAAAATATTTTATCCTTACCTTTCTTTTAAAAGAACTTAGTTATACACATGTTGTGAGAAGCACTTAAAAGGAGTAAGGGTGGAAATATGAAAAAAAAAATATCACTACCACAACCCAAGTACATTAAAGGAGATAAGTTGGGGGTTGTGGAAAAGAAAAATAAAAAAAATGATGAAAAAAAGGTGAATGGTTATGTGCCAAAATAAAATAAATAAATTGAATTATGGCAAAGAAAGAAGAAAGAAAGAAAAGAAAAAAATGGTGATTTGTTGAAAGAAATGCTCGAAAAATGGTTGAAAGAGTTGGGCGTTGAAGTAAGGTTATCTAGTGCTTAAAGAGTTGTGTTCAAAACTAAGAGATTAAGTTCTTCTACTTGTTGAATCCTTCCCGTTCTTTCTTAACCTTTACCTTAGCCTAACGTTACAAGCTTATTAAAGACCTTTTGATCCAATATAGTGTGATTTTTCTACAATAGTGGAGAGTGATTTGAAAAGTGAGCCTATGGAGCTTGTTTTTGTGATTGATGTCACGCAATTTATTATGTTTTTAGAGGCCAAGACTTGTATTCATGAATCTTATGCATAAAATCATCCGGGTGTTTGGATTAATGGTTTGTGGTAAAATGGATGTTAAGAGTCAATAACGATTTTAAGATTAATGTTTGGATTACTTTTGGACTTAGGTGAAATTTAATGATTCTATGTGCCATATGTTATGTGCAATTTTTGAGACAAAAAGTGAATTACTCTTGGTTCAACGCTAGCATTGCTTTACTTTGTTTTTAACTCCTGTCATAGAATTCATTTCTTATTTTCGCTTCAATTGCAATGGACTAGCAATAAGCTAGTTCGGGGTTGTGATGAGAGTCATAAAATGCATCTTAACAGTACTTAATTGTTATCATTTTAGGGTTGATCTAAGTTTTAATTGTACTTTTATACGTTAACAACTCTAAAGTATCATTCTGGGATCATTGATCTATTTCGGTGCATTTTCAGGTACTTTAAGCTCAAAAGAGGAGAAAAAGTTATCATTTCTTAAAGCACAAAGACTCGAGGTATACTGGAGTGAAGGAATGCTTTCGAAAGGACAAGATGGAGGGCTTAAAAGAGTAACAACTGCTGCCCGCACTAGAAAGGAGTTTCACTAAATTGCCAGAATTGCCCGTACAGATCAATCATCTTTGAACATTAAACTGTATTGATACAAGAAGAACCATGAGATGAGCTGTATATGTTTAGAAAGATCCGAAAGTCTATTTTCTGGAGAATTTCACGGTTCGTCAAAAGGATTTTTCTAGAGAAAGTTATGACAGTTTAAGTAGAAAAAGGTCAGGCTGTGCGGGCTGTGTGGGATTTCAGTGTGATTTTGGGCTTAAATCCCACATCCAACATTGGTTGGAAAATACATTTCTATATCCCACATCCCACATCGGATTGGAAAAACATTGCACTTGTGGTATTTCCCTATAAAAGGCCTACTCCACTTCAGCTTTGAGGCATCAATCAGAGCTCATCTGAAATCATCAGAGAGTGAATCCAGAGGGCCTTTAGGAGCAATCTAGAGGGCCTTTAGGACGACTCCGAAGTATAATTTTGGAGAGTAAGCTGAGAAATCGCCGAAGCTTTCGCTACCAAGGAGGAGATGATCGTTGAGAGGCCGGAGACAACTCAAGAAAGCATGAGCTCCCTGTCCGGCTAGTCTCCAAGCAAGGCGAAGGGATGAATCCCTAGGTGTAGTTGTTCTTATTTTCCTTTATTTGATTCAATTGTAGTTTAATATTATTTTCATTAAATATTTTTACGTTTTATTCTTTAATTTAATTAGTAGATTTTTATTAGTCCGGTGATTGCATGCTTCTTTTCCATATAAGTCTAGTCATGCTCTTCTTATGTGTATTTGTTTGGGTGTGATTGAGTCCGGTAGATCTCTTTTATAGATTTTTCCATTGCTGCGGTATTATCATTTAGATATATCGTCGTCTTTTGATAATTTATAAGTTAGGTCATGTGAGCTTGAAAGTAAAGAATAATTCATAGCAATTACATTAGGGTTTATAAATGCGCTTTAATTGAATATTTGCCGATTGCCTGTTTGGGATGTGAAACTTACAATCGAGATAAAAACAACTAAATAAAGTTTGGATTAGAGCAATAAACCTAGGGAGGATTTCCGGAACCTTTTCATTTCTTTATTATATTATTCAATCATTCACACAATTTTCATAAAATCAACAATTCAGATTCTTTCAATCAATCTTTCATCGTTTGTGTTCAAGTTTACACCTTCTTTTGCAATTAACTTGTTTCTCTGTGGAATCGACACCCCAAAACCGTACTACAACTGCCGTGTTATGTTTTGGGCGTAATCAGGTGTGATTTATGAAGAATTGAAGAAATAATTGTAAATTTAATACGAATATTATGTCAGGCGTTGGCGGTCAGCAACCAGGAGAAATTTCGGAGAAGAACGGGAAAGGTAAGGACATGATCCAATAGTAGTTTTAAGTGCTACGTGGTGAGTGGATTTACTTTAAGTAGTCTAAATAAAAATCAAATATCTAGTAATAATATTAAAATAAATTATTAGCTTAGTTGATATGTATGATATGAATATTGGACATGCAGAAAATTATTATGTGAAAAGCAATATTATTAGAATAATGCGTTGATTTAATAATAATGGTGATAAATAAATTCTGAATGACTTTTGGTTAATAAATTGATGTGATAAATGAAAAGATGAATTTAGTGGATCTTGGCAAGTTTTGATGTGATTTAGGATGAGAGGAATTTAGTGGAGTATTTTTATATATAAATTGAGAAATATTAGGACAGTTAATTTAAATATTTTAAATTCATATGGCTTTTATGGTTATGTTCATATGCATATTTCATATTATTGTTCATATGTATATGCATTAAATAAAAGAAAAGAACTGGAAAGGCAGCCGGTCTAATGAAAATGAAAGAACCAGGAAGGTAGCTGGTCTAATGAAAATGAAATAACCGAGAAAGCAACTGGTCTAAATGAGAATGAAAGAACCGAGAAGGTAGTCGGTCTAAAATAATAATAAAAAAACATGTCAACATGTGGGAAGACGTTCCCATAATAATAATTCATACATTGCATCTGTTTTACATGTTGATAGTTCATTTCTCAAATATTGAGGATATTATGCATTTATTTTATCTGTAGATAAATGAGTCTCACAATGAGAAAAAGATATTGAATCATGGTGTGATAGGAATTATTTAAATGTTCGACTATATGTTATTATTCAGTCATACAAGAGATAAATGATCAAATATTAAAGGGCTATTTATGCAAATTTGAATACTTTTAGCAAATTTAATTCACTGAGCTTGTGAAGCTCATCCCTCATTGTAAAATGATTTCAGGTAGCAAACATGACGAGTAGTCTGGTGGGTTGATAGTTTGACGAAATCATTTTTCTGTAAGCCATGTACGTGTCAATATCCTCAGACAAATGAGAAAATGAAATAAAAATTTTATTTGTAAATATTCATGCATTTTGTGTTGTATATTATGTTTAAATTAATATCATAATGATATAAAAGAAATTTCTGTTAGAATTATTTTATTGTTGCATATATGTGTTGTGCTGAGATTCTCAAAATGTGATGACACTATATCGGGGGTGGCCAACCATGAATGGGTCATCATAATTTTGGTATCAGAGTATTTGGTTTTAAGATTCTATAGACTGCATGAGAACTTAAAAAGTGGAAGATCTAAATAAACTGCATTTTAAATGCATTTAAGGATGACACGTGGTCGTGCTAGAGCTAGAGCTAGAGGTAGAGTTCTGAATCAGAGGGGACGTGGTAGACCCCCCAATTTTTAGGAGAACTGAAGTAGAGGAGGAAGTTGAGTCAGTGGTTCCTGTGAGGGAATATGTTGATAGTGCAGCTGGTACTAGTAGAGCCGGGAGAGAATCTGAGGTTAGGAAAGATGAATTGAGAGAAGCTCTAAATCGTGCTATAGAAATGATGAATTCAGCTGAAGAGAAGGCTAATAATCTGCGGAAGAGATTAGAGGAAAGAGGTAGAGTAGAACCTGATATGGTGAGACAAGAGGTTTATGAGGGAGAAGGGGTATTTGCACATGAGATGCAATGGGGATTGTTTTGTAAGATTTCTTAAGTTTAAACCTCAGTCTTTTAGAGGATCTGTAAACCCTGTGAAAGCTGAGCAGTGGATTAGACATGTGGAGAAGAAATATTTTAATAAATATAGCATAGAGTTAAAAATAATACTTATGAATTTTAAATGCAAAAGTCAAATTGTTAATTAAAAAAAGGATGCTGGTGTCCCAGTTAGAAGAAGACGGAAAAAAAAGGGAATCGGGCACACCTACTGCCAAGTGCAAGGATTTTCACTTGCATGTCTTCCAAGTGCCTATTTACGTGGAAGCTTGGGAGACAAAAGTTTTAGGCTGATGGTTTTACAAGTAATTGCGCATATATATATATATATATATACACACACACACACACATATACATATATGTTATGTAATCATACATTTACTTAACCGATTTCGTTAGTTTTTCTTTCAAATTACTCATTTTCCTTAAACACTTGGGGACCGAAAGAAAGGTTAAAAGAGCAAAATTTTGAAGGAGTTTACTGCGGAATTTTATAGAGATTTACGGGAAGCTATCAGAAAAACAGAAGGTAATAACATAGTGTTTATTTTTGAATTTTTAGCATTCATGAAATTTCTCCGAATTCAAAGTGAGAATTTTCAAAGGGTGTGGTTTATGAAGAATTGAAGAAATAATTAGAGATTTAATACAAATATTATGTCAGGTGTTGGTGGTCAACAACTGGGGGAAATTTTGGAGAAGAACGGGAAAGACAAGGAGGTGATCCACGGGTAGCTTTAAGTGCTACGTGGTGAGTGGATTTACTTTAAGTAGTCTAAATAAAAATCAAATATCTAGTAATAATATTAAAATAAATTATTAGCTCATGCTTTGGTGGTAGATAAAAAATTAAGTTGATATGTATGATATGAATATTGGACATACAGAAAATTATTATGTGAAGATCAATATTATTATAATAATGAGTTGATTTAATAATAATGGTGATAAATAAATTATGAATGAGTTTTGGTTAATAAATTGATGTGATAAATGAGAAGATGAATTTAGTAAATCTTGGCAAGTTTTGATGTGATTTAGGATGAGAGGAATTTAGTGGAATATTTTTATATATAAATTGAGAAATATCAAGATAGTTAATATAAATATTTTGAATTCAAGTGGTTTTTATAGTTCTGTTCATATGCATATTTCATATTATTGTTTATATGCATATACATTAAATAAAAGAAAGAACCGGGAAGGCAGCCAGTCTAATGAAAATGAAAGAACCAGGAAGGTAGTCGGTCTAATGAAAATGAAAGAACCGGAAGGGCAGCCGGTCCAAATGAGAATGAAAGAACCGGGAAGGCAGCCGGTCTAAGATAAAAAAAAACATGTCGACATGTGGGAAGACGTTCCCATAATAATAATTCATACATTGCATCTGTTTTACATGTTGATATTTTATTTCTCAAATGTTGTGGATATTATGCATTTATTTTATTTGTAGATAAATAAGTCTCACAGCGAGACAGTTACAGTGAGAAAAAAATAATGAAGCATGATGTGATAAGAATTATTTAAATGTTCAACTATATGCTATTATTCAGTCATACGAGAGATAAATGATCAAATATTAAAGGGCTATTTATGCAAATTTGAATACTTTTAGTAAATTTAATTCACGGAGCTTGTGAAGCTCATCCCTTATTGTACAATGATTTCAGGTAGCAGACAGGACGAGTAGTCTGGTAGATTGATGGTTTGACAAAATTATTTTTCTGTAAGCCACGTACGTGTCAATATCCTTAGACAAATGAAAAAATGAAACAAAAGTTTTATTTATAAATATTCATGTATTTTGCGTTGTATGTTATATTTAGATTAATATCAGAATGATATAAAAGAAATTTCTGTTAGAAATATTTTATTGTTGCATATATGTGTCGTACTGGGATTCTCAAAATGTGATGACACTGTCTTGGGGGTGACCAACCTGGGATGGGTCGTAACAGATGATGCACTTTTGGCCACTCTTATTATTGTCAATTTCTCAATAGAAATAATCCTAGTGGACAATGGCTCATTTCAAGAAATTTTGTGCTACAATGCCTTCAAAAAGATATAGTTGTTTGATGACCAATAGAGTTCCAAATACCAGCTATATGGATTTTCAAGAGACCCGGTCTACCCCAAAGATAGTATCACCTTATAAGTCACTACAGTGACCGCGCTACATCAGACCACCATCATGAGTACCTTTTTGTTATCGATCTCTCCTCTTCCTATAATGACATCCTTGGCTGCCCTGGTATGAATGCTATGAAAGTTGTGGTATCCACTTACCATCTCAAGATAAAATTCCCCACAAAGATGGAAGCTGGAAAAGTTAGATGGAATCGGTCAGCAACTCGGAACTATTATCTGACCTCAGTAAGAAGCAAAGACAAAACTAATGTCTTAAAAATAGAAGATTTTGAGACGAAGTTAAGACTTCAAGAGGGAAACTTATGGAAGAATTGATTTTAATACCTTTAATAGATGATGAGGGAAGTGAAAATGTAGTTCATATTGAATCAACCTTAAAGGGTGAACTTCGGGCATAATTTATCTTTTTCTTGATAAAGAATCAGGATATCTTCTTATGCTTAATGGTAGACATGTTAGGCATTAATCCTAAGGGGATAGTTTATTGCCTTAACATTGATCTCGAGCATAAGCCCGTTATCCAAAAAAAAGTTATCTTTCACCCTAAAAATAGAGCAAAATATTGATACCGAAGTCAAAAAGCTACTTGAGGCCGAACTTTTAAGAAACATAAACTATCTAAGTGGCTTGTCAATGTTTTCACGGTAAAGAAGCTAATTGGGAAGTGGAGAATTTGCATTGAATTCATTGAGAATAGACCAGCTGGTTGACGCGACTCTTGGTTATGAAATGCTAACTATTATAGATTCCTATTCAAGGTACAATCAGATCATGATGTACGAGCCAAACCAACAGAATACAACATTCATCAACGAGAAGTTCCTCTATTATTACAAGGTAATGCCCTTTGGACTTAAAAATGTAGGTGCAACTTACCAGAGGCTGGTCAACAAGTTGTTCAAAGAATAGATCGGCCAAAACATTGAGGTATATGTGAATGATATGCTCATCAAAATTCTATAAGTAACTAGCGATATTGCCGACCTCAAAGAGTGCTTCTCGGTTCTGAGGAACAATCAGATGAAGTTAAATCTCTCCAAGTTTACATTCAGAGTCACTTTGGGGAATTCCACTGGTTCATAGTGACCAAAAGGGGGATAGAGGCTAATCCAAACAAAATTAAGGCAGTTCTGGACATGAAAGGTCTTCGAATTGCTAAAGAGGTACAAAATCTTGCGGGGCAAATCACTGCCCTCGGTCGGTTTATGTCATAGTCAGTAGAAAAGGGCTTGCCATTCTTCAAGGCTCTAAGGAGGATCAAAGAGTTCTAGTGGACTGAAGAATTTCAAACCTCATTGGAATAGCTAAACAAGTATCTAAGTTCACTTCTTCTCCTAACTAAGCCAAAGGAAGAGGAGGAGTTGTACTTGTACTTAGTTGCGAGTGAAGCAACTGTGGCTTCGATTTTGATTCGAGAACAAATGAAGGTTCAAAGACTGATCTACTACGTCACTTGAGTTCGTAAGATGCAAAGGTAAAATGTTACCCAATTAAGAAGTTGGCTTATGAAATTGTCATCTCACTAAAAAGTTAAGAACCTATTTTCAGTCACACCCGATCACTGTCCTAACTAACCATCCTTTACAGCAAGTTCTCCAAAGGCCTAACCTGTTAGGACGACTCATGAAGTGGTTCTTAGAGTTGAACAAGTTCGAGATCAGGTTCAAGCCTCAGCCAGCCATCAAAGGGCAAGCTTTAATGCATTGGAACATTTGAGCTCGAGAAAAAAGATGAAACTCTAGTCCCACGTAAATGGAACTCAAAAAATTTACGCAAATTTTTATCAATAACGTATTTACTTATCATACTATGTAAATGCTTAAATAATTGAATATAGATGGTTCCTTTTATCACAAGTCAACCATCTATTTCTACATCACACACTGAATGGCAGAACTAGGATATTCGAAAGATGCCTTGGTGTAATGACCCATCCTGGGTTGGCCACCCCCGAGACGGTATCATCACATTTTGAAAATCCCAGCACGACACAGATATGCAACAATGAAAATAAATAACACCAAAATAAATTTTTACATCGATCCACAACCCTCAGCAGGAGAGTTACATCAATCTGATCTTTATTATATACAACATAAAATGCATGAATATTTACAAATAAATTTTTATTTTATTTTCTAATTAGTCTGAGGATGTTGACACATATTTGGCTTATAGAAATAATTTCGTCTGACTCTCAACCCACCAGACTATTTGTCTTGTCTGCTACATGAAATCATTGTACAATGAGAGATGAGCTTCACAAGCTCAGTGAATTAAATTTACTATAAGTACTCAATTTGTATAAATGGTCTTTCAATATTAAATCAGTTATATCTCATACAACTTGATACTGGTATTCTACTATCACTACACGTCATAAGATCCATTCTTTATCAATCTTTTTCTTGTATTTATTGGTTCACCTTAAGACCATCAATTATCTCATAATTACCTTGTAATGAGGTTCACATCATAAAATATGTCATTTAGATGGTTCTTATCACCATAATTGTCTTTTTGTGAGACTCATCCATCTATAAATAAATTCGCAATAACACACCACACATCAGCATTTCAATAATGCAAACAATAATTAAAACAGATGCAATGCATGAATTATTATTATGGGAACGTCTTCCCACATGTCGACATGTTTTTATTATCTTAGACTGGCCCCCTCCCGATTCATTTCTTTACAGCTTATCCCGGCTGTCATGGATTCATTTCCAGCATATACCGGTTGTCACGGTGTCCCTTTTATTTCCAGCCCACATCGGTTGTCACGGTTTTTCAATTAGACGGGCCCCTTCTCGGTTCTTTTCTTTTATTTAACGCATATGCATATGAATAGTGATATGAAATATGCATATGAACCAAAATATAAAAACCACATGAATTCGAAATATTTAAATTAACTATCCTGATTTTTCTCAAATTATATAAAAGTTTTCACTAAATTCCTCTCATCCCAAATCACATCAAATCATCCATCAAAGCTTGTCAAGATCCGCTAAATTTCATCTACTCAAAATTTATATCAAAACATCAACCATAACTCATCAAGAATTTCACTTATCACTTTTATTATTAAATCAACTTATTATTCCAAAAATACTATTTCTCACGTAATAATTTTTTACATGTCCAAAATTCTTATCATAACTATCAATCAAATTTTTATCTACCACCAAAGCATAAGCTAATAATTTATTTAATATTATTACTAGATATCTATTTTTATTTAAATTACTTAAAGTAAATCTAACTCACCACATAACACTTAAAGCTACCCGTGGATCAACTCCTTACCTTTCCCGTTCTTCTCCGAAATTTCCCTCGGTTGTTGGCTGTCAACACCTGACATAATATTTGTATTTAATTTCTAATTATTTCTTCATTTCTTCATAAACCATACCCTTTGAAAATTCCCACTTTGAATTCGAAAAATTTCATGAATGCTAAAAATTCAAAAATAAATACTATGTTATTATCTTCTGCTTTTCTGATAGCTATTCGTGACTCTCCATGAAATTTCGCAGTAAACCCCTTCAAAATTTTGCTCTTTCAACATTTCTTTCGCTCCCTAAATGTTTAAAGAAATAGAGTAATTGAAGAAAGATTAAACTTCGTTACGTATAATTTAACGATTACATATTTTACATATATATAAAAACAATATTGAAACTTTGGCAGCCGCTCAGCTTTTTTAATCTCCCAACATCCACGTTTTGGAGACGTGCAATACATGCACGTCTCCTTCACCATTTGCATTACATTTGGCAGCAGGTGCTGCCACGTGTATCTTTTTTTTCTTTTTTTTCTTCTTCTGGGGTCTAAACGTTTCACGTCCATTTTATTTTATTTTTTTTTAAAAAAAAATTTCTTTCTTTTCATGTCCAATTTTTTTTTAATTATTGAATTTTCGCATTTAAGAGATATATGTATTATTTTAACTCTATGTCATATTTATTAAATTACTTTTTTGCCCTTATTTTACAAACACGGGTATTACACTTGGTTCGAAGTGAACACTCTTTGCAAAATATCGAAGTCAAACATAGCTCACTACAAAACACTTATAAAAAATTCTAAGTATGATGATAGGGAGCCCCGAACTCCGATCCAAAGTCAAAGCACTAAAGATATGCATTGAGAGGAATCGAGACGTTGAGTTCGAAATGATTGACCAAAGTCCAACACTTGGGTAAAATTCCTTTGAATATCCCTCGTTCGATTCAACCTGAGATATATGACCTCAAGTTTGGAAATGAGCGACCAAAGTCTATCACTTAGGCAATTTTTCATTCAAAGATCCACTCACTAACCCTGATCCGAACTCACAGCACCAGATAGATGCATTGACAGGAATGGGGACGTCGAGACCAAAGTGATCGACCGAAGTCGAACACTTGGGTAAAATTTCTTTCAAGATTCCCCCACTCAATTCAACCTAACATTGAGGACCTTAGGTTTTGAAGTGAGTGACTAGAGTCCAATACTTAGGTAATTTTTCATTCAAAGATCCACTCGCCAACCCAATCCGAAGTCAAAGCACCAGAGAGATGCATTGAAAGTAATGGGGACATCGAGTCGGAAGTGATCGATCGAAGTCCAACACTTGGATAAAATTCCTTTAAAAATTGCCTACTCAATTCAACCTGAGATGGAAGACCTCAATTTCTGAAGTAAGCGAACAAAGTCCCACAAAGCAAAATTCATTCAAGATCCACCAGTTAACTCAAGCTGAGATGGAAGATTGAAACCGAAGTATAAGTCTGAATTCTAAGCACTTGTAAAAACTTAGGGATTTCTATTTAGTAAAAGAGACAAACATAGAATAAATTGAAAAAATAAATACTTCATTCATTATAAAAAAAATTACATAAGAGGGCTTGGAGGCTAGTTACAAGCATACAATGAAAAACTTAAGTCTAAGACTCATGTTCTTCATCAGATTTTGTCTCCTCGGCTCTAACTTCAGTGTTCTCCACCATCTCGGTTGTGCCCTCTTCGACTTCAGCCCTTTTGCCCAACCTTAGCTTTCATCTCAAGCTCCTTATGCATCTCCAAACTGGCCCAGTCTACACTAGGCTAGCGCTTGGCCTTTGCTTCCATGGCCATGTTGAATCCCTCGATAAGGTACTCTGAGCCCTTATCCAAAAAATCATTCCTATAGGTCTCAAATCCTTTGAAGTTCTCCACAGTTGAGGCTTCAACGTTGGCCAGCTCAACCCTGAGTTGACCCTTCACCCCTCGAATTCAATTAACGTCAACCTTCAACCGAGTGATCTCTTTCACGGTAGTCTAGAAAGCCTAATTCACTGAAGTCAAGGCAGCTTCAAGGTTCTGATCTCGAAAAACTTCTATTATTTTCTCATTCTCTTCTATCTTGTTCTTGTAGTTTTTCTTATCTTTCTAAAGTTTGTCCACAATGTGATCTATAGTAGTGATGGTATCATTGACGAATGAGGCATATAGACCAGCCTACACCAGAATGAACTCGATTAGAAGGAAAATAAAGAAAGTAGATAAATTCAATAAATGTAAAGACTTCGAAAGAAAGACTTCGTATGTTACCTTATGGCAGACCTCAATAAGATTTTCCCTGGTCAGCTCGAGAGTTAATGTTCTTATTTTTGCCACATCAGATGATAGGATTGAACCCCTAAGGATTTGGGCAGATACATCTTGATTCCGAAGAGCTGAATCAGTGACGTTGACATTCTAGTTCCCCTTAAACACTTCGGAGCTATCGTCATTAGAATTCTTGGAAGTAAGAGGACCCCGAAGTGTAGAGCCATCAAGGAGCCAAACAAAACAGAGACAGTTGCACCAGAGGTGGAGGTGCCAACATCAACCACCACCACATAACCTTGTTGAGGGAACTCAAGTTCTCAAACTTCAGACTTTTATACCTGAGTCATTTTCTTGATCGCAGGGAGAGAATGAGTGGTACTAGAAAAAGTACTTCAATTCCTCGTAGAGGTAGTTTTCTGGCAAGCCCTCCATGCCACTTTAGCTCTACTAAACATATTGTTAACTGAAAAAATAAGTACCGAAGTCGGGAGCAAATTAAAAATTTACTAAGTATCAACAACAAAGAAGTGGTAAGTCCTCAGTATCTCTTCCTTGGCCAAGTCCAGGGTAGTTATCTTCGATCGATCACTAAGGATCATGTCAACTGCCACATTTTCTTTGTTCATAGGGCTGAAGGATTCATTTAGTCGAGAATCTCATTATAGTCCCACTCTAGCAAGAACTCATAGGACTTTGGCCCCTTCATGAAAATATACTTCTATTTCCAATACTTAATCGAGAAAGGGCACTCCAAGATCTTCCTATAAGTGCTAGGGTGAAAGTTATACCACTCATGTTTTGCATACTTCTTCAGGGTATAGAACTACTGAAACATCCTAACCTTTCACTTTCCATCATCCTAGCTATAACTGGTTTGCATCCTCAGAGGTAGCATAAAGCCTATTACAGTCCTAACAGCATTGGAGAAGAGTTAAGATATGGAAACCTCAAAGTGGTTAAATATCTGTTTAACATCGGGATCTAGGGGAAATCGCAACCCTGCCTTTAAGTGGTCAAGGTAACAAGCTAGAAGATATAATTCTTCATTGTTCTGTAAGGTGCAAGCTTTTACTTTGTGCTCAAAAAGCTAGGGAGGTCCAAAGTTGGGGGATAAAATACTTAGAGCTAAGGGTCTCGAACTTAATGGTTGTTAGGCTACATGGTTCGTTTTCGACCTAAAAATGCTACCTCACACTCTCACCAACCATGTCATATTGAGCCTCTTACGAGGTCAGTCTAGTACCCTTAGCCTTATTGAGCTATATAGCTAAGAGTTCTTCGATGTCTCCTGAAGTGCTCTCTTAACTCAAAGTCTCTCTCTCAACTCTCTCTCCCTCTTCGAAAGCCTCTGCTTCTACTATCCTAACCTTATTAGAGTTTGAATGAAAATAAAACATAACTAAAAAAAACAAATGGTCTAAAGTTCTTACCGAAGTGTTTAAGGAAAAAGAAAACTATTGAATTTAATTGCTAAATCGAAAAGAAAGGAAAATCACAAAAGAATAAGTGCTTTAGAGCTTAAAAAATGTGTAAATGGGGAAATAAAGGAAAATGAAGCCTAAGTCCCCCTTTATATAGCCTTAAATTTATAGCCCCTCAAGCTGTTATAATGACACGTCTACTAAGCATTAACTCTGATAGATTAGGAGGCGCACTTAGCAGTCTAAACATCCTATGTGCATTAACTCTGACAACTCAAGAGCCACTTCAAGTAGTTCAAACGTCCTCTTAACATTAACTTTGGCAGCTCAAATGGGCACCTCGAGGAATTAAAACTTATCATCATAGTTGATGACATTAAATCCTCAACAACTTTACAACTCAACTGGGGCCCACTGAAGCCTGAAGTATCAAAGTGAATGAACCAATGAGATTCATTTACTGGGGCACACTGAAGCCTGATTACCTAAGTGGATGAACCAACAAAATTCATTCATTGGGCCCACTAAAGCCTAAAATATCGTTAGATGAACTAATGAGATTCATTCATTAGGGTCACTGAAGTCTGAATTACCAAAGTGGATGAAATAGCATAATTTTATTACTAGGGTCCACTGAAGCCCAGGGAGCCGATGTGGGTAAATCAATGTGTTCAACTTATAGAGGCATGACTGAGGTGCACGATTGGGATGAAACAACCACTAAAGGTAAAAAAAAAAATAATATACTCCCTCAGAAACCCCTCTAGGATTTCAAGGGAGTGGAAGCATATGATATTGGAAAAAATATACCATCCATTTGAATTCGGACACATGGTAGATATTAAGGTTATAATGGTAAACTCTTAAGCTTGAAGGGTATGAACATAAACCTACTAGTGAATCCCACCAATTTTTCAAGAAAATAAGAATCTCAACTGCTTATATAAAGAGGAGTCAAAGCACTATAAATGCAATTTTGAAACCATAACAAACTTCGGTTATTCTCCTGATCGGTGCTTAAATATTCATATTTAAGTCCCTTAATTTACATTTGTTAAGTCATATTTTATGTTAATTTAGTCTGTTTTACTTCATTTATGTGTTTTACATGCTTTTATAGGGTTATGGAGAAGAAAGAAGCATTTTGGAGCTTAAAGAAAGAAAATCTGGAAATCTTGGAGCAGCTGCTGGCTAAAGTACGATCGAGTGCAATATGTGGTGTGATCGAGCACAGCGGCAATCATGCGCACACAGAGAAGGATTGAGCGTAGACTTGCGATCGAGCACACAGCATATGCGATCGAGCGCACCTGTACGGGCGTGAACAGTAAAGCGGCAAAACCAGTTTTGGAAATAAAAGAGTTTTGTGTTTTAGGAAAGTTTAAGGTTTCCTAAGGCTTCTAGGATTACTCAACCCCTATAAATACACTTGTAAAACACACAAATAAGACATCCCTTCTTTTATCTTTAATCTTTCTTTTAGTTTTAGTTTTAGGTCGGGAGGCCGGAGGCCGGAGGCCGGAGGCCGAAGGGAATTCTACGAAGAATTGATGACTCTTCAATGGAGCTCTCTCGGGTTTCCTCTTTCCTTTTTATCTTATTATGTGTAATCAACCTTTTAGTAAAGGGATTGATTGAAGCCCTAATTATGTTTATTCAATAATTCAGTATTGGCACTTTTGCAATATTCATGTTGTGTTGCTTAACTTGATTAATACCTGTTTTTATTTGAATTCCTCGTATGTGTGTGTTTGATCAACGTATGCATATGGTATGGATTAATTAGTTGAATCAATTTGGATGACCAAGTCTTGGGTTCAACAATAAGAACAAAAGATATCCACACCAGATTCTTGGATTAATCAACATGAGAAACTGGGAGTAGATACCATGCCCTAGGTCTCATGTGGTTGTCGATTTCCATAGCCCTTATGCTTTCTTTAGGAACAACTCAGTAGATACCATGCCGAATCCCTCAAAGAAAGAAAAGAGTTAGAGCAGATACCATGCCTAACTCGTTGCTTAGGGAGATCAATAGCTTAAGGAGTAGATACCATGCCCTTAAGTTGACAAACATTAGGTATACATGGCATGAGTAAAGCATTGGCATACTATTTTGTTGTGGTAGCATGATTAGTGGTAGATATCAAGTCTCTATGCCTTTATCTTTATTAATTCCAACTCAATATTTATTTCTCTTATTTTTATTTTATTATTGCGAAACTAATTCTAAATCAAAATTTACCAATCCCTGTGGAGATGATTTTGCATTTGCACACTATGCTACTGTTGACCTTATGCACTTGCAAGTAAAACTGTACGATTATTCGCCCATTAATTTAGGTAGATAAACGCGCAACAAGTTTTTGGCACCGTTGCCGTGGATTGTGCTAAATTTCTTTTTGGAATTATTTTTGTTAGTTTTTTTATTATTATTTTATTTTATTCTGTTCCGTTTTTTTTATTATCAAAAATCAGATTTATTCCTTCTTTTCATTTTCTGTTTTTGTTTAGGTATGCAGAGGAGGAGTTTCTGTCCTCATTGTGATCGAGCGCACCCCTTGGTCCGATCGAGCGCAATCCCAGTGCGATCGAGCGCTGTTCTTGGTGCGCTTGAGCGCAAAAGATCCAGAGAGTACCGAAGAAGCAGTACTAAAAACTGCTACACTGAAACTTTTCAACCAATTCATTCGAGGGAGAAGCACCAATGGCGGAAGCTCGATATACTTGTCTAGATGCTATGGAAGGGAAGCTAGATATGCTCATAAACGTCATGATTACTCAAAATATATCACCTAGTCCGCGAGGCAAACCACTCCAGGTATGTGCTATATGTTCTCGTTTTGATCACATTACTAACACTTGCCCTTTGTATTCATCTGCAGATCAAGAGCAAGCAAATCATGTGAGACCAAACAACTACAACATATATGCAAATACCTACAATCATGGATGGCGGAACCACCCCAACTTCGCAAGGAATTCCCATCCAGTAGCCCAAACAGTTCCCGAATCAAAGACAAATGACCTAAAGAGTCTTGTGAAGCAGTTGACAACTCAACAACAACAATTGATGACCTCACAAGATCAGTTTATGGTAGAGGAAAGGCAATTTCAAACTGAGATAAGACAAATCACTGCACGGCATGAACAAGCCATTCAAAGATTGGGAGTACAAGTGGGGCAATTGGCTAAGGAGCTGAGTGAACAAAAGCAAGGTGTTGTTGAGCACGTTTTTCATCACATTGGTCCATTGGAGACCACCTTCACCCATTGTTTCAAAGGATCAGATATTGAATCAAAATCTGAAGATGTTACTGATGACATCATTGAAACTATGCACCTCCTTGAGGCCTATCCAAAGCATCCAAGTAAGTACATCGATCCATTTGACCCTCATACGCCTACTAATACTATTTTCCCTTTTATTGTACAGGCACCTAACTTTGAATTCAATCAGTTACCAGAGCACTTACCTTATGCTTATATGGGAGAAAATAAGACACTTCCTATGTTAGCTGGTGCCAATCTTAGTTTTAGGGAAAAATAAGGCTTGGTCCGGCTGAAGACGTTAAACTTAGCACTCATGGGAGGCACCCCACAGCTTATCCTTTAATTTTTATTGTTTTTCATATTTATTTTTTATTGTTTATTTTTAGTAATTTTTGTTTTCCCGTATTACTTTAGAATTTTTTTTTCAAGGACAACGTGTGCATTAGTTCAAGTGTGGGGGTGTGCTATAAGCCATGCTTATCTAGCTAGTTCTTTATCTCCCAGATCAGCTCTTTCCTTGTTATTCACACATTGGGGACAATGTGTAATTTAAGTTTGGGGGTATGGGAGACACATTCACACACACCTTGTCCCAGTTTTGTTTTTATTATTTAAAAGAAAAAATAAATGCATATTCATGTTGTTTAGAAATTTTGGTTGATCTAAAACAAATATTTGGATATAATTTCATTGGTAAGCTCAAAATCTTGAACACATAATCCGATGATAGAATTTTAAATTTTAGTCACTTACTTTAGAAATTTGAGGATTCACAAAGTTTGATCTAAATTCGACACGAGCACATTAGCACATAATAGTGTGAGGTATGACGTATTATTTTTATATATATGTTTTCATAACCTAACTATAATCGGATAACTTGTTAGAATAACACTAAGCATAAGAAAAATAAAGAAAAATGCTCATCATGCAAAAAAAAAAAATCAAAAGCTTCTAATGATTATTAAAAACTTTCCACTAAGTAACTGGGCCTCTTGCCTCAGTAAGCATTGAGTGTTCACGTCAAAAGGTGGGAAGTAAGCCTTTAATGATCATAATAAAAATTTCCACTGAGTAACTGGACCTCTTGCCTCAGTAAGCATTGAGTGTTCACGTCAATAGGTGGGAATTTCATTTAGAAGCATTAAAACCTGTTAGTTTCGTAGCCTTTTTTACTCGAGTTAGTAAATCTTTAGGGGTGTCTTTACACCTAATGCCCTAAAACCATCTGGTTTGGGAGTCATTGACTAAAACACTCGCTACATGGGTCAATTAGAAAGCTTAATGGAACTAAACATGGCAAAAAGCTCATGATAAAAGAGCAAAGAAAAGAAACAAAACTATGCCATTATTGTTCATTCTGATAGGGAATTCGATGAATGTTATAACACCGAAACGCTATCCATTAAAATTATTTGGAAGCTTCATCTTTTATGTGTTAATTCACCACACACTAAGTCAAACTTGTGATGCCTTAACATGCCTCTTGTAAGTAATTAGAATTTAAAACTCCTATTCATTACGAAGATGGGTTTATATTTTAAGCTTGCTCATGAATGATTATCTTGGTTTTGTTTGCGACTTAAATTTTTGGATACCATAAATAATGAATTTATCTTTGTGTCTTTGTTTTTCATTTAGTTTTTAGTTTTGTATTGCTAAAGGACTAGCAATATGTAAGTTTGGGGGTGTGATCGGTGCTTAAATATTCATATTTAAGCCCCTTAATTTACATTTGTTAAGTCATATTTTATGTTAATTTAGTCTGTTTTACTTCATTTATGTGTTTACATGCTTTTATAGGGTTATGGAGAAGAAATAAGCATTTTGGAGCTTAAAGAAAGAAAATCTGAAAATCCTGGAGCAGCTGCTGGCTAAAATACGATCGAGCGCAATATGTGGTGCGATCGAGCACAGCAGTGATCCTGCACACACAGAGAAGGATCGAACGTAGACTTGCGATCGTGCGCACACAGAGAAGGATTGAGTGCAGACTTGCGATCAAGCGCACAACATATGTGATCGAGCGCACCTGTATAGGCGTGAACAGTAAAGCGGCAGAACCAGTTTTGAAAATAAAAGAGTTTTGTGTTTTAGGAAAGTTTAAGGTTTTGTAAGGCTTCTAGGATTACTCAACCCCTATAAATACACTTGTAAAACACACAAATAAGACATCCCTTCTTTTATCTTTAATTTTCTTTTTAGTTTTAGTTTTAGGTCGGGAGGCCGGAGGGAATTCTACGAAGAATTGATGACTCTTCAATGGAGCTCTCTCGAGTTTCTTCTTTCCTTTTTATCTTATTATGTGTAATTAACTTTTTAGTAAAGGGATTGATTGAAGCCCTAATTATGTTTATTCAATAATTCAGTATTGGTGCCTTTGCAATATTCATGTTGTGTTGCTTAACTTGATTAATACCTGTTTTTATTTAAATTCCTTGTATGTGTGTGTCTGATCAACGTATGCATGTGGTATGGATTAATTAGCTGAATCAATTTGGATGACCAAGTCCTGGGTTCAACAATAGTAACAAAAGATATCCACACCAGATTCTTGGGTTAATCAACATGGGAAACCGGGAGTAGATACCATGCCCTAGGTCTCATGTGGTTGTCGATTTTCATAGCCCTTATGCTTTCTTTAGGAACAACTCAGTAGATACCATGCTGAATCCCTCAAAGAAAGAAAAGAGTTAGAGTAGATACCATGCCTAACTCGTTGCTTAGGGAGATCAATAGCTTAAGGAGTAGATACCATGCCCTTAGGTTGACAAACATTAGGTATACATGGCATGAGTAAAGCATTGGCATATTTTTTTGTTGTGGTAGCATGATTAGTGGTGGATATCAAGTCCCTACGTCTTTATCTTTATTAATTCCAACTCAATATTTATTTCTCTTATTTTTATTTTATTATTGCGAAACTAATTCTAAATCAAAATTTATCAATCCCTGTGGAGATGATTTTGCATTCGCACACTATGCTACTATTGACCTTGTGCACTTGCAGGTAAAACTGTACGATTATCGCCCATTAATTTAGGTAGATAATTGCACAACATCTCCCTCCCACTTTGGTATTTCTTCTTAGCTCATCCTTTAACTTCATCCCGATACACTTACTAACTTGATCGTTGAAGGGTCCTTCCCAGAAAACCAAACTCCGAATGGCTTCTTTTGTAGGGGTTCGTGTGCTAAGTTAACGTGGATTCATGACTGAGGCTAGTACTAGACATCCACCTCATCCCATCTAGGTATGGTTTGACGGCATTACCTTTGGTTTTCTTTTAGGCATCAACACTGTTTAAATGAGAATGAATTAAAAAAATAAGCAAATCGACTGATTGGTTTGCTTCCTTACCCTAAATATATATAGAAGATGACAATGATTTGAAATTAGAGACATGCACTCCTTCAAAATATAATGAAGCTTCCACTGGCCTGAAGAAGAAGATAGGTAGTTAGTGAGAACCTTGGAGTCACTATCAACGAAAGAAATAACAAGACCATTATCTTTGTAGAGTTTCAAACCAGTAAGTAAAGCCTTAGTTTCCTCTTCCATATTGGAGGCAGTACCATAATAATAAGAAAAGGCCAAAAGAACTAAACGTTTGCGATCTCTTATCAAACCCCCACTAGTGCAAACACCCTCTCTACTAGAATCATTTGTGTTAAATTTGATAGAACCCAATATAGGAACTTCCCAACAAACCCAAAGACGCCTTTTAAGTGGAGGTAATTTGATAAAAAATATGTAACACATAGAGAGTTAAGGAGTCATAAAAATTGGGAGCTAGGTCTGATGAGAATAAGTGTGCAATGTCCCTTGCTAACTTGGAATCCTGTCTAATAACTTGAGTTGAGATTTAAAGGAGAAAGAAACATGCAAATCATAAATCCCAAAACATGAGACACACACAAAAACTTCTCATAAACCCAAGCTGAGATTTGAATGAGGAAGTACCAAACCAGTAATTAAACAGACCTTGAAAAGAAGAAAAAGGTTGCACAATATGTACTAAAGGATCAAAGTACTTCTAGACCCAAAAAAAAACACTCTCATGTAAAAAACAGTGATCCAACGTTTAAGAATTTTGAGATGAACAACATACACAACCAAAAATCATAGGGATATCAAAAGCTTTAACACGATCATTAATTGGAATGGCGTTATGGTACAAACACCAAACGAAAAAACCCAAGTTTTGAACAAATTAATAAAAAAGAGTCTTAATAAACCTTTAATGCTCAAAGGACTAAAGAAGAGAAGTTTATTGATTTGCTAAAAAAGGAGAACTATATTTCTTATGGATGAACCTCACCCAAAGCTTAGTTACATGGACTCGGCACTTCAGGCTATAGTACCCATGTCGACACGACATGACATGGATCAGGGTATGGAATACGTACCAGATTCGTTGACTTCACTTCGGACACGCTGACTTAAATATGACTCTATTTTCATCTTCATGTTGTTGCTAACGCCGGTGACTGGTGGCTGCTCTCGAAAAGGTGTTGGTGCTACCGTACGGTGAGAAAAAGAAACCAAGATGAAGAGTGTCGAAGAAAGTCTTATGAGAGTTATGGATGTCGGTGATTCGATGACTGAGATTGTAAGGTTAGAGAGAGAGATAAAAAGAGATCTTTGGCTTGGAATTGAAAGAGAAACAGAGAGAGGAATATAGTACTAGACTTTGTAAGACACGAAGAGCAGAGATGAAGACCTTTTTTGTTTTTCCATATTGTTACTGGTAGGTGATTTTATTTAATTGACCACCACATGTAAATGGATATTATTTTTAGTGTTAAGCTCTTGGTCATGTGATTTTTTAGTTGTCTTTCTTTTGAATGGAATCCAACTATTTATAGGTACTTTTAAACAGTAATTTGGGTATGGGAATGGGTCGGTACAGTCTGAGTATAAACTTTGGGTTTGAGGTCAATTAGGTCTGAGACTCGAGATGTAGTTTTAGTGAACCCGACCAGGTTTAGAGGAAGTGAAATGGGCTTTGGCCAGCTCTTATAGAATGGCTGACCTAAACACTTGGTCTGCTAAGAGTGGGTCTTTGACCCAATTTCAATTTGTTGAGGCCCAAACTATCATTTTAAATAAAACCCAACCTGACTTTAGGCCTTGGTTTAAAAAATGGCTTTCAAACCTACTTTGATCCAAAGAGTCATAGGCTCAGAATAATTGATAAAAACATAACCATATAAATTCTATGAAGATTTTTTTACATGTTCAAGTACTCTTGTCCAACTTTTGGACTTTTTTTAACCGAGTCTCTGAGTCTAATATTTTGAAGGTAAGCAAGTCAATTATTTAGATATACACTTATATCCCACACTCGTATTTGAGTCCATGTAATATAGTTTCAAAGTGAATTACCCATTAGATAATTCCAATTCAATTTGGCATAAAGAGATGTCATAACTTGAAATAAGCTTTGAATCCCCAAACCTCCATCTACTGGTTGCACTATGCGATCCCAAAAGACCCAATGTTGCCTTGAGTCATCATTGTTACTCCACAGAAATGAAGAATTTTTTTCCTGCCATATTAGCTTGGGCAATTTTAAAACAACTAGAGAATGAGTTAGAATGGCTGTAAGCACATATTTGATGAGAATGATCTTTCCCCAAAAGGAAAAAAGTCTAGCTTCCCAACTATCTAACCTTTTGCAAATCTTCTTAATCAATTCTTTGAAATACACCATCTTTTTTTTGCCTTTAAAGAGAGGGACTCCAAGGTATTTTATACGAAGCCTTTGTTTTTTAAAACTTGTCCAATATTGAATGAGATTGCTCTTTCATAAATTAAGAAACTTTATTTGAACCATAAAAACACTCTTAGATATATTTATCTTTTGACCACTTTCAGCTTCATGTATATGAATGAGTTTAAGATGCTGAGAGAGAGAATTTTGGGTGCCATTTGAAAATATTAAGATGTCACCGGCAAAAGAATGTGAGATATGGAATAATGATTTGTGCCACGCAATGATAAGGCTTGATTTTATTTTCAGACACCAAAAGATTGAGATTCCTACTAAAAATATCTTCAGCCAGTATGGAATAATGATTTGTAAGGTTGTGATGGCATGTATTTTTTAGTATAAATGGCTTACAGAATCTGCTGGAAGTGTGAAAAAAAGAAGAAAAATCAGTTCTGCAGAAACTTCTCTTCTATGACTTTCCTTTGTTTTTTCTGTAGATTTTCTGCTACAAGAACTTGCAGATGTACTATATTTTTCCTCTCTATGTCAAAATACATATTTTTTGTGTGTGCGCGCTTGTTATAAGCTTAGGAATAACCCAACAAGTTTGGTATCAGAGCTGGCCAGGTTCAGAGAAATAAGAAACAGAGTCAGGAAGAGAAGAAAAAATAATTTTCTGTAGAAAACTCCACGGCAAGCTTAAGTGAAAATGTTTAGTCAGCTCAAGTTCTAATTTTTCGGAGGTGAAAACTAAGATTTAAGGTTTATAAAGATGATGACCATTTTTCTCCAATTTGATCTATGGGATTTGGTTGAAAATAGGTATGAAGAGCCCCAATCTATAGCAACACTGACAGATGCTCAGCAAAGGGAGTTGAAGAAGAAGAAGCATAACGATGCAAGTGCTCTTTCCTTGATCCAAAGAGGGTAGCAAAATACATTTTCCCAAGAATAATGGGAGTAACAAAAGTAAAGCAAGCATCGGATATTCTACAACAAGAGTTCAGAGAAGATTTGAAGGTAAGGGCTGTCAAACTTCAATCTCTTAGAAGAGATTTAGAAAATATGAAAATGAAGGAGAATGGATCATTAAATGAAAACTCAACCAGATTTCTTGAGTTTGTTAATCAAATGAAGAGTTATGATGAACAATTAGATTATTAGAAAATTGTAGTGAAAATCTTAATAAGCTTGCCTGAGAAATTTGATCCTATAGTTGCTGTTATTGAAGAAACTAAATATCTCTCCCCATTTGAGTGTACAACAACTTATGGGTTCTCTGAAATCCTTTAAGCAAAGATTGACACAACGCTCTGAAAAGGCTATTGAGAGCGCATATCGGTCTAAGCTTAATATTGGCTCTAAAAACCTAGAAAGGAAATCACCATCTCTAAGTTCTAGAGATGGTAGACAAAGAAAGGAGAGAGGTAGAAATTTAAGAGGAAGGTGTAGAGGCAGTTATGACAGAAAATTCAGTGGAGAAGGATCGTCACAGAGGTGTAGCATTTGTAAAAAAAAAAAAAATCTTGTGGAGAAAGACTGTTGGTTTAAAGGGTAGCCACAGTGCTTTCAATGTAAGAAGTTTGGCTACTTACAAAAGGATTATGGAATGAAGAATAATCAACAAGCAAGCTTTGGTGAAGAGAAGGGGAGTGAAGAAATTTTTTTATGCTTGTCAAAGTACCACTGAAGAGAATAATCATTTGTGGTTCTTAGACAGCGGTTGTTCCAACCATATGATAGCATTGCATTTTTCTTGACATGGATACTACCTTCAATTCAAAGGTGAAGTTGGGAAATGGTGCTATAATGAAAGTGAAAAGAAAAGGCATTATTGGAGTTGATACAAATAATGGTAGCGAGTACATCCATGATGTGTTGTATGTACCAGAATTGAATGAGAATTTGCTGATTTTTAGGAAGCTTTGGAGCATGGATATTCATTGAATTTTGAAGGTCATGGTTGTACGATCTATGATCAAAGAAAGAAGAGTTGATTGTTGAAGTTGAAATGAAAAACAGAAGCTTTCCACTCACTTCTAGCTATGAAAAGAATGTTGCCTTGAAGATGGAAGTTGATGATTAGTCATGGTCGTGGCATAGAAGATTTAGCCACTTGAATTTCCATAGTCTGAAATTGCTTCATGAAAAGGGATGGTTTATGGAATTCCCACCATTTTGGAAAGCATGATGTTTGTGAAGGGTGTGCATTTGGAAAGCATCACCAACAACCGTTTTCGAAAGGAGGTGCTTGGAGAGCTAAAGAAGTGCTGGAATTGGTTCACACCGGTGTATGTGGTCTTATGAGGACTCCCTCTCACTCTCAAAATAGGTACTTTTTTTTGTTTATTGATGACTACACTAGAATGACTTGGGTTTACTTTATGAGAGAAAAGTTTGAAGTCATTACTATTTTCAAGAAATTTAAATGTCTTGTTGAAAAAAAAATGGCCATTATATCAAAGTGTTGAGAAGTGATAGGGTAAAGAGTACACAAAAAAGAATTTGATTAATTTTGTTAAGATGAATACATAGAAAGGCAGCTCAGTGTTGGTTATTCGCCTCAATAAAATGGAGTATCCAAGAGGAAGAATCAAACTCTCATGGAAATGGCTAAGTCAATTCTGCATGGTAAAGGTCTACCAAATAGTTTTTGGGCTGAAGCTGTATATATCATTGTGTACTTGATAAACAGGTTTCCAACCAAAGCTGCGTGGAATCAAACTCCATTTGAAGCATGGAATGGAAGGAAGCCATCTGTGAAGCATTTGAAGGTCTTTCAGAGTGTTTGCTATGCTCAAATTCCCAAAGAGAAGAGGTATAAACTTGATGAAACAAGTGGAAGGAGCATACTTGCTGGTTATAGCTCAAAATCAAAGGGATGTAGGTTGTATAACTTGAAGACCAACATGATATTTGTTAGCCGAGATGTTTTGTTCGATGAAAAAGCAAAATAGGATTAGGAGCATGGAAATATTTAAGATAAAATAGTTAATGTTGATGTTGTGAAATAAGGCCAGTCTACAAAGAAGAAGAAAATGGAGAATTATCACCATCCTCTCTAAGTTCGAGTTCATCTTCATCAAACTCAACTCTAAGAAAAATGAGGAATTTGAGAGAGATTTATGAGAGATGCGATTTCTCCGTGGTTGAACCAGAAAACTTTGAAGAAACAATTAAAGAGGAAACTTGGAGTAAGGCAATGGAGGAAGAAATTGAAGTTATTGAGAAAAATCAGACTTAGCAGCATGTTGAGAGGCCAAAAGACAAGACAATTATTGGGGTGAAGTATAATTCAGATGGTTTGATGCAAAGAAAAAAAGCATGGTTGGTTGCAAAAGGTTACTCACAACAGCTTGGTGTTGATTTCCATGATATGTTTGCACCAGTTGCTCTTTTAGGTACCATATGAGCTCTCATTGCTTTAGCTGCTCACAAAGGTTTGTTATTGTACCAACTTGTCATAAAATCAGCATTTCTGAATGGAGAGTTGAAAAAAGAAATATATGTAGAACAACCACAAGGGTTTGTGAATGAAGGTGAAGAATACAAGGTGTATAAGTTGAAAAAAGCATTATATGGGCTGAAACAAGCTCCTAGAGCTTGGTACAGTCGGATTGACAGTTATTTCAATGAGAAGGGTTTTCAAAAAGGCAAGAGTGAGCCTACTTTGTATGTTAAACAACAAGGTATGGCTAATGTTCTCATTGTTGCAATCTATGTTGATGATTTAGTGTTCACTGGAAATAATGAAGAAATAATTGATGAATTTAGAGAACAAATGATGAAGAAATATGAAATGAGTGACATGGGGCTGCTGCATCATTTTCTTGGAATTGAGGTGCATGAAGATGAAGATGGAGATTTCATTTGTCAAAAGGAGTATGCTAAAAATATTTTTAAGAAGTTTGGGATTTATTATTACAATCTGGTAGCCACACCCCTTGTTGTAAATGAGAAGTTAGAGAAAGAAGATGGAGGCGAAAAGGTTGATGCAACTCTTTATAGAAGTTTGGTTGGGAACTTACTCTATCCCACTGTCACAAGACTTGAAATTATGTTTGCAGTAAGTTTTCTCTCTAGGGTCATGCATAATCCAAGTCATATTCACCTTGGATTAGCAAAAAGTTTGTTAAGATATGTCAAAGGCACCGTTGGGCATGGAATCAGATTTAGCAGAATTTCTGAGTTGAAATTGCATGGTTATTGTGATAGTGATTGGGGTGGCTGCATTGATAACATGAAATATACTTCAGGATATGTGTTTTCTCTTGGTTCAAGAGTGTTTTCATGGGCTTCTAAGAAGCATCAAATAGTTGCACAGTCTTCAGCTGAAGCAGAATATATCTCAGTATCCATGGCAACTTCACAAGCCATTTGGTTGAGAAGAATAATGGAGAGCATTGAAGAGAAGCAAGAAGAAGGCACCATCATTTTCTGTGATAACAAATCAGCCATAGCCACGGCAAAGAACCCAGTTCATCATAGCAGAACAAGGCACATTGCTGTCCATCATCATTTTTTCGAAATGTTATTGAAGATGGAGAAGTACAACTGAATTTTTGCAGGTCAGATAAACAATTGGCTGACATTTTCACTAAAGCTCTTCTAAGAGAAAAGTTTCAAAAGCTTAAGGAAGCATTCAGAATTCAGGAACAACACATTAAGGGGGGAGAATGTTGATGTTAATGTGCTGTGAAAATTCTGCAACGGTGTTATTTTTATTGTTTACCTAAGTTAACTTATTTTAACTAGTGTTAAGTGTGTTAACTTCGGTTAAAATAATGGACGTCTATAAGGTTGTGATGGAATGTATATTTTAGTATAAAAGGCTTGTAGAATTTGTTGAAAATGTGAAGAAAAAGGAATAAAAATCAGTTCTATAGAAACTCCTCTTCTATGACTTTCCTCTGCTTTTGCTGTAGATTTTTTGTTGCAAGAACTTGGAGACCTACTGTATTTTGCCTTCCCGTGTCAAAATGTATCTTTGTTTTGTGTGTTCGCATGTTACAAGCTTAGGAGTAGCCCAACCAATTGCAGTCTGCTCTATTGAAGAATCATCAGAAACAAAATTATCACCATAATATTTAAGTCTGAATTTAGAATGACGATTCCTTTTTTTAAATTCACACATGGAAAATTTGAGAATTGCAATCCCCATCCTTAAGCCATTTGACTCTAGCCTTTTTCCTATAGAAGTAATGTTTCTTTGTTCCGTAAAGAATTGAGTTGAGAGTTAGCTTCAGATAACCTGTGAAGAGCATCATCAAACCATAGCAATTGGAGAGCCAAATCTACCTTAATTATTTCAACTTGAGCTTTGAAATGATTTGTTTCAAGTCTCCAAAAACTTTCTAATTCCATTATCGTAACAGCTTCCTCGTGCCTTTTAAACGTGTGGGAAGATCAATACCATAGGACAACCAGTTATGCTATACAAAATCAAAATAAAATCCATGCTCCAGCTATATTCAATGGAATTTAAACTGATGGAGGTCTTCCTCCCTTTTAACCAGAAAGATAAGCAAAGAGGCATGGTCTGAGTTTTGTTGAGTGTTGGACGATTATCTACCTAAATAAATATGCAAATAATCGTACTTGTTTTACTTGCAAGTGCACAAGATCAATGGTAGCATAGCGTGTGCAAGTGTGAGATCATTTCCACAGGAATTGGTCAATTTCGATTTAGAATTAGTTTCTTCAAAGTAAAAAGAGAAATAATGTTGAGTGTGAGTTAATAATAATGAGAACATAGGACTACGATATCCACCACTAATTATACTTTCTCACTAAGTAAGGTGTCAATGCTCTAGCCTTATTATGAATATTTAATGGTTGCCAACCTAAGGGCTTGGTCCACACCTTAGGCTATTGATCTCCCTATGCAATGAGTTAGGCATAGTGTATACTCTAACTCTTTTATCTCTTAAGGGATTCAGCATGGATGTATACTGAGTTGTTTCTTAAGAGAGCATAAGGGCTGTGGAGATTGGCAACCACATGGGACCTAAGGCTTGGTCCGCTCCCGGTTTCCCACGTTGATTAACCCGAGAATCCGGTGTGGATATCTCCTGGTACTATTGTCGAACTCAGGACTCGGTCATCCAAATTGATTCGACTAACTAATCCATACCACATACATACGTTGATCAGACACACACATATGAGGAATTTAAATACAAACATATATTAATCAAGTTAAACATTCTAACAAGGCTATAGGCAAAGGTAATCAATGAATAAATATGTGGAAAAACATAACTAAGGCTTCAATCGAGCCCTATAAGAGTTTAGTTACACATGCTAGTTAAACTAAGCATTATAACCATATTGAAACAAAAACAGAAAAATAAAACCCGAAAAAGACTTGGGAGACGAGTCGTCAATTCCTCTCCTAAGCTTGCTACTTCAAGTCTAAAACTAAAGGTATGATATCTGTGTTTTATAGGGCTATATATAGGACTCTAAGGGTGCCCCAAAACCTTAATTTCCTATTTGAGATCCGGAGACTTCTTTCCATATCTGGCTTTGCCGCCTCTGGAGTGTTTGGGCTCGATCGTATGTGGGTTACACTCGAGTGCATGTGTGCGCTCGAGCCTTCAAAGTGTGTGCTCATGTGCTTGTGCGCTCGATCACAAGAGAGGTGCGTTCGAGCGCACCTTGCTGGTTTGCAGAAATTTACTTTTCACTCCCTAGAGCTCCAAAATGTCATCTTTTTGTCAAAGCCCTGTGAAAAACACATAAAACATGAAAATAAAATAGATAACTAAAGAGTCTAACAAGCGTAAATTAAGGGGCTTAAATAATCATATTTAAGAACTTATCACACCCCCAAAATTACATATTGCTAGTCCCTTAGCAATACAAAATGAAAGACTATGCTAAAACAAAGATAAATTCATTTCATGATATTCAAAAATTTGGGTTATGCATAAAACCATGATAACCGTTCATGAGTAAGCTTATAATAAAAACACATTTTTTTATTGAAAAAGGATTTTTAAAAGCTCATGTTACTTACCTAAGGTTGGCTCAAGGCATCGCAAGTTTGATTTGTGTGTGACGAATTAGCATATATAAGATGGGGCTTCCAAATAATTTTAGTGTATAGTGTTTCGGTGTCCAAAACTTCATCGAATTTCTTATCAAAAAGAACAAAAATGGCATAATGCTTGCTTCTTTGCTTTCTTTTATCATGCGATTTTTTGCCATGTTGAGTTTCATTAAGCTTTCTAATTGACCCTTGTAACGAATGTTAAGCCAATGACTCCCAAACCAGATGGTTGTAGGGCATTAGGTGTAAAGACGCCCCTATGGACTTACTAACCCGAGTCAACAAGGTGACGGAACTAGCAGGTTTTAATGCTTCCTAGTGAAATTCTCACATTCTGACGTGAACACTCACTGTTTACTGAGGCAAGAGGCCCAGTTACTCAATGAAATTTATTATTATGATCTTTAAAGGCTTAATTCCCACCTTTTGACGTGAACAGTCACTGTTTACTGAGGTAAGAGGTCCAGTTACTCAGTGGAAAGTTTTTAATGATCATTAGAAGCTTTTTATTTTCTTTTTGCATGATGAACATTTTTCTTATGCGAAAGTGTTCTTTTAACAAGTTATCCGATTACAATTAGGTCATGAAAACATATACAAAAGAATTATATGTCATACCCCACACAAATGCATGCTAATGTGCTCGTGCAAATCTGGATCAAACTCGTGAATTCTTAAGTGCCTTGAGGTAGGTAACTAAACTTTGTAAAATTCCTATTACAAGACTATATGTTCTAGATTTTAAGCTTATTAATGAAGTTTTATCATATTTTAAATCAACCAAAATTTTTATCACCCAATGAACATTCATTTATCTTTTCTAAAAAAAAACTGTGATCTAGTGTGTGCATGTGTCAGTGTTTGTCTCCCACTACCCCCAAACTTAATATACACATTGTGCCCAATTTGTTTGTGGCATGGAAAGATCTGACCTGGGAGATGGAGAACTAGATTGTTTGCATTACTCGTAACACGCCCCCAAACTTGAACTTGGATGCATGCACTAAGTTCCTAACAAAGAAAAATAAATGTTTGGCCGTAAAATAAGAAATATGCATAATAAATATGTAAATATAAACATAAATAAAAGAAAAATACTATAATGAAAAGGATATGCTTTGGGATGCCTCCCATGAGTGCTAAGTTTTACGTCTTCAGCCAGACGGTGTATCCTCTCACTGCTGATCATCAGGTGGTGCAGTCGTAGAGGTACTGGGTGTAGGAGGTAGGCGATCGAGGATTGCCTATAGCATCACCTCCTACTGTGCAAACCGTGCCTCCAAACCATCAATGCACTGGTGCACTAGTGATGTAGTTGTAGATACGTCACCTCGAAAGGAGAACAGCTCAGCGAGAAAGTGCTGGGACTCAGTGGGTCTCATGTCCTGATGGTCCTCTTCTCACGGAGGGCTCATTATTGGGTGCTTGGTATCCATAAGATCATCTGCCACAGGCTCAGCAATAGGAATCGGCATCCAGGGTCCTCGAGGTATGTGGGACTAGCTGCGGCTCCACTGGGCCCTCCTGAAGAAAGGATGATCACTAACCAGGCCGTCTATAGAGGAGCTTCTAATCCCTTTCTTCTTGAAGATATAACTGAGCAAGAAGGGGAAAGGGAGGCCCCACACTTTAGCTATGGTGGTCTGATGTCTATGTACACTGTCCCAGAACTTATGTTTCTGACTCAATATGACTGCTGGGATAGAGTACCAGTGACCCCGGTGAAAGATGTAGAGAGCCTGTAGAAACTGATCCTTCCTCTGTGTCTTGTGCCCCAAATGACACACGTTCCGCTGGAGGACAGAGTCGACGAACCATAAACGGGGAGGCAACCTCGATCGGCTCCCCGCATTGTTGTGTCAATCCGCATACTGGCCCGCACACATGTCCTCTATGATGTGTGGCAGTAGAAACGGGTCTGGCTGCTCCTTCATATGGGTGTCCTCTGGAGGGGACTCATCACTGCAATGGAGGGAACCGACGATGTCGGCGGTGGTCAACTCTATGAACCTGCCCTAGACTGAGGAAGATAGAATCTCTGGTCTGGTGTAGTCGTAGGTCAGGTTCTCGTAGAAGCTGACCACAAATCTGGTGTAAGCTGTCGAACAGACCGGCTTGAACAGTTGCTTGAGACCTCGGTTCTTAAACTCTTAGACCACCCATCTTGTGGCGTCCAGACTCTTGAAGTCCTTATCTACGTTAAAGTAGTCTCGAACAGCATTTCACGCTGCTCGAAACTAAGCCGAGTGGTCTGGTGGCGGCTACTGGAGGCTTGGGAAGTGGAAGCCATTTTCTGAAATCTGAAACTTTTGTTACTGTCAAAAATGCGTTCGATCGCATGAGAGGACTTGTGCTCGATCGTAGGTGTTGAACACTCGAGCGCACTCGCTTAGGCAATTTATCAAACAGTTAATGTGCGGTAAATACGTGAAGCTTGTGTACAGTACCCAAATACGGCCCCAACCTACAGTAAACACGAAAATATTCAATCAACACACAAGATAGCATATAATAAGAGGAAAATATTGTAAAGAAACTTGTGTGTGATGGTGTGCAAGCAATTTTTTTGGAAAACAATTTGTTAAAATTTCTACCGTGTGGATTTGAGTCTATGAGGTGGTTGTGTACAAGGAAAGAGATGGAGTTAAAGTGGGTAAACGGGATGGAGGATGTTTGTGGTGATGTTGGCAATGGATTTGGGAGGGATAGCGAGGGTTGTGGTGAGATGGAAATGATTCTTAGAGTTGGAGAGGGTGAGAGTGCGAACAAGGAACAGATAGCTTGCAATTGAGCGTAAGGGGAAAAATGGGCAAGTTAAGTTTTTAAAATGAGCCCGTGAGTTCTACCCCGAATGCACTCGAGCGTATAGTGTAGTGCGCTCGATCGCACTTATGGCAGAAACTTATTGCTGGGGTGCACTCGTGCACATTGCAGTGTTAATGAATCGTGCGCTCGAGCGCAAGACAGAATGTATAGATAATTTTACTTACCAAGACTGAAAAAAATAACTTTAGAACAATACAACCTCACCATACTTTAGTGGACTCAATACCACTAATCTTGATAGAGGTGCTTGAGCTAAATGTTCTGCAAGTGGAAATTGGTCAAGTGCGCTCTATAGTAGCTTCAGTGCTATGCTCCTTGAAGAGGGCACTTAGAACTCACATCAGGTGGTTCCAGTGCCATTGACAGCTGCTTCATCTCCAATTTTGGTGCTTGGTCAATAAAATAGAGAAAATTAGTATTAGTAAGTTCAAGATTTTCAACTCGAGGATTATACTTACTTGATGGCTTTGGTGTGTTCGCGATGGGGTGCATGGCTCCATTGATATCTTTAATCACATTGTCATCCTTTGGGATAATGTCCAATCTTATGTCATCATGGTTGGAGATGGTCACCAATGGAGCAGTGTGACGGACCTGAGAAACTTCCTCAACAACACTTTGCATTAAGCTTACATTAGAATATTTATTATCATTGTTGGTTGATTTTGATGTATTAAATATTTTGAATTCTATCTCCTCATCATTTACTTTCATAGTGACAATGCTCATTTTTACACTAATATTTGTGTTAGCAGTGATCATAAATGGTCTTCCTAAGATGATGGGGAGTGGTAATGGCATATGACATTCTTCCATATCTAAGACAATAAAATCAGTAGGTAAAATAAATTTACCTACTCTTACCAAAACGTCTTCAAGAATACCTCTCGGTCGTTTGATGCTTCTGTCTGCCAATTGCAAAGTGATGAAGGTTGGTTGAAGCTCCCCTAAACCTAGTGTCTCGAATACACTGTATGGGAGCAGATTGACACTCGCTCCTAGATCCAATAATGCATGCTCGAAAAGCTGGTCACCTAACCTGCAAGGAATAGTAAAACTACCCAGATCTTTTAGTTTTGGTGGTAATTTTCTTAATAGCACAGCACTCACCTCTTCAGTCAAGGCTACCATCTCATGCTCCTAAAACTTTCTTTTGTTAGTGCAACAATCTTTTAAAAACTTAGCATACGCAAGAATTTGTTTAACTGCATCTAATAAAGGAATGTTTATTTCTACCTTTTTTAAAGTTTCGAAAATGTCACTCAGTTTAGTCTCCTTCTTAGACTTTACTAACCTTTGAGGGAATGGTGGAGGTGCATTTTCCTTTTCTATCTCACTTACCATGGAGGTAGATGCTTTGTCTGGAGATGCTTGTGCAGGCTAATTGATGCCTATGATCTTTCCACTTCTCAGGGTTGTCACAGCATTCAATTGTTGATGTCCCCTTGGATTAGGTATTGGTTGGGCGGGAAGCTCACCTTGTTTTCTACTGCTTAGTTCCTTGCCCAATTTCCCCATTTGTACCTCTAATCCTTGAATGGCTTAATCATGTTTTGCAGTGATTTGTCTCATCTTAGTCCAAAATTGCCTCGTTTCTTCCATGAATTGTTCATGTGAAGTCATTAGTTGTTGCTGCTGAGTTGCCAATTGCCTCACAAGACTTTCAAGGTCACTTTTCTTTAGCTCGGGAGCTGAGTGGGCCACTGGTTGGAAGTTTCTTTGCTGCTTTTGACTGTTCTGATTGTTGCTCCAAGAAAAATTCGAGTGATTCCACCATCCAGGGTTATGGGTGTTTGTATAAGGGTTGTTCTTTGGCGGATAGTTGTTTGGTCCCACAAAGTTTGCTTGCTCATGATCTGTAGATGAATACAAACAACATGCATCAGTGTTATGATCAAATTGGGAACAAATAGCATATACCTAGAGTGGTGTAGCTGGTGGGTTAGGTGAGGCATTCTGAGCAGCCATGGCTTTAACCAACAGGTCTAGTTTCCTCTCCACAACAACTATCTGAGTAGACAATCCTCCATTTAAATTTACCTCATACATACCCATACTTTTGGTTACATGTCTTCCTCAAGAGGAGAACTGCTGAGTGTGTTCACTTAGGGTTTCGAAAAGTTCCATAGTTTCTTCGTTGCTTTTCTCCATCAGCACTCCTCCACAACCTGAATCCATAATATTTTTGTTAGTATCACTCAAACCTTCTTCATAGAAAGCTTGTACCAGTTCATTTTGAGGTAGGTTGTGGTGTGGGCATTTGAGTAGTAGCTCGTTGAAGTGTCCCCGTGCTTCGAAGAATAGATCTCCATCCTTTTGTTGGAAGGACTGAATTTCTTTCCTCATTTGCCTCGTCTTTTGGGCTGGGAAAAACTTCCTTAGAAATTTGCTAGCCAACTCCTCCCAAGTGTGAATAGAAACTGCAGGCAAAGAATTGTACCATAGTTTAGCATTATTTTTTAAGGAAAAAGGGAAAAGAATCAACTTTATTCCTTCTTGGTCTAAGCCTCAGATGTGCTGGAATTTGCAAAGATCGAAGAATTCTCGGAGGTGTAAGTGTACCCCTAAAGTGAGTCAGTGCACTGAGTTTCTGTGGAAATATATAGTAGTTTCCTTCCGCCTCAGGTTGATACACAATGCACGATGGTTGATCGAGGTTCTGTGGGATGAAGGATTGCTTCATCGGCCTCCGCTCAGGTGGTTGCTGATTATCGATTTGTTCCACCATTGGTATTTCTTCTTCAATTCCTTCTTCTACCTCTTCTGAGTTGTCTCTAAACCTTTGTCGGATCGTTCGCTCAAGCTTGGTGTCGAGGGGAAAGAACGATGGATGCTTGGATCGAAGCCAGTGCATGAATCGATGGCAGTCACTTACATGCAACAGTCAAACGTTGCTGCTCGGGTAACTCTCTGCCTCAATTGCACTCGATCGTACACGAGGGTGCGCTCGATCGCAAGTGGCATAGAAAACTCTCCTGGAGTGCCTGAAATAGAAAGCAAAAAGAAATTGATTAGGGTTTTAATGAAACAAAAAAAATAAGATAAAGACAGAAACTTAAAAATTTCTTGAGATAAGAATAGAATACAATGAAAAAGAAATAACAATGATTAAATAATTCTAAAATAAATTTAAGTGCAATCCTCGGCAACGGCACCAAAAACTTGTTGGAAAATCATCTACCGAAATAAATATGCAAATAATCATACTTGTTTTACTTGCAAGTGCACAAGGTCAATGGTAGCATAACGTGTGCAAGTGCGAGATCATTTCCACAGGGATTGGTGAATTTCGATTTAGAATTATTTTCCCAAAGTAAAAAGAGAAATAAAAGTGAGATGTGAGTTAATAATAATAAGGACATAGGGCTGTGATATCCACCACTAATTACACTTTCCCACTAAGTAAGGTGTCAATGCTCTAGCCTTATTATGAATACCTAATGGTTGTCAACCTAAGGGCTTCGTCCACACCTTAGGCTATTGATCTCCCTAAGCAACGAGTTAGGCATGATGTATACTCTAACTCTTCTCTGTCTTAAGGGATTCAGCATGGTTGTATGCTGAGTTGTTCCTTAAGAGAGCATAAAGGCTGTGGAGATCGGCAACCACACGGGACCTAGGGTCTGGTCCTCTCCCGGTTTCCTATGTTGATTAACCTAAGAATCCGGTGTGGATATCTTTTGTTACTTTTGTTGAACCCAGGACTCGGTCATCCAAATTGATTCAACTAACCAATTCATACCACATGCATAAGTTGATCAGACACATACATATGAGGAATTTAAATACAAACAAGTATTAATCAAGTTAAGCATTATAACATGGCTATAGGAAAGCTAATCAATGAATATATATGTGGAAAAGCATAACTAGGGCTTCAATCGAGCCCTATAAGAGTTTAGTTACACATGCTAGTTAAACTAAACATCATAACCATAATAAAACAAAAACAGAAAAATAAAACCCGAAGAAGACTCGGGAGACGAGTCATCAATTCCTCTCCTAAGCTTGCAACTTCAAGTCTAAAACAAAAGGTATGGTTTCTGTGTTTTAAAAGGCTATATATAGGGCCCTAGGGGTGCCCCGAAACCCTAATTTGAGGTCCGAAGACTTCTTTCCATATCTGGCTCTGTCGCCTCTGGAGTGTATGCGCTCGAGCGTATGCTGGCTGCACTCGATGTGCACTCGAGCCTTCTAAGTGTGCGCTCGTGTGCTGTGCGCTCGATCACAAGGGAGGTGCGCTCGAGCACACCTTACTAGATTTGCATAACTTTACTTTTGATCCCTTAAAGCTCCAAAATGTCATCTTTTGCCCAAGCCCTATGGAAAACACCTAAAACACGAAAATGAAATAGAATCTACTAAAATAGTTAAATAAATAGCCTAACAAGTGTAAATTAAGGGGTTTAAATATGACTATTTAAGCATTTATCACACCCTCAAACTTACATATTGCTAGTCCCTTAGCAATACAAAACGAAAAGACTATATCAAAACAAAATTTAAAGATAAATGCATTTTTCATGATATCCAAAAATTTGGGTTGCACATAAAACCATGATGACCATTCATGAGTAAGCTTATAATAAAAACACATTTTTGTATTGAATAAGGGCCTTTAAAAGCTCATGTTACTTACCTAAGGGTGGCTTAAGTCATCGCAAGTTTGATTTATGTGTGATGAGTTAGCACATATAAGGTGGGGCTTCCAAATAATTTTGATGTATAGTGTTTCGGTGCCCAAACCTTCATCGAATTTCTTATCAAAAAGAACAAAAATGGCATAATGCTTGCTTCTTTTCTTTTTCTTTTCTTTTATCATGAGATTTTTGCCATGTTGAGTTCCATTAAGCTTTCTAACTGACCCTTGTAACGAGTGTTTAGCCAATGACTCCCAAACCAGATGGTTTTAGGGCATTAGGTGTAAAGGCACCCCTAAGGACTTACTAACTCGAGTCCAAAAGGCTACGGAACTAACAGGTCTTAATGCTTCTAAGTGAAATTTCCACCTTTTGACATGAATACTCACTGCTTACTGAGGCAAGAGGCCCAGTTACTCAGTGAAAATTTTTATCGTGATCATTAAATGCTTAATTCTCACCTTTTGACATGAACACTCACTGCTTACTGAGGCAAGAGGTCCAGTTACTCAGCGAAAAATTTTTAATGATCATTAGAATTTTTTTATTCTCTCATTGCATAATGAACATTTTTCTTTATTTTTCTTATGCCCAAGTGTTCTTTTAACAAGTTATAGTTAGGTCATGGAAACATATACATAAGAATTATATGTCATACCCCACACAAATGCGTGCTAATGTGCTCATGTTAGATCGGGATCAAACTCGTGAATTCTTAAGTGCCTTGAGGTAAGTAACTAAACTTTTTAAAATTTCTATTTAAAATATTATGTATTCTAGATTTTAAGCTTACTAATGAAGTTTTATCATATTTTTAAATCAACCAAAATTTTTATCACAAAATGAACCTGCATTTATCTTTTCTAAAAAAAAAAAAAACTGGAACCTAGTGTGTGCATGTGTCTCCCACCACCCCAAACTTAATATACCCATTGTCCCCAATGTGTGTGTGGCATGGAAAGATCTGACCTGGGAGATGGAAAACTAGATTGCTTGTATTGCTAGTAGACTCCCCCAAACTTGAACTGGATGCACGCACTAAGTTCCTGACAAAGAAAAATAAATGTTGTGCCAAAAAATAAGAAATATGGATAACAAACATGTAAATATAAACATAACTAAAAGAAAAATACTATAAGGATATGCTTTGGGGTGCCTCCCATGAGCGCTAAGTTTTACGTCTTCAGCCAGATGGAGTATCCTCTCACTGCTGATCATCGGGTGGTTTAAGTGCCCTTGAAAGCTGCTACATCTCCAATCTTGGTACCTGGACAACAGAAGAGGGGAAAGTAGTATTAGTAAGTTCAGGAGGTTCAATTGGGAGAATATACTTACTTGGAGGCTTTGGTGTGTTCTTGATAGGATGCATAACGCTCTTTATGTCTTTGATCACATCTTCATCCTCTGGTCTAATATCCAATCTTGTGTTATCATGGTTGGGGATGGTTTCCAATGGAGCGGTGTGATGGACCTAAGAAACTTTCTCAACAATACCTTACATTAAGCTTACATTAGAATATTCATTAGAATTTTTGGTTGATTCTAATGTATTAAATATTTTGAATTCCATCTCCCCATCATTTACTTTCATAGTGACAATGCCCCTTTTTACACTAATATTTGTGTCAGCAGTGATCATAAATGGTCTTCCTAAGATGATGGGGAGGGGTAATGGTATATGACATTCTTCTATATCTAAGACAATAAAATCAGCAGGTAAAATAAATTTACCTACTCTTACCAAAACATCCCCAAGAATGCCTCTCGGTCGTTTGATGCTTCTGTCAGCCAATTGCAAGGTGATGGAGGTTGGTTGAAGCTCCCCAAGCCTAGTGTCTTGAATACACTATATGGCAGCAGATTGACACTCGCTCCTAGATCCGATAGTGCATGCTCGAATAACTGGTCACCTAGCCTGCAAGGAATGGTAAAACTTCCCAGATCTCTTAGTTTTGGTGGTAATTTTCTTAATAGCACAACACTTACCTCTTCAGTCAAGGCTACTGTCTCATGTTCCTAAAACTTCCTTTTGTTAGTGCAACAATCTTTTAAAAACTTAGCATACGCAGGAATTTGTTTAATTGCATCTAATAAAGGAATGTTTATTTCCATCTTTTTCAAGGTTTTGAAAATGTCACTCAGTTTAATCTCTTTTTTGGACTTTAGTAATCTTTGAGGGAAGGGTGGAGGTGCATTTACCTTTTCTATCTCACTTACCTTAGAGGTGGATGCTTTGGCTGGAGATGCTTGTGCAGGCTCATCGATGCCTATGATCTTTCCACTTCTTAGGGTTATCACAGCATTCAATTGTTGATGTCATCTTGGATTAGGTATTGATTGGGCGAAAAGCTCACCTTGTTTTCTACTTCTTAGTTCATTCGCCAATTGCCCCATTTGTATCTCTAATCCTTGAATGGCTTGATCATGTTTTGCAGAGATTTGTCTCATCTCAGTCCGAAATTGCCTCGTTTCGTCCATGAATTGTTCATGTGAAGTCATTAATTGTTGCTGCTGAGTTGCCAATTGCCTCACAAGACTTTCGAGGTCATTTTTCTTTGTCTCGGGAGCTGAGTGGGCTACTAGTTGGAAGTTTCTTTGCTGCCCTTGACTGTTCTGATTGTTGCTCCAAGAAAAATTTGGGTTATTCTGCCATCCAGGGTTGTAGATGTTTGCATAAGGATTGTTCTTTAGCGGATAGTTGTTTGGTCCCACAAAGTTTGCTTGCTCATGATCTGCAGATGAATACAAGGGACACGCATCAGTATTATGATCAAATTGTTAACAAACAGCATATACCTGGAGTGGTGTAGCTGGTGGGTTAGGTGAGGCATTCTGAGCAACCATGGCTTTAACCAACAGGTCTAGTTTCCTCTCCACAACAACTATCTGAGTAGACGATCCTCCATTTAAATTTACCTCATACATACCCTTACTTTTGGTTACATATCTTCCTTGAGAGGAGAACTGCTGAGTGTGTTCACTTAAGGTTTCAAAGAGTTCTATCGCTTCTTCGCTGCTTTTCTCCATCAGCACTCCTCCAAAAACTTATTGAACGATTATCTGCCTAAATAAATATGCAAATAATCGTACTTGTTTTACTTGCAAGTGCACAAGATCAATGGTAGTATAGTGTGCAAGTGCGAGGTCATTTCCACAGGGAATGGTCAATTTCGATTTAGAATTAGTTTCTTCAAAGTAAAAAGAGAAATAATGTTGAGTGTGAGTTAATAATAATGACAACATAGGACTACAATATCCACCAGTAATTATACTTTCCCACTAAGTAAAGTGTCAATGCTCTAGCCTTATTATGAATATCTAATGGTTTCCAACCTAAGGGCTTGGTCCACACCTTAGGCTATTGATCTCCCTATGCAATGAGTTAGGCATGGTGTATACTCTAACTAATTTCTCTCTTAAGGGATTCAGCATAGGTGTATACTGAGTTGTTCCTTAAGAGAGCATAAGGGTTGTGGAGATCAGCAACCACATGGGACCTAGGGCTTAATCCGCTCCCGGTTTCCTATGTTGATTAACTCGAGAATCCGGTGTGGATATCTCTTGTTACTATTGTCGAACCCAAGACTCGATCATCCAAATTGATTTGACTAACTAATCCATACCACATGTATACGTTGATCAGACACACATATATGAGGAATTTAAATACAAACAGGTATTAATTAAGTTAAACATTCTAACAAGGCTATAGGCGAAGGTAATCAATGAATAAATATGTGGAAAATAATAAAAAGGGCTTCAATCGAGCCCTACAAGAGTTTAGTTACACATGCTAGTTAAACTAAACATTATAACCATAATGAAACAAAAACAAAAAAATAAAACCTGAAGAAGACTCAGGAGACGAGTCATTAATTCCTCTCCTAAGCTTTCTACTTCAAGTCTAAAACTAAAGGTATGGTATCTGTGTTTCACAGGGCTATATATAGGACTCTAAGGGTGCCCCGAAACCCTAATTTACTATTTGAGATCCAGAGACTTCTTTCTATATCTGGCTTTGCCGCCTCTGGAGTGTTTGCACTCGATAGTATGTAGGCTGCACTCGAGTGCATGTGTGCGCTCGAGCCTTCTAAGTGTGCGCTCGATCACAAGAGAGGTGCGCTCAAGCGCACCTTGCTGGTTTGTAGAAATTTACTTTTCACTCCTTAGAGCTCCAAAATGTCATCTTTTTGTCAAATCCCTGTGAAAAACACATAAAAACATGAAAATGAATAGAATCTATTAAAATAGAAAACTAAAGAGTCTAACAAGCATAAATTAGGGGCTTAAATATGACTATTTAAGCACTTATCACACCCCCAAACTTAAATATTGCTAGTCCCTTAGCAATACAAAACGAAAAACTATTTTAAAACAAAGATAAATTCATTTTAACGATATTCAAAAATTTGGGTTGTGCATAAAACAATGATAACCATTCATGAGTAAGCTTATAATAAAAACACATTTTTGTATTGAAAAGGATTTTTAAAAGCTCATATTACTTACCTAAGGTTGGCTCAAGGCATTGCAAGTTTGATTTGTGTGAGATGAATTAGCACATATAAGATGGGGCTTCCAAATAATTTTAGCGTATAGTGTTTTGGTGTCCAAACCATAATCCTCGAGCTGCAAAATCTTGAACTTACTAATACTACTTTTCCCTATTTTATTGACCAGGCACCAAAATTGGAGATGAAGCAGCTGTCAATGGCACTGGAACCACCTGATGTGAGTTCTAAGTGCCTCATCCAAAGAGCATAGTACTGAAGCTACTATAAAGCGCACTTGAGTAATTTCCACTTGCAGAACATTTAGCTCAAGCACCTCTATCAAGATTAGTGGTACTGAGGCCACTAAAATATGGTGAGGTTGTATTGTTCTAAAGTTATTTTTTTCAGTCTTGGTAAGTAAAATTATCTATGCATTTTGTCTTGCGCTCGAGCGCACAATTCATTAACACTGCAATGCGCAGGAGTGCACCTCAGCAATAAGTTTCTGCCATAAGTGCGATTGAGTGCACTACACCATACACTCGAGTGCATTCGAGGCAGAACTCACGGGCTCATTTTAAAAACTTAACTTGCCCATTTTTCCCCTTAAGCTCAATCGCAAGCTATCTACTCCTCATTCGCACTCTCACCCTCTCTAACTCTAAGAATCATTTCTATCTCACCATAACCCTCATTGTCCCTCCCAAATCCATTGCCAACACCACCACAAACATCCTCCATCCCGTTTACCCACTTTAACTCCATCTCTTTCCTTGTACACAACTACCTCACAGACACAAATCCACACGGTAGAAATTTTAACAAATTGTTTTCCAAAAAAAATTGCTTGCACACCATCACACACAAGTTTCTCTAAAATATTTTTCTTTTATTATATGCTATCTTGTGTGTTGATTGAATCTTTTCGTGTTTACAGGAGGTTGGAGTCGTATTTGGGTACTGTGCAGAAGCTTCGCGTATTTAGCGCACAGTAACTGTTTGATAAATTACCTAAGTGAGTGCGCTCAAGCGTTCAACACCTGCGATCGAGCACAAGTCCTCTCGTGCGATCGAGCGCACAAAGTCTGTCATCGAGTGCATTTTTTACAGTAACAAAAGTTTCAAATTTCAGAAAATGGCTTCCACTTCTCGAGCCTCCAGTAGCCGCCACCAGACTACTCGGCCTAGTTTCGAGCAGTGTGAAATTCTGTTCGAGACTACTTTTAACGTAGATGAGGACTTCAAGAGTTTGGACGCCACAAGATAGGCGATCAAAGAGTTCAAGAACCAAGGTCTCAAGTGACTATTCAAGCCGGTCTGTTCGACAGTTTACACCAGATTTATGGTCAGCTTCTACTAGAACCTGACCTACGACTGCACCAGACCAGAGATTCTATCTTCCTCAGTCCAGGGCAGGTTCATAGAGATGACCACCATCGACCTCGTCGGATCCCTCCATTGCAGTGATGAGTCCCCTCCGGAGGACAGCAATATGGAGGAGCAGCCAGACCCGTTTCCACTGCCACACATCATAGAGGACATGTGTGCGGGCCAGTATACTGACCGACACAACAATGCGGGGATCCAGTCGAGGTTACCTCCCCGTTTATGGTTTGTCGAATTCATCCTCCAGCAGAACGTGTGTCCTTTGGGGCATAAGACACAGAGGAGGGATCAGTTTCTACAGGCTCTCTACACCTTTCACCGAGGTCACTGGTACTCTATCCCAGCAGTCATATGGAGTCAGATACACAAGTTCTGGGACAGTGTACATAGCCGTCAGACCACCACGGCTAATGTGTGGGGCCTCCCTTTCCTCTTCTTGCTCAGTCACATCTTCAAGAAGAAGGGGATTAGAGGCTCCTCTATAGACGGCCCGGTTAGTGATCATCCTTTCTTCGGGAGGGCCTAGTGGAGCCTCAGCTAGTCTTACATGCCTCGAGGACCCCGAATTCCAATTCTTGTTACTAAGCCTATGGCAGATGATCCTATGGATACCAAGCACCCGACAATGAGCCCTCCGCGGGAGGAGGACCATCCGAACATAGGACCCACTGAGTCCCAGCACTTTCTCACTGAGCTGTTTTCTTTTCGAGGTGAGGTATCTACAATTACATCACTAGTGCACCAGTGCATTGATGGTTTGGAGGCACGGTTTGCACAGCAGGAGGCGATGCTATAGGCCATCCTCGATCGCCTACTTCCTGCACCCAGTATCTCTTCGACTGCACCACCTGATGATCAGCAGTGAGAGGATACACTGTCTGGCTGAAGACGTAAAACTTAGTGCTCATGGGAGGCACCCCAAAGCATATCCTTTTCGTTATAGTTTTTTTCTTTTATTTATGTTTATATTTACATGTTTATTATGCATATCTCTTATTTTTCGGCCAAACTTTTATTTTTCTTTGTCAGGAACTTAGTGCGTGCATCTAGTTCAAGTTTGGGGGCGTGTTACAAGCAATGCAAGCAATCTAGTTCTCCATCTCCCGGGTCAAATCTTTCCATGCCACACACACATTGGGGACAATGTGTATATTAAGTTTGGGGGTAGTGGGAGACAAACACTGACACATGCACACACTTGAACGCATGCACACACTAGATCCCAGTTTTTTTTAAAAAAAAAAGATAAATGGATGTTCATTTGGTGATAAAAATTTTGGTTGATTTAAAATATGATAAAACTTCATTAGTAAGCTTAAAATCTAGAACACATAGTCTTGAAATAGGAATTTTACAAAGTTTAGTTACCTACCTCAAGGAACTTAAGAATTCATGAGTTTGATCCAGATTTGCACGAGCACATTAGCACGCATTTGTGTGGGGTATGACATATAATTCTTTTGTATATGTTTCCACAACCTAACTATAATTGGATAACTTTTTAAAAGAACACTTTGGCATAAAAAAATAAAGAAAAATGTTCATCATGCAAAAAGAAAATAAAAAGCTTCTAATGATCATTAAAAACTTTTCACTAAGTAACTGGACCTCTTGCCTCAGTAAGTAGTGAGTGTTCACGTCAAAATATGGGAATTAAGCCTTTAATGATCACAATAAGAATTTCTATTGAGTAAATGGACCTCTTACCTCAGTAAACAGTGAGTGTTCACATCAAAAGGTGGGAATTTCACTAGGAAGCATTAAAACCTATTATGTCATTTTTGTTCTTTTAGATAAGGAATTCGATGAAGGTTTGGACACTGAAACACTATACGCTAAAATTATTTGGAAACCCCATCTTATATGTGCTAATTCATCACACACAAATCAAACTTGCGATGCCTTGAGCCAACCTTAGGTAAGTAACATGAGCTTTTAAAAATCCTTTTTCAATAAAAAATGTGTTTTTATTATAAACTTACTTATGAACGGTTATCATGGTTTTATGCACAATCCAAATTTTTGAATATTATGAAAATGAATTTATCTTTGTTTTAACATAGTCTTTCGTTTTGTATTGCTAAAGGACTAGCAATATGTAAGTTTGGGGGTGTGATAAGTGATTAAATAGTCATATTTAAGCCCCTTAATTTACACTTATTAGACTCTTTAGTTATCTATTTTAATAGATTCTATTTCATTTTCATGTTTTATGTGTTTTTCACAGGGCTTTGACAAAAAGATGACATTTTGGAGCTCTAAGGAGTGAAAAGTAAATTTTTACAAACCAGCAAGGTGCACTCGAGCGCATCTCTCTTGTGATCGAGCGCAAAGGCACACGAGCGCACACTTAGAAGGCTCGAGCGCACACATGAGCTCGAGCGCAACCCGCATACAATCGAGCGCAAACACTCTAGAGGCAACAAAGCCAGCTATGGAAAGAAGTCTCCGAATCTCAAATAGGAAATTAGGGTTTCAAGGCACCCTTAGAACCCTATATATAGCCCTGTAAAACACAGATATCAGACCTTTTGTTTTAGACTTAAAGTAGCAATCTTAGGAGAGGAATTGACGACTCGTCTCCCGAGTCTTCTTTGGGTTTTATTTTTCTATTTTTGTTTCATTATGGTTATAATGTTTAATTTAACTAGCATGTGTAGCTAAAATCTTATAGGGCTCGATTGAAGCCCTAGTTATGCTTTTCAACATATTTATTCATTGATTACCTTTGCCTATAGCCTTGTTAGAATGTTTAACTTGATTAATACATATTTGTATTTAAATACCTTTGCATGTAGCTCATCTCAGAAATATGACAAAAATTTTAACTACTTTAATAAAAAAATAATTAAACTTAATTTGTTTAGACCAAAAATTTTTACTTCAAGGTATCAATGATCCTTTTTATTCCCAATCATTAAGCCCACGTTAATTAAGTGATATTTAACAAAGTGGAGCCCAACTTACATATGTTATTTATAAGAGGTTGTCTCTTTCCCCATCTACTATATAAGAAATGTGGGATACAAATCTCAATAGAAAAATCCTCACGCTTACTCCACTCAAGCATAGTTTTTCACTAGGAATCCACATCGCTAAGAGAATATAATAGGATCAGAGTCTTTCCTTATAAAAGGCTCTCTCACTCACCTAGGAAAAAGAAAGATTCGTTCACTTGAAATTCCTCATAAGTTGGGAAATACAATGGGATTAGAGGACAATGCTTTAGAAGTCTCATTTTGATTCCTGAAATTGTAACTTATTTCGATAGGTCAGTCTTTAAATCAAGACACTCAGTAAGTTTTGAAGTAAATTTTTTGGGTAATTTTAATAAATGAGCCGATTATTAGATGGTTCGAACTTTACTCATTTTTACCTAGCGAGCACAAAATTAAGCTCAAGCTTGGCTTGTGTGGCTCGTTAAAATCGAGTTTAAGCTGAGCTGCTGTGAGTTGTTCCTCTCACTTTAACTCTTCCTTCCTGAGACAATGCACATTGCAGTTAACAAAGACTTGATTCCCATGCATGTAGTGCTAAAACCCTAACTTCATTGTCTGTATTTTAATGTGATAACCAGATTTCTTGGGTTCGAAGAGGATCAAAAGATGAGGATGATAATCTGCGATAATCTTCTTCAAATAATATATTTTCTCAAGGTCTTGATACCCTCTAATTTTCCAAATAAGGCTGTGCAACATAATGAATTAGGGTTGGACCTTGGACAGTGTGATATCGCAGGTAAGCAAACCAAATGTTGTTTTGAAATCACTTGTATAGGTTAAATGCTATAAAGATTTAGACCCTTCTCCACTGTTTACATGAGCCTCACCAACCTCAGGCGAGGATAAATTTAAACTTCTTGGAGGACCTCAAAAGGATTTGGGGAAGCTAACACACTCAAGTCATCGTCATCTGATTATTCCTTCTGAATCAGAGTCCACTAAAGTTGCATCTAAGAATAATGTTTTTCAATATGACGCTTTTTATAACCTGCCGCACACCCTTCTTTGAAGGTTCATGAATTGTCTGATGATGAGTGCCAAATATTGCATATTTTGGCCACTTAATTTACATTTGTTAGCTTAGGAATTTGTTATTTTGAGTTTTTTTTCGTTGTTTTATAGGTTTACAAGCTTAAAAATGAGTTTCACTAAATTGCCAGAATTGCTCGTACAGATCAGCCATTTTTTAGGATTAAACTGTATTGATTCAGGAAGAACCAGGAGATGAGCTATATATTCTTGGAAAGATCCGGATGTCTATTTTCTAGGGAATTTTACGGATCAATAAAATGATTTTTCTAGAGAAAGTTATGGCAGTTTTAGTTGACAAATGTCAAAAACCAAAAGCTGGAATCTGCAGTATCCCACATCGGGTTGGAAACACATTGCACTTGTGATGTTTCACTATATAAGCCCCTCTTCACTTCATCTTTAGTGAGCAATCCAAGTGCCATTTTGGTACATCTTGAGGACTTCTGCTAGCATTCTGATGGATCTCAAAGGTTTTGCTACCATGAGGGGAAGTACCGCCCAACAACGAGTGGAATTTCTCCCCATGTATAGTCAGTTTTAATTTACTATTTTTTTTAGTTTAATGTTTAGCACTTTTATTATGAACTCTAGTTTCATGATTATGAGTGGCTAAAATCTTCAACTAAGGTTGAAGATGAAGCCTCGCCGTTGTTTGGCATAATAGTTTCAGATTTGTTTATACAATTCTGATGTTTTTTTTAGTATAAATGTTATGTCAATTATTTGAGTAAAATCTTATAATTGATTGCGTTTAAATTGTTCTGTTTGATATTCTGTGTATTTTATCTGATGGATACATCAAATTGTTTTTGATTAAATTGGATTTCCTTTGTGATTTGTTAAAAGCGGATACATTGGATGCTTTTGGTTTAATTGGGATATTTTTTGTTTTTTGTTTTAAGTTTGATTCATGCAATGTTTTGATAGGCTATTTTTAGAACATGAAGATATATGCTTAATTTTGGTGGGGTGGATTCAGAAATCTTAGTGTCTTTATTATTAGTTTTAAATCAATTTAGTTTAGTTTTTATTTGTTTTGCAACATATAATTCAAAACTCGGAACTAGGTTAAGATAAGTTTAGTTTAGATAAAATTACATTTTCACAACGCAATTCCCTGTGGATTCGACCTCGCACTTGCACAACACTATATTGCAAACGACTCGTGCGCTTGCGAGTAATTTAAAACTCACTACAAGTTTTTGGCGCCATTGCCGGGGAATTGTTTTATTTGTGAAATTTTTGTCTAAATTAATTTTATTTTCTACTAGTTTAGTTAGCATTTTTGTTTTATTTTTTTAATTTTAATTTTGCTTTTAATTTTAATTTTAAATCTAATTTTAATTTTAATTTTAATTTTAATTTTAATTTGAATTTGAATTTGAATTTGAATTTGAATTTTAATTTTAATTTTAATTTTAATTTTAATTTTAATTTTAATTTTAATTTTGTTTTAGTTTATTTGCATTTGCCCAAAAATAAAATAAAATAAAAATATAAAAAAATGTGGATGAATCCAGCGCTAGTTTCACAGTCTTTAGAGGACGACCTTAAGGATTTCATGAAGATGACCGGCCAGTCCATCAATACAACCAATACATTCAATGTTGATAGTTGTTCCATCTGTGCTAGTCCTATGCATTTAGCACAAAATTGTCCATCTACGCTGGCTTTTGTCGAGTATCTCATGGAATAAATGAACACTTTCAATGATTATTTGTGGCAATCAAATGGATCTTACTCTGAGATGTACAATCCAGGGTGGCGGAACCACCCTGATTTTTCATGGAAGCAGAACCAACTGATAAATCAGGGAGGAGCCCCTCATCATGCTCATAATCAATACCCTCTCGGATTTCCTCCACAGTTCCAAGTTATGGTTTCTCACCCCATTCAGCACCATCACCCGCTTACCAAGCTCCCACTAAAGTGCCAGTGTCGGTTTCAAAGTCATTGGAAGATGCCCTCAATGATTTCAAGAAGATGATCAGCCAATCCATAAGCAAAGTAAGGAGTGTGCAAATATTAAACACCCAAGCGATTGCTAAGATAGAGAGTCAAATGGATCAAATCCCAAGTCACTTAGGTGAAGGAGAGAAGGGAAGGTTGCCCAGTCAACCTGAGCCTAACCCGAAGGAACAGTTTGCGGTGGGAAATTTATCAACTCCTATGCACGGGAAGGAACAAGTGCAATTGATTGTCCCATTGAGGTCTGGGAGACAAGTGAACAATCAAGTGGAAGAGAACCTAGCTATGCAACAAGGGCAAGAAAGTGGCAATAAGGAGAAGAGAGATGCTGAGTCATCTACAGCCACACCTACTATTAAGGATCTTCCTAGGTCATTTGTACCTAAAGCACCTTACCCTAAGAGATTACAAACACCCAAGAAAGAAGGGAAGTCTGAGAACATTCTAGAGGCATGCTTTGCTCAGTTTGGAGAGGATTTGGATTTGGATAAGCTACTCGAGCAAGCAAATGCTATCTTGGAGTCTGCTCCTCGGAAGAGAAATAAGACGGAGGAGACTGTGGGTGAATCAAGCATTGAGGATCCCCTGGAGGCATGCTTTGCTCAGTTTGAAGAGGATTTGGATTTTGATAAGTTGTTTGAGCAAGGAAATGCTACTTTGGAGTCTGCTCCTCAGAAGAGCAGTGAGACGGAGGAGACCACAGCACCTCAACCCCTCAAGAAGGAACTTAAGCCTTTACTGGACATTCTTAAGTATAAGTTCTTAGGTCCAGTAGATTCCTTGCCTCTGATTATAGCTTCAGATTTGGTTGATGCTCAAGTGGATAAATTATTGGACGTTTTAAGAAAGCACAATGAAGCTATAGGCTGGACTATTGAGGATATCAAGGGGATCAGCCCCTCAATGGTGATGCACAAGTTACATTTGGAGGAGAATGCCAAGCCATCGAGGGAGCCACAAAAAAGGCTCAACCCAGCTATATAAAAGGTTGTGAGGACTGAAGTGATAAAGCTGTTGGATGTACAGATCATTTATCCAATCTTTGATAGTGAGTGGGTGAGCCCGATTCATGTCATGCCAAAGCAGGCTAGATTGACGGTAATGATAAATAAAGACGACGAGTTGGTTCCAACTCGTGTACAATCAGGATGGAGAGTGTGTCTAGACTACCGTAAGTGGAATGCTACCACAAGAAAGGATCATTTTCCACTCCTATTTATTGATCAGATGGTGGAGTGTTTAGCTAGGCACGATTACTAATGTTGGGTCTGGCTGAAGACGTTAAACTTAGCACTCATGGGAGGCACTCCACAGCTTATCCTTTTTGTTTACTTATTATTTGACATTTTTATGATTAATCTTTGTTTCTAGTATTTTTGTTTTCCAGTCTTTATTTTTCAGGGACAATGCATACTTCAGTTCAAGTTTGGGGGTATGCTATGAGCCATACCAAGTCTAGATAGTTCTTCATATCCCAGGTCAGCTCTTTCCATATTATTCACACATTGGGGTCAATGTGCAATTTAAGTTTGGGGGTATGGGAGACACATTACACACACTTTGTCCTAATTTGTTGTCGTTTTTCTTCATTTAAAAAAAATAATAATAAGAAGGTAAATGCATGCTCATGTTATTTTGAAATTTTAGTTGATCTAAACAAATATTGTGATGTAATTTCATTGGTGAGCTTAAAATTTTGAACACATTATTTGATGATTGATGAGTCTTAAATATTGCATATTTTAGAACCTTAACTTATATTTGTTATGCTCTTAGTTAGTAGTATTTTACTTTATTTTACGTTTTTCTTGTGTTTTGTGTGTTTTTACAGGTTTGTGGAGAAAATGAAGCATTTCAGGAGATTTGAAGCTTCTGAAGACATTGCGCTCGATCGCACGAGATATGCGATCGAACGCACCTGCGCTCGAGCGCACCTGCCTATGAACGAGCGTAAGGTCAACATCCCACATCGAAATAGTTGTTGTTCAGTGCATCTGCGATCGATCGTAACAAACATGCGATCGAGCGCACATGCCATCGTGCGCACGCGACATGCGATCGATCGCACCATTCTGCGATCGAGCGCACTCGGGCCAGTATCCCACATCGAATCTGAAACTTACAGTGCTCCGTGACTTCCCCTATATAAACACCATTTGGCTTCATAATTTAGTGTATAATTCCTGAGCCACTTTGGTGTTTACCAGTGGACGTCCGTCAAAATTCTGGTGGATCCCGAAGGCATTGCTACCACGAGGGGAAACACCGCCCGTCAGCGAGTGGAATTTCTCCCATGTAAAGTTTTTTATTTATTTTTTTATATTCAGTTGTTTTAGTTTAAATGTTTAGCACTTTTTATTATAGTTTTATAGTTATGAGTGGCTAGACTCTTCAGCTAAGGTTGAAGATTAAGTCCCGCCGTTGTTTGGCGTAGTAGTTCAGATTTGCTTGTACAAATCTGACAATTTTTAGTATAAATGTTCTGTCAATTATTTGAGTTAATCTTATAATTGATTGAGTTTAAATTGTCTGTTGGATTTTCTTTGTGTTTCATCTGATGGATACATTGAATGCTTTTCGATTAAATTGGATTCCCTTTGTGATTTGTTAAGAGCGGATACATTGGGTGCTTTTGGTTTAGTTGGGATATTCTTTGTTTTTTGTCGTAAGTTGGATTTATTGAATGTTTTGATAGGCTATATTTTTAGAACATATATGCTTGAACTTTGGTGGGGTGGATTCGGAAACTTTAGTGCTTTTTATTATTAGTTTTAAAATCAACTTAGTTTAGTTTTAATTTATTTTGCAATATCATTCTGAAATTTGGAACTAGGTTAAGATAGAGTTAGTTTAGATTAAAAATATACTTTCACAACGCAATTCCCTGTGGATTCGACCTCGCACTTGCACAACGCTATACTGCAAACGACTCGTGCGCTTGCGAGTAATTTAAAACTCACAACAAGTTTTTGGCGCCGTTGCCGGGGAATTGTTTTGTTTGTGAAATTTTTTTTGTCTAAAATGATTTTATTTTTCTACTAGTTAGTTATCTTTTTTGTTAAAAAAAAAAGTCATGTGCATGAATCCAGCGCCGGTTTCACAGTCTTTAGAGGACGCCCTCAAGGATTTCATTAAAATGACCGGCCCGTCCCTCAATGCTGCCAACACTTTCAATGTTGAAAGCTGTTCCATCTGTGCTAGTCCCATACATCTAGCACAGAATTGCCCATCAATGCCGGCTTGTGCCGAGTATCCTATGGAACAAATGAATGCTTTCAATGACTGTTGTTGGCAATCAAATGGATCTTGCTCTGAAACATACAATCCAGGGTGGTGGGACCACTCTAATTTTTCATGGGAGAAGAACCAACCAATGAATCAGGTAGGAGCCCCTTACCATGCTCACAATCAATACACTCCCGAATTTCCTCCACCAATTCCAAGTTACAGTCACTCAGCTTATCCAGCACCATCACCCGCTTACCAAGCTCCCATTCAAGCGCCAGCGTCGGTTTCACAGTCATTGGAGGACGCTCTCAATGATTTCATGAAAACGACTAACCAATCTATGAGTGAAGTGATGACTGCAACAATAGAAAACACCCAAGTGATTGCCACACTAGAGAGTCAAATTGATCAAATCGCAAGTTATGTGGGTGAATGAGAGGAAGGAACGTTCCCCAGTCAAACTGATCCTAACCCAAAGGAACAGTTTGCGGTGGGAAATTCTTCAACTCCAATGCATTGGCAGGAACAAGTGCAATCAACTGTCCCATACTTGTCTGGGAGACAAGTGGACAATCAAGTGGAAGAGAACCCTGCTATGCACCAAGGGCCAGAGAGTGGCAACAATGAGAAGAGAGATGCTGAGCCATCTACAGCCACTCGTATTATTAAGGATCTCTCTAGGTCGTTTTTACCTAAAGTGCCTTACCCTGAGAGACTACAAGTGCCCAAGAAAGAAGGGAAGTCTGAGGACATTATGGAGGCATGCTTTGCTCAGTTTGAAGAGGATTTGGATTTAGATAAGTTACTTGAGCAAGCAAATACTATCGTGGAGTCTGCTCATTGGGAGAGTAGTAGGACAGAGGAGACTATGGATGAATCCCGTATTGAGGATCCCTTGGAGGCATGCTTTGCTCACTTTGGAGAGGACTTGGGCTTAGATAAGTTACTCGATGAAGTAAATGTCATTTTGGAGTCTGATCCTCGAGAAAGCAATGAGAATGAGGAGACCACCGCACCTGAAACCCCCAAGAAGGAACTTAAGCCTTTACCAGATAATCTTAAGTATAAGTTCCCAGGTCCAGCAGATTCTTTGCCTATAATTATAGCTTTAGATTTGGGTGATGCTCCAGAGGAGAAATTATTGGACGTCTTAAGAGAGCATAAAGAAGCTATAGGCTGGACTATTGAGGATGTCAAAGGAATCAACCCCTTGTTGGTGATACACACGTTACAGATGGAGGAGAATGCCAAGCCATCGAAGGAGCCACAAAGAAGGCTCAACCCTGCTTTGCAAGAAGTTGTGAGGGCGGAAGATATTAAGCTGTTAGAGGCAGGGATCATTTATCCCATCTCTGATAGCAAGTGGGTGAGCCAGATTCCAGTCGTGCCCAAACGTGCTGAATTTAGGGTAGTAAATAAAGACAACGAGTTGGTTCCAGCTCGAGTGCAGTCAAGATGGAGAAAGTGTCTAGACTACCGTAAATTGAATGCTGCCACTAGGCCTAATCATTTTCCATTCCCATTTATTGATCAGATGGTGGAGAGTTTAGTTGGGCATGTTTACTAATGTTGGGTCTGGCTGAAGACGTTAAACTTAGCGCTCATGGGAGGCACCCCACAGTTTATCTTTTCTTTTGTTTATTTATTATTTCGCATTTTTATGATTAATGTTTGTTTCCAGTTTTTTTTTGTTTTCCAGTTTTTATTTTTTAGGGACAAAGCGTACTTTAATTCAAGTTTGGGGGAATGCTATGAGCCATACCAGTCCAGATAGTTCTCCATATCTCAGGTCAGCTCTTTCCATATTAGTCACACATTGGGGTCAATGTGTAATTTAAGTTTGGGGGTATGGGAGACACATCACACACTTTGTCCTAATTTGTTGTCTTTTCGTCATAGAGATAAATGCATGCTCATGTTATCGTGAAATTTTGGTTGATCTAAACATTTTCTGTGATGTGATGTCATTGGTGAGCTTAACATTTTGAAGATGTCATTGGTGAGCTTAACATTTTGAACACATGATCTGGTGATAAATTTTTAAAATTTAGTTACTTACTTTAGGCATTTTGAGAATTCACATGTTTGATCTAATCTAACACAAGCACATTAGCACAAATTATGTGAGGTATGACACGTGATTTTAATGTGTATTTTTCCTTATCTTAACTGAAACTGGATGACTTGTTGGATGAACACTTGGGCATAAAGAAAGAAAAATAAATAAATAAAAATAAAAAAATTCCATTATCAATAAACTTTCTGCTGAGTAACTGGACCTCTTGCCTCAGTAAGCAGTGAGTGTTCACGTCAAAAGGTGGAATTTTGCTTGGTAGTATTAAGGCCGGTTTATTTTTGTAGCCTTTTTGACTCGAGTTAGTAAGTCCTTAGGGGTGTCTGGACACCTAATGCCCTAAAACCATCTGGTTTGGGAGTCATTGACTCAACACTCGCTACATAGGTCAATTAGAAAGCTTAAGGGAACTAAACATAGCCGTGCCTTATTAAAAAAAAAAGAATAAAATAAAAACTATGCCTTTTCGTTCATTTTTTATGGGAAATTCGGTGAATCTTGAGACATGGAGACCTTACACATTAGAGTTACTTGGAAGCTTCATTTTTATATGCTAGTTCACCTTACACTGATTCAAGCTTGTGATGCCTTATCCTGCCTTTTGTAAGTAATTAGATTTTAACTTTTCTATTCATTGCGAAGATGGGTTTATCTTTTTAAGCTTGCTCATGAATGAATATCATGGTGATGTTTGCTCCTTAAATTTTTGGATACCATGAGTGATGACTTTATCTTTATGTTCTTTGTTTTTCATTGAGTCTTTTATTTTGTTTTGCTAAGGGACTAGCAAAATATAAGTTTGGGGGTATTTGATGAGTCTTAAATATTGCATATTTTACACCCTTAACTTATATTTGTTATGCTCTTAGTTAGTAGTATTTTACTTTATTTTACGTTTTTCTTGTGTTTTGTGTATTTTTACAGGTTTGTGGAGAAAATGAAGCATTTCAGGAGATTTTGAAGCTTCTGGAGACATTGCGCTCGATCGCACGAGATATGCGATCGAGCGCACCTACGCTCGAGCGCACCTGCCTATGAACGAGCGCAAGATCAACATCCCACATCGAAATAGTTGCTGTTCAGTGCGTCTGCGATCGATCGTAACAGACATGCGATCGATCGCACATGCGATCGTGCGCACGAGACATACGATCGAGCGCACATGCGATCGATCGCACCATTCTGCGATCGAGCGCACTCGGGCCAGTATCCCACATCGAATCTGAAACTTACAGTGCTCCGTGACTTCCCCTATATAAACACCATTTGGCTTCATAATTCAGTGTACAATTCCTGAGCCACTTTGGTGTTTACCGGTGGACGTCCGCCAACATTCTGGTGGATCCCGAAAGCATTGCTACCACGAGGGGAAACGCCGCCCGTCAGCGAGTGGAATTTCTCCCATGTAAAGTTTTTTATTTATTTTTTTATATTCAGTTGTTTTAGTTTAAATGTTTAGCACTTTTTATTATAGTTTTATAGTTATGAGTGGCTAGACTCTTCAGCTAAGGTTGAAGATGAAGCCCTGCCGTTGTTTGGCGTAGTAGTTCAGATTTGCTTGTACAAATCTGATAATTTTTAGTATAAATGTTCTGTCAATTATTTGAGTTAATCTTATAATTGATTGAGTTTAAATTGTCTGTTGGATTTTCTTTGTGTTTCATCTGATGGATACATTGAATGCTTTTCGATTAAATTGGATTCCCTTTGTAATTTGTTAAGAGCGGATACATTGGGTGCTTTTGGTTTAGTTGGGATATTCTTTGTTTTTTGTCATAAGTTGGATTCATTGAATGTTTTGATAGGCTATATTTTTAGAACATATATGCTTAAACTTTGGTGAGGTGGATTCGAAAACTTTAGTGCTTTTTATTATTAGTTTTAAAATCAACTTAGTTTAGTTTTAATTTATTTTGCAATATCATTCTGAAATTTGGAACTAGGTTAAGATAGAGTTAGTTTAGATTAAAAATATACTTTCACAACGCAATTCCCTGTGGATTCGACCTCGCACTTGCACAACGCTATTATTATTTGGGAACGTTTTCCCACATATCGACATGTTTTAGTTTAAACCGACTGCCTTTCCGATTCTTTTATTCTCATTTAGACCGGCTACCCTCACGGTTCTTTTATTTTCAGCTATACCGGTTGTCACAGTTCTTTTATTTTCAGCTATACCGGTTATCACAGTTTTATTTAGATCGGCTGCCTTCTTAGTTCTTTTATTTTCATTTAGACAAATTGTCTTTCCCGTTCTTTTGTTTCATGCATATGCATAAGAACAATGATATAAAATATGCATATGAACAATAGTACAAAACAAGTATGCATTCAGACATTTAATTTAGTTATCAAGCTTTTTCTCAACATTATTAGTTGATCATATTCATTAATTTTCTCCTCATATATCATATCAATTACTAAAAGTAAATCTTAACTCACCACGTAGAACTTAGAGCTACCCGTGGATCACCTCTTTGCCTTTTCTGCTCTTCTCAGCAATTTACCCCGATTGTTGATCGTCAACACCTGAAAAAATATTTATATTACAATTTCCAAATTATTCTTCGGTTTTTCCATAATTCATACCCTTTAAAAATTCTCACATTGAATTCCGAAAAATTTCATGTATGCTAAATTTCAAAAAATAAAATTCACATTATTACCTTTTGTTTTTCTAGAGATTTCCTTGACTCTCCTAAAAGTTCTCCCGTAAACCTCTTCAAAATTTTACTCTTTTAATCTTTCTTTCAGTCCCTAAATATTTAAAGAAATAAAAAAATTTAAATTAAAATTGAATAAAACCAAACAGAATTTGATAAGATTTAAATAAAATAACAAAAACTAATTATATATATATACACACACTTAACCGTCCCCCGTCGTTTCAATTTGCATGTTGCTTGTGATAACACATGGACTCCTTTTTTTTTTTTTTACTTACCTTATCCTCCCATGCGTCCAGGCATGTCCTTTTTCTTTCTTTTTTTTAAACGTCCATTTTTTTTTCTTTTTCTTTTTCCTTTTTACCCATCACGTATCAAATTTTTTTTTTCTTTTTTTTTTCTTTTTTCTTCTTTTCCTTCTTCTTACCCACTACGCGTCTGTTTTTTTAAAAAATTATTTTATTCAATAATAAATATTTTATACATATTATTTTAATTATATATCATATTTATCAAATTATTTTTTTATCTTTATTTTAAAAATACAAAAATTATAATAATAGTCTATGTAAACCCTCACTTTAGTGTTAGAGATGATTAAGTAATTTGGTAGTGCTCTGATATTATCACTGTCATCATGCATACATTTCAAGTGCATATTTATATAATTTAATGGTGGGATTAATATTGGGAAACTTCCTTTTTGGTCAAGATTCTTTATTTTTGCTCAAACACAGAGTTTTAAGTTGATATATATATGGGTATGTGTTTTGTTATACCTCATGTCCTGTGTTATTTATTATCATATTAAGAATATTCACTATTGATAGTTTAAACTTATATTGACTTTTAAAATTGACTGGTGATTTCATCACGAAATGATCAGATTTAAAGGAGTATCAAACATTTCTTTTCAGTAGTAGGGTCTTTATGGTTTAAGTAGATAGACATCCTCTCATCGGGCTATGTTTCATTAGTAAATTAACCAATTAATTTTGAAGGAAGTTAAATCTATGTCATTTTATTTGTGTTTTGTTTTTGAGAAAATTTTACAACTCAAGTTGGAATTATAATTAATAATATTTTTCCTTTTTATATTGATATAACTAGTGATTTTTTTTTTTTTGGAAATGAAATAACACGATCAAGTGAACTTTAACTTGGTTGCACTGTAAATCTAGAAAGGTAAATCTTATAGATTCAGGTCGCGACAATCTAAAATAATAAATTTAAATAAATTAAAACTAAATATAATATACTTAATATTGTTAGTTGTTATTTTACATCGGATGCGAGTATTTATATCATTCTTACTAAAATAATTTACTCTTTACTTTTTCACTTATTTGACTCAAAACCTCACGTACAATATAACATACCATTGATTAGCATACATTCAAGATTAAATCATATAATCTTGAGTAAAAACAAATCAAATTACATAAGAATTTTTTTTTTTGAAAAATGTATCTAATTGTAAACTTTTTTTTCCAATAAATGATTTACTTTTGTAATTTTTAATTATGTTGCCTGCATAAAGTTTGATTGGGTGGATTCTTTTGCTATGTAACACGTGCTTAAAGGGGGGATGTATGTTGGCAATCTATTGGCTTTGATTAGGATCAAAAAGTGATCAGCTGCAGGGGATTGTGTTATCTAGCATTTGGTCTAGTCCCACAGCCTACGGCCACAGATATGCTACCGCGGTAGATACAGCTCACCTGGGTTCACTTGTGTTATTGAGCCCAATATTGCACCGAAACACTTTTGGTGTTGGGGTGATTCCTATTGTTCTACCTTGCCTGCAAATATAATTTAGAAGAAGAGAAAAGACAAGCAATACAACAATAATTATGTAAATTTCCAATAAAATGAATAAAATATGTGCAAGTGATTAGGAGAGAAGGGGATGATGTAGTTGCTTATTAGGGCATGCACCGAGCAAATCACTACAGAAGGTTCTCAAAGTGGCACTACAGCTGTAACGCTACAACCATAATGATATTACGGCTGTAATGATACTGCAGTCACGCTTCTGAGTGGAAATCATGAAGCGGTATCTGTAGGGGAAATTTGTGTTCTACAGTCTTTGCATGCGCTATAAATATCCCAACATATATTAACTAAGAAAAATAAGAGCACAACACATGCAAAATGTTAAAGAGATTTGCATATTATGAAAAACTGCACAGCTTTGTGGAGGAGTTTTTTTTATTGTTATCTGTTTGGGCAAGCTCTAAATAACTTCATAAGAAGAAAAAATCATTTGAAAAACCTTAAAGAAATCTGGGTGATAAGCTTGGAGTTATCATTTCGGTGCTTTGTTTCTGGACGCAAGAAATCTTGGCTTTTTTGGTTAATCACTCCTTCTAGGACAAATAAGACCAATTGGTTATTCTGTGGAAGAAGGGAAGAGTTTTGCAACCGTTTGGGGGTGGTTTTTATGCTGGAGAAGTGTTACTCTGTTTTGTAAATTTTGTTCACTCTTCATCTCAATTTTTTGGAAAAATATGTGGGCTTTTTATAGGGCTGGAGACTGCTCTTCTCCTTTGATCCAAGGGTTCCTAGTCCCCAAAAGAATTGTTCCAACCCTTGGTCCATTATCTGCAACTCAGTTTTTTGGAGATCTCAACTAAATTTGTAGATTGTTGTAGTCTGTCACGCCATCATATCTCAACCATTTTCCTTCTTCTCTCTTTCACTCTCTCCTTTGTCCTTTAGTTACAACCTTAATCCCATGGAAAATTAAGGGAAATGATGACAACTGCTGCAAGTGGAAGCTTTTTTGGTGGAAGAGACATACTAAGTGTATTATCCTCGGGATCGTGGCAACTCAAAGTGGTCACTAGGGGGTAGAGTGTGCAGGTTTAAGTTTACAAGTATTGAAACGCAACGAAAATTTAAAATTTTCATACTATTAAATTTAAAATAATTCAAGAAACTCTCTATGAATATATTATAATGAGAAAAAAAATCTTCACACAAGATTAGAAATTTATACTTTTTATTTAAGGAGATTTTAGTTGATCCTTTAGAGACAATTTCACAAAGCCGTTCAAGTGTCCGGCCTCTAGGCGTATCCACACGAGCAATCAAGAACAGAGATCCCCAACTAGATCGTCAAAAATCAAGAGTGCAAGCTCAAGGTTTATTTGCTAGCTTTTTACTTCTAAAGAGAGTTTAAGATCTAATCTTAAGCCTCAAAAATTGCATTAGAGTTTCTATCAAATAAAAGTATTTATATAAAGCCTTTCTTCTTAGAGCTCTTAGATTTTTAGAATTGCAATTAAATCCTTGGTTTAATTCAACTCTTAGAACTCTCTCTATTGGCTCTCTAGTTTTACTTATTCTTACAATTGCCTTATTGTGTCTGATCCTTAGGTTCAATATCGTACTAGTAATAAGTCATAACTTTTACGCAACAATTGACCCCCATTCAATTAATTAAAACTCTTTTTAATTTTAATTTTAATTAAAATTAATTCTTAATGACTTCTAAAAATTATGATTAACACCTAACGGTATGTCATGACTACCCAAGCAATATGAATTTAATGTGAACCTTTCAGTTGTTAGTTACTGTACAATTCAATCCTTTCATCATGTAATGCCCTTGATTAAACCTAAGGTATGAAATTACTTTCAAATCTTAATTATCTAATCACTTGTATCTCGATCTCAAGTCCATAACTTAAAGGTGAAATTAGAAACTCCTTTCTAATTTTTACCCCACCTTGGCTAAGGAATTTCTGAGCTATGATTTAATTAGATCGCATAGGACATTCTCTCTCTTTTACTGAGAGTGATGGATCCTCTATTGTGCACTCACATACCTCCATGCATAAGTGGTCATACCTAGTTACTACCCTTATGTGGCTTATGATTAGAATCACATTTAAGTAATATCAAAACATGATAACCTATATACTAGGCATCCATGATGCCTCAACTCTAAGGATCACTTGCACAACTGCAACATAAGATTTCCTATTGAAAAGCAGTAAAATGTCCATTAGAAATTACTTAGTCGAGTCATTTTGGTGTACTTGTTCTCTCACAAGCACCTATATAACTAGTTAAGATCGATCACTCGCAACCCCTTAAGGAAACATAGTATGTACTAATCTATCTGGATTCACTAATGCTCTTCTTATTAATCCTATATTAAGAACATTTAATAATAAATCTTAAGAAAATATATCGCAATAGAATGATCTCATCATGGTGCTTATTTCCATTGTTGGCTTTATCATATAAACACATGCAATGCAGTTTGTAATGAACACGATAAAATATTATAAAGGCTATAAATAAATATTTATTGTTAATAAATAAATGAGATTAATTACTAGTAATATGCATAGACATCAAAGGTTATTGGCTTATAGGCATACTACTATCAACAGGTGGAGAAAGGTGATGGAAAGGTGATGATGATGGATTGAAGCTTGATTTGAGGCTTGATAATCTTGATTTAGAGCTTGATGGTGGGTCTAACCGAACTAAATTGGATTTTGATTCAATTATGATCAAACTGCATAGTAAAAAAAGGTGTTTTTGCAATAAGTAATATATTGCTGTAGCTGTAGCTCGAAAATATGTTACCTAACCAATGAATGCCACATATGCATTGTTAAAATTTCCTTTTTAGTTGTCACTTAGGCTTCTAAGTGGATTATCGTATATGCTAGAGGTGCCCAAGTCACCTATGGTCCACAATCCACGTGGTGCCTATGTGACACTACATTAATTCTCTATGGCTTCCAAACTGTTACCCTGCATATCGTTTCCTTCATTGGTGATGTGGCTTGGAGTTCACTTGTGCAATTAATTAAATAAATAAGAAAAAATAGTATAATTATGGATTAAGTTGTTTATACCTAGGCTTTCTTAAGGATGATTTACCTTCCTTTTAATTGTAGCTCATTATTAAGTTTTGATCTTCCTTTGCTCATGGTCGTTTGGATGTTTGGACTTTTTATGCTTCCTTAGTCTCTCGAGTCATTTAATGCTTCTTTGACCTCTTAGGCCATTTACTCTTGCTTGGCATCTTGAGCCTTTTCTACTTCCTCGGCCTCTTGGGCCAGTCATGTGTGTTAGCCTATTTGGGCTTTATTATTCGTGTTAGCCTCTTTGGGACTTATCATGTATGTTAACCTCTTTGGGCCTTATCGTTTGGTGGGTCTCTATGGGCTTATCATGTTTTTGCCTCTTAATAGGCCTTTATTTGGAACGTTAGCCCAAGCTTGGTAGATATTGTCTTTATTTATTATGCTATATTTGCCTCATTGGGCATTATCATGTAGTTGGCCTTTATGGGCTTTATCATATTAGTTTTGCTTCATTGAGTTTTATCATGTAGTGGGCCTTATCATGCTAGTTTTGCCTTATTGGACTTTATCATGTAGTGGGACTCTATGGGTCTTATCATGTTAGTTTTGTTTCATTGGGCTTCATCATGTAGTGGACCTCCATGCGCATATCATGCTAGTTTTGTTTCATTGAACTTTATCATGTAGTGGGTCTCTATGAGCTTTATCATGTAGTGAACCTTAATGGATTTTATCTTGTTAATTTGACCATATTTGGGCTTTATCCTTTTTTAGTCCTCAATAGGCCTTTGTTTGGCATGGTAGCCCAAGCTTGGTAGATATTGTCTTTATTTTGACCAAGTATTTAGATGATTTTTTGGAGTTTGGTCATCCAATGGATGTTTGACACGTGCTAAAAAATTATCATCAACAAAGTTCAAATTTTAAACTTTACAAAAACTAAAATAAAAAAATTCAATGTTAAATAATAAATCAACTTAAATGGTAAACTAATTAAATCTATAAGAATGGGTAAAATATATATTTGTTTTACAATTTTTTTTTTTAACTTTGTTAGTAGCTTGAGATTCAACAGTGTGATATTTTATTATTGAATCCAACTTATAGCATTAAATTCAATATATATATATATTTGTAGCTCAATATTTTTTTACATATTTCTTAATTTATTATTTAAGTATTTTTAAGATTAAATTTCAAATTTTTAACTTATATATTCACATTTTATACACGTGTTATCTTGAGCAGATAAAAAATATATATAACAAATAGTTATTTATTTGGTTTTTTTTATTAAATTTAAAACTAATATCTTGAGTTCTTTAATTATTTGATATTTTTGCACATGTTATATTTTTTTTATTGATATTCATATTTTATGTTAATTAATAAAACTTTATCAATTACATATAACTATTAATTTTTTAAAATTGCAATGAATTAAATAAGAAAAATCTTAACACTATTAAAGAAATATATTTCATGAATACTTTAAAACTCTAATGTTTAATAAATTATTTATAAAGCTCATATCTCCTTTTTTAAAATTAACATAGCTTAGTTTTATATTAGTAGTTATACAAATCCCATTTTATATACCCTATAAATGATTAAAATAATAAAATCAAATTTATAAAATTCTCAAAATAAATAAATAGTAATCGAATTTAAACCCAATCTCCAATAAATTGAACTTATGATATCATATTCCTAAAAAAAAACAAAGTGAGCATTTATCTTTTTTGATAGATTGAGATTTGATATCGTTATTTCTATTATAAAATCCAATTTATCAACGTATTGTAAAAAATCAAAATAAAATAAATATAATTTAATTTAATTACTCATCTATGTAATATATTAATTTCAATACTATAATATTTTAACGCGCATTTTAATATTAACAATCACTTGAAAGTTTTAAATCATTTATACATATACTTGATATATATTTTATGTATTTAATATGTTTTTATATTTTTTTATCCAAATACAAGAATTATGTACTTATTTTAAATATAGTTTTTTACAATAAGAAGAATATTTCATTCAAGGTACCACGACGAATTAAATAGTATAAATGAATCATATTCGTACTTATCCTGTTGTCTAATTTGCGAACACAAATTTTCAATTTCCAATTTCCAATTTTAAACAAAAGAATTCATACTAACAAAAGAATTGATCCCTAATTTCTTATTTGACAACCAGAAATAGAGAAAATTTAATATTATGTTTGAATTTCGAGCCAAGTTTGAATTTTAAATCATTTTTATATTTGTAGTCACTTCAAATCACCTTGAGTTCATGTCAATTTTTGTGTTCAGATCAAATCAAGTTCTTATCATATCATTTTGGATTAATTACACTCTTTCCTAATACTAAATAAGCCTTCAAATGGGAGGAAATTGATAACCATAAAAAGAAAAAAACAGAAAGATTGGAAATAATGTCTCTATAACTTTATGTAGTCCTACAAATATCAAGCATGCATATAATATGCATGCCACAGCTGCCAGTAACTAGTCAAAACAAGGCTACATATATCATAGCTTCTCAAAATCACAATTTGATTTCACCACTAATACTTATTTGCGAAGGAAAATTTTACCTTGATCGTAAGTTGGTCTCACATCCTGCCCATGTCAAACCTTTAACTAGATATCACCAAACAATTTAGTTAACCACATCTGGGAAAAAACAATTCACTACAGCAAGTTTACACTGATAGCACATCCAAAAAAAGTTTACAGCAACTGTATATGTAAATACATGCCAAAAGTAAAGGGCAAAAACAAAGACAAAGCAAGAATGAATTAAAACCGTAACCCCGAAGAGAAGAGGGCTACACATCATCACACGTGCAACCATGCATCCCATGGGGCAGCAGAACCCTATTTCCTATACATTATCACAGGTGTAACCATACTGCCCCTGGACAGCAGAACCTGATTTCAGAGATGGCTGAGGAGATGTTTCAATGGGATTGATACTTTTACCAGGAGGCAAGCACCTTTTTGAGAAAAATGTAACAATCTTTTTTGTCCTTCCACCACCTTTACCTGCTAATCAGGTTAAAAAGAAAAAAATGAAAAACTAGCTTAATTTACATCAGTTGTTGGTCAATTAGTTTAGTCAGTCTAGATTGATGCACACGTACCTGGTGAAATTGACAAACCAAGCTTGACCAAAATGTCTTTCTTGACCTGCACCACAAGAATATTGACTTTATGACAAATCAATGACCATGAGTTTGTCAATGATGTTCAATCTTATATCCACAAAGCCTTTATGTAGCCAAAGAAAGAAAGGTTGAATTCAAGGGATTAACTGTAGTCAGTAACCTTTTAAGTGCAATATCATTTTTTCCTTTAAACAGTGGGGTGGAGGCAGAGAGGTTGGTGTTTAGGTTTGAATTTCAAAGGTAACTAAGGCTTAAACATAGACTCCCACTTCATCAATGGGCTAAAGGTATGGAGGTTAATAACTTGAATACAGGTGCAAAAGACGTGATACAAATCACCACGAGCTTTGTTTTGAATGATTATTTTTAGTTCCAATGGATTGATTCAAATAGAACTTGAAAAACTCCAAAAATAACCAAGACAAAGAACAGCCCAGTGGATGAGGTCCACAGTACTGCGAGGTCTGAGGAGCAATGAGGAGAGGCTATTAATGCTTTTCAAATCCGTGACGCCCAGGTCAGGCTGGAGCAACCTTACCATTGTGTAAAGGCCCGCCCCTCTCCAAAGTAAAAAGAACAATTGAAAAGACAAGTTCAAAACTCAAACCAGGGAGGGAAAATCATAAAAGAAACAACAAACTGATTTGGTATATGGACTCATGTGAATAGGTTCACAGTATAGTAATTTGATTGATTATCATTAATCTTGGAAAACCCCTATCTTGAGATATCTGTTGCTGATGTCAGGTCAATTAAACCAAATTGCCAACCCCTAACCAAAAGGATATCCTCTCCATTTAAAAATTTGGAAATTAAAATGGAGTCAAGTTTATGGTGAAGATTAAATGCCACATTATCAAATAGAGAATATTCAAATTCAAATTTATCAATGTGTTAATTAATCTCACCATGAACTTGACCTCCATTTCAATTCTTAAATGGAAAAAATCGTGGTCCTAACCAAAATGTTCCAAGAGTGTTGGAACTGACCAGAGCTGCAACTCAAGAACGGGATGATTAGCCAGATAAATAAAACCTACGATACCTAATCAGTTCCTTTGTCCTCCTTCCATAAACCGAGCTTGATTAATAGATGAAAGGACTCTATCCTAATCCATTTTCTTCGGAAAATTTGTCATTTAAATTATCTCTGTCTCACTAGGCTCAGCAAAATTGCCAAAAGATTAGAGATATTCAACTCCTAATAACATGAATAATGAAAATTTGGAAATAAGTGACTAACCTGCCAACGATTATCTGCAAAATCTGATATCTCACGCACTTTGTTTCTTAAATGAGACTTTGGAACGTCAGGGAACTTTGTTTGCAATGACTCTACTACCTTATTGATTCCTTGAGAACATGATTGAATTACAGACACCTGGAAACCAAAAGATAAATGTTAGAGCCAAGAATTGCAGGGTCCTAATAAAATCAAGGGTAGATACTCTTTTGACATTTCATAACATCACTGAATTCTAGAGTTTTTATACAGTTTCAATAACATCCACTTATGGAAGCTATTCTCCTCAAATATCTGAAAGGCAGTCTGAAGAAATCCTGTGAACAATCTACTTACAACTGTAGGCAAATCTGCATCTTGTATAGTTGTAAAAGTTGAGGCAGGTGTTGTACTGCCCTTGCCATTTAACAGGCAAGCTTCCTGATCCTCATCTTGTATCTTATCTATTGATATCTCTACAGGTGAGAGGCCAGAGAAAAGACGTACACTCAGAGCTTGCAGACACATCTGTTCCAGTTTAGGAGTACCAGTGAGATCTTCAGCAACTAACAATGGGGCCTTCTCATGCATTAGATTTAATATAATCAAAGGCTGGTTTTTCCTCAAAGCATGCTCGGTTAAACTGTGAAGATGCTTCTGTTGTCGAAGCAATGCAAAGAACTCCTCATTCTCTAAGTCTTGGTGACAACTAGGTGAACTCTTGGCCTCCTCAACTGGGGGATCAGTTCCCATTCTGTCCACTTGTACTCCCTGAATGCAAATGACAAAGAATTTTCATGAACAATCGTTCTGGGAGGCTTAAATTATGCATGATAGCGGGAGTGAGTATAGTAAGAGAAACTAATGCTTGACAACCCCAGAAATTTTCCATTTACCTTGGCTCTCTTTAATTTTTAATGAAAATCTTCTTAACTTTATTTAATTTTCTACTGCCTAATTTTTACTAACAATGTTGTCAAGTGTAAACAAAGGGACTGAAAGAGGCAACAGACATGCTTACACCATCTATATCCCTCATAACTAGTGCATAATATGCCATTTATGATATCAGAAAGTGATGCAGTGGTTATTTTGAGTTGTGTGTTTGTTTCAGTGAGTTAAAAAGCTATATAGAGTTAATCCATTAAGTTTACACAGAGTGAGAGACAGAGTTGTCCTCTCTAAGTGTCATAAAGTTACATTCATCACTAAACAGATAAAAGTATTTCTCAGTTGAATTCTAGATTGTCATTAGCTTAGAATGTAATGCAGCTTTAGAAAGATAGGTCTAACTAATTTTCTTACCTCATTTTCTGATAGATACCCATCAGGTACAAAAAAGCCATCTTCACTTTCATCTTCATCGTCAGCTTTTGAACATCCTTCTTCCAAACTTTCCTCTTCCTCAGCCTTATCACAATCAGAGAGGCTTTCCCCAGGCTCTTCCTGCAGAATGAGAATGCCATTTTAATATCACTGTTAAAACCCAAATTTTAATTCGAACAAAAAATTGCCTGTACCTCTTCCCATTCTTCATCACTATCAACATCATAATCCAAGTCTGGGTCCTTCCTTGAAGGATGACGTGGTCCCACAACCTGACTGAAAAGATGGCATAGCACAAATTTCTCAACCCCGTTATTGAACCACAAGGAAGCCCATAAAAATATCTGTCCGGTAAAAATTATTTAGATAGTAGTGACCTGCATCTCATATAGCTAGAAGTGATAAGTAAAACAGAGAGCAAACTCTAAATTTTCAATCTTTATATTTCATGAGTTGAAGATCCTTGGTGACCAAAACCATAAATGTTTTAGGTTACGACTACTGAAGAAGTGAAACATCATCTAAGTAAATACATTTTGTGGTATCTGAGTTTTTCATATTACATTGTTTTTTTCATACTAACAATTAAATATTGTGTTGATGTGGACTCTAATAGGTTCTTCCAGTGAAAAAAGGGGGTCAAAATGAGGACATGGGATGATCCAGATTTATCACAGGTCTCAAAAATTTCAATGTTTGATCGAGGGTTCATTCATAGTGTAAGACCTGTTTGTTCTTCTCAATTGTTAGAACTTTTTTCCTCTAATAAATCATGAATTTTTCCAAGAACTCTAACCGCTAAATTATTTCTGGTTTTATTAAACATTTTTCTTTTCTTTTCAATTAGAACTAAAGTTTAACTTTCAGTTAACGAAACACATGTGAAGCAGGAACTGACCTTTTCTTAATCCAAAAACCATAAAATGCAGGGCGATGGCTCTTATCAAATTGTAACAATTGCTTCCGCCGGTTGAACTTCTTAACATCAGGAAAAAAAGAATCAGAATAAGTAAGGCATGATCTGTTATCTGAACTCTTTTCTCCCCATCCATCCACAAGCTTAAGTTCCTTAAACAATTCAGTCTTAGGCTTCTTACGTATACCCCAAAGCTGCTTGGGATTTGAACGAACAGAGTGACCTAGGTGATGCCAAGAAGACACGTGTGACCTGCAAAGTTCAACAAATCTTAGTATCATGGTTCAAAACTAAAATTTAGAGAGGGCAAACCCAAAAATAAACATTTGGTGGGGGAGTAAGCATACTTTCGAAGCTCATCAATGTTAAGTTCACTATTTGACGAAAGAGCACAGTCCATTGACTCAGTAACTGCTTCAGACACATTTTCACTCCTTTTACTCGATGAATCAGAAGCTGTTGCTTTACTGGAAGACTGGTCATTCTGGCTTGATTGAATAGTTTTACTTCTTTTGAGAAATCTCTCCATTACTAAGGCCTGCTTTCGTATAGCCAGTTGCTTTCTGAGTTCAGCTTCTTCCTTCTCTCTACGTCTTTGATCTTTCTCAGCTTCATCTTGCTGCTTCTTTAATTGCTTCCTCATTTCAGACTTTTCCTTTTCAAGACGCTTTTCCTCTTTTCCTGCCTCCTGCAACTGCTTTTGCTCTTTTTCCTGAGCACAAAGAGTAAGGAACTGTTAAGTCAGCAAAGTTACTTCTAATTAGAACATGCCGCAATGTGTCCACATCATTAAGAACATTTTTTTTATTGGTACGAACATATTAAATTGAAACGTATACACGAGTCATGATGTAGAATATCCAATTTGCAGCCTTTTTTCCATACAAATGGAAGTTTTTAGTTTTTCATTATTTTAGACCATAATGAGATATATTTTTGCAGTCCCAAGCAACAGATTCTCAGAGCACAGGCCTTTGGTGTCCCATGTAGTCAAGAATTGGAGCCTCACAATTACTAGCCAATATGCCATCTCCCATGCCTTTCTTCGTTCATGGTTCATAGGCATAGAGGAACAACACCAGTTCATCCCAAACTTGTTGGTTAAACTCTAGTGCGGTGAATTACATAGCGTTTATGGCAAACACCAAAAATCTATAACTAAACATTTAAATCAGAATTGAAAAACTTTGCCCTTACACTTTGCAACTTTTCCTTTTGTATTTCCCGGTCCATCCTCTTCTTCTCCTTCTCAGCTTCTCGTTTGTTTCTCTCCAATTGTTTAATTAGCATTTTCTCTTCTCGGTTTGCTTCTTTCTCGGCCCTACAACAAGAAATAAAAAAACTTGTCTAGTGAGGAGAAAAACAATAAACTTCAGGAATAAAACATGATCAAGACACTGCAGATACATACAGGTCTGCATCGTTCTTCTGTAACATGTTAGCCACTAGTAAACGAACATCTGCCTCACTTAACACTTTACCAAGTTTTTCTGATGCTTTCATTATATCATGTTTGTAAGCTTGATTACTCTCATACCTCTTTAATGCAGCTATCATTGCTGAAATGAGCCATAAACATAAGTCACCAACTTTCTGAGCAGAAACCATACAGCTTAATGTAAATGGCACAAACAACTGTAAGCATCCATATGATTAAGAAAACCACACTTACCAGAAACAGCAGTAATCCTCTCATGGATCTTCTTCCGACAAGTACGCCGAATTTTTAATGCTCCACGCACAGATTTGGTCATCAACTTTAAATCCCTTGTCTATAGAGGAAGCAAACAAATTACTAATAACAAATTAACACTGTAAAATTCATCCAACAAAATTAGTATGTCCATTACAATATGCCACATTATCATCTCAGATAAAATAATAAATATCAAACCACCCGATCAAATGGTAAACTGAAGAAACTAAAAGATTACAGTCAAATTCAACACGTTTAATTGAAGAACAGAAGAAGACATCCAAAACCAAATAAATAAGGCAAAATTCCAACAATATTGAATAAATAGTTAATGGAGTGATATAAGCACATTGATTTTTACCAAATTAGCATTCTCATAAAAAAAAAATGACCAAAATTAGTGTGTACACAATCCAATCAAAACCGACAAATTAGAAGAAAAAAATAGGAACGAACTATGCCAATTTAACAAAGGAATCTGAAAGGCTGCAAAAATAAACAAAACAATTATATAATAATGAGAAAAAGATCTAACAGTAATAACTAAACAATATTTAATGTATCCCCACCTAGTACCACAAGAGCCGTCGTATACAAAGAATAATCCAAAACCGAAGGAAAAGATTAACCAAGCCTAATAAATAGGATAAATAATAACAAAAAATGCAAATAATGAATGAAAACAACACCTCCCATCCCCAGAAACGCAACTGTGCCTCCCAACTACCGAATTAAGAACACTCATTAAGCATGACAAGTACAAAGACAACATACAGCATATATGATAAATAAAGCAATGTAGTATACAATCCGACAAAAGAAAGAAAAAAGCATCAACAAGGATGAAATATAGTCAAGATAAAAATAGTTTAACAATAAAAACTCTACATAGATTTAACAACCCTACTACATGACTAAAAAAGCCAATAACCAATAATTTCCCAGAAGAAAAACCACAAATCATGAAGCACATTGTAATAAACTGACGTACATCCAAGTCAACAGAAAGATTTTCAAAAGAAAAAAAAATGACCAAAAATCAACAGTAATCAAGAAACAAGCAAGAGATGGGCAAGAAACACAACCTCCCAACACCAGAGGCAAGAGTCAGTATCATCCTCCAACACATCGGCATCCGCATTGGGCAGTCCGTACATCACTCTCTGCCCTACGAAAAGCAGCGCAGTCTTCACAGCCGCCATCGTCACGTTCCCCACTTTTTCCTTCACCTTCCCGTAAATCTCGCCTACCAGCTTTGACAACGGCAGCCCACTCTCCTCCATCAACGCCGCCACCATCGAATTCACCGAATTGCACTCGCTCAAACCCAAATCCAAACCCAAACCGGTTTTTTGATCCATCATTTCTCGGTAGTACTTAAAAAGCCCCTCGATTTCTTGGTTCAGCGCCTTGATTTGGGCCTCTTTTTGCTCGGTGCTCAAGCTCACAAGCAATGAATATGATCTCTTTCGCTTCAGGGTCTTCTTCGCATGATCTTGGCCGTTCATTTTCGGATCATCAACGTCCATGGCCGTCAAGGTGTCCGCCATTGTAATCCTAAAAGCACCAAAACCCTAACTCCAAAAATATCCGATCAAATGTAAAAACACAATAATTAGAAAGAACCCTTAAATCGATATACAGGTAAAGAGGAAGAAAAAGACAGAAAGAGGATGAACAGCTTTATGAGATCTAGGGTTTGGGATCAAAGAAGAGAAATCTCTTCGTTTTCTCCCAGTGAATTTAAAGCACTTCTGATTTTTTGGGGATTATTTTTTAGATACTGCTTTTTCTTGAGAAATGAGACGGCGATACACAGTATGGCTTTTAATATTTATTATGTACCAAAATTTATTAATGTTTTTTCCCGCCAGTAGGATGGTGGATTTGGCTCCATACAAACAATTTTAATGCACTATTTGGCGCCACAATATGAATGAGACACGTGTCAGGGCTGTTTTCCTGATTGTGCCCATTGACCCGACCCTACAAGTTAATCTTTTTTGTTGCGACTTTGAATAGAATTTTACAAAATTAGATAATTTATTAATGAAGAGTTTTAAATCCTTAAATTTACATCTAATATTTTTATGTAAAGTAGAATAAACCTTGTTAAACTGTTGACACGTGACAGTTTTAATAAGCATATGAACCACATTGTTTTGGAGTGTTTGCATTGTTGTTTATTGGTTGAATGATGCCTTTTTTTTGTATCAATTTCCCTTTTTTCTACCCTTATATCTTCTGTATGTAGATTCGTTGAATTAATTGTAGATCGAATCATTTATAGTCTCATCTACAATGAGGTAATCCTTTCTTAGGTTAATTTAATTGTTTTATTCTTTTTGTTGAATTGCTACTCTTATGCTTGCTTTTGCATTATGCATTTTAGATGTTGTTGGAGAGATTATTAGTGAAAGCCCTATTAAGAAAAAAAAATGTGAATAGAGAAGTAGTTAACATAATGGTCGTGGAGCCGAAGATCCTCAAGTTGTGTTATTTCCAAAATTTTAAAGTCATTCATTTCTAGATATTTGTTTTCCCAATTTTTAAGCATTTAATTTGATTTGTTGATTTTCTTACTTTGAAGTCACTTAAAGTGAAGATTACTATGACCATGTTTAGTGACCCAATTAAGCCAACTTAAAGCAAGTTGGCTTAATTGGGTCACCAAACCTGGCCTATATGGGATGACTTTATAAAGTCATATGAGGACTCAAAATTGAAATGTTAGTTTGGTATCCTTATAGGTGCATGTTTTCAAAGACATGTATATTAAAACGAAACCTCCTTAAAGCAATTTTAATGATTTCCTTTCCTTTAATAGACTTAACCAAACTCAAATTGAAGCACTCATAAAAGTCAGTGGATGCGTAAGAAGTTCACCATACCGTTTTCTTTATGATTATAAATCCCCAAGGGTATATAGCTACCAGGTTGCCTTTTTATAGAGAAATTGGAAAATAGTGGCTCCTTCTATAATTGTTTTAGTCTTTGAAGCTTTTCAAAACAAGAAGTTCATTCATGCCATAAGCAAGACCCTGTTGGTTCTTATTCCAAAGGTTTAGCACCCAAAGTAGATTATACAATTTAGACCAATCAGTTTATGCATGGTGGTTGTGAAAATTATCTTTAAAGTCCTGGAGAACCGCATCAACACTTTTTTGTCCAAGTTGATAGCGCCTACTCAATGCAGTTTTATTCCTGGAAAAAAGAAATATGGATAATATCATCATTATACATAAGTTTACTCATACAATGAAACATCAAAAGGGGAAAAAAAGGTTGGTTTGCCATCAAAATTGATCTCAAGAAAGTCTATGATGGGCTCAATTGGGATTTTCTCAGGTTTGATCTTATAGGATTAGGCCTGCTAAGCTCTTGGGCCCAACACATAATGCATTGTATTTCTTCTTTTCGGCTTGAATTACTTTTGAATTGCAAAATGACTAACTTCTTTTAGCCTAGCAGAGACTTGAGGTAATGGGCTTTTATCTCCTTGCTTTTTTTTTGTTATGCATTGAGAAGTTATCCATCTCATCAAGACAACTACCAAGGAGAAAAGATGGAAGCCGATAAAGATGTTGAAACAATGCCTTGTTCTTTCCTATATCTATTTTGCAAATGACTTAGTTTTATTTGGAGAGGCTTCGAAGATCCAAATGGAAGCTATGAAGAACTACTTAGAGTTGTTTTGTAACTTATCTGAGCATAAAATAAATCACTATAAATTTAAGATGTATGTGTCTCTTAACACCCCTTAAAGGCTTGCGAAGACACTTAGCAGACAAAGTAGAATTGGGTTAATTAGCAACTTGAGGAAGTATTTTGGGGTCCTGGGTTTGCATGACAGAGTTAACCAAAAAAAACTTACTTTGAATTTATGAACAAAATCAAAACTAAACTTTCAGGATGGAAGAGTCAACAATTGTCCATGGCGGGTGGAAATGTTATAGTAAAGGTTGTCACTTTTACCATTTTGATCTATACAAAACAATCAACAAAAATTCAAATTAGTATCTGTAAGGAGATTGATAAAGTTAATAAAGGTTTTATTTGGGGTAGCACATAAGAAAAATGAAAAATTCACCTCACAAACTGGAACCAGTTATGTAAATCAAGTAAGCTCATAGGAGTAAGGCTTCGTCAAATGCAAGAAATGAACAATGCTATGCTTGCCAGGGTTGGTTAGAACCTTATAAAGGACTCTTTTAGCCTTTGGGATGATGTTTTGAAGAATAAATATATGAAATGAACTGACTTTATGGAGTACATCAAGAAAGGCTCCATTTCACATGTGTGGTGTAGCATCTTAGGAAGCCAGGAGGTCCTAAGATTTGGTATTTTCAAGCAAGTCAACAACAGGCATGCCACTAGATTTTGGCTTGATATATGGATGGGAAGCAAACTACTGATTTATGTGGTTTCTAGGCCTATTCCTAATGTTGAACTAGCGAAAATGGTGTTGGAGTATCTCAACGATGTCAGTAACTATACCAGAATTAGAATCCATATCAACATCATCATCATCATCATAATAATAATAATATTGCTCATCATTGCTCTCTATAGATGTTTCATTCACATTTATATTAATGTAAAAAAAATTGTCAAAATGTTCACAGTAAAGTCATTTATCATCCAACAATTATAGTGTAACATAAGACAAATTCATATATTTTTAAATGACAATAAGAAAAGAATTCAAAAAAGAGCAAAAAGAAAACTAAGGAAAAGAGAATATAATTATATTACTCCATTCGTCCTAAAACTATTGTCATGTTTGACTTTAATTATTTTATATATTTTATCATTTTAAAAATATAAAAATAATAATTTTTTAAAACCTCTAAACTTTATTGATGCATATCTGAAGAAAAAAATTACTTTAATGATTTAACACTAAAAAAATTAGATACTCTCTATGTCTTATATTTTTAGTTCATCTTTCTTAAAATAGATGTCTCATACTATTTGTCCACATTCTTCAAATAGAATATAAAAACCATTGACTTTACAAATATACTCTTATTCTCTTCTTTTTATTTCAAAGACATAACTCTTGTGAGACTCATATATACCTACTTTAACTTCAACTTTGAATGATGTTTTGGACAAAAATATGTGCATTGAACTTTGTGTAAATAGAAAATAGAATAAAAATATGAGATAGAGAGAGTACTAAATAATAAATATGACAATCATTGTTCATTGTGGAATGGAGGAAGTAACAATTATATCTGTATTTATTGATGACAAGACTTGAGATTTGAAAATACACATACTCGCATGAAAATTTAGGTTGTGTTTAGTAGGATAGAAAAGTAAGAGGAAAGAAAAGTGTGTGGAATGAACTTTTCTCTTGTTCAACAGGAAAGAAAGTGTGAGGAAGAAAACTAAGATGATTAATGTTTCTCCTTCCATGTATAAATCTTAATCATCCAAAATTGAGAGGATTGTAGAATAGAAAATAAAAAAGAAAAGAGATGAGATTATTAATTTACTAATTAATCACAATATAATCACTCACATTAATATCCATTAATATTTTGAAGGATAAAATGGTAAAAATAATGCTATTATATTTTCATTCCTCTCACTTTTTCACTCTACTTACTAAACAAGTGTAGGAGAAAACTATTTTATTTTCTCTTAGTTTTCCATCATCTCTAGTAAACACATGAAAGAAAATTCTTTTCTTCTTAGTTTTCTTTTCTTTTACTTTTTTTTCCTCTTACTAGACACACCCATAAGCTTAATGAGAGCGAGGCATTAAAAATATATTTTTTTGAAAAAAAATGAAGCAATATTTCATTGCTTGAGAATTACTCATATTTCTTAAGGACAAAACATAGGGGTGGCTTTAGCTTAAGAAACTAAACTCTTTTTCTCTAATAAATTCTCGAGAAACAAATAGAAACGATAAAGAGGGAGAGAGTATTGTATCGTGTAGAAGAATATGGAAGGATTAATTTTATTTAACTAATTTGTGCTTGAAAATATAAAATTGTTAGTGGGCTTTTTGAGGTTTGGGCTTTTGGGCCTTACAGGCTCTTCCACTAATTTGTGTCAAAAAAGTCAAAATTAATTTATCACAACCCAAAAAAAGAAAAAGGCAAAACTTTCCCCAATCCCTCGGAAAATGAGAAAAAAATTATTTGGATATGAAAAATATGAAAGGTGTTGATACCCGTAGCACCATGTTGCAAGTCCTTATTGGATACCAAAAGCCCACAAAAATATCCAAACACATAACCAATTAAATGCTAACCATAAAATTTGGTTCTTTATCCCAAACTGAGGCCCATAAAAAATACACATGCCAATGAAGGTTAAATTGCATCATAAGATTAATTAAGGTCAATTTACATGATAAATCCCATGAAACTAATTTACATGATAAAAAAAAAGTAAGATCAATTTACACAATATGGCCTATTGAGACCAATTTACATGATAAAATCCAAACAGAGACTAACATGAGAAGCCCATTAAGACTCAATAACATGATAAAGCCCAATCGAGGCAAATCAACATGAGAGGTCCATAAAGGCTAAGTTACATGATAAAGACCACTGAAGCCAATTTACATGACAAAGTCTATAAAGGATAAATTTCATGATAAGCCTTTTTTTAAATTAAAACTTCCTTGTGTAGGAGAGAGTTTGGCACATAACCTTGCTGGATTATTCTTTAACAAAAGAAAAAACAATATGAAGGACAAAAGGGTTCAGAAACCTATGCCTTATCCGTCCTAATACATAGATAAACTAAACCTTTTGAAGGCAACCAAATACATCCAACATTCCCAATTAATCCATCAAATAGCAAACTAAAGCTAGACAACACGCATACCAACACTACGCACACTGCCTAGGCATTTATTGACCTACTATGCGCATATCCAACACTGTGCATGCATATTGCACACATTGCGTACACCTAACTGACTTAATAAATCAGTAACATTACATGATGATCAAAATTGCAAACATAAACAAAATCTAAATACAGATAAATATTTGTTTTGTTGTGCCTTCCTTGCTTTCACACATTTCCTATTTTTAAACTCTGTTTTAAAAGGGAGGGTTATGCTTGTTTTTATTACATGATAATCCTAATTAAGGCTAATTAAGCATGGAAAGCCTAATTAAACATAAAATCCATCAATGCTAAAAAAGCATGAAAAGCCCAATGAGGCCAATACATATGATATAGCATATAAAGTTTAAACTAACATGAAGTAACAATCAAACATGAAGAGACCAAAAAGCTGAATATCAAGACAATGACTAAAGGTCTACAAGCGTCCCATATCCAAACATCCAAAAAACATGAAAAGAATATGGACAAACGAAGATAAAGGATTGCAAATAGGCTACAAAGGGAAGGTAAATCAATCCTAAGAGAGCTCAAGTATATGGCTATATCTTTATGAATATGGCTCTTCCTCCCTTTTTATTTCATTGCATATGTGGAACCCAAGCCACGCCATCACTGATGTGTATGATGTGTGGTAGAGGTTTGGAATGTCCCTGAAAAAGAAATACGAAGGTAATACTGGAAAACAAAAAAATATTAATAATAAACAAGAAAAATAAATATGAAAAACAATAAAAATTAAAGGATATGCTGTGGGGTGCCTCCCATGAGCGCTAAATTTTACGTCTTTAGCCAAACGCTGCACCACTCTCACTGTTGGCCTCATTGTGGTGTTGAAGATGAGGCTCCATACTCAATGGCCTCAGTGCTAGTCTTTTGGCAGGGAATACTTAAAGTCCACCACATGTGGCTCAAGTGTTCTTGGTGTTGCCCATTTACTATCAGCAATAGGATATATGATTCCCGCATATAATAGTTTCAATACTTCATTCTTCACCACTTTTTCCATAATGGGATTAAGCCTACACTGGGTGTCTATACAAGGGCCAGTTCCTTCCTCCCAATTACTTTTGTGAGAACAGACCAGGTGACTAACACCTTTTATATCAACAATGCTCCAACTTGAAGGACTTTGTTTTGCACTTCTCTTAGGCAACTTCTCAAAGCATGGTTGCCACGATTTCTTCATAAATCCTTGTGACTTATCAAAAATATCAACAACATTAACGGCATAAGGATAAATTGAAGATTCATCGAAGTCAAAATTATTAAGAATGAATTTCAAAGAGTTAGAATTATCCTTGATGTACTCATCCTCCATAATAAGCTCATCAATCATGTAAGTGTCGAAACACTCATCCTCTTCATGTGGCTGCCTTGAGACTCGAAAAACATTTACCTCTAGAGTCATATTTCCAAATGATAATGTCATTAGGTCATTCCTACAATTAATGAGGGCATTGGCAGTGGCAAGGAATGGTCTTCCAAGTATCAAGGGAATTTTTGACTCCGTATTCACCATAGAAATGGTATCTAAAACCAAAAAGTCAACAGGATAATAGAAATTATCAATTTGCAACAAAATATCTTCCACAATACCTCTTGGTTTTCTTATCGATCGATCCACTAGTTGGAGTACCACGAAAGTGGGTTTGATCTCACCTAGACTGAATTGTAAGTACATGGAGTATGGCATGAGGTTCACACTAGCACCCAAATCTAGCAATGCTTGGCCATAAAATTTGTTTCTAATTTGGCAAGCCACTGTTGGGAAGCCTGAATCTTTATATTTGGGTGGTGTTTTGCTATTAATTACTTCATTTTCTTACTCCGTTAAGAATGTCATCTTCTTCACATTGTGCCTCCTCTTGAGTGTGCATAGATCCTTAATGACTTTAGCATAGTTGGGAACCTGTTTTATAACATGAAGAAGAGGGAGGGTAATTTTAACATGCTGAAGTTGTTCAAGAATCTCACCTTTTAATACTAAATTTCTTTCCTTAGGTTTAAGGAGTGCGTGAGGGAAAGACACCGACAAAGAATCATTATGGGCATCTTGTTCCTTGGGAGCTTTATCCTTGTTGCTTACGGTGTTAGGAACCAAGTTTAGTGGTAGAGTGGGTCCATCAAGTTTCTTACTGCTGCGAGTAATTATGGCATTAACCTCTTTAACATTTTGGTTGTCAGGATTGGAGGTTTGTGCCATATGTTGTCCCCTTAGATTAGGTTGTGGCTGCAAAGGAAAATGGCATTGCTCTTGAATCGTCAAGAAACTAGTCAACTTTGTAAGTTGGCTCTTTATCACCTTTTGTTCCTCTTTGATCGCTGGTTGCTCCTCAAACAATCGTTGATTTATCTTGCCTTGCTCTTCCACACTCTTGGCATGTACCTGCAAAAATGACTTAAACATATCTTCCAAAGTTAAAGATTGTTGTAGTGCATTAGATGAGGTTGCTTCCGGTTTTCATTGGGTACTAGAGTGGGAATGAGGTTGTATATCGAATCTCCAACTAAAATTAGGGTGATTCTTCCAACCAGGATTGTAGATGTTAGAGTAGTGTGAGTCTGGTTTTCTAAAGGGTATACCTAAAGCATTACACTCTCCTTTCAACTCGAAATAGGTTGGACACTCCCTAGGTATATGATCTACCCCATTACACATACAACAAGGTTCATAGGATTCTACCCTAGCAACTGATTCGGGGCCTCTAGCATCTTTGGTTTTTAAAGCTTTAATTTCCTTAGTTAGGGCCTCTAAACAGGCTTTAAGGCTATCCGCTTCCTTAAGTTGATAAATTCCAGCGGGTTGATTTCTCCTAGTACTTTTCATGGCATTTGGTCCTGTCCAAGTGTGGGCTTTTTCCGATAGGTCATCTAGGAAATCTATGGCTTGGTCGGGATCTTTTTGAAGAAAATCCCCATTACACATCATTTCCATGAACTTCCTCTCCCTACTTAGGAGTCCATTATAGAAATAGCTAACTACCCACCAACTCTCATACCCATAGTGTGGACAAGAATTCAAAAGGTCTTTGAAACGTTCCCAAACTTGATATAAGGTTTCGCTCTCCTTTTGTGCAAAGTTTGAGATTTGTCTCTTGAGGTTATTGGTTTTATGGGTTGGGAAAAGCTTTTGGAAGAAAACTCGGGTTATCTCATCCCAACTACCTATAGACCTAGGCCTTAACAAGTACAGCCAAACCTTGGCCTTTTCCTTAAGTGAAAAGGGAAAAAACCGAAGTTTGACGGTGTCTACCATATCAGCCCTACTTTGAAAGGTAGCTAATGCTTCCTTAAATTCCCAAATATGGATATAGGGGTTTTCATTTCCAAACCCATGGAAGGTTGATAGCAATTGGATCATACCCAGCTTAAACTCAGGTTGTTGAACATTAGGGGGGAACATGATATAAGATGGTGTGGCCGTTCGGCTAGGGTGCAAGTAATTCTTTAGTGTTCTAGCAACATTCTCGTTGTTATTGTCGGCCATGTTAACAAAATCCTTTAAATTCTCCCTTGGGTGTTGATAAGAGCCATAAAATGCATTTCAACGATGTTCAATTGTTAGCATTTTATGATTTTTCTCGGTCTTTATTGCACTTTTATATGTTGATAGCTCTTAAGTAATATTATTGAACCACTGACTTATTCCAGTGCATTTTCAGGCATTTTGAGTCCAAAGAGAAGAAGAAGCAATCATTGTTTAAAAGCACCAAGATTTCATGCACGACGAAGCATCAGAGTGGTTGTGGAGAGGCAAAACATGAAGAAAATCAGCAATCAACCAGCACCGCGGTGCTCCTCAACCAGCACCGCGGTGCCCAGAAGCTCTTCCAGCCAAATCATACCCAGCACCGCAGCGCCCATAAAGCAGCACTGTAGTGCGCACACAGGATTGTATCTCTGAGTTAGACTTTAATTAGGGTTTTAAACATTAGATTAAACCCAAGAACACCCTTGGACCCTTGTACTATAAATAGACCACTTAGGGTTTAAGAGAAGGAGATCTTAGTTGTGGAGAAAAACCCAGAAAACTAAAGGCAGCAGCTCTCATCCATAAAAGTGTTTAGCCATGAACACCATGGCTAACTAACTTCCAAGCAAGGCGAAGGGATGAATCCCTAGGTATAGTTGTTCCTATCTTCCCTTATTTGCTTCAGTTGTAATAAGAATTTATTGTCAAAACATTGCTATGATTTACTTCTTTATCTAATTATAAGATCTTATCTATTCCGGTGATTGTATCTTTTTCCTTGATATAAATTTAGTCATGCTTCTCTTATATCAAGATTGTTTGGGTATAATTGAGTCCAGTAAATCTAGCCTTTAGGTTTGTCCATTACTACAATATTTTCAATAAAGATATTTTGTTGTTTCTTGATAAACCTATATGATAGATCACATGTACATAAATCGAAGAAGTATTTCATAACAATCATATTAGGGTTTATGTATGTGCTCATCGAATACTTGCTGGTGGCATGTTTGGGATGTGAAACTTGCAACCGAGATAAAAATAACTGAATCAAGTTAGGGATAGGGCAATGAACTTAGGAAGGATTCCCGAATCCTTGTTATCTTCATATTATACTTTACAATCTATTTTACACAATTACTTCATTACCAAAAGTTCATATCTTCTCACATAAATCTTTATCGTTTGTGTTATGGTTTACACATTCTTTTATAGTTAACTTGTTTCCCTGTGGAATCGACAACCCAAAGTCGTGCTACAACAACCACGTATGTTTTGAGTGTAATCAAATTTTGGCGCCGTTGCCGAAGAAACACTCTTACTTACGAAGAAGTTTGTCAACTCTAAGACAAGACAGTACTATCGTTTCTTTCTATTAGTTTTGATTTTCTGATATATATGTATATATATGTATATATATATATTGTTCTGTTCTATTTTATTTATCACTTTTAAAAACTCAGTTGGTGTATGCTTAGACTGAGAGATTCGCGAGGGAGATTCATTAAGGGACCCGAATTAGAAATACCTTTCCCTTCCACGTCCGTTAGTGAGACCTCGCCTAGATCAAACCCTAGTGTAAACCCAATAGAAAATATAGAAAATTTTGTTAACATGGCTGAAAATCCTAATGAAAATGTTGCTAGGACACTTAGAGATTACCTACATCCTAACCGGATAGCCACACCATCATGCATAATGTTTCCAACCAACACTCGCCATCAAGATTTTAAAACAGGGATGATACAATTACTCCCTACTTCATGGCTTGGAAAACAAAAACCCCTATGTGCACATTAGAGAATTTGAGGAAGTAGTTGCGACTTTTCATAGTCAAGATGCAACTGATGATGTCGTGAGACTCAAGTTTTTTCCTTTCTCTTTGAAGGATAAAGCTAAGAGTTGGTTATACTCGCTGAAACCATGGAATGAGATAACCCAAGTTTTTTTTAACAAGTACTTCCCTCAATATAAGACTAATGTATTGAAAAGACAAATCTCCGCCATTGCACAAAAAGAAAACGAGACTTTGTATCAGTCTTGGGAGAAATTTAAAGAGTTGTTAAGTATGTGTCCACATCATGGGTATAAAAATTGGTGCTTAGTGAGCTATTTCTATGAGAGTCTTACCTATAGAGAACACCAATTTGTAGAGATGATGTGCAATGGTGAATTTCTACAAAAAGACCCTGATGAGACTATTGAGTACCTCAATGAGCTTGCTGAAAAAGCTCACACATGGACTGGACCTAGCGCTACTGAAAGCACAAATAGGTCACGACCTATAGGAAACCCTAGTGGTGGAGGAATCTACCATCTTAGGGAAGAGGATAATCTTAAGGTCAAGGTCGAGATGCTCACTAGGAAGTTAGAGTCATTAAAAACTAAAAAGCCAACACACATGGTTAATCAAGCCGAACCTTTAAAACCATGTTTTGTGTGTGGTGGGGTTAATCATCTCGCTCAGGTTTGTCCCACACTTGTTGACATGAGAGGGCTGTACGAGGAACAATGTAATGCCTTAGGCATGTACAAGAAACCTCCAGCACCCTTCTTTAACACTTATAATCTAGGGTAGCGAAATCACCCCAACTTCAGTTGGAAATCTGAAAATCAGCAGCATGCACAACCCCCTAAATCATACCCAGCACCTTATCATGCACCCTCATCCTCTAAGATCTCTTTAAAAGACACCTTACATGCTTTTATAGAAGCACAAGGTAAGACAAACCAAAGGTGTGAGGCTTTAATTACACAAGTGGTTGAGGAAAACAAAGAAATAAGGAGCAAAGTATCTAAATGAATGGGCTCCTTGAGTGTGACTGAGCGAGGTAAGTTCCCTTCCCAAGCTCAGTCCATACCTCACGGTCAACATATGACACAAGAAAATTTGAAAGATGTAAATGCAATTGTGACCCTAAGTGGTAAGTCACTACACATCTCACCAATGAATAAACCCGAGGATGTGAGAAAAGGTCAAACTAGTAGTGAAGCCGAACTGCCTAAAGAGCCTGAAGTGACCACAAATCCTGTTAAAGCACCATTTCCCCAAGCCTTAAAATCCAACAAGAAAAATCTGAAAATAAATAATGAAATCCTTGAGAACTTAAGGCAAGTTAAACTTAATCTTCCTCTTTTGCATGTGATTAAACAAGTCCCTACCTATGCAAAAGTTCTCAAGGATTTATACACAATTAAGAGGAAACACCATGTCAAGAAAACAGTATTCCTAACTGAGCAAGTTAGTGCGTTAATTTAGCAAAGAATTCCCCCAAAATACAAAGATCCGGGCTGTCCTACCATTGCTTGCAGCATTGGAAATCATGAGGTTGGACAAGCCTTGCTAGATTTAGGAGCTAGTGTAAACCTGATGTCATTCTCCATTTACTTACAGCTGAGGTTATGAGAAATCAAACCAACCGGCGTGGTATTGCAATTGGCTGACCGTTCAGTCAAAGTACCCCAGGGTGTGGTACAGGATGTCTTGATTCAAATGGATAAATTCTACTATCCTATTAATTTCTTAATTCTTGATACCATTTCTGCTGTTGACACTAACTCTAAAATCCCTTTGATTTTGGGTAGACCTTTTCTTGCTACTGTGAATGCTCTAATAAATTGTAGGAATGGACTTATGAAGCTATCCTTTGGCAACATGACCCTTGAAGTGAATATTTTCAATGTTGCAAAACAGCCTGAAGATGAGGACGAAAACCACCAGCTTTATATGATTGAGTCACTCATCAATGAGGGAGTTTCTTTAGATCATGATTTTGATCCTCTTAAGAATTTTCTTGTTAATTCTGAGATAGATTTATTTGATGATAAAACTGATATAATTAATATTTGTGCTGTTTTTGACAAATCTCAGAATTATAGTAATCAGGCATGGAAACCAAGGTTTGAGGAGCTTCCTGAAAGAAGCAAGACACAAGTCCCCTCAAATGTGGAAGCACCTAAGGTCGAATTAAAGCCGCTACCTGAGGGTTTAAAACATGTCTTTCTCGGTCCAGGTGATACCTTTCCTGTTATTATTTCTTCTGAATTATCTGAGATCCAATGTAAGAAATTAATTCAAACTTTAAATGCACACAAATCAGCCCTAGGATGGAGTATGGCTAATTTAAAGGGAATTAATCCCCTAATCTGTTCCCATAAAATAAATTTGGAAGAAGGAACTAGTCCTCGTAGAGACCCTTGATAAGAACTCATTATATCTATATGTTTGTTATATTTCCTCATGTTTTAATAGTTATAATTGCTTAAATATTGGATTTTGATTATGTTTCGTATTTTGTAGAGTATATTGAGGAGTTAAATCAAATTGAATTCAAAATCAAGAGATTTGTGAAGATTGGACAGAAAGTCAACATTGACTGTGTTGGTAGCATTGACGGACGGGCCGACCATTTTCATGTACTCCTTAATGGTGTCCTCTAAAGACTGTGAAACTGGCGCTGGATTCATCCACATTTTTTTAAAATATTTTTTTTATAGCCCAATGCAAACAGAAACAAATAAAATAAAATAAAATTGCGAAAATAAAAATCAACAAAAATTGCTAACTAACTAGTAGAAAAATAAAATCAATTCAGACTAAAAATTTAATTTTCACAAACCAAACAATTCCCCGGCAACGGCACCAAAAACTTGTTGTGAGTTTTAAATTACTCGCAAGCGCACGAGTCGTTTGCAATATAGTGTGTGCAAGTGCGAAGTCAAATCCATAGGGAATTGCGTTGTAAAAATATGATTTTACCTAAACTAATCTTATCTTAACCTAGTTCCGAATTTTGCTCTAGATATACCAAAAATTTGTCTATTTTTTCATAGATAGTACACGCGTCTCATTCGAAGTGGAGTGCATACCCATGCTCCATCATGTGGCCAACACTAAGTAGATTTTGTTGTAGGTTAGGTACTAGTAAAACATCATTAATAAATTTCATACCTTTTCTTGTCTCTATTACGATCGTTCATTTGCTTGTTGCGTTGACTAGATCTCCATTTCCTAGCTTGACTTTGGATTTGGCAGTTGTGTCTAGTGTGGAGTGATGAGTCTAAAATATTGCATATTTAAGCACCTTAATTTATATTTTTTAAGCTCTTAACTTGTATTATTTCACTTTATTTTATGTGTTTTATGTGTTTTCTGTGTTTTTATAGGCTTGTGGAGAAAATGAAGCATTCCGGAAGATGTCAAGCTTCAAGAGCAAATGCGATCGATCGCACCATGCTGCGATCGAGCGCATGGAAAATATCCCACATCAAAATCTTTGCATTGCAGTGTTCCTGCGATCGAGCACACCAGACTTGCGATCAAGCGCACTTGCGATCGTGCGCACAAGGCATGCGATCGATCGCACCATACTGTGATCGAGCGCACTCGAGCCAGTATCCCACATCGAATCTGAAACCTACAATGCTCCGAGACTCCCCCTATATAAACACCATCTGGCCTCATCATTCAGTGTGCAATTCTTTGTGCCATTGGGTACAATTCCTGGGCCACTTTGGTGTTAACCGATGGACGTCTGCTAGCATTTTGGTGGATCCCGAAGGCTTTGCTACCACGAGGGGAAGCGCCGCCCATCAGCGAGTGGAATTTCTCCCATGTAAAGTTATTTATTTCTTTTTATTTAGTTGTTTTAGTTTAATGCTTAGCACTTTTATTATGAATTGTAGTTTCGTAGTTATGAGTGGCTAGAATCTTCAGCTAAGGTTGAAGATGAAGCCTCGCCGTTGTTTGGCATAGTAGTTCAGATTTGCTTGTACAAATCTGACATTTTTTATTATAAATATTCTGTCAATTATTTGAGTTAATCTTGTGATTGATTGAGTTTAAATTGTTCTGTTGGATATTCCTTGTGTTTCATCTGATGGATACATCGAATTGTTTTCGATTAAATTGGATTTCCTTTGTGATTTGTTAAGAGCGGATACATTGGATGCTTTTGGTTTAATTGGGATATTCTTTGTTTTTTGTCTTAAGTTGGATTCGTGGAATTTTTTTGTTAAGCTATCTTTAGAACATTCAAATATATGCTTAACTTTGGCGGAGTGGATTCAGAAACCTTAGTCTTTTTATTAGATTTTAAAATCAATTTAGTTTAGCTTTTATTTATTTTGCAACATATAATACCCCATGGGCACACCTTATGGAAAATCTTGAATCCTGGAATTGGGCAACAAAGCAGAGGAAGTTGTTAAATCGCTTGCCAGATTAGACAGGAACATGACAGCTTTCCTTGCTTACATGGGATTCACACCACCTTTACCCCCAAGCACGTGACTGATATCTTGGTTGATACTCAATATTTTCAGGGGAGTTTTCTACTTACTCTTGTTTTTTTTATAGTTTTTGAGCATCTATTTTTAATACATTGAGGATAATGTATGGATTAAGTGTGGGGGAGGGTCGTTGACATACGAATTTGATTTTAATTTGAACTTCACTTTTAGCTCCATTTTGATCAAATTTTTGCGTCATTTTTCAAGAAAATTTTCAAAAATCCAAATTATACTTTAGTTCTTGTTTGTGATCATTCTCTTTTGAATTCTAGATTTTGTCGATGCTTGTCTTAAATGATCTGGATTGTTGTGAATTATTGAGATAAATTGAGGCATAATAAGGGATTAGCATGAATGGTTGAATTCTTATTTACTACACAGTGATTAATTGCTCTTGATGATTGATTGAATGAAAAGTGTTTGGGATCTAATGCACATGACCTTTTTTGTGCGCTTTTGAGTCAATGAGCATTCATATTATATTATGCTTAATTTTCTTAATTGAGTGATTGTCATATATAGTTGATTTTTCTAGAACTTGCTTTGTTATGCATGTCAAGAAACTACATTGTTGAATTGGATACATTGAATTAATAAGGGCATTTAGGTGAAGCCATTTAGCTTTCTTAAAAAGCCTACCTTGATTTTTACTGTAGAAAGCCAATTTTGAACCTTGGTCGTTTTATTGGAAGTTAACCATGGTATAAGCAATGTCAACCTATTCTTTTGACGTTTTCCCTCTTTTGAACCTCTAATTGAAGGATCGTACTAGTTTGTTCACATGAAGCTTCAAATTATCTCTGAAAGGATTGAAAGATGCTGGGAATAAAGTGATTCAAGTTACAAGTGCCTTGAATTGCAAAAAGAAAGAAAAAAAAAAGAAAATAGGCGGCCAGAGAAAAAGAAAAAAAAACAAAGAAAAAAAAGGAGAAAAAGAAAAAGAAAATAACCGGCCAAAAATAGAGAAAAGTTGTGCAATTTCAATTGTTTGAAAGTGAATTGATTGAAGAAAACATATGACGTTATTGAGTTGTGCTTTGTGTGGAGAAGTTGGTATAATTCCTTTGATAAAAGTACCTAAAAATTCATTCTCACCACACCTTACCTAAGCCCCGTTACAACCCTTTTAAGACCCTTAGATTCTTTGCATTCAATTCAGTCCATTGATGTGATATATTAGCAAGCTTATGGTAAAGATCTTCTATGTTTTGACTTGAGAGTTCATTGATACCCTAAACACTTTGAGTGTATTGAGTGAATCCAATAAGAGGGTGTTAGATCTTATCGCATTTTGATTTCGAGAAGATCATTGAGGTGATTGTTCATGGTGTGGTTTATAAGAATTTACGCTATGAAATTGTTCGTTTCTTATTTGTCTTTAGATTTAAATCTTTAAGGCATGATAATTTGGATTATAGAGGATGAGTAAAGGTCGAAGAAGGAACGATGATGAGAAAAGGTGACGAGCTTGAGCTATTGTATGCTTGAGGACAAGCATTGTTTAAGTGTGGGGGAATTTGATAAGAACTCATAATATCTATACGTTTGTTATATTTCCTCATGTTTTAATAGTTATAATTGCTTAAATCTTGGATTTTGATTATGTTTCGTATTTTGTAGAGTATATTGAGGAGTTAAATCAAATTGAACTCAAAATCAAGAGATTTGTGAATATTGGACAGAAAGTGGAAGCTGCAACACCAGAAAGCTGAAGCTGCAGCGCTGAAATGGCGATAATTGTGAAAAGAGGACAGAAAGCTGAAGCTGCAGCGCCAGAAAACTGAAGTTGCAGTGCTAAAATGGTGATAATATGTGAAGATTGGGCAGCAACTTAGAGCTGCAGCGCCGGGAAGTTGGCGCTGCAGTGCCAGCCCACGGGTTTTGAAAGTTATAAATACTAACCCTAGCTGAAAGAAAAGGGGGATCTCGAAGATTGCGGCCGTAGAGGAAGAAAACAAAATTTGGAGGAGAGGAAACGCAAAAGGAGAGTTGGAGACACTTCGGGAGGCTACGCATCAAGCTTTTAAATCATTCTTCTTCGGTTTTGTATTATTCTTATCTATCTATGTTGATGTTTTATAATATGAGCATGGGTTGTTTGAATATTATTATGGAGCAGATATTTTTGTGTTAAGGATAGATGGATCCTAAACCTTTATCTTGAGTTGTTGTTTGGACAAGTGAAATTTAATGTGTTTTTCAAAGAGTGTGTTTTATTGCTCTTAATGCTTTTTATTATTTTGATTCCTTATTTGGGCATGGTGATGTGTCGAATAGAGAAGCCATGCTTTTATGAATGGTTGAACTAATAAATATGATATTGGATTGTTATCTATGCAAAGGCCAGGGTAAAACATGCCATGAATAGAATAGGAGTAACCAAATAAGGATTCTAGGAAGTTCATGTGGTCCAGTTAAATCGTAACCGAATAGGGAGATTTAACTGAAAGAAATCCATAAACACTTAATGCTTCTTAATTTGAATTAATCTAGAATAGACCTGGAATACGGATATTTGAAGTTAATGATTCTTGAGATTGTGGTTAGACCTGAAATATAGATAACCAATTTATTGGGGATTCTACCATATTGAAAAACATAGTAAGTGAAACTTGTCCATTCAAAACTCTTGTCAATTATGGTTTAGGTGAGGTCGAGTCCTTAGCACGTTAGTTCATAAGAGTCTTCATTCCAAAGTTTGCAAATCTTCCGTTAATTATTATTGCTTCTGTTTTTCTATTTAGTTAATTGCTAGTAAACTTTTCTCCTATAATTATTCGTTTGCTCAAATAACAGCAATAGTTGAGTCATAATTTCTGTAGTATTTGCTCAGTCCTCGTTGGAACGATATTTACTCATCATTTTATTACTTGAACGATTAGTGCACTTGCTAGTGTCAATATTATCGCATCAACCCTCAACCTAGGCTTAACCCCACTATGAAAGAAGTAGTAAAAAATGAAGTGTTGAAACTGTTAGATGTGTGTATTATATATCCCATAGCTGATAGTAAGTGGGTAAGCCCTACACAAGTCGTTCCTAAAAAGTCCGGAGTCAGTGTGGTGAAAAATGACCTAGGAGAGCTAGTCCCTACCAAACTTGTGACCAGGTGGCATATGTGCATTGATTATAGAAAATTAAATGCTGCCACCCGGAAAGACCACTTCCCACTCCCTTTTATTGATCAAATTCTTGAGTGTGTAGCTGGTCATCCCTTTTATTGTTTTCTAGATGGTTATTCTGGTTATTATCAAATAGAAATTGCATTAGAAGACTAAGAAAAGACAACTTTTACTCGTCCCTTTGGCACCTATGCTTTTCGTAAAATGTCATTTGGATTATGTAACGCCCCTGCTACTTTTCATAGTGACATGGTTGAAAGTTGCATGGAGGTTTTTATGGATGACCTAACTGTTTTTGGATCTTTATTTGAAGCATGCTTAATGAATTTAGAAAGAGTATTAATTCGCTGTGAAGAAAAAAAATTGGTTTTAAATTGGGAAAAATGTCATTTCATGGTACCATCTGGTATTATCTTAGGGTATATTATCTCTTCTAAAGGAATAGAGGTTGATCAATCTAAGATTGAATTAATCTCTAAATTAACTACCCCTAAGACAATAAAGGATGTGAGATCTTTCCTTGGTCATGCTGGTTTTTATAGGAGGTTCATACATAATTTTTCAAACATCTCTAGACCTCTAAGTGCCCTCCTAGTTAAAGACACTCCCTTTGAATGGACAGAAGCTTGTTAAGAAGCATTCCAAATGCTGATCGACAAGCTTACTTCCGCACCTATAATGCAATCACCAGATTGGACTTTTCCTTTTGAAATCATGTGTGATGCTAGTGACTACGTTGTAGGTGCTGTTCTTGGATAGCGAAGAGAGGGAAAACCTTTTGTCATTTACTATGCTAGTAAGATTTTAAATAGTGCTCAAATGAATTACTCTACAACTGAAAAAGAATTGCTAGCTGTAGTATTTGCTTTAGATAAATTTTGTGCTTATTTAATTGGGTCGCCTATCCTTATTTTTACAGATCATATCACCCTCAAGTATTTTCTCACAAAGAAGGATGCTAAGGCACGACTAATCCAATGGATCCTCCTCTTGCAGGAATTTGATATCACCATCAAGGACAAGAAAGGAGTGGAGAATGTAGTAGCCGACCACCTCTCGAGACTTACATTCAGGGACACCTGTGATGACATGCCAATCAAGGACAATTTTCTCGATGAACAATTATTATCCATTACTTCTCTACCATGGTTTGCTCATATCGTAAATTATTTGGCTACAGGTGAGATACCTATGGATTGGAGCGCTCAAGACAAGAGGAAATTCTTATATGAGGTACATAATTTCTATTAGGATAACCCTTATCTTTTAAAGTATTGCCCTGACCAAATTCTAAGGCGTTGCATCCCTAATGAAGAGATTGCAAGTGTCTTAGAATTTTGTCACTCCCAAGCTTGTGGAGGCCACTTTTCGATGAAAAAAACCGCTGCAAAAATTTTGCAGTGTGGATTTTATTGGCCTACATTATTTAAAGATACAAACACCTATTGTCACTCATATGAACGGTGTCAAAAGTTAGGAGCTGTGTCTCACCGAAATATGATGCCCCTAAACCGTATTTTAGTAATTGAAATCTTTGATTGTTGGGGCATCGATTTCATGGGACCCTTTCCTCCTTCCTTTGGATACCAATATATCATCGTGGCAATAGATTATGTATCTAAGTGGGTAGAGGCAGCAGCTTGTCGAAGCAATGATAATGGAATGGTGATTAAATTCCTTAAAGAAAATGTATTATCTCGATTTGGCACACCACGTGCTATAATTAGTGATCGAGGTACACATTTTTGCAACCGTTCTTTTGAGTCTTTGATGAAAAAATATGGGGTATTACATAAAATCTCGACTGCTTACCATCCTCAGACTAGTGGACAAGTAGAGCTTGCTAATAGGGAGATTAAACAAATTTTAGAAAAAATGGTTAACCCCTATCGCAAGGATTGGTCGTTGAGACTAACTGATGCGCTTTGGGCTTACTGTACAGCCTTTAAAACTCCCTTAGGTATGTCACCTTATTGGCTTGTTTTCGGAAAGCCTTGTCATTTACCCGTGGAGCTCGGGCATCGAACTTATTGGGCCATCAAGTCATTTAACTTTAATATGGGCAAAGCGGGTAAGCTTAGAAAATATCAGTTGACCGAGTTAGAAGAGTTAAGAAACGATGCTTATGAAAATTCTAGAATCTATAAAGCTAAGATGAAAGTATTCCATGATAAAAACATTTTGAGGGAAACATTTAAACCCAATGATCAGGTGTTCTTATACGACTCTAGACTTCATAAGCATCCTGAAAAACTTCGGTCAAGATGGACTGGCCCTTTCATAGTGAAAAATGTTTTCGAAAATTGGGCAGTAGAAATTGGGGATACTAGAGATGGCCGGGTCTTTAAAGTAAATGGTCAATGACTTAAGATCTTAATCAATAGACAAGATCCGAAAGTGGAAGACATTCCACTTATGGATCCGGTCTATTCACCTTGACCACACACCAAAGGTACGTTTTTATTTATTTTTTTTGATTTGTTAGTTTTGTTTTTAATTAATTTTTAGTCAATCTTCATTGTCAGTTCTTAGTTTAATTTAAATTTTTAGGATTAATTTTTATTTTTACTTTAGCTAACTTTTTTTTATTTTTCTCTTTCATTTAGGAAAAACCCAAATATGAAAATTTTCTTCTGCAAGCCAGGCCCAGCAGCGCAGTGCGCACAGGCCAGCACCGCAGCACACAACATGCCAGGCTCAACACTGCGGTGCGCACAAGCCAGCACCACAGCACACAGCATGCCCGGTCTAGAGCGCACAGCCCAGCACCGCAGCACACTGCACAGCGCTAGCTCGAGTCTAGCACAATACTAACCCTAATTATGCATTATAAAAGCCATTTTGCAGCCTCCTTCTTCATTTCTCCTTTCATAAAACCAGCAGCACACTTCCTCCTCTCTCCACTTTGCAACAAATCCTTACTTGCCCACTCACTTGGACTCAAAACTTTCTTGTTTCTACCATCATTGCTCACTAATTTTGCTGTTTTTGCTACCTTCTCTCTCTAAAGCTTGGTTACAAGAAAACTTGGGGTTTCTCAAAGCACACTTCAAAAGGAAGGTAGTCTTTCTTCTCTCCAACATAGACATCAAGTAAGACCATTTTCTTCCATTTTATTGCTTATTTGTGCTATTTAGTAGTTACGTTTTGCCTTAAGTCTACTATATTATATATATATATATATATATATATATATATATATATATATATATATATATATATATTTGATTTCAATGGCACTTAAGACCAAGAAACCTAAGGGGCAAGCACAACAAGAGTATGATGACACCAAATTTGTGAGTTTTGAGGCAAGTGAGAGATATATTAGTATGTTGCAATGTCAAAAACCCATTCCTGAAAGAGGATTCAACATCACCGAGAGGGGTAATCCGACCTTATTTAGAATGATTCTAGATAGAAATTGGGGTACATTTACAAGACCACCCTTTCCCTCCCTCCCGAATTTGGTTAGAGAATTTTACGCAAATGCGCCCGAGCATAGGAATGTTAAAATGAGAGTAAGAGGGGGAACAGTTTCTTTTAGCAGCTCAACCATTAATAGCTTCTATGGATTACTTGACATTGAACATAGTGATTATAGTGCATATGTGTTTACCATTAATTATGAAGAGATTTGCACTACCCTTTGTATTCCGGGCACTACATGGAAAATGACGGGAGGAATAGTTTTGGGTTCTATCTCTTATTTTCCCTTTTCCTTAGTTTATTTTTCGCTATTTTGTTTTTCTCATTTTAGTGATTTTTCTACATTTTATGTGCTAACCTAACATATGGTGGGAATCTTAAGGGTACACCATAGTTGTTTTCTTTTTGTTGTCTTGTTCTATGTCGTAGAATGGAATTTCAGCAAGAAGAATGGCATGCAATTCACCTGGTGGTACACATTTTTCAGCACCTGTGCACTCGTGCTTACAAAGGGAGTTTTTCTTTACTTTCTCTTTAACATTGAGGACAATGCAAATATTAAGTTGGGGGTGGAGACGCATTTTCTTTAAAATTTCTTGTTTTAAGCATGATTTGTGTTTGCCTTGGATGTAATTCACATGTCAATGATATAAGCTTAATTGAGATAACATACAGTATTTAGAAGAAGTTAAATTTTGTTTCAGTTTGAAAATACTTTACGTGTCAAATCTTGATTTGGTTAGAGACTCTAGTTAGTGGTAAGATTGTATGGTTAGTCTTAAGCACTTAGAGAAGTTTTATGTGTGATTATTTTGTGAATATTTTTGCAGTCTTGACAAGCTCTAGAACTTACTTGATAACCACTTGAGGCGAATTCCTAGAATGCACATTACTTAAGATATGATATAGGCCATTTTTGGACCATTTGAGCCTTTCGAACTTACCATTACTATATTTATCACTAGTCACCCATTTGAGCATTTTTCTTGAAAAATAATTTGAGCCTTGTTTCTTTCAATAGCCTATTTACTCACCTAAAATATTTTATCCTTACCTTCCTTTTAAAAGAACTTAGTCATAAACATTTTTTGAGAAGCACTCAAGAGGAGTAAGGATGGAAATATGAGAAAATATCACAGCCATAACCCAAGTACATTAAAAGAGATAAGTTGGGGGTTGTGGAAAAGAAAGGAAATAAAAAGAATGAAAACGAAGGTAAATGATCTTATGCCAAAATACAAAAGAAAAGAAAAAAAAGTGAATTATGGCAAAGAAAGAAGAAAAGAAAGGAAAAGTGATGATTTGAGAAAAGTGCTCGAACAATAGTTGAAAAAGTTGGGTGATGAAGTAAGGTTATCTAGTGCTTAAAAGAGGTTGTGTTTAAAGCTAAAGGATTGAGTTCTTTTACTTGTGAATCCTTCCCATTCTTTCTTAACCTTACCGTAGCCTAACGTTACAAGCTTATTAAAGACCTATTGATCCAATGTAATGTGATTTTTCTACAATAGTGGAGAGTGATTTGAAAAATAAGCCTATGGAGCTTGCTTATGTGATTGATGTCACACAATTTATTATGTTTTTAGAGGCCAAGACTTATATTCATGAATGTTTTGCATAAAATCATCCAGGTGTACGGATTAATGGATTGTGGTAAGATGGATGTTAAGAATCAATAACAATTTCAAGATTGATGTTTGGATTACTTTCAAACTTGGGTGAATTTAAACAATTTTATGTGCTGTGTGTTATGCGAAATTTTTGAGATAAAATATGGATTACTCTTGGTTAATACTGATATTGCTTTATTTTACTTCGATTCCCACCATGGAATTCATCTCTTGTTTCCGCTTGAATTGCTAGGGACTAGCAATAAGCTAGTTAGGGGTTATGATAAGAGCCATAAAATGCATCTCAAGGATGTTCAATTGTTAGCATTTTATGATTCTTCTCGGTCTTTATTATACTTTTATGTGTTGATAGCTCTTAAGTAATATTATTGGACCACTGACTTATTCAGTGCATTTTCAGGTATTTTGAGTCCAAAGAGAAGAAGAAGCGATCGTTGTTTAAAAGCACCAAGATTTCATGCACGACGAAGCATCGAAGTGGCTGTGGAGAGGCCAAACATGAAGAAAATCAGCAATCAGCCAGCACTGCAGTGCTCCTTAGCCAGCACCACGGTGCTCCTCAACCAGCACCACGGTGCCCAGAAGCTCACCCAGCTAAATCATACCCAGCACCGCAGCGCCCATAAAGCAGCAATACAGTGTGCACACTGGATTGTATCTCCGAGTTAGATTTTAATTAGGGTTTTAAACATTATATTAAACCCAAGAACACCCTTGGACCCTTGTACTATAAATAGGCCACTTAGGGTTTAAGAGAAGAAGATCTTGGTTGTGGAGAAAAATCCAGAAAACTAAAGGCAATAGCTCTCATCCATAAAAGTGTTTAGCCACGAACACCATGGCTAACTAACTTCCAAGCAAGGCGAAGAGATGAATCCCTAGGTGTAGTTGTTCCTATCTTCCCTTATTTGCTTCAGTTGTAATAAGAATTTATTGTCAAAACATTGCTATGATTTACTTCTTTATCTAATTATAAGATCTTATCTATTCATGTGATTGTATCTTTTTCCTTGATATAAATTTAGTCATGCTTCTCTTATATCAAGATTGTTTGGGTATAATTGAGTCCGGTAAATCTAGCTTTTAGGTTTGTCCATTACTGCAATATTGTCAATAAATATATATTGTTATTTCTTGATAAACCTATAGGATAAATCATATGTTCATAAATCGAAGAAGTATTTCATAACAATCATATTAGGGTTTACGTATGTGCTCATCGAATACTTGCTGGTTGCATGTTTGGGATGTGAAACTTGCAACTGAGATAAAAATAATTGAATCAAGTTAGGGATAAGGCAACAAACTTAGGGAGGATTCCCGGATCCTTGTTATCTTCATATTATACTTTACAATCTATTTTACACAGTTACTTCATTACCAAAAGTTCATATTTTCTCACGTAAATCTTTATTGTTTGTGTTATGGTTTACACCTTCTTTTGTAGTTAACTTGTTTCCCTGTGGAATCGACACCCCAAAGTCGTGCTACAACAACCGTGTATGTTTTGGGCGTAATCAGGTGTGCACTATGGTTTGCTCTAGGCGAGATTTCACTAACAGACGCGAAAGGAGAGGGTAACTCTATTTCGGGTCTTTTAATGAATCTACCTCGCGAATCTCTCAGTCTAAGCATACACCAAAGGAATTAAAGGGAAACAAAATAAAACAAAAAACAAAAAATTAGAAAATCAAAACAAAGAGTAAAGAACAATATTACCGTATTGTCTCAAAGTTGACAATCTTCTATGTACTTAAGCGTGTTTCCCCAGCAACGGTGCCAAAATTTGATTACACTCAAACTAATATGCAATTATTGTGTATAGTTGAGGTGTCAATCCCACGAGAAAAAGCGAACTACAAGGGAAAGTGTAAACCTTAACACGAACGATAAAGATCAAATGAAAGAATATGAGTTTTGATAATGAAGTAATGTGAAATAGTTGTGTAAATATAATAAAGAATATAATGGAGAAATAACAAGGTTCCGGGAATCCTCCCTAAGTTCATTACCTTATTCCAATCTCGATTCAATTGTTTTTATCTCGATTGCTAGTTTCACATCCCAAACAAGTAATCGGTAAATATTCAATCAAAGCACATGAAAACCCTAATATAATTGCTATGAAGTACTCTTTACTTTCGATTCAAGCACACATGACCTATCATATAGATTTATCAAGAAACGACAATATATCTCAATGACAATATCACAGTAATGGACAAACTTAAAAGATAAATCTACCGAAATTAATCACATCCAACAACTTGACATAAAAAGAGCATGACTAGACTTATATAAAGGATAAAGATGCAATCACCGGATTAAGAGAAAGTCTTTTAATTAAATCAAAGAGTAAATCATAACAATGTTTAACAATAAATCCAAACTACAATTGAATCAAGAATAGAAATAAGAACAACTACACCTAAGAATTCATCCTTTCGCGTTGCTTGGAGATTAGTTGGCCATGGGGCTCATGCTTGAACATCGTAGTGGAGAAAAATGTAGCAGTTTTCTTGAGTTTTTTGGCCTCCTTTACCAAACCTTAAGTGATCTTATTTATAATACAAAAGGTTTGAGGGTATTTTCGGGTCTAAACTATCATTAAAACCCTAATTAGGAAACAGGGCATCGCGCTTGCATCGCGGCTCAGCTTTTCCAGGCCACGATGTGGCCTTGGTCCTGGTTTTGTGTGGTGCTGGAGGTCGCGGCTCAACTTTTCTAGGCCACGACGCATAACCTCCAGCTTTTATCCGAGAAGTTGATGGTTCTGGTGGGTGAGGCTTGAGGTTCTGAGCTGCAGCATGGAACACTAAAGACTTGGTTTCTCTTCGTTTTGTCTTTCCGCAACTATGCTTTCACTCCGATATGCATGAAATCTTCGTGCTTTAAGCAATGATAGATTTTCCATCTCTTTTAGACTCAAAGTACCTGAAAATGCACCAAAATATACCAATGATCCAAGAATGATACTTTAGAATTGTTAAGGTATAAATATGTAATTCAACCCTAGATCAACCCTAAAGTGCTAACAAATAAGTACTATTAAGATGCATTTTACGACTCTCATCAGATGGCTATCTATCGTTCAAGGGTAAATGACTTCTTCTTTTGAACTACTTTCATGTGGTTTGAATCCACACTTAGTCTGTGGGAGATAACTTGTTGATCAATTCTGGGCAAGTCTGAGGCCGACCAGGTGAAAACATCTTGGTTTTCTTCGAGGAAAGATACCAGAGAAGTTCTTAGCTTTTCTGTAAGTTTGACCTAATTTGTATAGTCATATCACTCTCTCCCTTGATTAGGGGGATGATGATTAACTCCTCGATGGGTTGGGCACTCAGGGATCTGAGTTTATCTCTAAGTTCTTCAATGTCAAGGAATAAGGCCTTAGTTTTTCTATACCTTTTTATAGTGCTAAGGTAACAGAATCAGGACATAGTTTGATTCCCCCAAACTTCTCTGATCCCATTTTATATAGGGAATTTCATTTTCAATTGATAAGTGGAAGTGATAACCTTCATGGAGTTCTGACTCAGTCTTTTAGGGATAACATTATAGGAGGATAGATGCTTGATGACTATGAAGATGGTTATGACAGTGGTTTGCTTGGGGACTTAGCCTGTGGTAATAGATAGGATTATGCTGCCTTTAAGGAGTATTGGCTCTCCCGAAAATTCTTAGAGTGAGGTTGCTATTGGCTTGAGTTGATAATCACTTAGATTCATCTTTTGAAAGGCGTAGTAGTATAGGATGTCAACGGAACTTCCATTGTCGACCAGGATCCTTTCCACATTGTAGTTTCCAATTAATAAGGTGACGACCATAGTGTCATTGTGTGGTGTTTGTAGCCCCTCTAGATCTTCATAAGTAAAAGAAATTACTTTATTGGTTCGAGCTTTCTTGCTAGGTCCACTAACGAAGGTGACTGTCCTAACGTAGACCTTCTTAGCTTGTAACGAGTATTTGCTAACACCTAGTCTTCTGAAGATAGTTTTAATAGTGTTAGCTATGGTGGTTTGATACCCCCTGCTACCTTACTGGCTACTGTTATCTTGTGGGTTCATTTTCGGGCTTTGCCTAAGACTTCGCTCGAGGCTGCACTTAGGGATTTTTCTAAGAGGTTGTTTAAGAACTAGCTCTGGGCTGTACTCAGGGCTTCATCTAGGAGTGTGTCGGTGGCTTTATCTTGGCCACTCCCTTTCATCTCTTAAAATATAAGGGCCCAGGTGTATTCTTTCAAATATCCTTAGCGAATAAGTCATTCTATCCGATTCTTGAGGGCTTTGCATTCTTCGATGTCGTGCTCATGGTCTTAGTGAAAGTGGGACCATCTAAACCTATCTTTGTTCTCACTAGTGTTCAGGGGTTTCGAGGCCCACCGAACAAAGTCTTGATCTCGGATGTTCGTGAGAATATTGGCCTTAGGGGCGTTGAGGGCATATAGCTATTGAACATCCGAGTGGTTTTCCCACCTTCATCTTTGCGAGGATTTTTCCTTGTATCATTCCTTGGTTCGGGCTGTTCCCCTTTTCTCTTTTCTCTGCCCTCTTCTCGTTCCTTTTGGAACGTTTAGTTTTCCTCTACGAGTATGTATTAGCTCAGGCAAGAATGTTGTTCATATCCTTAGTTGGGTACCTGGTGAGTTTGGAACTAAAACTTCCTGACCTGAGCCCATTGTTGAAAGTGATAGTTTGGATCGAGGTATGGTATTTCCCATACAGCAGTGTTAAAATAGGAAATGTATTCACAGAGCTTCTCACCTCTCCGTTAAATGACGTTGAAGGACTTTCAGATGTATTCTTTGGTACTTTACTGTTGAGGAAGTGTGTGGCTAAGTTCCTTGAAGGAGCTGGTACTTCTAGGCTACAGGTGGGAGTACCAAATGATGGCAGTTTTTTCAAGTGTTAGCGGGAAGGCCTGACACAGGACCGCATTTGGGTGGTGTTGCAAGAGCATCGTCATCTTATAGAGTTGGAGATGATCCATGGGTTGGTGGTGCCATCATAAGCCTTAATGATGGGTATACTGAAGTGCAGAGGGAGCGGAGCGTCCAGAATCTCCTGGGTAAAAAGAGGATCTTGAGAGTCAAGTTCATCCATGACATTGGTTCCCCAATTCTTAAAGGCCTCACCTATCTTCGTATCCATCTCCTCCAACTTCTTGTCTAGGTCAGTTTGATTCTTGGAGACATAATATCCTCAAGACTTTAGCCAATGGTTGGCCAAAAAAGACCCTGTAGTGGACTTATGGTTTGAAGTGCGAGCATGGTGGTTGGAGTTCTGGTGCTTCGTAGGCTAAGGGCTTTGTGGTGATGCTTGAGGTTGAGAAGGGGCTTACCCCTCAAGCTGAGTAGCTAGGTCAACCACCAGCTGAGTAAGTTCTAAGAACTGTCCTTGTGTGACTGGAGCGCCAAGGCTTGATGTTGAATCAGGTGATTCGACTGAGATTGTCGATTCTGCCGTGACTGCTCACCAAATAATTCGTTGGGATTTTGGTTGTCTGTAGTGTGTTCATGGATGGCTGGGAGTTCAATACCAATGTGTGGGTCGTGACTGGTTGAGGGTCGAATGGTGGTGGGATTTGCATAGTGGCGGTGGCAGTGGTAGCAATGACAGTGGTTATGACCACAATGTTTTTTGAAGTGTTCTTGGGCGACATCGTGAACATATTAGTTCTTATTCTATGTTCCCACAAATGGCGCCAATACCCTAAGGAGTCGCCGGAAGACCAGAAGGGTTATGAAGTTGTGAGCAAGAGAACTGGAGAATTTGAGGGTGAATTGTGTGTACCAGTGATAATGAGAGCCTTTTTCATATAGAATCTTGAAGTAGAGTCCAATTAGGAAAGTGAATAATTCTGAGTGTCATAGTAAGATTAGAGTTCTTATAGGCTGGAATATTCTGACAGGGTTTCCATAAACTGGAGTGTCCTAGTAGTATTAGGGTTTTGGTGTGAGATTATTGTTTTGCCCTTTGCCAGGTATAACCATTTGACTGATTACTTTTTCTTGTTTATGAAACTACCTTCTTACCTTGAAAGAGTGTCACGTGCCATCATGTTATTGGTTGGGGAATTTTTACTTATATCAAATATGATTATTTGATTCTTACTAGCAAATACAATAAACGAAAAGTTTGAATATAATCCTTGATTCACTTAGCCACCATGAACTCGAATCACAAAAAAAAAAAAAAAAAGGATTGGAATCCATCCAATTAATTTTTGGTTGATGAAGGCTTAGTTAGGTCCAGCCCACCACTGCCCAATAATGTGGCTAATGCACTCTTCTTGCCAGCAATGTGTAGATATAGTTAGCTTAATCGTAGTTATGGGAACCGGACTTACATACACGGTTATATCAAAAATTTAAATAAATGTTGGATCTTTAAGGAGTATTAAAACTTCATCTCCACTATCTACTTTCAAGAAATACAATTAATGATCCTTACTTTTCCAACACAAATATTAATACCCTTACTTAACGATTCTAAACCTTTTTAAAATAATTAAATTAACCTTTAATATTTATGCTATTATGCTCCATTAGGGTGCTGTTTTTTTTCTTCTAAATTTGAACATTCAAGGTGCTGACTTATATCAATATTTTTTTTTTTGTTAGGAGATAATATGTTCCTTGACATATAACAATTAATAATTATACATGCCTGACAAATAAATCTTCATTTGTCAGAACGCGAGATAATATTACACCTGATCCGTTACCCGAATCACCCCCATCATAAAATCACCCCCATCTGGCCCGACTTGAACCCGAGCCGGTGAATTGCCTAGTATAGAGGTATTGCTTAATTTAAGTAGCAACTCTCCTCTAAACGTCGGAAAGGAGAAGTGTTTTAGTTGATGAGAGACGAAACGACATTGAGCAAAACAAGGTAGTAATTGTTCTTTTTCCTTTTTAGTTTTTGATTTCTTAGGTAGTCGTTTGTTTGGTTAGCGAGAAATCGATGAAAAGCAAAAGAAAACAAACGAAAAGAAAACAGCGAAAAAAATTCGAATCTTAATGGTCTGTATTGTTTTGTGCTGCGATTTTGTCCGGGTTTTTGCTGCAAATGACGGAAAATTCTTCTTCTTCTTTCCCACATTTTCCTCAGCGATCAAATAGTTTTTCCGGCTGTTGATAATGATGTCAGTTATGTTGTTCTTGTTGTTGTTTAGGGTATTGGTGCTTTTAGTATCGTCGAACTAAAAGTAATCAGTTGAAGTACACGATTGTCTCGTATATCATATAGGTGATGCAAAAAGAACTCACTTTGTGTTTAGTTATAGCCTCTTCATTGGAACTACTTTGTTTGCTTTCACTTTAGAATATTTTGCTTTCAAAAGGAAGTAAAATACTTATTAGAAGTAAATTTTATCAAAATGCTTTTATTATTAATTTGAATGCGAAATAACCTTTCTTGTATTGTAGGATTCTATTCCCGATATTTCTTTTTGGGTTCTTTTCATAATAGACATGTTAAATTGATGAACTATGTACTTTTAAGCAACTTGGAGCACAACTTTATCAGCTAGATGATTTTTCCAACTTGACACCGTTCTAAGCGCTTAACTATCTAAATACGAATAAATTTGTGGCTTAGAAATTAGAATATACATCCACATGATGCTCTTGGACCTTTCCTCGAGTAATAAATGGTTTTAAGCTTAGGTTCAAATGTTATTCAGGCAATACGCTAACCACCATGAAGCTTATGTTAAATTTTATACAATAAAAGAACTTTGTTTTGGACAGGAAATGAAAAATATGATTCCCATATTTCTTGTAATTTCTTGAGACAAGGAAAAGGGATGAGTGGAGGAGGAGAGAAGGGTTCGACCAGGAAAACACCTGCCGATTTCCTCAAATCAATTCGGGGCCGGCCTGTTGTTGTCAAGCTCAATTCTGGAGTGGATTATAGAGGTCTGTTAATCTTCTAGTGTTTGATTCCATATATTTATTATTAAATTTTAATCTTTTAACTTTCTTACTGTGGCATGGAGGGATTCCCTAAACTCTCAAAATTACGATTATACTCACTCTATATTATCTGGGTCTAGTCAATGAATGTTAAATGTTTTCTGTCAGGTTTTCATCTCAGACATATATGAAATGTTGTGTTTTCTGGTTGGTCGCAATTTATACTGTGCTTGTTACCTGCTAACTTTCCCAAAGGCAGTCCTTTCTATCTCTACAATTTTATTAAGCTAAAGGCTTCTGCTTTTAGGCAAAATGACTGCAAAGTGTTTTTTCAAACATTGAAATTTAGTCCCCCAGAATTTTCCTTTCTTGATATTAATAACATGCCCAGTTAGGGATCAAAAAAGTTTTCTTGAAGCTTAGGGCCCTTGAACATGTTCTTGAACAATATAGGTTTATATTAGTGAATGCTGCACATGATCAATATATATATATATATGTGTGTGTGTGTGTGTGTGTGTGTGTGTAATCTGCAATAATTACAGTGTGAAAGGAACACTTTAGCCATGTACCCTGATTGGAAAAGGTTGGTTCAACAATGTCCCATTTTTTAGTTGACAATAAGCTCATACTGAGTTTTTATCAAGTATTTGGCTACACTTCATTCTTTGGACATATTTGCTGAATGATTAGGCTTTGAAGCACTGGCAGTGCTGTTTCCATCCACTTTTGGTTGGAACCAGCCAAACCTAACTCCTCTCCCTTCCCCCCACCCCCCTGCACTCTAAAAGAAAAAGAAAAAAATAAATAAGACTCTGCCAAGTGGCTGGTTCATACACCAAAATAATTGGGACAACAGGTTCCACAGATCCTTAGCAGTGTTTGGAGCTTATACTCTCCTCGTCATTTGTTCAAAATTTCCATTCTCAAGTAACCCAGTATATGCCTGAGCTTGAGCATGCCAACTTGAAGAAATATTTGTCATGATGACCCCGTGTTCTGCTTGAAGCTTCATCTTTAAACTAATTATTCAAATGGCATCCTAATCTCTTCTTAAGGTTGGATTCTTTACTCCTGCATTCACAAATCCCATACAAATTGCATATTTTTATACTAATTGTGAAATTTTCTGCTCTACCATTTCATATTTTCCTTTATTTTTTTTTTGTTTCTCAACTGTAGATTTGTAATCATCTGTAATTTTGTTTCTGTAGGTATTCTAGCTTGCCTGGATGGATATATGAACATTGCAATGGAACAAACAGAAGAATATGTAAATGGGCAGCTGAAAAACAAATATGGTGATGCTTTTATAAGAGGAAATAATGGTAATGAATTTGAAATGTTGAACTATTTATTGAATCTATGATAAGATACCTGTAATTCAAGGAACATCATGATGCAGGTCATAATTTATGCTCGTTCTTTTGTGCAGTTTTATACATTAGTACATCGCAGATGGTGCCTAGCCTTTAGAAGTGAATGAAAGGCTATTTTGTCTGTTCGAGAACCAGAACCAGAACCAGCCATGGTGGTTCTTTTATGATTGTAATTCAACTATTGAATTTGGAACAAAAACATGGTTCTTTTATGATTGTAATTCAACTGTTGAATTTGGAACAAAAGGTAAGTTGATACTCTAAACATACTAGGTACATTCAGCAGTTGGATTTAAAGTTCTTACATGGCTTCTACCCCTTTACCTAAGGATTCAGTCTGACACTGAAGTTTAACCTAGCATCTTATTGGGAGAATGACCTTACGGTGTTCTGTGTTGATTCATAGGATTCCCATTGAAATAGAAATACCTCAAAGTACCAAGATATTCCTTTTGTCCTTCTATTTTTGCTAGAATTTACACCTTTTTATATAAAAAAAAAACATTACCCTATCTTTAAGTTTGCTGAAATAACATTAACATATCAAATATTTTTAAAACTCACAATTCACTACAAAACATCAATTTCCATCCTCAAACAGCCTTAAAATGAATTTTTTTATAAATCAAAATTTTAACTGGATATTAATTTTTATAATGATCAAAATATTTTTAAGTATCATAAATGTTATTTTTAAAAAAATAGAAGTATTAGAGATTAAACATATTTAACAAGGAATTTTTAAGGCTTTTTAAAAGAAAACTATCGTAATTTTTTTTCGAAAATTGTTAAAAGTATATTTTAAATAGATTTATATTCTATTATATAGTATAAAACAAATTTTACCTAATATATTTTATATTTTAAAAAATATTATGATATCATTGTCTTATCGTATCCTCAATTAAATAAAAATCAAAGACAATCATAAAATAAAATTAAATATTTTAAATTGAAAGTTTGTTTATATGTTTTTTTATAAAATTTAATAGCCTAACATCTCAAATAAACGAATATAAAAGACCATCATAAAATAAAAAAAAAAATAAACTTTCTTAAAAATTAAATGATTATGCATGTTATTATTTTTTGGTGTAATTACAAAAAATACCTTGTGGTTTTTGATGTAATTACAAAAAATACCTTGTTGTTGACTTCATTTTTAAAAAAATACCTCAAGGTTTTTTTTGTGACAAAAAATACATTATAGTTGACTCCATTTTCAAAAATTGGTTTTTTGATTGTTAAAAATACCATGTGGTAGATTTCTGTTAGTCATAAATATTATGTCATATTTATTTTAATCAACCATAAAGTAATTTTTGCTAACAAAAATATACCACAAGGTATTTTTTGCCACAAAAAAACCCTCAGAATAGTTTTAAAAATGGAACTAACCACAAGATATTTTTTGCTACCAAAAAAACCTCATGATATTTTTTTAAAATATAGTTAACCAAGTATTTTTTGTAATTAAACCTTATTTTTTTTATAAAATATGAATTGAAATAAGTTAAAATTTATAATAAATAATTGATAAATTGAATTATTAAACTTGTCATAACCACTTGAAAATATTTTAAAACTACTAATACTTTAATTATTATAAAAAATAATATACAATTAAAATTTTGATTATTCAAATATTCATTTTGAAACTGCTTAATGATGAAAAATGATATCTAAAATGAATCATAAATTTTAAAAAAATTTTGACATGTTAATAACATTTCAGTAAATTTGAAAAAAATGTAATATAATTTACACAATAAAAAATTAAAAAAATATCACGAAAAATACTTTCGAATGAAAAAAAAGGAGCTCACACCAAATTTATAAAAGAAAATCTCACCGCACCATATTTAAGCAAGAATGGACCATAAGAGACATTGCAAAGTCACACATCTAATCATTATGCGACAGAAAGAATCATAGGAAGAAAAATTGATAATCATCAAACGGGATAATCAGCTAAAATTCAAACAAGCAGCTCAAATCATAAATGCATCTAATTCGCCGTACACAACTCTATTTTTAACCAGATGGCAATTTCTATTAGAAAATACAAGGACATATCACTATAACATACAAAATTAAACACTAGCAATGACCAAATCCATGTTTCACAGACAAACGAATAAATTAGCATCTTCAATTGCAAGTGGGTAAAATACAGTGCATAAAGATATATACATATAATTAAGATCCACCTTATAATGTTGTTACATTCAACATGATGACATATACTACTCGACCCACTGTTAAACTACTACCAATTACATGACTAAATAAAAAGGTGTAATTTATAGGAAAAAAACAATCAAATGAACAAAAAACAAAAAATAATCAAATCTGGGGCCAAGCATCAGCCTAACTAGAACTACACATCTTTTCAACTGTATCTGCCTTCCTATTTGTGGGATCAGAAGTCTGATTTCATGAGCTTTGCCCGAGGCTTTATATTAATATTGTCAAAGGGGTTTGCCTGTTCTACATGAATGTAATCCTTTGTTTTGAGAACCTGCAAATTGGCAGAATTTACAAGGAGATTAAACAAAGACGATGACTTTTCTTTCACAAGCATGACCACAACAGGCTCTGAAAGACAAAGCAAACAAGGAACCAGCACCCAGAATAGATAGCAGATCAGAGAAAAAAAGAGAAAGAAGAAGGGGGAGGGGGGGGGGGGGGACAAGACATAAATCAGTAAAATAATTCAAAAGTGATCTTGTCACGTCCACAATGCAATCCCGAAATTAAGGCCCAGTCCCTACATTGTGAATTCCTATGTGTGGACGACTAGAATTTGAAAGTAACTGAAGCTATGAGTAATTGGGCCTAGGCCTAACCAACCAGACATCAGTTCTGACTTTAAAGACCGACCTCCAATCATAAGTTCTGGTTTTCGGATAACCAAACCAAACTGAAACTTCATTATTACAAACAAACAGACACTCCATAATTCAGTTCTAGGTATAAGCCTGGCTCTTAGCCATCTTAGGTATAAGGAAATTTTTACCTGCATCATTGTGATAAGTTTCTTCTGTTAAAAAAAAGTGCTTATGACCCCACCAGTGGTAAAGCAGCCAGTCTATCAGAACAAACCCCACAGAAGCTAGTAGCAGTTACTAAGAGAAATAACCTTTCACGTACTATAAATTAAGTGTGCCAAGTCATGTACATTACCGTATTCTTAATTGCTTTGGTTCTTATCAAATATGCAATACCTAGAGCTTTCAAGAACACACTGTATCATCCTCTTTAATGATGTGTGCTCTCTGTAGGTGTAAAATTACAGAATTTATGAAACAATGAAATGCACACCAACCCAAGAAAGTTTGAAAGACATTACCAGTGTTTCAAAAAACATCCTTGATGCTTCTTTACGAGTTTTACCACCTAATAAATTGTCTATCAAGAGTACCTTCCTTCCATGTACAGCTTCCTTGTCAAATAATATTTGGAGGTACTTGGCGACAGCCCTATAAGAAAAAGTTCAGCAACTTCTCAAGAACTGATAAGCCATATTCAAAGATTACGAAAATAGATAAAATTATGCTATCAGGCATATTTAAAATATCAAACAGGGAAAAACTGTCAAGTCCAAGAAGCATACACACCTGGTGCGCGAAGACCATCCACTATTCTCAAGAAGGCGAGTTTCTTCACCACATGGCATGCCATCATCATCTTCTTCAGCTATGTCATCATCATCCACATTCAGAAATTCTGGGGAAGAAAAAAGAACTAATTATCAACTATAGGAACTCTAGCACAGACAGTTTGTGAAACAGATTTCCTCACATCTGAAGCACTATTAAACTGCGCTATCCCAATCTTATCATACAGATTTTCAACATTATCACACACAAGATTTTACGTCGCCAGAAACTCAGTATTTCCTTTATTCATTGATAATGAGGTATAGAGCAGGACAAAAACCTAAAAATGAGTTTTTATTTTTATTGGTAAAACGCACGCACACAAATATCACAACTTTAAAAGTAAAATCAAAAGAGAGTATAACCTGTATCATTCCTGACTGCAACATTTTCAAATTCCTGCATCCATGGAGAAAAAATGTATCAAATGCATGCCTCAGAAAGATTCTAATTAGAATGGATATCATTTAGGAATATAACAATATAATGGAAGTGTGCATCTTATGTATGGGCAATTTCCAGTGAATCACCTAGGAGAGAATATACAAAGTGATGTGTGGCCTTGGCAATATTTGGGTAATATAACCAAAGCATAAAATGATGTTTGGCACTTCAAAGTTAAAAAGACACAGAAAGAAAACATCTACATAGATGTGCACCAAGGTAATGTTATTGTCCCTACTCCCACGATTTTCATAGATCATCAATGCGTACAAATTATTTTAAGTTAAGCGAATGCATTACCTACAAGTTTAAACAAAATTGGAATACCTTAAACAGCAAAGAATAATAAAAAACAATCTAATGAAAATTCTTGAGAGACTCCGGCAAATACGGATGAGGAAAATACATGAGAATCTCAACAAAAAAAAAAGTGTAGAGATTGCGTGTGCAGGTATGCTTGATATGCTGCATACAAACAATATGCTGGCACTATTGAAATTCTGAAATTACAATATAATCCTTTTTGGTTTTGTAATCAAACTAGGGTACTTGCTTTGATTAAGGATATTTTAGCAACTTGATGTCATGTTCACCCATAAGGAGAGTTCCGCTTGTACATACAAAACATGTTTATCCATGTAGGTTCATATGATAATATAGATAAATAAAACAACCCACTTATAAAGACGCAGGCACTTTCCAGGAAAATTAAAAACACAACTTACAGTATGATCACCCACAGCAGGATAGTCATGGACAATAATTCCCACATCCATGGCACTTTGTGGATCAACTTCCTCAAAGACTGGAGTTTCTCCATCGTTAAATGAAGCACCTTTAACACCGATATCAAATTCTACAGAATATATAGGATTCATTTTAGCTTCCTCACTACACAACCCATTGAACAGATCCTTGTTATCATACCCCAAGTCTGCAACCTCAATCCCATCCTTATTCTCTACCCCAAGCTTATTATTTTCAGTTTCATCCACAGCTTGGTCACCATTTACAAAAGCCAGGTTACTTGATCCACCAACTTCCAGAGAAGCAGTTACAAGGGAACTGTTTCCATTGTCAATTGATGTAGAATAATCTGTCTGAACGTCACTGGTTTCAACTGATGCACCAACTTTATTTTCATCCAACAGAAGCTCGTTTCCTGCTTTCGAATCAGTTTCAACAGCACCAGTATTCTTAACACTATGTTCTACAACTTCTATACGATCAATTTCTTTCCCACTGCTTATATCAACTACAGAAGCATCCTCCTCAACAGGTTGACCATCCATTTTCAGACCAGGGGACTTACATGATCCATCCATCCGTGAGGAAATATCAGCAACATCAGCTTTCTCCCCAGCTGACATTCCACAAATATATCCAAGAACAACACTAGTTGGGGATGAGATCTCAATTCCTTGAACGGTAGTTTGGATCTCTTCATCAGCAACTTCAATTCCCCCTCTGTCAATTTCCATCTCAGAGATTTCTCTCAAAGGTTCATGCTGCAAAGATTTAACCTGATCCACATTAGAAATAGCTTTTGTTTTCCCTTGAGTATCAATATCATGGTCTTCAACATGCTGGCTCTCAGTCCGAATGGGATTCTCAGCAGGTTCTGCTTGGACATCATTTTTGAGAACGATAGGTTCAGGGTTCCCTTCCATTCCACTTTCTTCGGCAACATTAGGCCACACTGAACACTCTGCATCCTTCACTACTTCAGAAGGATGATTTTCCTCATTTTCATAAATCATGGTTCCACTTAGATCATATGTTTCACAGTGAAGGGACACCAGTTCCGCTGACATACCTGACATACATACCAAAACTCATTTAACTCGTAAGATACCTATTAGAGACTCTTCCACTAGTAGATGCAGATTTGTCACTTAGAACCAACAGCAAAACTAAGAAAGGGATGCAAAATCAAGAGGATAGATAAATGAAAAATTCTATACCTAGTACATTTTAAATGGTCTTTTGGTAGACATAACATGGTACGGAAAATAGTGATGGACAGGCTAACAGGCAAAATGCATAAAAGGAACATGTATTGGGGTGTGTAAAAAGGGCATTAAGCTCACCAAAGAACATCAAATTTGATTGTGATCTTTTTTTATTACGATCTTCAGGAGGGACACTCATAGTTGTCCGATTTTTTCTTCTTTTTTTCGTTGAAGTTACTTACATATAGTACGCTACCATTCTCCCCATCCCCACCATACAAAAGGAATAAAATGGAAAACCAAATCAATATGGATCATATCCAATATTACTCACAATGATATGCTTAAAAATTTTCAAAAAAATAGATTAGTAATTCAGACATCCTGAATCTTCAGCTCCATAAACTCACCAGTAAATATGGGTTTGCTGAAGATTTCATCCTCTAAGAATTGTCTCTTAATCATCGAAATTTCAGGACAGGTGCAAGGTGCTTTCTTTCGAATGCGACGTATGTCTTCAGTATTTGTCAACTGCTGGCGTATTATACTTGAGAGGAAAAGCGGGTAACATCATCAGTAATCATAAATGAAAATAGGATTTCATTACTAGAGATAAAATCTGGTATGCTTAAATTATTGGAAAATTCAAAAAGAGAAATGGAGGTAAGGCACTGGCATAAACATCTCTTTCAAAAATACAACAGCAACAGAAGTTCTGAGAACATTATGCAGTCAAAGGGAGGAGGAAAAGGCTGCATTAAAGAAAAAAAAATCTCCAATCGTATAAGTTTAATCATGCTTTCTATCAAACAAGGTTGACAAGCTATACAATCTTCAGAACCTATTGTAAACATACCATAAAGGGCACAATTATGCCTTTCACGGAAAGATAAAACACTTTCTGGCAAGCTAGATTGATTATTAAATTCAGACACTTCGGGGAAAATGTTCAGCAATTAATGAGATAATAGACAAAGATATGAACATGGAGAAAAGTAAGAACATACTCGCCATGCAACACCATGGTATCATCCATTAGGACCTTCCTTTTTGAGGCAGTAGACCGAGGTGCCGACCTTGTGCGTTTTGTAGATGCTACTTCAAGTGTGGGAGTGGGCTTCATTTTCAAAACTAAAGATCTTCCAACTGAAGCAACAGGAAATTCAATGCAGTTATGAACTAACTTTAAGGGAAGTATAACCTTACAAGACATAGCATTCTAGCATCTTCTTTGAAATAAATGATACAGTCTATTCATTTAAAAAGAAAATCATGTTGATACCTAAAATAGAAGACAGCAAGTCATCATCGTCCGGAATGGATTCTGCAGTTCTCCTTGAGTGGATCAACCCAACTGATTCAACTGAATTTAAACTTTCTACAGTTAGTGAACTTTCTGTGAAACTACGCTTTTTCCCAGAAATGTGTTGGATTCCATCACCAACTCCATCAGCCCCTGGTAGGACCTCTTTGTCTGGTGTAGACTCAACTAGAAAATCATTTGGCTTATCAGCAAGTCCTTCTGGTACAGATAGTAACTTTTCGGGTGCAGGCAAATCAGAAATCGCAGACCTATTCAACAATTCCAACTGGTTATCACTAATAAGCACATTGTCCAGTTGCTCATTTAATTTCCTGCTATTAGCCTGAATTTCACCATGTAAAGTGGAATCTGATGTCTGATTGCCCTCTAACTGTATAATATCAGTCACATGGCACCCTTCACCTATAGAAATGAAAACATTTAGTACTAGGTGCGGCAATAACATAAAATGAGAAATCACTATGCCACTAATTCACATCAAGTAACATGCATAAAGAGCATGTTGAACAAACCTTGCATCTCAGTTGAGACTGCAGAGACATGAAGTACCTCCTGGCTTCTGGCTGTTTCTACCGAGCAAGCCTCTTCAACCCCAGGAGATAACATATCTGCCTGGCTAAAATGGGAATTACATGGCTGAAGAACAGGCTTATGAACAGATGATGTCTCTCCATGAAGAGCAGAGTCATTCAGATTTTCAGCATCCTTTGGTACCTGACAAGCCTGAGTTTCACCGTCGATGACTGTAGGTCTACCAGGCGAATCCAATAGACAGGCAGCATCAGACGCTAATGCTTTCTCAGCTGAGCATGACTCTTTAACACGATCAGTGACTCTAGCATCATTATGTACTTCAGGGGTATTTGATGCTCGACCAGGATCCTCCAACTCAGAGGTGACATGAGAGCAGCAAGGAGATTCCACACATTCCCCATCAATTCGATCCATCGACGACACACCACCATTATGTATGTGTTCCACCCTGTCCAAAACATGTGATGCATCAACTCTCCCATCTACGGATGTGTACTCCATAGTCACTGCATTGGATGGTGAATCTCCTCCAGGATTTGTTTGTTTTTCTGGATCATCATTCTCATCAGGAGGCATGCTTTCAGTATAATCATGGTTTAAATCATTTGGGAAAGACCAATCCATTGCACTTTTGTCCCCCTGATGAATATCTAACTCATGGGTAGCATCTTGACCCCTCTCTGTGGCAACCGATTCCGTGACATTAAGATCTTCTGATTCCATGTGATCATCACAGGCCAGTGCCTCCTGAACACTGGACAAATTTGTCACCTCAACTAATCCAGGAGTTGGTGGCGCCTGAGCATACTCATTGAATTCAGAATTTTCAGCTAGACCCTCAACCTATTCACAAGAGAAAAGTATAATCATCAAACCGACTTGGTACTCGCACACAAAAACATATATCAATACGGACACAAACAAAAACCCGGGCACAAGCATGCAATTTGCGAGCAAATTAAGAAAGGGACAGATGTGACTTAAGCAAGCAGATGTTTTGGGGACACATACACACACACACACACTAGGAAAGCAAACCAAGGGAGGGACAGATTTGACTCGAGTAAGAAAATGTTTTTCGATAAAAAAATAACCTGATTTCCATTTCCATCCAGCAGTATGGTTTCAGAAGTTTCATATATCCCCTTAATACTTGCCTCTTTGCTCGGAGCTGTCATTGCTTCAACAGATGCTTGAGGACCACCACTGCAATGAAAGAAAAATGAGTACTGTACATCAGAATTTTTCAATCTTGTAAATGATTCTACGACCCAACCAGAAGAAAAACTACTAACAATAACCAAAGCCTAATAACTAGCAGCCTTTTCATGCAAAGACATCAATGTTTTCAGGGGCAAACATGGTTAAAATCCTGTTCTGGATCTTACAGTTCTATGAGTTTACAATCCAAGAAGCCCTGACCAATCCAACTGCCGTTAAAATCTTTTGAATGTTATTAGAAAAAAATCTTTAGAATATAAGATCAAGGTAGAATCCTGATCCAAGTACTGGGATGTGGAATCTCAAATCCTATCAAAGATCCTACAATCATGTGTTACGTTCATCACAGCAGAGAGAGAAGAACTTCTATATACTAGAGGCAGACCAGGCACGGCTGAATCTAAAATCTTGTGCAAGACAAAAACACTTCTTTTCTTTTCTTTTTCGGAAGAGAAAGGGAAGAAGCACTTGACCATGAGATTAATTTGAAAGCACCTGATGACAAGTACTACCCTAAATTAAAAAGAGCAACTTCAAAGGAGGAATAAACTTGATAGACAATAGACTCAGGATAGCTTCAAATAATCACGGAGACGGATGTTGCAGGAGTGTTCAAAGATTAGAGGACCCAGAAAACAGTCATAGATGGGAGTATGGGATTCACCAAACAATAGTGTAGCCCAAATTACACACGGATTATGCAATTGTGCAGTTCACAAAGTTTTTTTTTTAATGTAATACACATCAATTTTCTCCTGCTATTACTATTCTACAAGTAAATGAAATCCCAAGATAATGTATCATCACAGGCCCAAAACTATTAAGCAGCTATCTGCAGTCTGCAACCAATTATAAGCATCCAGCAAAGAAGTCGAGATAGTGCTAACAACCTCTCTATGTTGAGAATCTTCTCCAGAAAACAAGAATATAAGGAGAAATGCATGCACACAGACAGCCACACACTCAACATGCATGCATTTGCACAAAAAAATAATAGGAGAAGGATTCAAATAATAGTCATGCCAAAAATGTAAAGAGCTTACTCTGAAACTGCCTCATTCTGTGCAGCTGTGGCCCTGTCTATGAACAGTTCCTGTCCAAGATCCACCCAAGAAAAAACTAGCTCAATGATGGACAAGTATAAGAAGCATAAGACATGCACAAAATGGAAGATCTTAGAGATATCGGCCTTCAAGGGAAGGCCATGAATGAAAACACCTATCTATTAATTAAGATTTGTATTCTCCCCATCCTTCATCCCTTAATTTACAAGAGTCTTTTGTTCGTCTCCCCATGTACACTTTGATGTTGCACCCAACCTTCCTCTGATGAAGACAGTCCTAAAAATTTAAATTACTTGGCAACATCTTTTATTGATGTCTAGAAGGCCTCAGTGACTATCAAAGGTTTCTATGTCAATATTTTCTTCTATTTCTTTTTTTTCCTTTCTTTGCATCACTTTGCAACAAAGGTTTCAAGCTCTTCCTTCTTATTCTTCTTTTGTTTTTCTTCTCTATCTTTTTTTTACATTACTTAGTAACACCTTTAACTGATGTTATTTTGTCTCAGGAGAGGTTGGGATGAAGTTAGTGCCTAGGCACCACACATCCAACACAGAACCAGCAACAAACCGGATATGCCTTTATCCAGACCTAGCCATAAAACCTAAATCTCAAAGCCTTCAAACAGCACTTGCTACTTTCCACATGAATGTTAATTGAAGCCATCACAGCCCTCAATTTTATAAGTTCTGAGCCTCAAATTTATTTTTCTTTTCATTCAACATTACAAAATCTAGAAAGCCATTAAATTTCTTAGCGTTTTCCCAAAAATAAGCCATCAAAATAAAGCCCAAAATGGTAATTGAATGTTCTCCTGCAATTCCAATAAGCTTCTTCTTTTGATTTCAAATCAGAACTAGTCCTCAACATCAACCCTGGTTCTATCCTTAAATCTGAAGTTAATTTCTTCAAACGTAAAACCCAAAAAAAATTTAAGCTTCAGGCCACCTACTTGATCATTGACACTTCCTGTCATGGATTTCCTAAGTCACCTTAACAATTAGTATATATAGGATTGAAATCCAATAAGAGACAAGCTTTCAAGGAGACCCCCTCTCTCCCTCCCTCCTTTTTTCTTTCCTCACATTTATTAAGAATATGATTTATTATTCACAAGTCAAATACAAATAGAAATTGCCCATTAATGTCACCGAAGGGAAAACAATTAACCACCACAAAGAGAAAATTAACAACCCAGTAAAAAATAGCACCCGCTTTTCACACCACATTTACCTACATGCATCAGAATTCTAGCGGCTGCCTCTTCCACTTATCTTGAGCCCACACACATATAGGTCATTGCTTTTTGTTTTTCCCTCTTTGAGTTACCATAACAACTCGTTTATTTACTTAATCTCCAATGTCTTCAAAACAGAGCTTCTAAGATCCAAAGAAATGCTGTCTTGATATATTTTCTCTGATCTTTAATTGTCTTTTGATCCCTTGTACTTTTAAAGTTTTCTTTAGTATTCTGAGTTCACTTGGACTCTTGGAGAGCATTCAGATTCCTTCTCCTTTTTTCTTTTTATTTTGTGAATTCATTCCACAAAGCTGGAACTGAATGATTATTGAAAAATTGGTTTTCATTACACGTCCACCGGATGCAAAGAGGAGAATTTATTTCACTCCCACACATCCATATGAATGTTCATGTTCTATATAAGCATTACCGGAGCTTCTAACAGTAGATACAGACTACAGGCAGAACGGTTGGCATTCCCATTACACCTTTCTTGTCTTAGGTTTTCAAAACATGAAAAGCAATTCTTTGACTTATCAAATATTCAATTTTCTTTCTTTAAAGAACTACGAAAAAGTTTCGATTATCAAGCATATCTGCTGTTTCCAAGATATTGAAAATGCCATGGAAAAAATACTCGTTTCTGATTTTCTTAAAAACAGAAACTAGCAATATAAAGAACCTACACAAACTCACCCAATTTTATCAGAGTCCACTGATTCCAACAGAAATTATTCTCTTAAATAAATTTATGAAGAAATAGAAAAAAAATCACCATAAATGTCCTTTGGATAAACAAATGCTGGGAAAAACAAAGCCTCATGCATTCACCTTCTCTGGGGGTATTTTATCAATGTCAAGCAGACAAGAATTATGATGCATGCAAAATCAGGATACAGATGTTTTTGTTCATCACTCTAGAACATCTGAACAAAACATTCATATCTCAATTCTACCTGATCCTCAAGTCCCTGGGTAGTAAGTATAATATAATTACCTCATCAAGGTCCAAACCAATTTGAGAAGTGTCGCCATCACCAAACCGCTCTGGAAAGATACAGAAAGATATAGGAGATGTACATTTATTTGGTGCATAGCCAGTGATATTTAATTAAAATTTTAAAATAGCATGCAAAAGCAAGTACTAACCATCTAATCCAAATTGTGATGTGGAGTAGACCACTCCATCCATTGTATCTTGGAGGGTAATCTGCTCTCTTGTACTAACATGATGATCAACATAGTTCCTGTGAGAAAGTTCCATGCTTTTGATAAATGCGAGAAATTCGAATGTTAAGAAACAAAAAACAGTTATTCTAAGAAGCATCATCAGAAAAGTATCATCCATATGCCATAGAGTCAAATCACAGTTGCATAATCTGTTGCCAATGCAGTCACACCGTTGCACAAGCAGACATTGGATTGCGGGTTTCTTAGACTTGAAGTTTGGAAGAAAGCACAAGCACATAGAATCATATGTATTTTAAAAAATAATAATTGGTAACTATTGCTTAAAAAATTGATACTTTTTTTTATTAAATATTTTCATTAAGATTATTTGTGACCTTTAAAGGCATTCATTTTTGTAGAAAGAAAGAAACTAATGATGAGCTAGAAATAGCCTCTTTATCACTTACAGACAAATCATGAACGAAGCGTAACAGAGAACACAAGCTCACTCTACTAACACAACTTCTGCCACATGGTGACACATAATGAGCTTAAGGTGTCACTCACACAGCCACTCACTTGCACTTAAAGTTATTGGGTTTTCAACCCCATATCTACTTTTCTGCTACAACATAACTGTGTTACAGCGCCACAGCGCGATGTAACATCCCTATAGAGTACTGTAGCAGCCATTACCAATGTGATTCAGTTTCACAACTCTGTAACAGCCTAATCCGGTAATCGCACCTTGGAACCCATTACATTGCGGCTGCTAAGCAACATAACAGTCGCAATTCAAAACCATGCTATATGCCACCATAAGAAGATTCTATCATCTCCACCTTTTACTTACCAGAATAGGTTGCATGGCCATTTGACACTTTCCTGATCAGTCAATTTATATGAAAATTATCCAGAAAAGGCAAGTACATGATACAGCAAATGTTTTGGAACTAACCCATGAAAAATTTCATTGTCTGGTAGCTCAAAATCATCAAGGTCAAATGTCTCTGGCAAGGTGATGGAGTGGTACGGTGCAGTAGATTCTTCTGGGGGTAAATCAACTGCAGTGGAGCGAAAAGCTTGCTTTACCTTAAGCAAAGCCTCACTGCAATCATCAAAAAGGTAATTCACCTTTCTAGAATATATCCTCACCACACCAAGCAGAAGATGACTGGACAACCGCAATGCAATCGGTACATCAGGAAAGAGTATTGAATCTGCTCAAGAGAAAAGAAAATGAAGAAGTTAGATGACCTGCATCTAAAACTTATCGTCAAAAAAATAAGAGCAAAGAAGGGATAAAAAGAGGTTGGAATGTGATATATAAAAACATTCTTATTATATTACATTATCTAGTCTCTGTGGTTTCATCATTATGGAGAATCATCATCAAAAACAGGTTAAAAAATGAGCAAGTGCAAAAATGTTCACATCAAAAGGTAGAAACACCACCAAGGGAAATCCTCCTCCCAAGTAAATGAGTGTAACTAAGCAAAGGCTATATAGTATTATTGGTGGGTTTTCACTAAAATGGAGATTCAACATCAGAAACAGGATAACAAAAGAATTTATCAAATGCAAAATAATAATAAACAACAAATGGAGTGAAGAAATCCTCCCACCAAGAACAAAGTGCAGCTACTCCTACAGAATAGCTACTTCCACCAAGAAATCCATACCAAAAACAAAATCCTCAAAGAGATTGACAAAAAAGCCTGGTGGAATAGATCTAGTAGGTCCATTCTAAAGAATTCCCCCTCCATGAAACTCCAAGAAGATAAGCTAATGCCTCGCATGGAGAATGAAATGGAGAAGATCATTTTCAATGAAATGGAGAAGATCATGTTGAATGAAATGGAGAATATCATATTGTCCTTCGCTTCCTCATACGAAACTTACCATAGAAGAACTTCTAACTGTCTTGCACTCAAACTTACCTTTTTAAAGTAGGAAAATAGCTAAATTTTACAAATGAGACAACACAATTTAAATCATTATTTGAAAAATTAAAAAAACAAAAGAAAACTTAAACCCTTCTATAAAGAAATACACACATAAACTAGTACCATAAAATACCAAAGTGAATTTTACCCCCCAAAAAAATACCAAGAATCAGCTAAAACAGGTCTTTATAGTTAATGTTATTTCTCTTCCTGTTTTAAGAATGTGTTAATTTTGAGATGGCGAGGGCCACGGCCCAATTTGCATGGCATTAAAAATTAAGAAAGAAAAAAAGGAAGGAAAAATCCATAACATAACTTTAGGAAGGGAAAATACAATAATTAAGAGCTACATCAGAGCACCTATAGCTACAAATTTGTTCCGATATATTTTCATAGGAACAACTACATCACTCTACCAGCCACTAAAAGGTAAACGTCCATGAGATTCACACAAAATATATCAATTCAGGCTACCTATGTTTGTTGCAAAAAAATAAAATCAAAGAGAAAAAAGAAAGAAAGAAAGAAAGCACTGTTGAAGTAGCCAAAAAAAATATGAACAAGTTTACTGCCTTCTGTAAATTCCGAACCGCATGTAAAGTACAATTCAAATTTCAAAATTTAATTTCTCTATTCTTCTGCTTAATTTTTCTCAGACACCAAGTATTAGACTCAAAAGTCTCAAAGCAGAGTATATACAGTAAATTCTACTAATACTAACCTACAGATACACCGATGTCAGTATCCGCGACCTGATTCTTCCGAAGCTTCCTCTCCAAATGCGCAGCTATCCATATCGTCCCCAACGGCCCTTTCTTGGCCAATATGAACTGTGAATAAAACATATCTCTCCCAAAACCAAAACCTAGACTTCATACAACAACGAAAAAAGTCACCTTTTTAAGGAAAACCTAAAATCTACACGCTCACCTACAGACACTATACAAATTAAGCTCAACCCAATTTCACAACAAAAGCTGAACCCCAGATCCAGCTAAAGCTTCTACACCATAAATTCACAGCCCAAATCATCAAAATCGAACCAAACACTTCAAATTCTACAAATTTGCAAAAATTCACCAAAGAAACCCCAAGTACAATACACCGCTGTTCTCTCTAAACTGCCTCCAAATACCCTAAATTTCCACTTCCAACGCAAAACCTGAATAAATTGACTTCAGAAAACCCCAAATTAGACCAAAAATATGAAACCCTAATCACTCAGTTACTACACCACCTCTCGCGTACCCACACGGAACAATAAGGGCTCCATTTCCATGAAATTTACTAAATTTTCTATTGAATGGTCTATAATTGAAACTTTGGAGAGAAGACAAATCGAGTCGCGGAAACCCTAGGTGTTGAACGACAGTGTTTCGTGAAATTGAAACCCTAGAGCGAGGAGCATACGTCGGGATTTGAGTTGAGGAGACTGAGTTGAGAGCGAGTTGGCCCGTTGCTGAGTCAGAGATCGGACACAGTTGACGCGTTTAAGACATAAGACGGACAGAGAGAATCTGTGTAAGACGGTAAGAGGAGAGAAAGGGGGGAAGCGCCTTTTGTTGGAGATAGATTTTCGAACTTTTGGATTTATTGTTTTAGGGTGTGCCAAGGTCCATAGATGTTAAAATGCGTTCAAACTGGCACTGTTTGATTAATTTTCTGAACGTGAAGTGGGTCCCACGGCAAGATTAGTCAACAGTTATGTTCAAATTTTCAAATTTGTGTTAATTTGGAGAAATTTTTAAGGGATTGTTCTATGGTTCCAAGGAGGGTACCGTGTCTCTGAATCATGGGTACCCCTATGGTGCGACTTTTCAAATTTTTTAAAAATATATATATTTTATTTTATTTAAAATATATATTATAATTGTCTTCCTTAAAATAAAAATATGGAGGTAAAAAAAAAATCTACTCCATTTATTTTCTAAACCTTGTGTAAATAATAAAATTATTATTTATTACTCATAAATTCCAAGATAAAAATAAATGAAACGGAATCTTCCAATTGTACAAAACTAACAAAAAAAGACAAAATTAAGTAAACTTGGTCGTTATCAAACTTCAAGTTTATAATGTCTCGTTTTTTAATTTACCCTTAAATACCACCGTTAGAAAATAAAAAGGTAAAAAAAAAGTGTAAAAGTTTATTAAACTCTAACATTACTCTCTTAAGCTAAACAAAGTACTATGTTTTTTTCTTTTCTTTACCACCATACACATCACTCACTCATTGTTACACCTCAAGCATTCACAACAATAGAGGAAACCATTCTTGAAACAATGAAAGTTGTGCAGGCACCAGAAGAAGTACATGAAGCAATGAAGGTAGTGTAGACACAAGAAGAAGTAACAGAGGAAGAGAGAACTTTGCCAAGACTCAAGCCTATAGAGAACTTAAAGAAACCTGCGCAGCTAAGAGACTTTGAATATTAGGAGAAGTGTGAGGTATGAGCTGGCAAAGGAAGAAGGAAGTTGTTGCAGAAGTTAGGATTAGTTAATAGTTGTAATTGATTACGTTAGAGTCAATAATTCAATTTGAATTGAATTACCAGTAGCCTAAGTAAGCATAAGTAAACACTATAAATACTTAGTGTGACTTGTAAATGAGGCAATGAGAAATACAATTCAGTCTTCTTCCTCCCTCCCTTCTTGGAGTCTTTCTTGAACTCAAATCAAGAATCATTTTCTTTCTTTTTCTTTCTTATCTTCTACTTCCAGCTCCCTTTCTGATCAGTCATACTAAATTGCTTCTTTGCTTGACATCTTTGCACTAAGATCCATGCACTATTTAGGTCATGTTATAACATCTCAAGGAGTTGAACCTGACAAGAGCAAGATTGTTGCTATGTTAGATTGGCATGTACCTAAATCAGTTAAACAATTAGGAGGTTTCTTAGGTTTAATTGGTTATTATAGAAGGTTTGCGAAAAGCTATGCTCTGATTGCTGCTTCATTGACGGATCTGTTGAAGCATGATAGGTTTTAATGGAACTTAGAAGCACAGAAAGCTTTTGAGGTATTGAAACACTCAATGGCAAAAACACTAGTTCTTAGCTTATCAAATTTCTCACAACCTTTTACTATAGAAACTGATTCTTCTGGTATTGGAATATGAGCAATTTTGTTGCAAACTCTACATCCCATAGTATTCTTTAGCAAAAAGTTTTGTCCAAGGATGCAAAGACAATTAGCTTAAATTAGAGAGTTGTATGCTATTACAACTGTTGTCAAGAAATGGAGGCAATATTTACTTAATGACAAATTTTTCATCAAGACTGATCATCATAGCTTGAAATATTTGATGACTTGGGCGGAGCAAACACCTAAACAACAACATTATCTAACTAAACTCTTAGGATACACTTATGAAATCCTACATAATCCAGGGAAAACAAATGGTGTAGCTGATGCCTTATCTAGAAGTCTCGTGGAACATATTGAAAGAGCAACTTGTCTAGCTCTTTCCATGATTAAAGTTGAGTTGTTACAGGAGCTAAGATAAGGGCAAGATGCAGATATGGAAGATTCAGAGTTAAAATAAGTGTAGTGAGAACCTTTTTCAATATCATGCTTAGTCAATTAAGGATGGCTTGTCATATCATAATGGCAAACTATTTATTTGTGCTTCATCACCTCTCAATCAAATTTTAATGGTTGAGTAACATTCTACTCCAATTGGAGGCCATTAAAGAGCCCTCAGATCATTCTCAAATTATCTGCAAACTTTTATTGGCAAAACATGAAGAAATACATGGAAGTTTTTGTGGCCAGTTGCCTTATATGTCAAGCTGTGAAGAGTAGGCCTAGTAAACTATATGGACTACTCAAGCCTTTACCAATTCTAGAGCAAGTCTTTAAAGACATTTCCATGGATTTTATAACTCAGTTGCCTAACTCTAAAGGCTTTACAACCATTCTAGTCTTGGTTGACAGGCTTAGCAAGTTTGCTCATTTTGTTGCATTACCTACTCATTATACTACCACTAAAGTAGCTGAAGTCTTCATAGAAGTATTTTTCAAATGACATGGTATGCCCAGGTCCATTGTAAGTGATAAGGATCCTATCTTCACAAGTAAATTCTAAAATGAATTATTTGTTTTACAAGGAACTCAACTGAAGCTCAGTACCACTCACCATCCTTAAACAGATAGACAAATTGAATTGGTTAATAGATGCTTAGAATATTACTTGAGGTGTTTTGTTGTAGGCCAACCTAACCAATGGTCTAAATTCCTGTTACCTACTGAGTTTCATTTTAATATAGCCTTCCACTCAACTATTGTGACGACTCCTTACCAGATTGTGTTTGGTAGATTGCAACCTATAATTCTTGCCTATTACAGAGGTGATGCTACACATGAAGCTGTGCAATATTTTACGACTTCAAGTATAGAATTGTTGCACATTCTCAAACTTAATCTACTGAAGGCTCAACATAGGATGGAACAACAAGCATACCTTCACAAAACTGAAAAAAGAATTTATTTTTAGAGACTTTGTTTTGGTCAAACTACAACTTCATAGACAAAAATCAGTGGTTCCTAGATCTTTCTACAAGCAAGGGAGAAGAGAAGATATTTTGTCCTTTTTTCAAATTTTAGAGAAATTGGACTTGTTGTATACATATTACAACTTTCTCCTACTTCTAAAATACATCCAATGTTTCATGTAGCTTTGCCCAAACCCTTCAAAGATAACTCTAATCCAACTTATGGCTTACCAAAACATTGTACTCCATCTCAACCTATATACTAGCCCATAGCGATCCTTCAAGAAAGAGATATCCTTCGACAATGACAATGGGTTCATCAGTTTCTGGTACTATGGAAAAGTTTATCCTTATAAGAAGCTTCTTGGTAAGATGCTACTGAATTTCTTACTAGGCATCCTAATATGCACTTTGAGGACAAGGTAGGTGTCTATGGAGGAGGTAATGTTACATCTCAAGTATTCACAACAACGGAGGAAACCATTCCTAAAACAATGGAAGTTGTGCAGGCACCAGAAAAAGTACCGGAAGCAATGATGGCAGTGTAGACACAAGAAGAAGTAACAGAGGAAGAGAGAACTTTGTCAAGACTCAAGCCTAGGGAGAACTTGAATAAACCTGCGTGGCTAAGGGACTTTAAATATGAGGAGAAGTGTGAGGTGTGATCTGGAAAAGGAAGAAAGAAGTTGTTGCAGAAGTTAGGATTAGTTAGTAGTTGTAACTGATTCTGTTAGAGTCAATAATTCAATTTTAATTGAATTACCGGTAGCCTAAGTAAGCATAAGTAAACATTATAAATACTTAGTGTGATTTATAAATGAGGCAATGAGAAATACAATTCAGTCTTCTTCCTCCCTCCCTTCTTGGAGTCTTTCATGGACTCGAATCAAGAATCATTTTCTTTCTTTTTGTTTCTTATCTTCTACTTCTAGCTCCCTTACTAATCACTCAATTCTTTTTATGTATATTACTCATGCAATAATATATATAGTACAACTATACAAAAAGGCATCAACGAAACCAATCTATTGATCGGTCATACTGAATTGTTTCTTTGCTTGGCATGCTTAAAGTTCATATAATGATTTCTATGATTTTGAAAATAAAAATTTATTTAAGTTGCTCAATTATGCTCATATGAGGTTTCTTCACTTGATATTATAGGACTTCATTTGAGACTTAGATTATTGATATGTGTAGTAGCCGTGAATGTTCGAATTTGAAAGGGATTTGTAGCTTTGCTAAGAAGTTATTTGAGAGGAAAAAAAATCTTGTTTACGCATTGGTTTATATTCTTGTAAAATTAATATTTGTTTTGGCTCTTTTTTTAGCAATCGTAGAAAGAACATTTTTTGCAATGAAGATTGTCAAAAATTGGTATCAAATAGGAAACAGTTGAATGAATGATTGCTTGGTCACATACATTGAAAAATATGTATATAATAACATTGACAATGAGTTGATTACGCAAGGTTTCTAAAACATGAAAACCTGTCAAGGATATTTGTAATATGCATGTATTTATTTTGGATTCAATGCTGTTTGCATTTTTTCTTCAGTGTAATTGTTTCTTAAAGAATGGTAGTTGTTATTTTGTCATAATATTATATTTAAATTTTAAATAGTTTTTTAATATTAAAAAAAATTATTTAATCATGTTTGATTACACCCTTGGTACATGTTCTAGATCTGCCACTATCTATAGTAATAACAGTTTATATTTGAAAAAATATATTCACGACAATTATAACTATGAGTATATGATATTATCGTAGTTTGATCCATCTTGAGTAACTTTGATGTCAAATTAACAGTTTTGGCATTTAAGTATTAAAAGATAATAGTTTAAAGACCCCCGATGCAATTATTTTTATAATATTCAACCGTAGTAAATCACTAGTTGTGTTGTACAATACACAAACTTTATAAGCTTATAAATAACTGACTGGACAATAGAATTTAAAGTATCCATAAAATTTAATTAATATATTGATTTTTTGTTTAGAATTTTTAAACAAAAAATATCTATTTATTATTTATAACACTTTATTTACCTCAATTTACATATAAGTATCATTTCGCATAGAGATGTGTACAGGTTGGATTGTGTCGGATTAGAGAACAATCCTATCTCAACCTATGACAAAAAAAATTCAAACATAACCCAAAACAGGTTATATAAATCTCAACCTTAACCCAACCCAAAACGGGTTACATAAATCTCAACATTAACCCAACCCACAAAAATTTGAACTACTTTAGGGTTGACTTTTGAAATCATAATTATCATATCCGAATCGAACAATGAACTAGTCGAAGTACTAGGTCAGTGGGTCGATAGTCCAATCAATGGGGTAAATGATCGAACCACATGAATAATTAAAAATATAAGCTAATTTCGAATAGTTCACACTTCATAAAAACATAAACTTTGACAATTCAAAATACTATAAATGAAAATACTTTCAAAATGTGTACATACTCATATATTATATATAATATTTTTTTAATATAAATATGCACATGACTATGCATATATATTCTTAATTTTCATATCGTTTCAAAGAATTATAATACTATAGTTTTGTTATGATCAACTAGCAATATAACATTTTCAAATTTCACAGTGAATCGATAAATAATTATGGCCATGTTTGGTACTTACTTTAAGCCAAGTTAAAGTAAGTTGACTTAAATGGGTTTAAAGCATTTCTTGGAATTTATTTATTTGAATAACGTTTTTTTTCTTAAAAATTTTTTTTTTAAAGAAAAAAACTTTTTTTATTTATTTGAATACTATCTGGTTTTTTAATTGTAGCTTAAAAGATACTTGGAATTTTGAATCAAGATCAATGGCATATGAAATTAGACATCCTTATATTTTCAACACCTCTAAAAATGCCTTAATCCGGTTTAAATGAGTAAATTATGTCTGTTTAAAGTTGGACTAGAAAATTTATTTTGCTGCAGGTTTTAAGTGTGATTTTTGTCCCAAAACAAATTTTCTTTGATGCAAAATTATATTTTCATCATAAAAAGTTTTTCCAATCAAACTTCATTGATTTAATATGTTTTAAAAATAATCTACAACAATTTTATCATCATGACATAATGATAATCAATTTAAGAACACATTCTTGAATTTTCTTGACTTATGGTTTCATAAAGCCTAATTTAACTTTTAAATTATCAATTTGTAATCTTTAGAATTCTAAGATGAAATATTTTATAACCATAACAATAAACTATCATGTTCTACATAAATCATAAGCATGGCTCTGATACCACATGAAGGAAATTGATGTAGAAAACACAATGATTTTTTTTTGGATTCCCTTAAACCATAATTAACTTATGATTTACATAGAATATCTTTATCATCAAGAACATTTAAGGATATAATAATTACCTTTGATTCACTATATTCTTGACTCATTGGATTTGTTGTAGTCGAATTATCCATCACGTTCAAATCCAAACTTCTTTACGTTCTTGAATTCACAACAACCACAAAAAAATATGTGGTCTTCAAGGTTAATCCGCAAGGGTTCCCGAATTAGGATTTCTTTCTCAATTTACTCTCCCTTATTTTGGAAGAAGAAGAACTAAAACCCTAAGAGAAACTTATGTATAGATTTTGAGCTAGCAAATTTCTGCACACTAATAAACTATAAATAATGTTAGGTTTTGTTACAATCAACCTATTAATTACAAACTAAACCTCTGGAGTTATTTCTTAATTATATGTTGTCTCTCTGTAGGCCATAACTTTTATGTAATTGTAATTGGAACCCTTTTTTAATTAATTAGAACTCTTTCTAATTTATTTTGAATCAAAACTCTTTTTTATTCTCCATTTTATAAGAATTAATTAATTATCCATTAAAATAATTCTTAGGGATTCTACAATCACGAGTGACACTTAGCAGCATATAATAACTACCCTAATAGTGTGAATTTGGTTGTGAAATCTTGAACCTTTCTGTTGTCAGTAACCATGCAATTCAATCTTTCCATCATACAATGTCTTGATTAAGCTAACTAGGATATAAAATTGTTGTCAAACCTTTAGCATTAATTTTATGTGTCTATATCTCAAGAATATAATTTTAATGGTGAAATTAGAAACTTTTTTCTAATTCTCACCCTGGCATGGCCAAAGAACTTCCTGAATTATATATTAGTATATCAAAGAGGACATTTTCTCTTTTTACTTAAGAGTGATAAATCCCTTATTGTACACTCATGTACCTCTATATGATACCCAATATAAACAATTACTACTAATTAATGATCCATAAATAAAACCGTATTAAATAGCATCAAAGTATAATAAGTCATATACAAGATAACTATGGTGCCTCAAGTCTAAGAATTACATGCACAACTGTAACGTAAGAAACATCTATTGATAGATAAGTAAAACTTCATGTAGGTGATCTTAAGTCGAGTCATATTCAGTGAACTCATTCTCCAATGAGCATCCATATATTTGTTTTCATGTCTATTACACAAGTGACATTGATATCACTCATCCTCCGAATTTAGAAAATATAGTATGTATCAGTTTAATAGGATTACTAATGTCCAATTAGTATCCTATGGCTACGAACATTTAAGAGAAAAATTTCGAGAAGACTAGGTCTCAAAATTATGATCTCATCATAATCATATCTTCATTGCTCTTATTCTATGGACCTAATCATGATAATGTAATTAAACAAATATTCATGATAAATAAACTTACCATTAATTATGATAAAATTTTGAATAAGATTGTTTACAAATAATGTCCCCAAACATCAAATGTCATTGGATTGTAGGGCATACTACTAAGATGAAATTCCTATAGAATTCATCTTGATATATTACTAGTGAAAAATGAAAATTTGGAGAAGGATGAAGATGATGACTCCTATGCAAATAATATTTCAAAAAGAAAAAAAATCAAGATTTTGGGATAAATAGTTAATTAAGTGAATAAGGCATGTTGAGGGTAATTAAGGTAATAAGGAGAACAATTTGAATAAATAGAGTTATTATATTAAATTAATTAAGATAGTATTTTTCCATGATAATTGGAGTTGTATGAAGGATAATTTGAAGAAGTATGAATTTCTTTCTTTAATTAAAATTTTATTGGTGTAAATAGGGTAACACATCTAGTTTGAATGACTTAGTAGGTAATTGATTATAAAATCCCAACTGGAAATATATTAGGAATGAAATTATTATGGAGGATTTATTAGAGAAATTGTGTCTTGCAATTTAACTAAAATTCAAATGTGATTTTAAGGTTGATCAAAAGAACAAGGTGAAATTATTTTAGAATATGAAAATTTAATTCAAGAATTAAGAGGTGAATGAATAGACAACTAGTTCTTGTTTAATTGACTTTAAAGTGTTATTATACTTGGAGAATAATCTAGAAAGTATCTACTTAGAGCTATTAAAAGATGGGCAATGGTGATTAGATATGATGCAAAGATTGTGAAATCTAAAAGTTAGCTGAGAGATTCGATCTTTGAGTGACTGAGACAAAGGGAAAGAATGATGACTAGAAGAGACATGAAATGTCCCTTAATTAAAGTAGTTATAAGTTTGAACAAAGGATAATAATGGGTCTAGTATGGGAGTTCAAGAGTCTAGTAAGATATCAAAGTGCTAGAGTGATTGTTGTGAAGAGAGATATGAATTGAAAAGTTTGATTGGACGGGGACTAGTGATATAACTTGTTAGTATACAGTTTAGATCAAGGTAACTAGATTATGATTCTTATCATTTACTCGTGACAAGCTTTGGCAATTACTAGTCACTAGACTTAATAAAATAGATGAGAGAAAAATAATAGCTTTAGGAATTGATGGAAATTTTGGAGTATGTTAGAGGGAAATGATAATTGAAGGAAACAAATTATTAAGGGAGACATTTGGCAAGATTATATCTAATGGGTGAGTCAATCTAATTTGAGAACAAAAAATGGTGATTATGAAAGTGACAATTTATTGTGGGGAAATTGGGAGTCTATTAACTATAGTGAACTGAATGTTACATAGTGGACTTTGTGTAGGAGATTATAAATATACATTGAAGTTAATGATCTTATCAGTAATTATAAACTTGTAATTCAATATTTTTTTTATAAGGAACTTGTAATTCAATATTAGACGGTGTTAATGGATACTTGAAGAGGAATTTTGACTTGAGAATTTAGCTTAGTCATTTAAAAATTTGGGTGGTCAAATGAGATTATCTAGGAAGAAAAAATTAAGTTGGCTTGAAGTTTCTAAAGAGTTATAGGGTAATTTTAGTAATTGTATCTATTTGGAAAAAAATATCAAAATAATCAAATTAGAATCTTCATTTACGAATTTGTATAGATCATATACTTCTATAGACTCAATACTAGGGTTGATACTACTGATTTATGATAATAAAAAAATGAGTAACTCTAATGAAGGAATTGTTGGGTATCGGGTAATGAATGTTGATATATGTATATATTTGGTTGTGAGAGGCATAGAAGTGACATTTTGAAAGATTTTCTAGAAATTTGGTTTCTCAATAAATAAGATTATACGAGTTAAATTTGTTAATGATAGATTTGTAATTTGGGAATGATAGTATTGTGATAAATTGAAAAGAGAGCGACATGCCAATAGATGGGCAAAAATGGAAGTTTAAAGTATAGTTAAGGCTAATAAAAATATTTTGAGTGTTACAATGATTATTAAAATATTAAGACGGATGCAGAAACAACTAGAATATAATATGGTGAACTTAATAATGACAGGGGATTACAGAGGAAATAAGTTATATTATAACCTTATTATCTTGGTGAATAAATAGATAATTATTATGAATATATTTGGTGGATAATGTTTTAGGATCAGGTTGTGGATTAGTGTGGTATAGGATAGTGGATACAGTAGCAAGATGAATGATGGGTATCATGAATTAGATATGAGTGCTTCATGAAATTGTTCCTTATTAATGCTCGAGTAGTGACCATCTACATATTTTTATGATTATTAGCATAATGATACAACATATAATGATACAATAACAACAACAACAACAACAACAACAACAATAATAACAACAACAATAATAAGCTTAAGAATTTAATAAAGTTATCAAGAGCTCTAAAGAATAAATGGAGAAAATAAAAAGGGTAAGCTTGGAGAGATAAACTATAAATTCTTAAGAAATCTGAAATATAATCTAAGGTGTTATATATGAATAAGTTTAAAGCTTAGGGTAAAAAGGATTGCTAGCTTGAGAGGTTTGATTTGATGGGAAAATTAGGTCAATTATGAGGACTGTAGGAATGATGATGTTTAGTGGTACTCCTATTGTTTCGACATGGAAGACTATCTAATGTATGCTTATTAGGGTTACACAAGGAAGATAAATGGTGATTAGACATGATATATAGTGTACATGATTCTAAAGAGTGAATTAGAGATTCGATATTACAAATATGTGAAGAAATAGAGTGATTTTGGAAAAAGGAGAAGAATGATTACCTTAAAGTATGATCAAGGATAGAAAAAAAAATTTCACGTTGTTTAGATCTATTAAGAAGTTGAAATGGAGACTAAGGACTAACTAAATGGATTATGTCAAAATTAAAAGTAATTACAGAGAAATAGATTTGAATAAAGACTTATTGAATTGTGTTTGTTAGCTATGCATGAGAACAAATGGCTTAATACAACATATGAGAGATAGTCTTAAATGGATAGTAAATATTTCTTTAATTAAAGGAAGAAAATAATCAAGGTGGAGTAGCAGATTTTGGTAGAGTGTATAATTGTTGTTACTAAAATGGTGGACTATATGTATTTTCTTAGTAAATTGACACATTGAAGTTAAAATTGTTAATATTCAGTTTGGATGCATAATATGGAAGTTGAGCTTAGGGCTAAGAGATTCTTAAATCAAAAAAGATAAGCCATAAAATAGACTAAATTGACTAAAGAACGCGAGAAATTGTTTGGGTTGAGACTTATTAACTGGCTTGCTACCTTAGTTAGATTAAAGTGTTAAGAATAGTGATTAGAAAATTCGATTAGTGAACTAAGACAAAACGAGTCGAGTTTGAGGACTTAGTAAGCAATGTTGAAAGAACTTGAGAATTGTATCTACTTGGGAAAAATACACATTTGGAATTATTGAATGATTGAAACTAGTTAATAGTTGGTGAACGACCTTTAGTAGTGAGATGTACTTGAGAGACAAGTGTGAGCAAAGTTGTACAACAAGTTGAGACTCTTGAGTATTAGTTGAGATAGAGTTTTAAAGGATGTAGAGAGGAGTGTGGAATAACATGAAATTTGATTTTGAAATCGGTGATGACGATCTACTGCCCAATGGAAAATTATATAAATATTACTCTCAAGAAGATAATGAGAGATTAAAAGGGTAACTGGGAGGAATGTTAAGTATTTATGTTTTGAGGGTCTAGTTTGATGATTTGGAGAATTGAATTTAGAAAAATGAACTAAAACCAAGTTGTTTGATAGCAAAGAGTTGTGGTAAAGGAAACCTTGGGATTGTTGTGAATGTCGACTTGAAGGACGTACTATGATTCCAACTTAAGAAAAAACCTTATCCTTGTTAAGTTGACTTTTCATACCTATAATTTTGGGTCTTGTGATCAATTTCGGAGTCAATTTTTTTAAGGCGAGTAGAATATCATACTTAGATTTCCATATTAAGGGCATTTTGGTCATTTTGCACATTGTACCAAAACTTAGATTTTGTGCGATAAATTTTATTATTCAAATATTTATTTATTTTATATTGGAAGAGTGTAAATAAAAATATTATATGTACATTGGTATAAATAAAAATGATAAGGATAAGTATAAATGGTGATGGACGTAAGATGGGATAATTATGGAACACTATAAAAGAGGAGAATAAAAAGAGAAGACAAAGGTAATTTTGGAAGGGTATGTGGAATGGATATTCTTGAAATATTCTAGAGGATATTTTAAAAAGAAGAAGATATTTATATGGCAATAGGTAATATTTAAGGGAATGAAAGGCAAAATGGTTATTTTTTGCCCAACGGTACTATATAAGGCCAATGACAACCCTAGACTCTTTTTTTTTTTCTACAAAAAAAATCTCTCTATAATTTTTTTTCACTTTTTCTTTCCTCATTTTCTTTCTAAAACTCAAAGTCTCTTTTACTTCTTTTCACTCACCACCTCACATCCCTACTCTAATTGCTGCAAAATTTGAGGGAAGGTCGGGGAAGCCGAGAGAAAGTCGTTTGTCTAAAATATGTCATTCTACGAGTGGCGAGGGTAGCATGTGGGCCTCACACACCTGACGACCATTTTCTATCTCTTTCACTTTTTTGGGGAGATAAAATCCTTTTCATTCTTGTTTATTCTTAAAAATAGGTTAAAAGAACTAAATTTAGATCATTGTTTTGGAATTAAAGTAAGAAAGTTTGAGTTAGTTGAAGTTAACATTGAAATTTTGGGGGATTTCTTGAACTTTTCTTAAAACCTATGATGCAAGAGTATAATTGGGTTATGGGTAATGTAAAAAAAAAAAACTTTAGACCAATGGGAGTATGAAATTATTTTAGATTTGATCAATTTCATGAATTTTGGTGATTTCCTTAACAAAGCCTTGATTTTTGTTAAGATTTCCTTTAGGTTGCTGCAAGAATTTTTTAGAATGTTCTTGATTTGGATTTGGACTTATTTTGAAGCCATAGATCCACAAAATGTCATTTTAGATGATATATGGACATTTTAAACTTTTATAATGGCAAGCATAAACTTGATTTCTATAAAAGAATAGGAAATTTGGGCGAGATTAGGCATAGGGAAGACTATGATTAGTAAATGAGGAATTAATCCGGAAATAATTGATAAACTATAACTTAAATTAAGGTTGGGTTTTGAGAAATTCTTTCTTGAAAAAGATGGGAAGCGTGTTCTTGAGTTACTTGATTCTTTTGGGAAAATGTATTTGGTATTAACGATAGTTAAGAAACTAAGGATGTGAAATAAGAGTCGATTAATTTAAACTAGATTCATATATTTATTTGCCTTAAATTTTATAGTTAAATCTGGTTTAAATATATCAAATATGATTTATATTTCTTGAATTTAAGTTTTGGTTGTTTTGGTCACGATTATAATTTTTAGAGAATGGAGATGACAAAATCTTTAATTAAATTCTTGGAGGATAGTGAGCTCAATCTTTGGGTTTTATACTCTAGGGTGGAAATCGAGGTGAGTTCATATTACTTTTCACACTTCAGAAGGAAATTTTAAAAACGAAACTCTAAAACTTCGATAACTCGATGAACATGAATGTTAAGGATATATATATATATTAATTTATTTAAAGGGTACATATAAGTTAAATGATATTGCTGAATATGTTAGTTAGTGGTGATTATTACAGATGTGTTCTTGCATTGATGTATGGAAATTGTTGTTACCTTATTTCTTGATTGTATGTTGAATGTGTGTGCATTTTCAGACTAAATATAAAGGTAGTAATTGTAAGGCCTTTGGGTCCGAGGGCGGGTAAGACCATGCGAGGATAAAGTGATTTGAGGGCAGGTATTGGACAGTGAGATTCCTTTTAATTAATTGATAACTAAGTAAACTTAAATTTCTTTTCATTTAATAGTAGGACCTTCAGGTGGATAGAATTCCCACGAGTCCAGATATGAGATAATGAAAATACCGACACGTGAGGAGATGTCTCCGTTTTAATGATCGAGATAAGCTGAGATTATTAAATGGATGATTGTATGAAATTGTGTTATGCGTGTGCATTATGATGCGATGAGAATGTGTGTGATGAATCTAAAAGATTGCATATTTAAGCCCCTTAATTTATATTTGTTAAGCTCTTAACTTGTATTATTTCACTTTATTTTATGTGTTTTCTGTGTTTTTATAGGCTTGTGGAGAAAATGAAGCATTTCGGGAGATGTCAAGCTTCAAGAGCAAATGCGATCGATCGCACCGTGCTGCGATCGAGTGCATGGAAAATATCCCACATCAAAATCTTTGCATTGCAGTGTTCCTGCGATCGAGTGCACTTGCGATCGTGCGGACAAGACATGCGATCGAGCGCACATGCGATCGATCGCACCATACTGCGATCGATCGCACCATACTGCGATCGAGCGCACCCGGGCAGTATCCCACATCGAATTTGTAACCTTTTGTACTCCGGGACTCCCCCTATATAAACACTATCTGGCCTCATCATTCAGTGTAAAATTCTTTGTGCCATTGGGTACAATTCCTGGGCCACTTTGGTGTTAACTGGTGGACGTCTGCTAGCATTCTGGTGGATCTCGAAGGCTTTGCTACCACAAGGGGAAGCGCCGCCCATCAGCGAGTGGAATTTCTCCCATGTAAAGTTATTTATTTCTTTTTAGTTGTTTTAGTTTAATGTTTAGCACTTTTATTATGAATTGTAGTTTCATAGTTATGAGTGGCTAGAATCTTCAGCTAAGGTTGAAGATGAAGCTTCGCCGTTGTTTGGCGTAGTAGTTCAGATTTGCTTGTACAAATCTGACAATTTTTAGTATAAATGTTCTGTCAATTATTTGAGTTAATCTTGTGATTGATTGAGTTTAAATTGTTCTGTTGGATATTCCTTGTGTTTCATCTGATGGATACATCGAATTGGTTTCGATTAAATTGGATTTCCTTTGTGATTTGTTAAGAGCGGATACATTGAATGCTTTTGGTTTAATTGGGATATTCTTTGTTTTTTGTCTTAAGTTGGATTCATGGAATTCTTTGATAGGTTATCTTTAGAACATTGATATATATGCTTAACTTTGGCGGGGTGGATTCAGAAACCTTAGTCTTTTTATTAGTTTTTAAAATCAATTTAGTTTAGCTTTTATTTATTTTGCAAAATATCATTCAAAATTCGGAACTAGGTTAAGATAAAATTAGTTTAGATTAAATTATATTTTCACAACGCAATTCCCTGTGGATTCGACATCGCACTTGCACAACGCTATATTGCAAACAACTCGTGCGCTTGCGAGTAATTTAAAACTCACAACAAGTTTTTGGCGCCGTTGCCGGGGAATTGTTTTGTTTGTGAAATTTTTGTTTGAATTGATTTATTTTTCTACTAGTTTAGTTAGCATTTTTGTTTTATTTTTATAATTTTAATTTTAATTTCGATTTTGATTTTTGATTTATTTTATTTTATTTATAATTACACCCAAAAAAAAAGAGAACAAAAATGTGGATGAATCCAGCGCCGGTTTCACAGTCTTTAGAGGACACCATTAAGGAGTACATGAAAATGATCGGCCCGTCTATTAGTGCTGCCAACACAGTCAATGTTGATAGCTGTTCCATCTGTGCTAGTCCTATACATTTAGCACAGAATTGTCCATCAATGTCGGCTCTTGCTGAGTATCCCATGGAACAAATGAATGCTTTCAATGACTGTTGTTGGCAATCAAATGGATCTTACTCCGAAACATACAATCCAGGGTGGTGGAACCACTCTGATTTTTCATGGGAGCAGAACCAACTAATGAATCAGGGAGGAGCTCCTTATCATGCTCACAATCAATACCCTCCCGAATTTCCTCCACCAATTCCAAGTTATGGTCACTCCGCTTATCCAGCACCATCACCCGCTTACCAAGCTCCCATTCAAGCACCAGCGTCGGTTTCACAGTCATTGGTGGATGCTCTCAATGATTACATGAAAATGACTAGCTAATCCATGAGCGAAGTAATGAGTGCAACAATAGAAAACACCCAAGTGATTGCCAAGCTAGAGAGTCAAATGGATCAAATCGCAAGTTATGTGGGTGAAGGAGAGAATAGAGAGTTCCCCAGTCAACCTGATCCTAACCCAAAGGAACAGTTTGCGGTGGGAAATTTATCAACTCCTATGCATTGGCAGGAACAAGTGCAATTAACTGTCCCATACTTGTCTGGGAGACAAGTGTACAATCAAGTGGAAGAAAACCCTGCTATGCACCAAGGGCAAGAAAGTGGCAACAATGAGAAGAGAGATGATGAGCCATCTACAGCCAATCGTATTATTAAGGATCTCCTTAGGTCGTTTTTACCTAAAGTGCCTTACCCTGAGAGATTACAAACGCCCAAGAAAGGAGAAGAGTTTGAGGATCCCCTAGAGGCATGCTTTGCTCACTTTGGAGAGGACTTGGGCTTAGATAAGTCACTCGAGGAAGTGAATGCCATTTTGGAGTCTGATCCTCAAAAGAGCAGTGAGACGGAGGAGACTATGGATGAATCACGCATTGAGGAACCCCTGGAGGCATGCTTTGCTCAATTTGAAGAGGATTTGGATTTGGATAAGTTGTTTGAGCAAGCAAATGCTACTTTGGAGTCTGCTCCTCAAAATATCAGTGAGACAAAGGAAACCACAACACCTAAACCCCCCAAGAAGGAACTTAAGCCTTTACCGGATAATCTTAAGTATAAGTTCCTAGGTCCAGTAGATTCTTTGCCTGTGATTCCAGCTTTAGATTTGGTTGATGCTCAAGAGGATAAATTATTAAACGTTTTAAGAGAGCACAATGAAGCTATCGGCTGGACTATTAAGGATATCAAGGGGATAAGCCCCTCGGTGGTGATGGACAAGTTACATTTTGAGGAGAATGCCAAGCCATCGAAGGAGCCACAAAGAGGGTTCAACCCAGCTATACAAGAGGTTCTGATCCTTTATGATAGCGAGTGGGTGAGCCAGATTCATGTCGTGCCAAAACAGGCTAGATTGACGGTAGTAATAAATAAAAACGACGAGTTGGTCCCAACTCGAGTGTAGTCAAGATGGAAAATGTGTCTAGACTACCGTAAGTTGAATGCTACCACACTGAAGGATCGTTTTTCACTCCCATTTATTGATCAGATGGTGGAGCGTTTAGTTGGGCACTATTCCTAATGTTAGGTCTGGCTGAAGATGTTAAACTTAGCGCTCATGGGAGGCACCCCACAGCTTATCCTTTATGTTTATTTATTATTTTACATATTTATGATTAATGTTTGTTTCCAGTATTTTTTGTTTTCCAGTCTTTATTTTTCAGGGACAAAGCGTACTTCAGAGCAAGTTTGGGGGTATGCTATAAGCTATACCAGTCCAGATAGTTCTCCATATCCCAGGTCAGCTCTTTCCATATTATTCACACATTGGGGTCAATGTGTAATTTAAGTTTGGGGGTATGGGAGACACATTATACACACTTTGTCCTAATTTGTCGTTATTTTTCTTCATCAAAACAATAAAAAAATAAAAAAAGGTAAATGCATGCTCATGTTATTTTGAAATTTTGGTTGATCTAAAACATTTTCTGTGATGTGATGTCGTAGGTGAGCTTAAAATTTTGAACACATGATCTGGTGATAAAGTTTTAAAATTTAGTTACTTACTTTAGGCATTTGAGAATTCACATGTTTGATCTAATCTAACACGAGCACATTAGCACAAATTGTGTAAGGTATGACATGTGATTTTAATGTGTACGTTTCCTTGTCTTAATTGAAACTACATGACTTGTTGGATAAACATTTGGGCATAGAAAAACATATATATATATATATATAATAATAATAATAATAATAATAATAATAATAATACTACTACTAATGATCATCATCAATAAACTTTCCACTGAGTAACTGGACCTCTTGCCTCAGTAAGCAGTGAGTGTTCACGTCAAAAGGTGAGAATTTTATTCATAATTATCATTGCAAAATTTTTCACTGAGTAACTGGACCTTTTGCCTAAGTAAGCAGTGAGTGTTCACGTCAAAAGGTGAAAATTTTGTTTGGTAGCATTAAGGTCAGTTTAGTTTCGTAGCCTTTTTGACTCGAGTTAGTAAGTCCTTAGGGATATCTTTACACCTAATGCCCTAAAACCATCTGGTTTGGGAGTCATTGACTCAACACTCGCTACATGGGTCAATTAGAAAGCTTAAGGGAATTAAAACATAGCAGAGCCTTAAAAAAAATAAAAATAAAAATAAAAAGTATATCATGTTCGTTCATTCTGATGGGAAATTTGGTGAATCTTGAGACATGGAGACCTTACACATTGGAGTTATTTGGAAGCTTCATTTTTATATGCTAATTCACTTTATACAGTGTCCAACTTGTGATGCCTTAACCTGCCTTTTGTAAGTAATTAGATTTTAACATTTCTATTCATTGCGAAGATGGGTTTATCTTTTTAAGCTTGCTAATGAATGAATATCATGGTGGTGTGTGCTCCTTAAATTTCTTGGATAACATGAGTGATGAACTTATCTTTATGTTCTTTGTTTTTCATTTAGTTTTTTATTTTGTTTTGCTAAGGGACTAGCAAAATGTAAGTTTGGGGGTATTTGATGAGTCTAAAAGATTGTATATTTAAGCCCCTTAATTTATATTTGTTAAGCTCTTAACTTGTATTATTTCACTTTATTTTATGTGTTTTCTGTGTTTTTATAGGGTTGTGGAGAAAATGAAGCATTTCGGGAGATGTCAAGCTTCAAGAGCAAATGCGATCGATCGCACCATTCTGCGATCAAGCGCATGGAAAATATCCAACATCGAAATCTTTGCATTGCAGTGTTCCTGCAATCGTGCGCACAAGACATGCGATCGAGTGCAGTATCCCACATCGAATTTGTAACCCTTTGTACTCCGGGACTCCCCCTATATAAACACCATCTGGCCTCATCATTCAGTGTGCAATTCTTTGTGCCATTGGGTACAATTCTTGGGCCACTTTGGTGTTAACCGGTGGACGTCTGCTAGCATTCTGGTGGATCCCGAAGGCTTTGCTACCACAAGGGGAAGCGCCGCCCATCAGCGAGTGAAATTTCTCCCATGTAAAGTTATTTATTTCTTTTTAGTTGTTTTAGTTTAATGTTTAGCACTTTTATTATGAATTGTAGTTTCATAGTTATGAGTGGCTAGAATCTTCAGCTAAGGTTGAAGATGAAGCATCGCCGTTGTTTGGCATAGTAATTCAGATTTGCTTGTACAAATCTGACAATTTTTAGTATAAATGTTCTGTCAATTATTTGAGTTAATCTTGTGATTGATTGAGTTTAAATTGTTCTGTTGGATATTCATTGTGTTTCATCTGATGGATACATCGAATTGTTTTCGATTAAATTGGATTTCCTTTATGATTTGTTAAGAGCGGATACATTGGATGCTTTTGGTTTAATTGGGATATTCTTTGTTTTTTGTCTTAAGTTGGATTCATGGAATTTTTTGATAGGCTATCTTTAGAACATTGAGATATATGCTTAACTTTGGCGGGGTGGATTCAGAAACCTTAGTCTTTTTATTAGTTTTTAAAATCAATTTAGTTTAGCTTTTATTTATTTTGCAAAATATCATTCAAAATTCGGAACTAGGTTAAGATAAAGTTAGTTTAGATTAAATTATATTTTCACAACGCAATTTCCTGTGGATTCGGCCTCGCACTTGCACAACGCTATATTGCAAACGACTCGTGCGCTTGCGAGTAATTTAAAACTCACAACAGTGTGGATTGAAACTTGTATTGTGATATAAAAATGTGTGAAAATGGATTGTGATGGATGGTGTGATATGAATAAGAAATTTTGTTGTGGTATGAACATTTGTGTGGTTGATTGAAGATGATGGTGTAAGATGAATTATAAATCTCTTGGCATTATTTGAGTCTATGTGTAGAGGTTGAGTTTGGTAAAAGATAATATACATATGTGTGAAATATATATGCCTCTACGCATATAATGATACGTAAGTAATAACGTAAAATCGATTATATGATAAAGCTCGGTAATTAAGATTTAACAACCAAGTACTCTTGGTAAGTGAACATCACTGGCTTTTTTAGCTCACTCCCTTATTTTCTTAATTTTCTCCAAGTGGTTAATAGGGCTTAGAGCAAGCTCTAATTGAGAGCTTACAGGTTGGCATCCTTAAGTGGGTCCATGATCGATATCCTCAGCTTTGGTCTTGAGTCTGCCTTTAGTAAATTGTTTTTCTTAAAATATGTAAATTTGGATCTTACTTTGCCAATTTTAAAAGTTAAAAGAGAAGTGATATACTGAATTTGTGTAAGTTTTAATTGTATGTTGTTTTAAATGGTGAATTGTATATTTTGGTGCATTGTGTGCATGGCATTTCAGGTTAGGGCTCAATGATTAAGGGTACTGATTCCGTTTATGGTAGGGCCGACCTGAGATGGGTTGTTACAGTGATATATAAAGATAAGCATGACTGCTACCTCGGGCGACTCTCGGCATGGAGCTCACCAATGTCAATCGACGAGCGACGATGATTTTGCTTGACACGAGATGGTTGGATTCAAGGGGAAAAAATAGCTATTGTTAGTTTTTGTATAGGTGGATGCCCTTAAGGGGTTATTTTTTTATTAGGAAATAAACTTTTTTAGAAAAACTGAAAGATTTCCAACTTTGATATTTTTTTTCTCTTTTTCCCAATAATATAATTTAACTTTCATGAACAATAGTTACCCATTAAAGATAGGTAAGTGGTTCCCTTCACTCTCTAAGACTTATGTAACACAACTTTCCACAATTAAAAGGAAAGATTTTTATTTGTGTAGATAATTTTTCCTTCAAAGTGTTTTTATAATCTCTAAGCTACCCATTTATATAACACAAACAAAATCATGTTTTTGTTATTTTTCTTCTCAACTTAATTGATATACGTATTTTGCAACCATCAATCACTGCAACTTCCATTATGTACAATTTTTTATTCAATAATAAAAATATTATGATTACTTATTCAATAGATACCTATATGATTTGAGTTTTATACCTAATCACAACCAGGTTTACTAGTTTGAAAAACCAACAACTTGGTCTTGTCATTTAAAACCTGTAATAAAAACATGAAATGTCGATAAAATCCTTATATATATATGTTCAAAAATTATGTCGAATACTTCAATGACTATATTTTCTTCATCATTAAAACCCCTCAACAATTATATTTCTCATTTACTTTTCTTTCTCGAGTTTATCTATGATAATTTCCACAAACACAATTCGACATGGAAAGTGGAAGAGATAAAATTAGTTAGTGAGCGTGCTGCCCACATAAATCGTGCGAGAAAGATTAACTATACAATTCAGACCCAAATGCGCACAATTCAATAGATGGCAGAAAAATTCACCTACGATTACTCGGTGTCTCATCCTTAGAAAGTCTCCCCTATGGTTGCTTAGTGTTTCCTTCGAGGGGTTAAAATTGTGCCTACGGTTGCTCAACATTCCCTTCGAATGACCTAAGATTGTTTAGTGATCCCTTAAAAAAAAGAGCTCAACTTATAGTTGCTCGACGACTTTTCCCTAGTTCCAAGTCCTAATACTCAGTACTAGCAACTGGGTTCTTGATAACTACTTTACTTCTACTCCTAAGTGACATTACAAGTACTCCTATGATTGGAACGATAACATTAGTTTGATAATGAAAGTTTTGGATCTTTTTACTTAATGCAATAGCACAATATTTATAATACAATAGAGTAACTATTCTCTTTAAAATGAAAACTGAAATGAAATAACTGCCTAACTAATAAATTTAAGATATAGTACAACTTGAAATTCGTATGCTCACTAATTGGACTGCTGAAAAAAATGCTTCCATGATGTCCTCCAATCTTTGAACTATGTAACCCATTATGAGTACTTCATATATCTTCAAGTAACTACCTAGTCTGAATTGACCTCTTTCCTTTTCTATTTCTAGAATATAGCTAAAACAAGCCCTTCTGACCAATCTACTTTGTCTTCCAAACCCATTAAAAGATCATGGGTGTTGATTGCCGTGCTACCCACTAGTTGTGAGAATTGGCTGCCATGCTAGGAACCTCATTTGGCTTGACTTAGGCGGATTAATCGCTTTAAGCTAACATGACTTTGGTGTCAAATAGATCCACCATTTGAAGTCTAAAATTCCTCACAACATCTCATGTTTTAGGATCTGCTATCTCATAACACAGTTTGTTAGTGGAGGTAACCCCTTTTGTTCTAGAACCCGCTTTCACATGACATCATCCTTACAGAACCCTCTACATGAGTTCTTGACTGTGTCTTATAGTTTAGCCTTTGAATTGGATGAATATTACTCATTTACTTCATCTAGGTTCAAAATTAAGGGTCAACGAAGTTTTAGGAATAATCTGGCCCTTTTATAGCCACACTGCAATGAGTTAGTGATGTTAGAAAATTTCAATCCAAAGTCTACAACTCACGTTTTGGATTTACTTGTATGTACAAATTTGAAGTTTAGAGGATAATATTTGATTTTTAAACTAATGGAACTAATTGTAATTAGGTACAAAACTCAAGGTTGAGGATGTAATTTTACCTTTTTCATAATTTTTTATTGGGTAAATTACAAATTCATCCGTAAGTTTTAGTCTTAATTACAACCCACTCCTCCATTTTGCAACTTGGGTAACTTAGTCCCTTCCATTAAACGTCCATTAAGTTGAGATAAAAATGTCCAAATTGCCCTTAACATATATACGAGTAAATCAACCTAGATTAACTTTTGATACCAAGTTATGTTCCCTTTCGCCTTCTCTCTCTCTCTCTCTCTCTCTCTTCTATTATCTCTCTTGATCATTGCAACCCTTCATCCTTTAATTCAACACCTACAAATTAAATCTCTAATTTTAACACAAATCCATAACTTTTTTTATTTCTATATCGGTATCTAGGTCATTAATACAATAAATGAATTACAATGTGTTTGTAGTCCTTTTTTCTTAGTGAGTTAAGAATTTCTCTTTTCTTATGTTCTATTAAACAGGTTAATCTTTTGGTCATTCTCTGTATAAACAACTCTTTTTAGTCATCAATACATTTTAGATAATTTTTTCTTATTTATTCATTGGATATGATTAACTTATATACATTTGTAATTCATTATGGATTGCTTTATTGTATTAGTCTACTATTATCTTGTTTTTTTTTTTTTTTTTTTCTTGTTTCTCTTTTCTTAAAACTTCATTTATCCAAAAGTATCAGGTCTGCTACAAAGGTGTTTTAAACCTAAGGGAAAACTAATTAAAAACTTGTGCATAGCACATGATAGCCCAATCATATAACCAAGTGGCCTTTTTGCCATTAAAAAAGCTACATCAACTTTTCAATTGGTTTTTTCGATGGAAATTAACGATGAGTACTGAATTAATTGTAATATACACATTAATTATATATAGTACTCTTTATATGATTATATTCTATGTAGTATGTGTGTGTATATATATATATATATGTTTTATTATTATAATATAGAAATACGTATATATTATAAGTTAGTACTCTTTAATTATTCTATATGGATTAATTAAAGGATAAATTATTTGTACACCCCTTGAGTTAATGTATAATTACAATTGGAGCCCTTATATTTGGTCTATTACATTGTACCTCTTATTAGATTGTCTGTTCATTGATGTAGTGTGCCCTACAAGCCAATAACATTTGATGTTATGGATATGTTACTTGTAAATTGATATTATTCATTTATTGACAATAAATATTAATGAATGACATTTATCTTATTTATCATGTTCATTACAAATCACTACATGTGCATTACATGATAAAACCAATAGAATAAGAACAACAGAAATAAGAACCATGATGATATCATGTTTATGAGATGTATTTCCTTAAGCTATATTATTAAATGTTCCTAATTATATGATCACTAAGAAAGGAATTTGTGAATCCGAATAGCTTAGTACATATTATGTTTCCTCAAGGAGTTTAGGGTCATTGATATCATGGTCACTAATGTGTGAGATACTAAAACAAGTTATGTAGGTGCTTGTTAGAGAATAGGTATATCGAACTGACTTAACTAAGAAGTTGCTAATGGACATTTTACTTGCTTTTAATTGGAGTTTTTATATTGCAGTTGTACACGTGATCATTGGACTTGAGACACCATGGATGCCTTGTGTATGGGTCATCATACTTTGATGCTACCTAAATATGATTCTAATTGTAGCTCGAGGTTTCAACCCAAGAGGGGGGGTGAATTGGGTTTTTAAAAACTTTCGCGGAATTTATACAAGTTTATAAAAACTGATAAGCAACAAATAATTAATACAAGTAGAAAACTGTAAATAAAGAGTTTAAGGAAAGAGGATGCAAACACAGTTATAGTGGTTCGGCAATATCGGATTCGTTCCGACCCTACGTCCACTCTCTTCAAGGAACTCCTTGAAGTAATCCACTAAGAAAGCTTAGTCGCACAACTTAGCCGGGTGTTGCACAAACCGTACACAAGCAATTTACAGGAATTGCTTAAACCGAAAAATCCCCTTCCTTTCGGAAGTTTCCCCTTCCTCTCGGAAGTAATCCCTTTACAAAGATGGTGTAAAGTAAAAGGTAGAGAGACAACAAATGAAAGCTTATTACAACAGAAATGTCTCTCTTTCAAAGTAAAGCTTGAAGAAATGGCTCAATAAGATTATTTCAAAGCTTTTTGTGTTTCAAGAGTATAAAAACTTGATTATATGAGATCAACTCTTTTTGAATATGTGCTGCTTGTTATTGAATGCTTTGCTGAGAGGGTTTATATAGCAATCAATTAATATGGCCGTTTTGGACTTTAATTTGAAAAAGATTTACTTTAAAACGTTCAGATTTGGAGTCCAACGGTCATATTTTTGAACTACCAGTCGACTGGGTCGAGATACCAGTCGACTGGGTTCACTTGAAAAATATACGTTTTCAGACCTTCTGGGTATCCAGTCGACTGGTATATATCATCCAGTCGACTGGGGACTTTCTGTCCATTTTGCCAGTCGACTGGGTTGATTCATCCAGTCGACTGGGAAATTACTGGTCAAAGTACCAGTCGACTGGGTTAATTCATCCAGTCGACTGGGTACCTTCTGACCCATATACCAGTCGACTGGTATATGTACCCAGTCGACTGGGTTGTCTTCCAACCCAGTTTTTCTTCTGTTTTTCATTAAAAACATTTTAAAATTAATGGTTTTAGAAAAACCATTTGTGTTTGAGCCATTAAACAAGCTAATACAATGTATGAGTGAGACTTACATTGGTTCTAAACCTTAAGACCTATACTAGATCTTCAGTCTTCACTTGATACTTGATTTGGTTCGAGTTTTTGCACTTTGTTCCTTGGTTGAATGTGTTTGATCCTTAATACAACTTAGTTTAAACATGTTAGTTAAATAACAGTTGTGTTTTGCCATCATTAAAATACGGGCGAGGGTCAACAATCTCCCCCTTTTTGATGATGACAAAACTAATAATGTAAAAACAGTTTTAAAAACTAAGTGTTAAGATTTTACAAAAATTTGGACAGAGTCTCCTCTGTTTTTCGAGAAAAACCACCCTGTAAACAAGCAAACACAGTTTATATTTCTTTCAACCAATCTAAAATTAAACTCAACCAATCAATAAACATTTTTACACAGATATGGAGCAATGCTCCCCCTAAATCTATGCATTGGTTGCGTTTTACTTAGATTTTCTCGTTTTTCTCATATTTCTCCCCCGTTTTGACAACAGCAACCAAAGGGGGCATAACATAAAAAATAAGCTAATTAGCCAATACAGTCAAATAGGTTATAAGAATACAAATATGTACGCGAAGATGTGTCTTCATTTGAATTTCAGAAGCCTTCCCGGGAAGAACCGGAAGTTTTTCAAGCATATAAGCATTTTATATCAGATTTAGTGACTAAACAGATATTTAAAACAGTTCTAACATATCACAAATAGCGTAAATAAATGCAATAAATATGTTTAATAGTATTACATTATCATAGAGACTCATGGTGCGGGAGAGTCCGAGCTGTCACGAAGAAGTTCCCTAATCTCAGCTAGGGAACCCTCGGTGTGCTCTCGATGTAACTCGAAGTCATCCCGTAGGTGGTCTATGGAGGAGCTCAGCCTCTGATAATCGGACTGCATGGACTGAAAACCAGACTCCATCGTCATCTGAAGACTCGCGATAGCTCGTAGGATGTCACCATATCCAGTCTGACCAGTACTCGAGTCACCAATGGGAGGTGCTCGGGTATCTGTCTCCATCTCAGCAGCCGTATCAGCATCCTCATCACTGTCACTCGCATCCTCTCGAATCCTTAGGCGCTTTCCAGCCTTAGGATAGAGAAACCCTTCACGAACAGTACATCCCATCTTCTTTAGAGATGAGATGTTGATGATATCCGTCAATCCGATATCCTGAGCCTCGGAGGCAGGCAAAGGTACCCGGAAGTGCTGGAGGATGAGTGTAATGAGCATCCCATAAGGAAGACACCCGGAGTCGTTTGCTTCACCGTTTATCATGTTGGCGAGCAGCAGATGATATATATTGAAGTGGTGCCCAGATTTTAGGCACCAAATCAATACCGTATCTATTTTAGATAGATACCCTCGACTCCCAAGTCTCGGGTGGATGGTCCAACTGACAATCAATTGAAACATTTTTGAGTCGAGGGGCAAGTCACTACATGTGTGAAATGTAGTGGGTCTGTACACATAGTTAGGGTCGCCCCTGACTATCCGACAGGCCTCCTCAACTTCAAAGTTGTCTGGCCATCCATCCAGACTCCATTGAACCCCCCTTATAGGGATTCTCAGAATGCTCATCAAGAGGTCAGTGTTGACCTCAAACTCCACACCGCTAACTCTGGTTCTGAATCTCAGAGCCAGAGGACTGGGTTTCACCAAGTTCGCATAGAACTGGTGAATCAGTCGCGGGTAATATTTTTCATGAATACTGACCAGTGGGGTCAGATTTATTGCCTCAAAGGCTGGTAGAATATCGAAATTACCATGACGAATGGAGTCGAAATCAACGACTCTACCCGTCATGATTTTCTTGTGACGGATTATAGAGTTATACCTCTTATGAGCAGCTGGGCTGAAAAACAGAGCCTGCTCCAACTCTGTTCTGGGCTCCTTGCTGGATGACCCTGCTACTCCCTTCCCTTTTGATTCCGAAGCCGAAGGTTTTGAAGACCTAGGCTTTTTGGGCGCATTAGGTCCACTTGTTGTGAGTTTTATACGGATTTTGTCACTCATTTTCGAGAAATTTGAAGTTTTTGGAAAAAGGAAATTTGGTAAAAATGAGAGATTTTAACCGTAGAAAGTTAAAAATCTCTTTAGGAATGAGTAGATCGGTGTGTTTAGAAGGGATTTGGATGGTTTTTAGATCAAAAAGATGAATTTTTCTAGAGAGAGAAAGCTTGGGCTCTTTGAAAATGGCGTAAGAAGGGCGAAAATGAACAGTCCCTTTTATAGAATCGCGATACCAGTAGACTGGGTAAACTTAACAGTCGACTGGGCCCCTTTGAAAAGATGAACAGTTTCTTTTACCAGTCGACTGGGTAAACGTACCAGTCGACTGGATCAACTGACAGTGAGATACCAGTCTACTGGGCTATCGATACCAGTCGACTGGGGGTTCAAAAAAAAATGAAAAAAAATTTGGCTCCAAGCATGATTTGATTTTATAGACGACTGGAGAAGACTTACCAGTCGTCTGGAGTTTTTGGCAGAGAGTTACCAGTCGACTGGGTTAAAATTACCAGTCGACTGGCCAATCAGGCAGTGACTTACCAGTCGACTGGAGCACATTTACCAGTCGACTGGACCATTAGTAAAATTTCCAGTCTTGAATTTATAGCACGAATTTGTTTATCTATGACATTTTTGAGTGAAGGGAATAATTAAACATGGATTAATACTCTATCACTCAATGTCAAACAGGCAAATGATGAAATGAGATGCAATCAAACATTCAATTTATCAAAATCAAGCAATCCCATCAACTTTCTTATTTTGCAAAAACTAGCTTCACTTAAGGGTTTTGTAAGAATATCAGCTATTTGATCTTCTGAAGGTATAAATTCTAATCTTATATCACCTTTTTGAGCATGGTCTCTTAAGAAATGATGTCTAATCTCTATATGCTTGGTTCTAGAGTGCTGAATAGGATTTTTGGTTAGGTTGATGGCACTAGTATTATCACAAAATATAGGAATATTTTTGAGACTCATGCCATAGTCTTCTAGTTGTTGTTTCATCCATAGTACTTGGGCACAACAACTGCCAGCTGCTACATATTCCGCCTCAGCGGTTGATAGTGCAACTGAATTCTGTTTCTTGGAGAACCAAGAAGTTAACATAGCACCTAAGAATTGGCATGTTCCACTTGTGCTTTTTCTATCTAACCTACATCCAGCAAAATCAGCATCCGAATATCCTACTAGCTCAAAAGATGATTCTCTAGAATACCATAATCCTATGGTTTGGGTCCCTTGTAGATATCTAAGGATTCTTTTTACTGCAACTACATGTGATTCCTTAGGATTAGATTGAAATCTAGCGCACATGCATACACTGAACATTATATCAGGTCTACTTGCAGTCAAGTACAGTAAAGCACCTATCATGCTTCTATAATATTTAGAATCTGCAGTTTTACCTCCTTCATCAAGATCAAGTTTGGTGGTTGTGCTCATAGGTGTTCCAATTGGTTTTGAGCTTTCCATCCCGAACCTCTTTAGTAGATCTTTGACGTACTTTTGTTGATTGATGAAGATACCTCCTTTTAGTTGCTTGATTTGCAGTCCAAGGAAGTAGGTAAGTTCTCCCATCATGCTCATTTCAAATTCACCTTGCATGCACTTTGCAAACTCTTGACACATAGATTCATTAGTAGCACCAAATATAATATCATCAACATATATTTGAACTATCAAAGTGTCATTTTTGTGAGTTTTTGTGAAGAGAGTTGTATCTATTCTTCCTCTTACAAAATCATTATCAATCAAAAATTTGCTTAGTCTTTCGTACCATGCCCTTGGAGCTTGCTTCAGCCCATATAAAGCCTTAGAAAGCTTGTAGACATGATTTGGAAGACTAGGGTTTTCAAAACCAAGAGGTTGTTCAACATAAACCTCTTCTTCTATAAAGCCATTTAAAAAGGCACTTTTCACATCCATTTGAAATAGCTTGAATTTATTAAAGCATGCAAAGGCTAATAACATTCGAATAGCTTCTAATCTAGCTACGGGAGCATAGGTTTCATCAAAATCTATTCCTTCCTCTTGGTTATATCCCTTAGCAACTAGTCTAGCCTTATTTCTAGTTACTATACCATTTTCATCCATTTTATTTCTATATACCCATTTAGTTCCAATAATTGAATGATCTTTAGGTCTTGGAACTAGTTTCCAAACATTGTTTCTCTCAAATTGATTTATCTCTTCCTGCATTGCAATTATCCAATCATTATCTTTTTCAGCTTCTATAAATGTCTTAGGTTCTACTTGAGACAAATAAGCTACAAAATTACAAATATTTCTAATGGAAGAGCGAGTTCTTACCCCTTGTGAAGGATCACCAATTACTTGATCAATTGGATGATGATTTACATACCTCCAATCCTTGGGTAGATTTTCCTCTTGTTGACTTGAGGATGGTTGGTCCAAATTTGGAGTTGCCATCCTTTCATTTGTTTGAGAAGAACTCACTTTTGGGTCAACAATGGGAGTAGAAGTTTCCATTCTTGGAATAAAATCTGCATCATCTTTAAAGGAAACTTCTCCACTACTCATTGGGTTAGATTCATCAATAGTTACATGCACAGATTCTTCTACTACTAGAGTTCTCTTATTGAAAACTCTATAAGCCTTACTAGTAGTAGAATATCCTAAAAATATCCCTTCATCGGTCTTGGAATCAAATTTACCCAAGTTAGTTTTATTGTTATTTAAGATGAAGCACTTACTACCAAAGGCACGAAAATAGGAAATATTTGGCTTTCTCCCTTTCCATAGTTCATAAGGAGTTTTATCAAGCAGGGGCCTTATCAAAATTCTATTTAAAATATAGCAAGAAGTATTCACGGCTTCAGCCCAAAAATATTTTGGTAAATTATTTTCACAAAGCATTGTTCTTGAAAATTCTTCTAGAACTCTATTTTTCCTCTCAACAACTCCATTTTGTTGAGGAGTTCTAGGAGCTGAAAAGTTGTGATTAATTCCATTTTCATCACAAAATTTTGAAAAGCTTTGATTTTCAAATTCTTTGCCATGATCACTTCTTATGCTTGAAATACAAATTCCTTTTTCATTTTGTACCTTTTTGCAAAACTTTTCAAATCCTTTGAAAGCTTCATCCTTATAAGCAATAAAAATAACAAAGGTATATCTTGAATAGTCATCAACAATAACAAGAGCATATTGATGGCCACCTAGACTAATGGTACTAATTGGACCAAATAAGTCCATATGCAAAAGTTCCAAAGGTCTAGTAGTTGAGACAACATTTTTTGCTTTGAAAGATATCCTTGATTGTTTTCCCATTTGACAAGCATTGCAAATTTTGTTTTTCTCAAAATTGATTTTAGGAAGACCAATAACTAAATCTTTTCTTGAAACAATTTTTAGCAAGTTCATGTTTACATGACCAAGCCTTCTATGCCACAGCCATTGATTTTCACTAAAAGCAGGAAAGCATTTTTCATTATTGGAATGTAAGGATTTCAAATCAACTATATAGACATTTTCATGTCTATGGCCAATGAATTTGATCTTGTTGCTCTTGATGTCTATAACTAGACAATGAGAGGTTTCAAATGTGACTTTATATCCTTTGTCACATAATTGACTAATGCTAAGTAAATTTGGCTTTAAGCTTTGTACTAGCAATACATTATCTAAAGTTGAGAAATCATTACCGACTTTTCCATGCCCGATGATCTTTATTTTAGTATTGTCTCCAATGGTCACAAGTCCACCATCTCTTAGAGTTAGCTCCTTGAATACGCTTTTATCACCGGTCATATGCTTCGAGCAACCGCTATCAAGGTACCAACAGTTACCTTTCTCCTTGGTGTGAAGGCAAATCTACATCACACAAGGATATACGATAGCATTTTTAGGTACCCAAAATTTCTTGGGTCCTTTGGGGTTAGTCCTTGAAAATACGGTTCCTTTTGGGACCCATACTTTCTTAACAATATATGGTGCTCTATGAACATGTTGATGATGCACAGACCTATCATTATAGTCATAGAAATTTCTAGGAAATTTTACATGTGCATTCCTATAATCCTTAGGATGATAGTTCCTAGGATACATGATTCTATGGTAAGGGGTATGAAAATGCATGTCATTTCCAGAAAATGAACGATGATGCATTATAGGATACATGCTAGCATATGTATGCAAGTTATTTCTAGAATAGCTATGATGGTGATTCCTAGGTTGAGCATGAGCAGAATGCATTCTTTGATTATACACATTGTTCCTAGAATGAGCATGATGATTATTTCTAGGATGTGTATGAGCATTTCTAGAATGAGCATACAAATAAGCATGAGTATTTTTAGGATGCTTCAATTTAGTATGATCATTTAAGTTTATAGAGTTCCTCGGATTTATTAAGGGAGTGCTTTTAACAAGGTTAGGAGCTTTCGAAGTAGAAGCTCCATCTACACAAGAGGCTTTCATGAATAAGCTCTCTTTTGTTTTTTGTTTTCCCAAAGGAGAATATCCTACACCAGATTTTCCTCCACTTAATCTTTGGGAAGAAAGCACTTCATCAAGTTTTTCTTTACCAAGCATAAGTCTAGATACAGTGCTGTTTAATTCAGAAATTTTATTTTTCAAATTTTCATTTTCATCTTTAAGAAAATCTTGAGACGAATTATACAGTAAAGATGATAATTTTTCTTTTTCTTCTCTAAGAACTATCATTTCCTTAGAAAGAGATGATACTTCTTTCTTAAGAACAGAATTTCTAGAATCAAATTTCTTTAATTCTTCATGCATTTCATTTATGACTTCTAGTAATTCTTCACTACTAGTAACAATATTATTTTTTGAAGAGGGAGAAGATGTTACCTCACTTTCATCATCGATTGCCATTAAACAGAGGTTGGCAATCTCTTCGTATCCAATTTCTTTGTCTGATGACTCATCTTCTTCGTCATCGCTCCAGGTAGTTGCTACCATAGCTTTCTTCTTGAAGCCCTTGTATGGTTTGCTTGAAACTGGACAGTCAGCTTTTATATGTCCTGGCTTCTTGCAGCCATAGCACATAAGTGGTTCCCTTTTTGAGGTGGGATCCTTTGAGTAAGGTTTCTTGCTTTTCTTCAAGAACCTATGGAATCGTCTGGTGATTAAAGCCATTTCACCATCCTCTTCACTGCTCTCTGCTTCTTGTTCTAATTCCTTTTCTTTGTTGCTCGTAGAAGCTTTGAGAGCAATTTGCTTCTTCTTCTTCTCATCATCATTGACGATGGGAGTCATTTCTTCCATCTCGTATGTCAATAATGACCCAAGCAGCGTCTCAACATCAAGCTTGTCAAGATTTTTGGCCTCTTGAATGGCTGTCCTCTTTGGTTTCCATTCTGGAGGTAGAGATCTTAAGATTTTTCTGGTTAGTTCAACTTCCTCAATATTCTTGCCAAGCAGTTTTAAACTATTTATAATAGTAGTAAATCGTGAGTGCATTTCAGAAATGGTTTCGTTAGGAGACATCTTAAAAGATTCATATTCAGAAATTAGCATGTAAATTTTAGACTTTTTTACTTCACTTGTTCCTTCATATGTGACTTGCAATTTGTCCCATATTTCTTTAGCAGAAACGCATGCAGATATTTTGTTATATTCAGAAATATCTAATGCACAATGTAGCATGCTTGTTGCTCTGCTATTGAGAGACATCGTTCTACAATCCTCGTCAGTAAACTCAGTTTTGAGTTTAGGCATTGTATGAAGAGTCTCTCCAATAACTATTTCTTTTGAGGGAATTTTAGGTCCCTCTTCTATAATTCTCCATAGATTGTAATCTTGTCCTTCGACGAAGATTTTCATTCTATTTTTCCAGTAGTTATAATTTGATCCATTGAACAATGGTGGTCTAGTATAAGAGTGTCCCTCAGAGTAGTTATTTGCTGCCATTGGATCAACTCTAGGAATTTAAGCCTTATAAAGAGAACGAGGCTCTGATACCAATTGTAGCTCGAGGTTTCAACCCAAGAGGGGGGGTGAATTGGGTTTTTAAAAACTTTCGCGGAATTTATACAAGTTTATAAAAACTGATAAGCAACAAATAATTAATACAAGTAGAAAGCTGTAAATAAAGAGTTTAAGGAAAGAGGATGCAAACACAGTTATAGTGGTTCGGCAATATCGGATTCGTTCCGACCCTACGTCCACTCTCTTCAAGGAACTCCTTGAAGTAATCCACTAAGAAAGCTTAGTCGCACAACTTAGCCGGGTGTTGCACAAACCGTACACAAGCAATTTACAGGAATTGCTTAAACCGAAAAATCCCCTTCCTTTCGGAAGTTTCCCCTTCCTCTCGGAAGTAATCCCTTTACAAAGATGGTGTAAAGTAAAAGGTAGAGAGACAACAAATGAAAGCTTATTACAACAGAAATGTCTCTCTTTCAAAGTAAAGCTTGAAGAAATGGCTCAATAAGATTATTTCAAAGCTTTTTGTGTTTCAAGAGTATAAAAACTTGATTATATGAGATCAACTCTTTTTGAATATGTGCTGCTTGTTATTGAATGCTTTGCTGAGAGGGTTTATATAGCAATCAATTAATATGGCCGTTTTGGACTTTAATTTGAAAAAGATTTACTTTAAAACGTTCAGATTTGGAGTCCAACGGTCATATTTTTGAACTACCAGTCGACTGGGTCGAGATACCAGTCGACTGGGTTCACTTGAAAAATATACGTTTTCAGACCTTCTGGGTATCCAGTCGACTGGTATATATCATCCAGTCGACTGGGGACTTTCTGTCCATTTTGCCAGTCGACTGGGTTGATTCATCCAGTCGACTGGGAAATTACTGGTCAAAGTACCAGTCGACTGGGTTAATTCATCCAGTCGACTGGGTACCTTCTGACCCATATACCAGTCGACTGGTATATGTACCCAGTCGACTGGGTTGTCTTCCAACCCAGTTTTTCTTCTGTTTTTCATTAAAAACATTTTAAAATTAATGGTTTTAGAAAAACCATTTGTGTTTGAGCCATTAAACAAGCTAATACAATGTATGAGTGAGACTTACATTGGTTCTAAACCTTAAGACCTATACTAGATCTTCAGTCTTCACTTGATACTTGATTTGGTTCGAGTTTTTGCACTTTGTTCCTTGGTTGAATGTGTTTGATCCTTAATACAACTTAGTTTAAACATGTTAGTTAAATAACAGTTGTGTTTTGCCATCATTAAAATACGGGCGAGGGTCAACACTAATCATGGGTAAAAAAAAGAGTAGTAATTGGGTATGACTGCTTATTCATGGAGGTATGTGAGTGTACAATAGATAATCTATCACTTTCAGTAAAAAAGATTGATTTGATTAACTAAAAGCTTGGAAATTCCTTAGCCAATGTGGGGTGAAAATTAGAAAGGGGTTTCTAATTTCACCATTTAAGTTACGGACTTGAGAAATAGATATATATGATTAAATAATTAATGCTTGACAGTAAATCCATGTCATAGGTTTAATCAGGGGTATTACATGATGGAAAGATTGAATTGTACGATAATTGACAATGAAAAGGTTCACATTAATTTATATTGTTTGTGTAGTCATGACATACTACTAGGTGTCAATCATGACTTATAAAAGCCCTTAAGAATTAATTGTAATTAACTCTTAATTAATAGAAGAATTAAAAAGAGATTTAATTAATTGGATGTGATCCAATTGTTACGACCTAGTGCCAGCGCAATATTTAACATAAGGGGTCACACACAATTGGGCGATTACAAGATTAAAGAAAACTAATGGCCTAATGGAGAGATTTTTAAGAATTAATTAAACCATGAGTTTAATTGCAATTATAGAAACCCTAGAGCTTTTAGGAGTAAAGGCTTTACATAAAGGTTCTATTTGGTAGAAACCTTAATACAATTATTGTGAGACTAAAATAAGATTTTAGACTCTCTCCACCTCTCCCTCAAAAACTAATTTTTTTAAAGCTAGCATTTAGGAAATTTTCAGCCATCCCCTAGTCCTCCTGTTTGCATGGTGTTCGACATCCGGAAGAAAGAGATCATTATTCTTGATTATTCGTGTAGATATGCTTAGAGGTTGGATGCTTGAATGGCTTGTGAACTTTATATTGAATTCTCAATCGGAATCTTCATAAAGGTATATAAATGGATTATCATTCTAATAGATTTGTAGATAAATTCATGGGTTTTAAGTTCATGGGTATTTTTTTAAAAAAAATTTCGTTATGTATTCTATGCTTGTAGACTTACATTGACATGACAAGCAGAGGAAAATAAAAACTCTATTTTACCCTTTGCTACACCTTCATGTAATGACTTGATTGACTCAAAGTTTTCTTATAAATTCATTCCCTGAGGCTAAAAAATAGAAAATTAGAGAGAAACACTTAAAATCATAAAATGAATCCACAATTGAATCGTAGATTTGTTACCGATTACAGAAGACTCCATATTTCAATAATCTAGTAAGTTTCATTCTAATTTATACGTTTTTTTAAGGAGATAAGAGAGTTTTATAATGATAGATATGGTGTTGAGGACTTAGAAAATTTAAAAGAAAAGTTGTGAGAGGGCTTGAACCCGTGATCTTCATAAGGAGATATGAGCAACCTTAACATTGAGCCAATTGGTTTCTTTTTCAAATTGTTTCAAACAATATTAATTTAAATGATCTAATCGTATAAAAAAATAAATTTGCATGCTTTATATATCTGTATACTACGGATATTTCTTTTAAAAGAACATTTAAAAGAGAGAGAGATGGAAGAAGATTTGAAGGAAATTATTAAAGTCAAGGTATTCTCCCATCCCAACTATAGTTATTTTGATGTTTTCTATGATTTCTTTCATGTTCTCATATACATAGCTTAGATCAATGACTTGAATTTGGGTTACCATTTTCCCGGCCATTTTTCGGTTATGATATGTTAACCACATATTCCTACATTTTTAAACTTCATTTTGGCTTTAGAATCACTTAAATCAAAGTTATAATTTGTGAGATATGATTTTTTAAAATTTTATTTTTTCTTTCTGAAATTTGATGTTACAATTTTGCATCTTTTAGTCATCGTAAGGTGCTTTTCTAGCTACTGATCATTGTGTTTTTGGTGTCTATTTTGTAGCTTATCACGTGAGTTTTCCAACCATATTTGGATCACTACCTAACTCTAAGTGATCTGTGATTTATAGTTGCTCAAAGTTGAGTGTATGATTATGAAAAATTCGGCGAATAGATTTTGAAAACCAAAATCCGATTTTGCACAAACATTCACGTGCGTTTCCGAAGTCTGGTTGGTCTGAAAATTTGTATAAATATTTAGCCTTTGATTTCCTACTCTTTTGTAAATCTTCATAATTTTATAAAATCAAATAATAATTATTTATTATTTTTGAAATTCCAAGAAAAATCATTTTTTGGCCTTTGGAAACTCAAAAAATTCTTAAAGTTTTAGAAAGTTATTTTTAGCACATATTTTGTTTGGAAATAAATGCTTCGTTTGGAGTCATTTGATAATTATTTGGAAATTTGTGGTGATAATCACGATAAGTATCATTAAAAAGAATATGCGTAAAGCTATCATATTTTTTCATTTGTGTGAAGCTAAGAATCAGTGCAAGAAACTAGCGAAATATGTAAAGGTTTACATGTTTATGTGATGGTTTTGCAATATTTCGATTTTGCTTAGGTTTTATTTGATTTAGAGGATTAATTATGGATTTTGATGTTGTGATTGATTGGGGTATCACATATGAGGTAAGTAACTTTCTATAAATCTATTGACATAATTTTTTTTTATGCCAATATATTTTAACCAAAAAAATCTATAGGATTTATTAGGATGAGAATTCAATCACCATACAAGGTTAAGAATTTATACCTTGCATTAAAAGAGATGTGTAGGAACTTCAAAATGGGTTCATGAGCTGTTCAAGCATTCGACCTCTAAACGTATCCACACAAGCAACAAGAACTATAGATCTCGAATCAAGGTGGTCGAAAACTACAGAGTGCTAGCTCTTAGAGTTTTCAGTTTTTGGCTTGTGGAGAGAGAGTTTAAGATATGATATTAATCTCTAATAATGATCATTAGGGTTTTCATCAAATATAAGCCCTATTTATATAGTCTTTACTCTTAAAGGCTCATTTTCAAAAGTATAATTAAGCCCTCGACTTAATTAATTTTTAGAAATATCTTCATTGACTCCTTAATTTCTCTATTGTGTGTGGCCCCTTAGGTTCAATATTGTGTTGGCAGTAGGTCATAACTATCACATGTCAATTGGAACCTGTCAAATTAACTCCTTCTAATTAGTTCGAATTAAAACTTTTTTTAAGTCTCTCTTTAATAAGAATTAAATAATTACAATTAATTCTCATAGCTTCTACAAATTATGAGTGACACCTAGCACTATATCATGATTATTGAGACAATATGAATTTTATGGGAACATTTATATTATCAGTTACAGTGCAATTCAATCATTTCATCGTGCAATGCCCCTGATTAAACTGTCAAATCTTAATATGTTTAATCCGATGTAACTTGATCTCAAGTCCACAATTCATTTGGTGAAATTAGAAATTTCTTTCTAATTTCCACTATACCTTGACCAAATAATTTTGCAAACTATGACTTGACAGATCACATAAGACATTCTCTCTCTTTTATTGAGAGTGATGGATCCTATATTGTACACTCACGTACCTTCATATATAAGTGATCATACCCAATCACCACCTTTATGTGGCCCACGATTAGAACCATATTTAAGTAGCATCAAAGCATGATGACCTATACACAAGGTATCCATGGTGCCTCAAGTCCAAGGATCACTTGCACAACTGCAATATATAAACTCCTATTAAATCTAGTAAAATGTCAATATAGGTGTTTCTTAAGTCGAGTTAGTTCGGTGTACATTTTCTCTACTAAGCACGTACATATCTTGTTTAGTGTCACACACACTAATGACTGTAGACATTCAATTTTGCACCATTTTGATAATCAACAATTGATTCTCCTTGGACCTTAATGAAAAGAATAAAGATGATTGCTTGAGTATTCAATTGAGGTGTGATCTTTGTGGAGTTCGATGTTTGCTATAATTAAGAGGCAACTTAGAAGAAAATCAAGAAGGAATTAAAGTTAGGAAAGTAAAAGGCCAAAATCTCTCGTTTTAAGTGTCTATCATTCGAGCTTAATAACTTTTTACTCACAAAACCTGAGACCTTACCTTTCTCCATATTAATAGAAATTTTATTTTTCTTGAAATGATATATTATGGGCCTTCATACAATAAGGAAAGAGAGAACTTATTTGCTTATCAAAACAGCTCCAAAACTGACCAGTTTTAGTGCAACGGGCCTCATTTAAACCGATAACGATTTTTTCATGAAACCACTTGGAATTGAACGTAAACTCCATGGAATTTCCAAGAAGTACATGTAGGCCTCTTAAATCTTTCGGATGAGTGAGAATTGACCTTTTAAATTTGAGATTAGAATTTAGAAATTTTCATCTTCCGAGCGAGAATTCAATTTTGAAAATTGCTTCATTGGGAGATTGTTTTATCTCCAAGTCGGCTTAAACTAAATCATAGCTCTTATAGGAACATTTGTACCATAAATATATCCTTATAACACCTTTTAAAGCACCTTTGGACCTAAAGAGAGCTGAGCATACATTAATTTTCGGATTTTTTGAGAATTGATATTGAAAACTTGAGTTTTAGTGAGAAAAACACTAAAATATTGAATTAAACCTAATACTACTTCCTTAGAGTCCGAATTTTATCATCCAAATAAGAAAAAAAAAAGTAATCTCTTATTATAGAAACAATGAAAGAAGTTAAAATTTGTTCCGGAATCGCAAAGCACTCAAGAACAAGTGTCTTCTTTAGAAGAATAAGAAGACCACCCCTATCCCCCATTCGGAGAAGGAGATAAGTTTTGTGATCCTTATCATCCATCCTAGAATACTTAAGGAAGATCTCAGAGAGTCTTTGATCTTCGCTAGCATCCAAGCACGCTTCGATGGTAGAATTCAATCGCTTTTCTTTCAAAGCTTTTAACTTTGCTTGTTCTTCATGTAGTTTATCTTCTTAAATAATTCCTTGTTTGTATAAGCATTTTTGTGTGATTTAATAATTGAGGATTGATAATATGTTATTTTAAAGGATAATTTGTATGTTAGAATAATTTAAAACAAGTTAGAAGACTTTAGGAATTGAAAAACCCAAAACTAATTGAAGTTGGAAAAGTTACTGAACCACGCACAACTTTTACTCCAAATTAAGGGTCCATTTAGGAGTACTGTAGTTGTAGCTATGCTAGTGTCAAAAGTGCTATATGGGTGTTGATACCAAAAGACTTGTGTGAAGTGTTGTTGCAAAAAGATAGTGTAGCGTCTAGTAAACTATCTTGTAAAAGCATTGTGAAAGTGTTGTGATCAATAATAGTGTTTGCTAATTGTAATTTTAAATACATTGTGAAAATATAAAATTACCAAAATAAACATGGTGAAAAAAGATATGTTTTAATGAATTATTTTATTAAATAAAGAGGCATTCGTGACATTAATAAATAAAAACAAAAAGTAACAATCAATATCTTTGTTTTAATAAAATCATCCATGGGTTAATAATACCATAAAAATTACCTATAATTGTACTTAATAATTTAAGAAGATATAATTTTACAATTTGAAATTCCAATATAATTTGACTTAGTGCCCTCATCAAACTAGCATCAATACTATTTCTTAGCACTGATATATCAGAAACTTCTTCGGTATAAGCACCTTCTCTTGAATTCATATCATTATCAAGCTCCAAAATTTTGAAAGTTGAACCATCACCAAATTGTTGAAATGTCTACCATTTCCCGTGTCTTCGTATAAAGTTGTGCAATATCATTGTTCCAACAACTATATCCCTTTGAGTTTTAATTTTGTAATTAGGCATGCACTTTAGTATCTTTCACTTTTTTTTTTTCCAAATTGCAAAGCTTCGCTTAATCATATTACCGTCTTGTCTCAAAGTTGACAATCTTCCTTGTACTTAAGCACGTCTCACCGGCAACGGCACCAAAATTTGATTACGCTCAAACTAACACGCAGTTATTGTGTATAGCTTAGGTGTCGATCCCACGAGGAAAAGTGATCTACAAGGGAAAGTGTAAACTTTAACACGAGCGATAAAATTTAAATGAAAGAATCTGAGTTTTGATAATGAAATAATGTGAAAGAGTTGTGTAAATATAATGAAGAATATAATAGGGAAATAACAAGGTTCTGGGAATCCCTCCTAAGTTCGTTGCCTTATTCCAATCTTGATTCATTTGTTTTTTTTATCTCGATTGCTAGTTTCACATCCTAAACATTCAATCGGTAAATATTCAATCACAGCACATTAACACTCTAATGTAATTGCTACAAATCACTCATTGATTTCGATTCAAGCACACATGACCTATCTTATAGATTTATCAAGAAATGACAATATATTTCAATAAAAATATCGCAATAATGGACAAATCTAAAAGATAAATCTACCGGAATCAATCACATCCAATCAACTTGACATAAGAAGAGCTTGACTAGACTTATATGGAGGAGAAGGATGCAATCACCGGATTAAGAGAAAATTTTCTAATTCTTTACTTAATCAAAGAGTAAATCATACCAATGTTTGACAATAAATCCTTACAACTGAATCAAGAATGGAAATAAGAACAACTATACCTAGGGATTCATCCCTTTGCTTTGCTTGGAGATTAGTTGGCCATGGGGCTCATGCTTGAACACCTTAATGGAGAAGAATGTGGTAGCTTTCTTAAGTTTTCCAACCTCCGTTATCAAACCCTAAGTGATCTATTTATAATACAAAAGGTTCAAGGGTATTTTTGGGTCTAAACTATCATTAAAACCCTAATTAGGAAACAGGGTATCGTGCTTGCGCCACGATGCACACTAGTCCAGGCCACGACCCCACCTTTTGATTGGTTATCTTCAATTTTTTGGAGGCCACGACTCCACTAGTCCAGGCCGCGACACCACCTTTTGACTGGCTTTCTTCAAGTTTTTGGAGGTCGCGGCCCTACTAGTCCAAGCCACGGCACCACCTTTTGACTGGCTTTCTTCAAGTTTCTGGAGATCGCGGCCCCATTAGTCCAGGCCGCGGCGCACACTGCCTCCAGCTTCTTACTTAGAAACTCTTCATTTTGCCCTTCCGAAACCACTCCTTCACTCCGATATGTATGGAATCTTCGTGCTTTAAGTAATGATAGCTTTTCCATCTCTTTTAAACCCAACATACCTGAAAATGCATCAAAATAAATCAATGATCCAAGAATGACACTTTAGAATTGTTAAGGTATAAATGTGTAATTCAACCCTAGATCAACCCTAAAATGCTAACAAATAAGTACTATTAAGATGCATTTTATGACTCTCATCATAACCCCCAACTAGCTTATTGCTAGTCCATAGCAATTCAAGTGAAAAACAAGACAATATGAAATGAATTCTATAGTAGAAATCAAAACAAAATAAAGCAATGTTAACGTTAATCCAAGAGTAATTCAACTTTCTGTCTCAAAAATCGCACATAACACACAGCACATAGAATCATTAAATATTACCCAAGTCCAAAAGTAATCCAAACATCAATCTTAAAATCGTTATCGACTCTTAACATCCATCTTACAATAAACCATTAATCCAAACTCCCAGATGATTTTATGCACAACATTCATGAACACAAGTCCTGGCCTCTAAAAATATATTAAATTGCATGACGTCAATCACAAATCAAGCTCCATAGGCTCACTTTTCAAATCACTTTCCACTAACGTAGAAAAATCACACTACATCAGATCAATAGGTCTTTAATAAGCTTGTAACATCAGGCTAAGGTAAAGGTCAAGAAGGAACGGGACAGATTTAAACAAGTGAAAGAACTCAGTCTCTTAACTTTAAACACAACTCTTTAAGCACTAGATAACCTTACTTCAACACCCAACTCTTTCAACCATTTTTTGAGCATTTCTCTCAATAAATCACCACTTTTTTTCTTTTTTCTTTGCCATAATTCACTTTTTTTTATATATATTTTGGCACATAACAATTCCCCTCATTTTTTATTTTTTTTACTCTTTTCCACAACCCCCAACTTATCTCCTTTAATGTACTTGGGTTATGGTAGTAATATATATATATATATATATATATATATATATATATATATGTATACATATTTTTTATATTTCAATCATTACTCTTCTTAAGTGCTTCTCAACAAATGTGTATAACTAAGTTCTCTCAAAAGAAAGGTAAGGATAAAATATTTTTAGGCTCATAAAGGTAAGTAAATAGGTTATCGAAAGAAATAAGGCTCAAATTCTTTTTCGAGAAAAAGGCTCAAATAGGTGACTAGCGATAAATATAGCAATGGTAAGTTTGAAAGGCTCAAACGGTCCAAAAATGGCCTACATCATATCCTAAGTAGTGTGCATTCTAGGATTTCGCCTCAAGTGATTATCAAATAAGTTCTAGAGCTTGTCGAGACCGCAAAAATATTCACAAAACAATCGCACATAAAACTTCTCTAGATGCTTTAAACTAATCATGCAATCTTACCGCAAACCAGAGTCTTAAACCAAATGATGATCGACACTTAGTTTATTCTCAAACCGAAGCAAGATTTAACTTCTTCTAAATGCTATATGCTATCTCAATTAGACTCATATCATTGACATGTAAATTAACTCCAAAGCTAACATAAAGCATTTTTATTTATTTATCCTAACAAACGAAAAAAGGGAAAGTGACACCAAGCCGTTCAATGGTATGGAAAAAGAAATGTATGGAAAAGAAATGCGTTTCCTCCACCCCTAACTTAAGAATTGAATTAACATCAATATGAAAGAACAAGTAAAGGAAACTCTCTATTTAACCAAAGGTGCGAGGAGCCGAAAATTGTGCACGACCATTTGAACTGATGCACATTTCTGTCCCTGAAAAAGAAATACGAAGGTAATACTGGAAAACAACAAAATACTAATAATAAATAAGAAAAATAAATATGAAAAACAATAGAAATAAAAGGATATGTTGTGGGGTGCCTCCTATGAGCGCTAAGTTTTACGTCTTCAGCCAGACGGTGCACCACTCTCACTGCTGGCCTTATTGTGGTGCTGAAGGTGAGGCTCCATACTCAGTGGCCTCAGTGCTAGTCTTTTGGCAGGGAATACTTAAAGTCCACCACATGTGGCTCAAGTGTTCTTAGTGTTGCCCATTTACTATCAGCAATAGGATATGTGATTCCTGCATCTAATAATTTCAACACTTCATTCTTCACCACTTCTTTCATAGTGGGATTAAGCCTACGTTGGGGGTCTCTACGAGGGCCAGTTCCTTCCTCTAAATTAATTCTATGGGAACAAATTAAAGGGCTAACACCTTTTATGTCGGCCATGGTCCAACCTAGTGCAGATTTATGTTCTTTTAACAAATTTAACAATTGATCACATTGCACATCACTAAGTTCGGAGGAAATAATAACTAGAAAGGTATCACCTGGGCCTAAAAACACATGTTTGAGTCCTTGGGGCAGCAGAGCTAAATTAAGCATTGGTGCCTCCTCGGAAGAGGGTTTGGGTGCCTCATTTTCTTTAGAAATCTCCTCAAAGCATAGTTGCCATGATTTTTTCATAAATCCTTGTGACTTATCAAAAACATCAACAATATTAATGGCATGGGGATAAATGAAAGAATCATCAAAATCAAAATTATTAAGAAGGAATTTCAAAGAGTTAGAATTATTTTTAATGTACTCATCCTCCAAAATAAGCTCATCAATCATGTAAGTGTCGAAACACTCATCCTCTTCATGTGGCTGCCTTGAGACTCGAAAAACATTTACCTCTAGAGTCATATTTCCAAATGATAATGTCATTAGGCCATTCCTACAATTAACGAGGGCATTGGCAGTGGCAAGGAATGGTCTTCTAAGTATCAAAAAAAAATTTGACTCCGTATTCACCATAGAAATGGTATCTAAAACCAACCAAAAAGTCAACGGGATAATAGAATTTGTCAATTTACAATAAAACATCTTCCACAATACCTCTTGGTTTCCTTACCGATCGATCCGCTAGTTGAAGTACCACAGAGGTCGGTTTGATCTCACCTAGGCTGAGTTGTAAGTAAATAGAGTATGGCATGAGGTTTACACTAGCCCCCAAATCTAACAATGCTTGGCCACAAGATTTGTTTCCAATTTGACAAGCCACCGTTGGACAGCCCAGATCTTTATACTTGGGTAGTGTCTTGCTATCAATTACTGCACTTGCTTTCTCCATTAAGAATGTTGTCTTCTTCACATTGTGCCTCATCTTGAGTGTGCATAGATCCTTAATGACTTCAGCATAGTTAGGAACCTATTTTATAACATGAAGAAGATGGAGGTTAATTTTAACATGCTGAAGTTGTTCAAGATTCTCTCCTTCGGTTTAAAGAGTGCTTGAGGGAAAGGTACCGGCAAAGAATCATTATAGGCATCTTGTTCCTTGGGGGCTTCATCCTTGTTGCTCACAGTGTTAGGAATCAAGCTTGATGGTAGAGTGGGTCCATCAATTTTCTTACTGCTGTGGGTGATTATGGCATTAACCTCTTTAACATTTTGATTGTCGGGATTGGAGGTTTGTGCCATATGTTGTCCCCTTAGATTAGGTTATGGTTGCAAAGGAAAACGACCTTGCTCTTTAATTGTCAAGAAACTAGTCAACTTAGTGAGTTGACTCTTTATCACCTTTTGTTCATCTTTAATTGCTTGTTGCTCCTCTAGCAACCGTTGATTTATTTTTCCCTGATTTTCCACACTCTTAGCATGTACCTGCAAAAATGATTTAAATATATCTTCCAAAGGTAAAGATTGTTGTGGTGCATTAGATGAGGTTGCTTCCGGTTTCGACTGGGTACTAGAGTGGGAATGAGGTTGCTTCCGGTTTCGACTGGGTACTAGAGTGGGGATGAGGTTGTATATTGGATCTCCAATGGGTGCTAGATTGGGCAGGAGGTTGCATATTGGATCTCCAACTAAAATTGGGGGTAATTCTTCCAATCGGGATTGCAGGTGTTAAAGTAGGGTGAATATGGTTTCCTAAAGGGTATACCTAAGGCATTACACTCTCCCTTCATCTCAAAATAAGCTGGACAATCCTTAGGTACATGATCTACCCCATTACACATAAAACAAGGTTCATGGGACTCTACCCTAGCAACCGGTTCGGGGGTTCTAGCACCCTTGGTTTTTAAGGCTTCAATTTCTTTAGTTAGGACCTCTAAATGAGCTTTAAGGCTGTCCTCTTCGTTAAGTTGATAAATTCCAGTGGGTTGATTTCTCCTAGTACTTTCCATGGAATTTGGTCATGTCCAAGTGTGGGCTTTTTCCGATAGGTCATCTAGGAAATCTATGGCTTGGTCGGGATCTTTCTAAAGAAAATCTCCATTACACATCATTTCTATGAATTGCCTTTCCCTACTTAGGAGTCCATCATAGAAATAGCTAACTACCCGCTAAGTCTCATACCCTTGGTGTGAACAAGAATTCAAAAGGTCTTTGAAATGTTCCCAAACTTGATATAAGGTTTCACTCTCTTTTTGTGCAAAGTTTGAGATTTGTCTCTTGAGGTTATTGGTCTTATGCGTTGGGAAATGCTTTTGGAAGAAGGCTCGTGTCATCTCATCCCAACTACCTATAGACTTAGGCCTTAACTAATACAACCAAACCTTGGCCTTTTCCTTAAGCGAAAAGGGGAAAAACCTAAGTTTGACAGTGTCTACCATATCAGCCTTACTTTGAAAAGATGCTACTACTTCCTCAAATTCCCTAATATGGATTTAGGGGTTTTCATTCTCAAACTCATGGAAGGTTGGTAGCAATTGGATCATGCCCGGTTTAAACTCAGGTTGTTGAACATTAAGGAGGAACATGATACATGATAGTGTGGCCGTTTGGCTGGGATACAAGTAATCCTTAAGTGTCCTAGCAACATTCTCATTGTTATTGTCGGCTATGTTAACAAAATCCTCTAAATTCTCACTTGGGTGTGTACTATGGTTTGATCTAGGAGAGGTTTCACTAACGGACACAGAAGGAGAGAGTAACTCTATTTCGGGTCTTTTAATGAATCTACCTCGCGAATCTCTCAGTCTAAGCATACACCAAAGGAATTAGAGGGCAAATGAATAAAATAGAAAAAATTAGAAAATAAAAAAAAGTAAAGAACAATATTACCGTTTTGTCTCAAAGTTGACAATCTTCCTTGTACTTAAGCGCGTCTTTCTGGCAACAGTGCCAAAATTTGATTAAGCTGAAACTAACATGCAGTTATTGTGTATAGTTGAGGTGTCGATCCCACGAGGAAAAATGACCTACAAGGGAAAGTGTAAACCTTAACACAAATGATAAATCTACCGGAATCAATCACATCCAATCAACTTGACATAAGAAGAGCTTGACTAGACTTATATGGAGGAGAAGGATGCAATCACCGGATTAAGAGAAAATCTTCTAATTCTTTACTTAATCAAAGAGCAAATCATACCAATGTTTAACAATAAATCTTTACGACTGAATCAAGAATAGAAATAAGAACAACTACACCTAAGGATTCATCCCTTTGCCTTGCTTGGAGATTAGTTGGCCATGGGGCTCATGCTTGAACACCTTAATAGAGAAGAATGTGGCAGCTTTCTTAATTTTTCCAGCCTCTGTTATCAAACCCTAAGTGATTTATTTATAATACAAAAGGTTCAAGGGTATTTTTGGGTCTAAACTATCATTAAAATCCTAATTAGGAAACAAGGCATCGCGCTTGCGCCGCGGTGCACACTAGTCCAGGCCGTGGCACCACCTTTTGACTGGCTTTCTTCAAGTTTTTGGAGGCCGCAGCGCACACTGCCTCTAGCTTCTTACTCAGAAACTCTTCATTTTGCCCTTCCGAAACCACTCATTCACTCTGATATGCATGGAATCTTTGTGCTTTAAGCAATGATGTCTTTTCCATCTCTTTTAAACCCAACATATATGAAAATATATCAAAATAAATCAATGATCCAAGAATGACACTTTAGAATTGTTAAGGTATAAATGTGTAATTCAACCCTAAATCAACTCTAAAATGCTAACAAATAAGTATTATTAAGATGCATTTTATGACTCTCATCAGGCATGCACTTTAGTATATTTCACTTTTTTTTCCAAATTGCAAAGTTTCGCTCAATCATACTTCTAAGTGATGAATGAGCATGATTGAACATCTTTTAGTAACCTAAAGGTTAACGAGCTTGAAACTCAGGTAAATGGTATCTTCATATTGATAAGGCCCTAAATAACCTTCCATTTTTGGATATCCAGAGTCCACAACATATGAAAAGAATTTCAATGAGCAATTCAAAGAGTATATTGATTAATTTAATTAAAAAATATTAAGGTGAATACCTTTCGAAGGATGGGGAAATTTGTTCTTAGTTTCGTTAATTGTTTTTTTGAAAATTAACGAATCATGACATGTACTTAGAAATCCAGCAAATATAAAAGTGAATTGCATGTCAAAGCTACATGCAACCATTATATTTTGAGTTGGAACTATTTTTATCCAATATACTAAATTTTTTTATCGACAGGTACAATAGCTTGTACGTGTACTCCATCAATAGCACCGATACAATCCTAATGAAACATATATAATTTCACAAAAATTAGCAATGACTAACAAAAAAATGGTAAAACACACTAAAAGTATTACTTTAATTTTACCTTGAAATGAGGTGTGTATCTTGAATCTTCATATATCTCATTTGGTATATCTCTAAATTCTGGATCAATAAGTGCCACAAACTCCATGGACATGAAAAGAACCTTTTTCTATTTCTTCATGAAAATATCGACTCAGGGTCTCTCCAAAACACTGAAAACACTCTTGTATTTCTCTATTAGAGAAATTGTGTCCTAAAGTGAACAAAGACATTGCTAACATTTCAGTATATCCCATCACTTTTGAACTTTTAAGGTCATATTTTGTTTCCAGTTTATGCAACAAGCTTAAAAATGTATCATTCTCCATCATAAATGTTAAAACATCATGCACGATGACCTTGCAACATATCCTTTAAACATTTTTCTCTTGTATGATATGATGTCATACAAGTTGTTTGTAAATATATTTTTCAAGATGTATTTCAATAGCACATGCAACTATGGATGCTATTCCATTGAACTCTAGCTCATTAATAGAGCCATCATGATCATTAGAGCTATCATAATCCATGATTTATGGTATCCTTGAAATATAAATGATAAAAAGATAATAATGATATCAGTTTGAGACCTAAAAAAAAGGAAAATATTGCAACCCATTATGAAAGTAAACAAACTAATGACCAATCACAACATAAATATTCATCTATAATCAAGCATTCCTAATACGTATAATGAAATTGTTTCCATACATAATAAAAAATGCCTAAAACAAAAGTATATCATCCAACATAGTATATCCCAACTTCATTATGGTAACTCCAAATTTACTCCTAGCTTTCATTGCCTCAAGTTTAATACATTCAAGCCTACGATGAGGTTTTAATACTGCAAACATCTCTCTGTTTTCTTTCACTTTAAAGAGATGAATCACAACAAAGTAATTCAGCTCGGTATCTTCCTTAACCTTAGTCATGTTATCTAATAATTTACTACTTCTGTTACACTACAACCAGGGTTATTGTTTCTTTTCGAAGTCGCATTGCTCCTACTCTCAAGTACACTACAGAAACGATCAATTTGACTTGATAATTTTACAACACCTCCAATTTTCTTCTTCCTTTGTTTTTGTCCACTAGGTTTCTCAATAATTTTCTTATTTTTCTTATCTTTATCATTGGGTTGGGTTGCCAGTGGTCTTTGATTAATATCCTTTGAAATATTTTCATTTTAGTCTTCACTCCCCTTATCTAAAACATCATGTATAATAGGTCAATCATTATTTGGTGGAAGCACGCCTGATGAAGGTGTCCAAGCATCATCAAGGTCAGAAACTATCCCATAATACATTTTCTCATATTTGTCTTCCAAATCAAGATCTATGCCATTGGTCTTAAACCTCTTAGCATTCGGAAACTCTTACATGGGGGGAAAAGTAGTAATTATTACATTATTTGTAAATAATTTATTACATAAAATATACTTCATTTTTACAAATGTTAAGTTTTCGTTGCCACCAATCTTCTTCTACAGCAATTGTTTTCTTCTTTGGATCCCACCCAAGTGATATCGGATTTAAATAGAATTGAAGGAAACTAAACAAACAAACAACAAAATGAAAGATAAGAGTTCACCACCCAAGAGATAACACCAAAGGGATATAGAATATCACCACCCAAAGGATTAACACAAGGGATACAGAACTATAGGAATTCACCACTCTAAGGATTATACCAAAGAGATACAGAATTACAAGAAGGAGAAAACTCTCTTCTAAAAGCCAAAGGCTGATTTCAATTTATAAACTCAAGTCTGATTTTCAGCTTACAAACACAAGTACTTATAGAGCTTAGAACAACCCTATAAGCTTAGGGAAAGTAAGAAAACAATCCATAAAACATGCAAGGAAACAATCCCTAAAACAAGGAAGGAGACAATCCCAAAAACATGCAAGGAATCAAGGAATTGGTCAAAAGTAAAAAGGGGAATACAATTTCGGATTTTCAGGAGCACCCAATGACCAGAATTCAAATGATCATATCTTCTTGTAGACATCTCCAAATGGGCTGAAACTTGTTTGGTTGGAAAGATGACGTCTTGAACTTTAATTTGGACTTAAGAAAATCTCAAAAAGGAGATCGTTTGGGCTTGGTATGATCAGCCTAAATCCAGTAAGCTGTTGCATCCGAATCTTCTTCCACTTTGGGCTTGGACCTTGCACCTTGCTTAGTTGACAAGAGATTATTAGATTTTTGTTGGGCAGGCCCATGCTAGGTTGGACATACCCATGTCAGGCTCCCCCAGTTGATGGGGACTTGCCCTCAAGTCCAAGATTTCTTCATTTACTTCATAGGGAGATAAGTCACCCACATCGAAAGTTGCAGATACTCCATAATCTCCTGGAAGTTCAATCTTGTAAGCATTTTCTCCAATGCGTTGAAGTACCTTAAATGGGCCATCAGCTCGTGGCAGAAGTTTAGACCGTCGTTTTGCGGGAAAACGTTCCTTTCGAAGATGAATCCATACTAGATCTCCTTCTTTGAAAGCTGCAGGCTTTCTATGTTTATTTGCTTGCTTGCGGTACTTCTCATTTTGCTTCTCAATATGAGCTCGAATCTGCTCATGTAATTTCTTGATCTCCTTCGTTCGTTCATTGGCATCTCCACTAAATTGGGTAGTAGTCGGAAGTGGAGCCAAATCAAGAGGGCTAATAGGTTTGAGACCATAGACAGCCTCAAAGGGGCTATAGCTAGTGGTTTGGCTAGTAGACCTATTATAGGCAAATTCAGCTTGAGCTAGGAGGAGATCCCATTGACGGATGTTCTTCCCCACAAAGCTTCTCAAAAGATTTCCCAAACTTCGATTAACGACTTCAGTTTGACCATCTGTTTGGGGATGATAAGCAGAGCTGAATTGAAGGATAGTGCCAAGCTTTCGCCAAAGAGTACGCCAAAAATGTCCGACGAACTTTGAATCACGATCAGAAGTAATCGTCTTAGGAATGCCATGAAGTTTGACAATTTCTCTGAAATATAGGTCAGCAACATGAGATGCATCAAGAGTTTTGTTGCAAGGAACAAAATGAGCCATCTTTGAGAATCGATCAACCACCACCATAATGGAGTCTTTATTTCGTTGAGTTCTTGGCAAACCTATAACAAAATCCATACTAACGTCCTCCCATGGGGCATTAGGAATAGGTAATGGGATGTATAGCCCGGTGTTTTGCTTGCGGCTCTTTGCGAGGTGGCAAATTTGACATTGCTTCACATGTCGCTCAACATCTCTCACCATTTTGGGCCAAAAAAAATGTTCCTGCACAAGAGTTAAAGTTTTATCTCTACCAAAATGACCAGCAAGGCCTCCTCCATGGGCTTCTTTGATAATGGCTTCTCTCAACGAACATCGAGGAATGCACAAAAGATTGCCCTTGAAGAGAAAACCATCTTGTAACAAGAAATGGTTGTTAGGACCATTAGAAGATTCCTTCCATGCATTGCCAAAATCAAGATCATCTTTATAAAGTTCTTTGACAACTTCAAAACCCAAAACCTGCACTTGCATAGTGTTAAGTAAAGAGTGTCTTCGACTTAGGGCGTCAGCAACTTGATTAAGTTTACCTGACTTGTGCTTGATGGAGAATGAATAGGCTTGCAAGAATTCACTCCACTTTGCATGTCGTTTGTTGAGTTTTTGTTGGCTGCTCAAATACTTTAGAGCTTCATGATCAGAATGAAGTATAAACTCTTTATGGAGTAGATAATGACTCCAATGCCCCAAGGCACGAACAAGAGCATAGAATTCTTTCTCATATGTTGAATACTTCTTTCGAGATTCATTGAGCTTTTCACTAAAAAAGGCAATGGGTTTACCTTCTTGGCTGAGAACACCACCAACCCCTAAATTAGAGGCATCGCAATCAACTTCGAACACTTTTGAGAAATCTGGAAGTGTAAGGACTGGGGCCTCCGTTACCTTCTGTTTGAGAAGTTCAAAGCTCTTTTGGGCTTCCTTCGTCCACTTGAATGTTCCCCCTTTAAGGCATTCCGTGATAGGAGCAATAATGGTGCTGAAGCCTTTGATGAACAGTCGATAGAATGATGCAAGTCCATGAAAGCTTCTTGTGTCGTGAAGGGACTTGGGAATAGACCAGCTGGTGATTGCCTCTATCTTGCCCGGATCCATCATTATTCCTTCTTTGCAAACAACATAGCCTAAGAACACAAGGCTATTAGTGAAGAAATGACACTTCTTCAAGTTGACATACAACTTTTGTTCCCGTAAGGTTTGGAAAACTTGATGAAGATGCTCCATATGTTGCTCTTGAGACTTGCTGTAAACTAAGATATCATCAAAGTAAACAACAACAAATTGACCCATAAATGGTTTGAAAATATGATTCATAAGGCGCATAAAAGTACTCGGAGCATTAGATAGTCCGAATGGCATGACCATCCATTCATAAAGACCATCTCTCGTTTTGAACGCTGTCTTCCATTCATCGCCATCTCTCATGCGAATTTAATGATATCCGCTGCGAAGATCGATGTTTGAGAAGATTATGGCTCCATGAAGTTGATCCAAGAGATCATCCAACCGTGGGATGGGAAAGCGGGTACCGGATGGTGATTTTGTTGACAGTCCTGCTGTCAATGCACATTCGCCATGAACCGTCCTTCTTTGGTACTAGAAGTGCTGGAACAGCGCAATGACTCATGCTTTCTCGTACAAGGCCTTTGGAGATCAACTCATCAACTTGACTTTGTAACTCTTCATGCTCTCTTGGATTCATCTGATAAGCTGCTTTGTTAGGTAAAACAGAACCTGGAATAAGATCAATATGGTGCTGTATACCCCTCATAGGTGGAAGGCCCGGTGAAAGTTCTTCAGGAATAATATCAGGGAATTCCTTAAGAAGTGGTTGTATTATAAGTGGAATCTCAATGGGATCTTTCTTTTCAACAACCATAAGAGCGTACCCCTCTCCACATTCTGTTAAAGTTTTCTCAACTTCACCGACAGAAAGTAAACTACAACCCTCCCCTTTAGAAGGTTTAGGAGTGAATATCATTTTCAGTGGGGCTAAAGTCACTTTAATTCCATTCTTTACAAAAGAATAGGTGTTTTTGAGACCATCATGGATAACTTTCCTATCATACTGCCATGGCCTACCAAGTAGTATATGACATGCATCCATAGGGACAACATCACACATAACTTCATCCTCATAATTTTTTCCAATGGAGAATTGAACTAAGCATTTCTTAGTTACCTGAATATCGTTGCCTTTTCGAAGCCATTGAAGTTTGTAGGGATGGGAATGAGCTTCTGTTTTTAGATTCAGCTTCTCCACCATGGTTGTAGACACCACATTCTCACAACTTCCCCCATCAATGATGACATTACACACCTTGCCATTGGAAGTGCATTTGGTGTGAAAAATGTTGTTTCGAAGCCAATCATCTTCTGCATAAGTTGACTTCAAGAGTCTACGAATAACAAGAGACTCTCCCTGATCCGCATACGTGAATTCCTCCTCGGATTCATCCTCAACTTGCTCCTCCTCAGCATTATCTTCCAATTCTTCTTAAAAAAGGGAGATTATCTTGCGATTTGGACAATCGGAAGCAATATGTCCAAAACCATGACATTTAAAGCATTTTCTACTTGAATTAGAATTATTGAAGCGATCAGAACCTGATGGAGCTTCATTCCTTGCAGGTGGTTTGGCAGCTGCAGTTTTGGTTGATGGAGTGGCCTTGGAAGTAGAACTACTCCCCCGGTTTGTGATTCCATCGTGATTGAAAGGTCGATAAGTATTCTTACACCCTTCCATTAATTGTTTCTCCACCTTTAGTGCTAGCTTGCAAACATCATTGTAGGTCCAGTAAGGTTGTAATTGTACAACATTACTGATTTCACGACGTAACCCTCCAAGGTAGCGGGCTACCATTTGTTCTTCGGGCTCTACGATGTCACAACGCATCATAGAATAATCGAACACTGCTGTATATTCTTCCACGGAGAGATCGTTTTGTCGAAAGTTGTGGAACTTAAGAAAAGCATCTTGCCTATAATGATATGGCAAATACTTCTTCTTAAGAGCCTTCTTCATCTTTGCCCATGTCACAATGCAACTCTTCCTTTCACGTTCTCGCTGCCTCTTAAGGTGTTCCCACCAAATAGAAGCATGTTTTCGTAGCTTGATGGCAACAAGCTTCACCTTCTTGTGATCTGCAACATCTTTGTAATCAAAGATCCGCTCAATGGTGTTAAGCCAATCAATGAATTCATCGGGTTGCATTCTTCCTTCAAATTCTGGAATGTCCACCTTGACGTCATAATCACGTTGGAAAACATGATTTCTTAGCTCACGGGGGTGAGGTGGCGTGCTGTCATTTGAGGCATGGCTACGAGCTTGGTGAAAAGGATTAACTTCGTCTCCATCATTGCTGGAAACTTCAACGTCTGAGCCATGATGAGGGGCACCATGTTCGGAAGTTCCATAATGCTCTAGGCGTTGTTCGAGTTGCTGCACTTGTCTCCTCAAGGCTTCCAGCTCGATATCTCGCGGGTCTCCTTGCGGTGCTGGAGCTGCTATTGGAATAGCTTGACCACGACGACCACGACCAGCCATAATAACAAGAACTATGGAAATCAATGTGTTAGATATCACACTTGAGAAACCAAAGCTCTGATACCAATTTGATACCGGATTTAAATAGAATTGAAGGAAACTAAACAAACAAACAACAAAATGAAAGATAAGAGTTCACCACCCAAGAGATAACACCAAAGGGATATAGAATATCACCACCCAAAGGATTAACACAAGGGATACAGAACTATAGGAATTCACCACTCTAAGGATTATACCAAAGAGATACAGAATTACAAGAAGGAGAAAACTCTCTTCTAAAAGCCAAAGGCTGATTTCAATTTATAAACTCAAGTATGATTTTCAGCTTACAAACACAAGTACTTATAGAGCTTAGAACAACCCTCTAAGCTTAGGAAAAGTAAGAAAACAATCCATAAAACATGCAAGGAAACAATCCCTAAAACAAGGAAGAAGACAATCCCAAAAACATGCAAGGAATCAAGGAATTGGTCAAAAGTAAAAAGAGGAATACAATTTCGGATTTTCAGGAGCACCCAATGACCAGAATTCAAATGGTCATATCTTCTGGTAGACATCTCCAAATGGGCTGAAACTTGTTTGGTTGGAAAGATGACGTCTTGAACTTTAATTTGGACTTAAGAAAATCTCAAAAAGGAGATCGTTTGGGCCTGGTATGATCAGCCTAAATCCAGTAAGCTGTTGCATCCGAATCTTCTTTCACTTTGGGCTTGGACCTTGCACCTTACTTAGTTGACAAGAGATTATTAGATTTTTGTTGGGCAGGCCCATGCTAGGTTGGACATACCCATGTCACCAAGGCTAGTACTTCCCCTTTTCAAGTCTTTCCAGGTCTTATAATCTGACTTCATTCCATCTCATTTGTTTCTTAATTGCTTAAAATTATATGAATAACCAGTTTCCTTTGAAAATCCTTCAACAATATCCTTCCAGGTCGATGGACTAAAAGTATTAATAGTACGATTTCATAAATTTATTTGTTTGATACATAAGTCACACACAACTTCTACATGGTGTCTAGGCCATTGTGTTTTTCTGCCCAATTTTGAGTGTCACCTACGCCATCAACATCTTTTCTTTTTCCCATCTAAATGAAAAAATAAGCATGTTTTTGAATGATAAACAAAATATTCTAATATATATCTCAGTTCTTGTATTTGGTCCATATGCATGAATAAGCATGTTCCCAAGAAACTTATGTTCTCAAGAAAGACAACTATAAAGTTAACCAACATTCTCATCATGAAAACAAGTTATGCACACAAACAACTGTAATAAGCTCTGAAACGAGAAAAATTACCTTTAAGACCCATTATAAAATAAATTGTAATAAATACATGGCAAGAAGATAACAACCAAAAGTGAAAAAAAAAATCAAAGGTGATTTTGTGTTACTGTTCATCTTCCTCTTTGATGTTTCTTTATACAACAATCAGTACATTTTTTTTTTCAATTAGTACATTACATTATAGTAGTAAACAACCTCTTTGTTAGGTCAATTTGTATTTCAATTTCTAAATTGATTTTTCCTTTTCTTTTTGTAATTTAGATTGATGGGTTTTGATTTATGGACTAATTCACACAATTTTTGCGGATGGGTAAAGTTTCTCTCTCTAACAGCTCTTTCTCTCTCTCTCCACTCAATGACCTACTCACCTACACGATTAGTGATTACGTGCTACTATTTATCTTCCTCTTTGATGTTCCTTTATACAACTTACACTATATCAGAGAGAGATGAACACTAAAGAAGAAGCAAGAAACATAAATGGAGAAGACAACTTACCAGAAAATGGGAGAGGAAGTCCCAAGTTTCCATTGTTGTCCTCCGGTTGCTATCTTTTGTGAGAGAATGGAGAAAGGCAAACAATGATTTAGGTTTAAGGAAAGTCCTTATATAGGGAGTTAGGTAGAACTGGTGAATCATAATAATGGTATTTTTGGGTTTACAACATAAATCATTAAAACTAGAGTAACTACCCAGTCAAGCAGATTGTAAAAGCTCCACCAATGCTGCTTTTTAAAAATGAGGATTTTTAGTTGTTCTTAACAGTTCTTTTGGGAAAAGTTTTTTTGTTTAAATTTTACCAAATACCATTATTAGAAAAAAGATACTAAATCTGTTTCCAACATCTATTTTTCTGTGGCCAAAAGCTTTACCAAATGCACCCTAAGTCTAGACCATACTTTAAAGAGGCGCTCGCACCAAAGGGTGCCACTTTAACCTAGATTTTTCCCAAAGTTTGTTTTTGTTTTGTTTTGTTTCCAATGCTTGATTTAAATGCTTGAATGATTCCAAACTTGTTTATATGATCCATATAACTTTTATAAACAAATTAGAAATGTGCTTTAGGATTTTAAATCATAAATTAATGTGATTTAATGATCATGAAATTGAAACCCTAAAAAGGCATGTTTTAATGGTAATTTTATGATTTGGAATGCTAGAGTATGTTTCAATTGTTTTTGGGTGAAGATATAAACATGCTAAAGTTCAAGTATTTTGTTAGATGATCACTATATGCTAGGGTTTTATGAAAATATGCATGCTCACATGTCTCAATTCATGCTTTCAATGAACTATATGATTAGTAATTGAATTCTGCATGATTATATGCTTTGATTCATATAAAATTGTTGTTGTCCATGTTACGATAAGTGATAAAGCTGCTGTTTTGATTGAGCATATGCCATGAATTTCTTGAATGATAATTGCTTGGATGAGATCATACGCTTTTCTTGAAAATTACATGGTTAATTATATGTTATTGATTAATATATGCTTCTGAATGCATGGATTGGTTTCTGCTTTGTTTATTTTGTTCATGGATGAGCTTAATTATTATTTTATAGTTTATGAATGGATAAATTTACTTTATATATTGCTATAGGAATAGAGTTAATTTAATTTTCTATTATTTAATTACCGTAAATGGATTTATTAATTTCTACTGATGATTTATTTACTTATTGCTTTATTTATGTTTTTGCAATTTTTGGGAATGTAAGCAGTGGTGAGGCACCTTTTAAATTATTGTTATCTTCCTATAATTTATGTTTATTATTTTGGGAATGTAAGTCATGGTTAGGTACCTTTATATTTCTTACTATTCCCCTATAATTTCACACTTTATTTTCTTGCAATCTTAATTGTTTTATAATTTTTATAGATGGATGCATGCTATTTTATGTTCATAATATTGTGTGCAAATTGTCATATTTCATAAAATCACGTGCATATGTGATCATTGAAAAAGAAATACTTAATTCAAATTAATTAAAAAAATCTAATAACGTGCAAGAGTATAGGCTAGGCCCGTCGAGCCTAGGTGCATTTGGCCCGCTTATTCGTGACCTATCCATTGCATGCCCAATCTCCAAACCCGTATCCTTATTAAATAAAGACCAGTGACAATGTGGTTTCGTAGTCCCTAAAACCAAGTGGCGACTCCTTGATGAGATTATCCGTCAATGGCCTTGTGTCATTGATATGCTCCTCGGACTCTTGAATAATCCATTAGGGAGGAGCTGTGTTTCTTCGAATTTTCCCTTCGATTGACTATCGTTATGTAAAGTGGAACAAAAGTTAAGCTTGAATTCACATGTCCACAATGACCATGAGATCAATAACCATCTACTCCTTAAGGAAATAAAATATGTACTAATCAATTCGGATTCATTAATGCCCTACTTAGTGATCTTATGATTAGAAACATTTAAGAATAAAGCTTAAGAAAATATATCTAATTAGTATGATCTCATCATGTTGTTTATTTCCATTACTTCTATTCTATGGGTTTTATCATGTAAACACATTATCAATGTGATTATCATTAAAACATGATAAATATCATTGCCAAGAATAATAATATTGTCAATAAGTAATATTCATAGACATCAAATGCTATAGTCTAGTAGGGAATACTATTATCAACCTCTCACTTGCACTGATGTCAATCGCCCATGTATTTTATACCAATCTTCTCATGGTCGCGATCAAACTACTGTTGTTAGATTACTTTAGTTAGTGGATCCATAATATTTTCTATTGATGAAACTGTTTCAATCTTTATATCACCCCTTACAATAATCTCTATAATAAAATGGAATCGTCATAAAATGTGCTTGGACTTCTGATGAGACCTTGGTTCCTATGCCTACGCAATAGCGCCATTGCTGTTATAGTATTTGGATACTAAAGTTACAATGTCAGGAACTACTCTAAGTTTAGTATTGAACTTCTTTATCCAAACAACTTACTTAATAGCCTCAGATGCAAAAATTTATTCAGCCTCTATGGTCGAATCCATAGTGGTTGCCTGCTTGGAACTTTTTCAGCTCACCACACCATAATTTAAGGTAAACACATATCCAGATATTGATTTACCGTTACCTTTGTCAGATTCAACTAAAGTCTATGAAAGCTTCAAGTTTTAGATCTACTCCTCCATATATGATAAACAAATCTTTAGTTTTACTCAAAAACTTAAGAATATTCTTCAGAACTATCTAGTGATCCTCACTTGGATTGGACAAGTATACTCATACGTTCTCTCTCTTCTGGTATCTTTGGGTACATTTCTTTTGAGAGAGTAATTCCATGACTAATCTTGGAATTTCCCATGCTAAACCTCTTTAGCACTTTGTCTATATACGTGGATAGGGACAAGCCTAGCATCCTTCTAGATCTATCTCTATAGATCTTGATCCCCAAAATATAAGATACTTCACCAAATCCTTCATGGAGAAGTTTTTCAATGGTCAAACCTTGACTCATTGCAACATACCTACTTATAATAGTATGCCATACAAGCTAATTGCATTTGATGTCTAAGATATTACTTATAATTAATATTATTCATTTAATGACAATAATATTATTTTCTAAAAAAAAATATTTATTATATTTTAATTACATCCATTTTAATAATGTATTTACATGATAAAGCCTATAGAATAAAAGCAATGGAAATAAGCACCATGATGAAATCATGCTAATGAGATGTATTTCCTTAGACTTTATTCTTAAATGTTCCTAATCATATGATCACTATGAAGGGTCTTAGCGAATCTAGACAAATTAAGGGACCGATGGAGAGATTTCTAAGAATTAAATTAACCAGAGGTTTAATTGCAATTCTAGAAATCTTAAAACCTTTAGGAGTAAAGATTCTATATAAATAAGGCTTTTATTTGATGGAAACCTTAATGGTCATTCTTAGATATTAAAATCAAATATTAAACTATCTCTCAATTAGCCAAAAAAGCACTCTTGATTTTCGACCACCTTAATTGGAGATCTCTCATTCTTAGTTGACTTAGAGGTGGGATATTTGAATGGCTCATGAACTCGTTTTGAAGTTCCAACAAATCTCTATTAAGGAAATGTATAAACCCTAACTTTGTGTGGTGATTGTTTTTCTCATTCTAATATATTCCATAGAGAATTCCTTGGGATAAGTTTATTGGCATAAATGTTTTATATTTTTGTAATATTTCTATGCTGATAAACTTAGAACACTCCCAATGAGTAGTATGTTATGTACAACAAGTACAACTTAATTAGAAAATAGAGACTTCAAATCAATAATATTTGCTTAATATAGTTACAAATAAATATAAGTCTCATATGCCTCAATTTTTTTTTAAAAAAATGTTTAAATTCTAGCTACTTTATACTTTAAGATTTGTACTTCATATTGCATTATGCTAGCTAAATTTGATTAAATCAACCAATAAACCCTGTTATAAATAATAACTAAAAGAAACTTTCTATCTTTATTAATTGAATGAAAAGAATACAATCGACCTTATATGGCCATATTTGGTAACCTATTTACGTCAACTTAAAACAAGTTGGCTTAAATGGGTTCAAGGCAATTTTGAATGGGTTACCAAACATGGCTTATATAGACTTATGAATACTTGGTCTAATAGTATTAGGACATAACAATTTAGATAAGATACATATAATTCAAGTCTACTAGAACACTTATCAAGAATCCTAATAGGATTCTCAACACTCCCCCTCAAGTTGGAGCATAGATATCATATGTACCTAACTTGTTAAAAATAAATCGAACTCGAGAATCATCCAATGGTTTAGTAAATAAATTTGCTAATTGATCTATCGACTTCATACGTCTGGTACTAATCACATTTTGGAGAAGCTTTTCTCGAATAACATGACAATCAACTTCAATATGTTTAGTTCTCTCCTGAAACACTGGATTATTTGCAATATGAATAGCTGCTTGATTTTCACACACCAAGCTCATAGGACTTGATTGATTAACTCCAAGTTCTGCTAATAACTACTTTAGCCAAACCATCTCACTGGTAGTATGTGCCATTGCTCTATATTCAGATTCAACACTCGACCTAGCAGACACAGATTGCTTCTTACTTTTCCAGGATACTAAATTACCTCCAACAAATACACAATATCTAGTAGTGGACTTTCTATCATATAGAGAGTTGGCTCAATCTGCATCAGTATAACCTTCAATTTGAGAATAACCGTGATTTTGATAAAGTAAACTATAACCAGGAGCACTATTAAGATAACTTAAAATTAGAATAGTAGTATCCCAATGACTAGTTCGTGGAGCATTAAGAAATTGACTGACCACACTGGTTGCAAATGAAATATCAAGCCTAGCAACAGTCAAATAATTCAGTTTTCCAACCAAACACATATATTGCCCTCGATCTGATAATAAGCCACCTTGATCAACTGCAAGCTTTGTATTGGGATCCATATGACTATCTATAGGATTACACCCCAGCATTCCAATATCAGTCAACAAAACAAGAATATATTTACGCTGAGATAAAGAAACACTATGACAGGATTTAGCAACCTTGATACCCAAGAAGTATCTCAATTGTCCTAAATCCTTTTTCTGAAATTTAGTACTCAATAATTGTTTCAGTGCTAGAATTCCCTATTTTTCATCTCCTGTGATCACAATATCATTCACATATACAATAAACAATATCCTATCTGCTTCACTATGTTTATAAAATACCGAATGATCTACACCACATCTACTAAGGCCAAAATTAATTACTACTTCACTAAACCGACCAAACCATACTCGAGAAGATTGTTTCAAGCCATATAAAGACTTCTTTAATTGATATACTAACCCAGACTCTCTCTGAGAAACAAATCCGGGTGGTTGCTTCATATATATTTCTTCTTGCAAATTACCATTTAGAAATGCATTCTTTACCAACTGATGTAGGGGCCAATGAAAAGTGGCTACTAGAGAGATAAACACACGAACAGACGTAATCTTCGCTATTAGAGAAAATGTCTCAGCATAATCAATGCCATTGTAATACCCGTGTTCTTAAAGCATGGATAAAGAAGTAATTTCATAAATATAACATAGAATTAAAATAATATATATACGTGAAAGAATTATTATTGAATAAAATAATTCTCTTGGAAAAAAAAATGAATGCACGGTGATGTAGTTACAAAGAAAAAGAAGGAAAAAAAATAAACATGTTCACGTGTGGGTAGGAAGAAGGGAAAAAAAGAAAAAAAAAGAAACAGGAAAAAGGTAAAGAAGAAAAACAAAAAAAAGGACAACATGACAACACCTGAACTCCAGGTGTTGCCAAATTAAGAAAAATGGCTGCATGTTAAGCAGCACATCAACATGCAAACGGTGGGTGTAATAATTATATATGTATATGTAATTTTTACTTTATTTTATTTATTACTTACTAAATCATGTTTAGTTTTCTTGCTTCTATAATTCAAACTATTATATTTCTTTAAACACTTGGGGACCGAAAGAAAAGTTGAAAGAACAAAATTTTGAAGGGGTTCATGGGAGAATTTTATAGAGAGTCACGGAAAGCTCTCAGAAAAACAAAATGTAATAATGTGAATTTTAATTTTGAAATTTAGCATGCATAAAATTTCCTAGAATTCAATGTGGAATTTTCAAAGGGTGTAAATTATGGAGAATTGATGAATAACTTAGAAATTTTAATATAAATATTATGTCAGGTGTTGACAATCAGAAATCGGGAGAAATTGTTGAAAGGAGCAGTAAAGGCAAAGACGTGATCCACGGGTAGCTCTAAGTGCTACATTGTGAGTTAGATTTACTTTAAGTAATCAAGATAAATATGAAATATAAAGCGATAATATTAGAATAAATTATTAACTTATTATTTGGTGGTAGATGAAAAATTGGTTGATATGTATGATAGGAATAATTGATGTGTAGAAAATTATTATATGAGAAGTAATATTATTAGAATAATGAGTTGCTTTAATAATAAATGTGATAAATGAAATTCTTGATGAGCTATGGTTGATTTGATATGATTTATGAGGAGAAGAATTTAGTGAAATTTTTCAAATAATAATTTGAGAATAATCAGGATAGCTAATTTAAATGTTTGAATACATACTTTTTTTTATATTATTATTCATATGCATATTTCATGTCATTATTCATATGCATATATATGGAAATAAAAGAACCAGGAAGGCATTCGGTCTAAATGAAAATAAAAGAATCGGGAGGGCAGCTGGTCTAAATGAAAATAAAAGAACCGAGAGGGCAACTGGTCTAAATGAAAATAAAAGAACCGAGAAGACAGTCGGTCTAAGATAAACATGTCGACATGTGGGAAGATATTCCCAATAATAATAACATTTAAATACACGCATTGCATTTGCTTTAAATATTGATTGTTATTGCTTGAGATGCTAAAGTGCTATTCTTGATTGTAAATTTATTGATAGATGAATGAGTCACACAGAAAGACAATTATGCTGAGAAGAAATATGGAAATATGAAATGACAAAAATTATCTAGGTGACTGATTATATGCTGTGAACCTCATAATGAGATAATTATGAGATATAATTGATAATCTTAAGATGATGATTAACTATATGAGAAGAAGAGATTTATAAAGGATGGGGATTTGATATAAGTAGTGATAATAGAATGTTATTGTCAAAATATATGAGAAATAGATGAATGAACATTGGAAGACTAATTATATAAATTGAATACTTCTACTAAGTTTAATTCACTGAGCTTATGAAGCTCACTCCTTATTATACAATGATTTCATGTAGCAGGTAGGACAGATAGTTTGGTGAGCTGAGATACCGACAGAGTCATTATCTATAAGCCACGTGGTCCACATCCTCAGACTAATGAGAAATAAAAAAAAAATATTTGTAAATATTCATGCATAATATGTTGTATATACTATTCAGTTGAGATCTGAATGATGTAACTCCCCTGTTGAGGGTTGAGGATTTATATATGTAAATCATTCAATTGTTGTTTTTATATTGTTGCATATATGTGTCATACTGGGATTTCAAAAAGTGACGACACCGTCTCGGAGGTGGCCAACCCGAGACGGGTCGTTATAATTTTGGTATCAGAGTATTAGGTTTTATGATTCTATAGACTGCATATGGTAAAAGAAAGTGGAAGATTAAAATAAATTATATTTTAATGAAAATTCTGAGGATGACACGTAGACGTGCTGAAGCTAGAGTTAGAGTTGTTGACTGAAGAGGGCGTGGTAGGCCTCAATTTTTTTTTTTTGACAAACTGAGGTTAAGATAGAAGTTGAGTTTGAGTTTTTGGTTCCTGAAATGGAACGTGTTGACAGTATAGTTGATATTAATAGAGGTGTAAAAAAATCTGAAGTTGAAAGAGATGAGCTAAGAGAGGTTCTTGCTTATGCTCTTAAGAAAATGAATGTAACAAATGATAAAGTTGATAGTCTATAACATAGACTTGATGAATAGGCTAGAGCAGTGCCTAAGATTATTGTAAATCCAGTAATGATAAACGTTCAAAAGGGAAAGGTGAGTTTATGCACTAGATGCAGAGAGATTTTTTTGTTAAATATATTAAGTTGAATGCCTTGTTGTTTAAAAGAATCTGTGAATCCTTTTGAGCTTGAGCTATGGGTGAAACATGAAGAGAGATTAGTTAGTGTTTTACCAGCGATTAACAGACAGAGGATCACTTTTGCTTTATTTAAGTTGGAAGGAGAAGCTTTAGAATGATGGGAGGATAGTCTTTCCAGGGTAAGTGTATATGATGATAGACCCTTTAACCTAGAATAGGTTTAAGAAAGTTTTCCTTGATAAATACTTTCCTTATACTTTTATAGCCTAACAAGAAGTAGATTTTATTAATTTGAGGCAAATGTATTGATTATGAGTTAGTATAATAGGAGATTTGTGGCTTTGTCGAGCTTTGTACTGAAAATGATAGACATAGAAGAGAAAAAGTGTAAGAGGTTCATAGATGGACTACATTTTGATATTAAATCGAAATTATCTTACAAGAGACATATGAATTATGTCAAGTTGGTGGATATAGCACTTTAGATTGAGAAAGATATAATAGAGTGTAAGAGAGAGAAAGAGTTGTTGAAGAGGTATAGACATGAAAGTTCTAGAGGTAGTGGTAGTATGAATGTATAGGGTGGGAGACCACCTGATGAGAATGCAAAATATCATATTTTTCTCCCTTAATGTTTAGTTTTTGTATACTCATTTGGTGCTTAAATGTACTCATTATTCTTATATTTTGATTTAAGATGCAAATGGAGGCGTTAAGTGAAAAACGAAACTAATTGGGCAATTTCAAACAGTTTTGACATTGCTTCTTAATCTGGGTATAATTCTCTAATTTGAGCTCTGATTGAGATGATTCAAATGATACAGAATGCCTAGAAAATGCTCTACAACTTTCATGTTTTGAGTTTTGAGAGATACTGGTTGCATTAAGGTCGAAACTGGGCTTGGAGTTGCTGCGTCTACACTATTACAGTTCTGGAAAGTCCTTTAGCCTACAATTCTAATACGTTGATTTGATACGGTTTATTTTCGGAAGTTTTCAAATCTAGTGCACGAAAATTCACGCTGAAAACACTAGTTTTCTAGTTATATTAGGACTTTATTTTATTTTTAATATTTTCCTTAAATTAGTCAGATTTGGATATTGTTATTTGAGGATAATATTAAGAATATTTTAGGAGACCTTATAGGGTTTCTATTACTGAAAATAACGTGTATAAGAGGGGAGAAATCATCAGACTTGAGGGATACCTTTCTCTCCCTCTTCTCTAACTTCTCCTTCGAGTTTTCATCATGGCCCTGCGTGGCTAAAATTTTATAATTGATCGAATGTTCTTCTGTCCTTATTTTCATGATTGTCACATTTAATTACTAGGAGGCCTACTAGTTTATTGTTCGTTGCAATCTACTGCTAGGTTAGATATCAAATTCGTAATTGTTTGATCCTTCTAATTTGTGAAGCAACTAAGATTTAATGATTTGCTACGTCAGAAATTATTAGATCTTAGGAAGAATGCTTGACTAAATTAAATGCAACCGCTTGTGCTTGTGTTGTTTAGCTTCATCGATCTCTCTAATTCTTAAGGCTATTACTAGATTAAACCTTTAGCGCTTGTCTTAGGTTGTTTAGTAGTTAGGGTTAATTAGATGGCTTGTTTTCTAATTAACTACGACTAATGAGAGATAGGAAAATAATTTCAATGGTGAATATTCAAAGCGTGAATTGACATATACTTGCATCGATGATCAGTTGTAAAATTTCGATGGTGGATGTTGACTTAAACCAAGGTTTGTTCTTTTGATTGATTTCGATACTTCAATTTGAATTGTTCATTAGTTGTTTTTCTTAAAATTGTTTTCTTTATACTCAAATCCCCCCATCCTTGTTCACATAGCATAAAACTAGGCTAGATACTCTCCGTGGAATGATCCTCACTCACATTATTACAGGTATTTTTAGGAGTATAGGTTTTATTTTTGGTTGCCTGCGACAGCACACCAAATTTTGGCACCGTTGCGAATGAGTGATTCTAGTTGATTTTTTTTTTTTGCTTCTTGTGATCCTTATTTTGTTTCTAAAAAATAAAAAAAAATAAAAACAAAATGAAACGAAAAAAAATCAGAATTTAATAGCCCCTTAACTTCTGTCATGCTGAAATCAAGCACAACCTGACCTTTGTCTGCTAAAACTGTCATAACTTTCTCTAGAAAAATCATATTTATGAGTCGTAAAATTCTCCAGAAAATAGACATCTGGATCTTTCCAAATATATATGGATCATCTCCTGGTTCTTCCTGAATCAATACAGTTTAATCCACAAAGATGACTGATCTG